>CM077598.1:96699375-97343320 GCA_039654915.1 Aquilaria yunnanensis | reverse complement strand
AATAATAGCTTTGCCTTTAATGCTGACTCACAGTTGGAAATCCTAATACCATCCGCCAAAATAAGGGGACTATTTATCCTCATCCAGAGCCAACTAGCAACTCCTAAAACAACATTATGGTGCCAGGCTTTGTTAAGAATAAAGATTTTGGCTGAGCAAAGGAGTGATGCCATTTATTTTTTCCGTGCACATTATAGAGGAAATTGAGACGAGTATTCGAAAAACCAGAGAATTGGTGCTGAAACTCAATTGAAGAACGCATCAATGTAATGAGCTCATCTCGTTGCATACTTAAGGAATTAATGTTAAATGGGAGAGATGGAAAACTAATTCATTCCTCCCCAACCATATGATCCACAAGTGTAGATACTAGGTAAAATAGCCAATCCAGCTTCCAAGTTTTAGTGGAAGCTAAAGTATCAAGGAGCCATTGCTCAAAAAATAGATTGGTGTTAATGCCCAATTTGAAATTAAAAACTAAAGCCTAAGCCAATGGTTGACTTTCAGTCGTTGGTTTGGTGACTAACTCAGTGAGTCGCTAGGATTAGTGGCTTTACCCTATAGGGCAACTGATCTGGTCAGTCATTTCTCTCTAGCAACTAGGAGTTAGGTGACATAATGGATTTCCAATTGACTAGTGATTGATGAAGTTGTCATATTTTGGATCCAACAATGTGTTGAGTGTCTAAATTTTGCAATTGAGTGTTTTATAGTGTCCAAGTGTCTGATTGCATAGTTGAATGTTTAATATAATATGTTAAATGCCTCAATCTGGTAACGGAAATATGTAACACTGAATTGTAGTTGTTTTCAAGTAACATCTGCTGATATGGCTAGACAATTTTAAGACTATGAATAAACACCAGAATAGCGAAATTAGACATTATAATAGCAAAAGTTGACACTATACTTTGAACTTTTGAATCTATACCTTCATCATTGTTGGTTAGACTGACAATTATTTGTCATTAATAATAGGAACAATAAAAACAACTTTTTTTCCACAAAAAAATCCTAAGAACGGCATTGATCATCTCCTTATTAAATATGAAGCTAGTCCGCAGGTGGTAGCCTAATGGCTCTACACGCAGACAATCTAGCCTCTAACCCGGGTTTGACGCCTAACAAATGTATTATACGTCATTTTCTGCTACTTGCAGCTTGTAGCTCTTCAGATTTAAGAGGCAGACAGATTCTTCTCAAACTTTAATCAATAGTATTTTATAGTCTTATCTTTTGTTATATACTTCTAAATGGTTTTTATTATGAAAAAAATGTGAAACTAAAAAAAAAAATATCACTTCACTTATCTAAATGTCATTTGCGTTCTGTCCACCACGCGGGCAGGCTGGAGGCGAGAATCTCCACCGTCCCCTCCCCCTAGAAAATAATGTAAAATTCATGGTTGTTTCCTTGTAAAACGTTTGGAAGCTAATGCCAACAGGCAACAGATCCTAACTCTGAAAACATCGTCCAATGACCCTTTTGTTTTATCAAGGCGAAAATTGCAAACTTTTTTGTCTAAAAAAAAAAAAAAAGAAAGAAACGCATAAGGATTTCAAATTAATTACTACCAAACAAGTATATATTGGACAAAAATGGAAACCAAAATTCTATTTGATTGACGATTGAAAAATTAAAATGCTTTAATTTACAATAAACTACCTGTGTTAAATTGTTGGTTTTGGTTACAAATATAATTGTTTAACTCAAAATTCATAAAGAAACTGATCAAACTTAACCGAAACCAAAGAAAAACAACTTGATTAACAGCCGTATGCAAGTTAATTAGTGGTTGGGCTCATCTAGTTGTATTTATTTGTTGCTTAGGCCTAAAGATGAAAAGGAAAAAGCAGAACAAGAAAAGCTTGCATTAGGCCGGAGAAAGGCCGGCTATAGGCAAAGTGAACATATTTCTCTTAGAACAAATATTCTTTTACTTGTTCTTTATTCTTCTTCTTTTTTTTTTGGTGGGGGGGGGGGGGGGGGGGGGGGGGGGGGGGGGGGGGGGGGGGGGGGGGGGGGGGGGGGGGGGGGTGGGGGTGTGGGGTGGTGGGTGTTTCTAAGGCGTATAAATAGATGGGAGAGCTAATCTTCCAACCAGAAATCTCTAATTCCCATGGCTACCCCAACTTCCTTCTCCTTCTTCTGCAATGTCTCTTTCCTGATCCTACTTCTCTTGCCACTTTCAAAATCATCTGTTACCTTTATCATTGATGAGTTCCAACCAAACATGAAGAAGTCATATTCAAGGGCAACACATATGCCTCAAATGGAGTTCTTCAGCTCACCAAGGGCGCCCAAACCAACAGCGTAGGCCACGCCTCATATTACAAACCAATCCAACTATGGAACTCTACCGCCGTCGCAGACTGGGGGTGAGCTTCTTCCTCGCCCCACTCGACTTCAGTATCCCTCTGAATTCTGCAGGTGGATATCTAGGGTTGTTCAGCTCCAATTCTTCTTACAACAGGAAGAAAATCCTGGCTGTTGAGTTTGATACGTTCCAAAATGTCTGGGATACGAGTTCCAGTCATGTCGGGGTTAACACCAACTCCATTTCCTCGGTCATTACAAGTAACATAAGAGGGGAACTTGTAGGGAGTACGTTGTCCGCTGTGATAAATTACAACTCTACAACGAAGGTTCTGTCGGCTTCTCTCAGCCCAATCGATGAAAATGGGAACGGAAAAGGCTACAACATCGCTGCACTTTCTTATACGGTTGATCTGAAAGGGATTTTACCTGAATTTGTCGATGTTGGGTTCTCTGCTGCTACAGGTGATTTGATCGAAACACATACCATTACTTCTGGAATTTCTATTCAAGCATGTGAAGGTGTCACTCAGGTGCCCATCAATGACGTTTCAAGTTCTCGTTTGCTTTAATGTTTATGATTCCCAGCTTTTTGTTTGTTTGCTGAACTTGTTCTGTTTGTTTTGTTAATTTTGAATACTTTACTTATTAAATAAATTGCCTTCTCCATTTCATATTAGTTGATCTTTTTGACTTTCAAGTAGCTAGTTTCAAATCTAACACGAAGTTCCACACAACTAGTATAGCTATTAAATTGTAAGGAACATCATAAAAATAATTAGAATTCAAGTAGTTGCGGCATCACATTTACTTCCAATTTTGATGTGGCAAAATGCATACATACACATACATTTACCTTTAAGAAGTTGATATAGATTCTAGCAAGTGCCGAAATCCAAGTGATATATAATCTTGATTAGACAACTGATTTATTATAACTAAGATCATTGCGAGCTTTTTAAAGGGTCATACAATTACGCGGGAAAGGGAAAAAATAAAATTTTAAAAAGTTGAGGACTAAAGTATAAAAGGAAACACAAATTTAGGACCGAATTCAGAATAATGCCTCCTATAAAACATATCCGAAAACCCAAAACCCAAGGCGAAAATGGCAGCGCTCCGCAGCAGCTTCTTTTTCCATCACCTTAACCCTCTCTTCCGTCCTTCGTTTCCATGTCCGAAACTTCTCCACCCAGTTCTTCTCTCTCAGATACCGCCTCTCTCTTACTCGACCCAGGAAATCTCCGCCTCGAATTCCGCCGGAACCCGAATGTCTCAGCTTCAGCATCCAAGTCCACGAAGCAATCTGTTTCCGACGCCGCCAGATTTGCGAGGACCTTCCTGTTCGTGCCTCCGGGAATCGACCCAGATGAGGTGACGGATGACATGGTTCTTCCTGGGTCGAATATAGTTCTTGGACCATACGCGGGTCATGCCCAGATTAAGGAGGTTGAGTTCGTCAAGAGCAGCGGTCGGGCCAAGGATTGCCCCAGGGATGACCGACCCGAGTTCGCCATTCTCGGGCGCTCTAATGTTGGCAAGTCCTCGCTTATCAATGCTCTTGTTCGAAGAAGGAGGTTGCTCTGACTTCTAAGAAACCTGGTACTGTTTGATTCCCGGCTGCTGCTGCCTATTTTTTTTTTTTTCCTTATTTCCTTCATTTTCTTGGGGAGATGTTTGTGAATTATGTACTTGTTTCGGGCGCTCAAATTTTTGTAGGAAGACGCAGCTTATCAATCATTTTTTGGTGAACAAGAGTTGGTATATAGTAGATTTGCCTGGTTATGGGTAAGAGTTGTGTTCTCTGTTTTCTCAAGTTATCCAGGTTAAGGTAGCAAACTTCTTGAACTGTTTTTCTTTTTGACACTTTCTTGGGCCAAGATGAAGCAACATTCCATCATCCAACCTCTTGACACAGCAAGTATAAACATAGGTACAGTTGGGACAACCTGCTTTAGAAAAGGGTAGAGAAGAAACATTGTCTAACCTGTTGTCCTACACGCAACCAGAGAACATGAAAAGGGTGAAAAACATGTTTTAGAAAAGGGGTGTAGAAGAAACATTGTCTACCCTGTGGTCTTACTATTTTACCTTTTCTGTAACCCATGCTACCAGAAGCTTGTGCCATGCTTTACTTAGGAGACTCGCCGCCTTGTGCCTTGTATCGCCTCTGAGACTACTCTTGTGTGTAGCAATGTATAGGAGAGTGAATAAAAAAAAAACCAGTAAATGCCACTAGGATTAAGTTTGGGTGCCTTTTAGCAGAATTGCAGATAGCTCTCTTTTGCAGGATTTTGTTATACTCCTCCTCCGCCCCCCCCCCCCCCCCCCCCCCCCCCCCCCCCCCCCCCCCCCCCCCCCCACCCCCCCCCCCCCCCCCCCCCCCTCCCCCCCAAAAAAAAAAGGAAAAAAAAAACAATGAGATAGGAAATTTCAATACCTTAACCAGTCACTACTTGGGTGGACATATACTCATGTTGATTTCGGAATCTGCTTGTTAACTATAGGCAGTAACAGGGGACTTGGCTGTAATGAGTACAATTGTTGGAAAGACACATTGACATTTCTATTGCAAATTTCAGCATAAACTCCTTAACTCATAAAATTTCTTCAACACGGTTGCCCTTTGCATGGTATTTACATTGTTTTGTAGTGGCTACCTACCTTGACAGTTATGTTATAACTGTGAGTTGTGGTCTGAGCAAGGAACTTGATGCATAATTAGAAGGGGCTCTGGGAACCCTCCCTTGCAGTCTTGTTACTGTTCTGAAATACTCATGATGATTCCAGTGCCAAATCAAAATTGATCACTGTGGAGACAGTCATTTTAATGACCAAACTAATGTTTTATTACCATGAGTAGTGTAGGAGACAGTGCCAACTGAAACCTAGCTGTTTGAAGTCGAGTTGTAATAGTGAATGGCTAGCTAGGCCCATTCTACATCAGCATGAGAAGATGGTTGCCATTGTCATTGTTGAAATGTTTTTATTGATACCATTACATACATTGTTGCCCATTACATACATTGTTGCATAAAAATTCTAGATCATCACCATGAGATGGATGCATCATTAATTGGTAAGTTGTTAATATCTTTTTTATAGTTTTGCCAAAGCTCCGGATGCTGCCAGGATGGATTGGTCTGCATTCACTAAGGGGTACTTTCTAAACAGAGAGACGCTGGTTGCTGTTCTACTACTTATAGATGCAAGTGTTCCTCCCCAGAAGATTGATTTAGATTGTGCTAATTGGCTTGGACGCAATGATGTAAGTTGCTTTGTCCTTGTTCCTATATTTGAACGCCTTTAAGAACCAAGATTGAACCTAACTGTTGAAGTTTTTGTTATCCATAATGTTAAAGGTTCAAATCTGACGTTCTTTAACCTTGCTTGTACACCCCAACGGGAAAAAGGGAGGAAAAAAAAAAAGAGTACTAGAATTGGCATTGTTTCGTTCTCACTTGCTGGGTTTCATGTTTGTGGTGTTTCTCACCTGTTTCTCACTGAAACCAATTTGTGCATTTCCAGATACCGTTGACTTTTGTTTTCACAAAATGTGACAAAGTGAAGGCAAGCAAAGGGAAAAGACCTGATGAGAATATAAGGGATTTCCGAGAATTGATCAAACAGAACTACCGAGCACATCCTCCTTGGATCATGACGAGCAGTGTGACGGGGCTGGGCAGAGATGAACTTCTTCTGCATATGTCACAGCTGAGAAATTATTGGGATCAGTAGGAATGGATTTGAGACCTGAGATTCAGCAGCATATTTGGTCCCAAAAGCGCGTAACAGAATGACATTTAAGCATCGTCAGGTTCCACTACTCTGATTGCCATCTTCTTGAACTGGCGTTCAGCTGTTGTAAGCTTCAGAATGTCGATTACCTTCCCAGGGCTGTACCATCATCTAAATGTATATAATCAGATGTCTAACAAGTTCCTTAACCATTTGCGATGGCCAAGCTCGCATCAGAGGAAGGACAGCTGCAACCCGACGGATATTGGAATGGTACAGCTACTCAAGCTGGAGGACGGTATGACTAAAAATGCACCGCCAGAACTCCATTTCTCTGCCTTCTAGTTATAGCTGAGCATCTGCTTGTTTGTTTGCACGTCTTTGTACGTATGTATATTGTCTGCGTGTCGCTCTGATTTCACTAGCCATGTTAAGGAAATGATTTGTTGTTCGTTTATTCTAACAGTTGATTCGAATTCAGGAAAATCAGAAATGCAATATGATTAGAAAGAGTTGAGCTATTCTCATTTGAAAGTGAAACAACAAAAACCCAATTAGGTTTGGATCTACACATGGTTCAGCCAGAAACCAATGAATAAATTGACCTAAAAACAGAAGCATCTTAAGCTAGTTGCGGACATGATCACAAGATTCTAGGGTTCATGGTTTGAGATTACTCTAGTTTTTCCTTCCAACCTGTTCTTATGTACCCAACAAACAAAATCAAGACGCTGTGCTCTGCTCCAAGCCAGACAGGCTACCCGGGCTGAGAAACGAATACCAATTAAACGTAGACGGCGACAACAAATCGAACCCGAACAAGCTTGTTCCCGCCCCACCACCCTCCGGGGGCTTCTCCGCTTTCACGTTGGATGGCTGAGGAAACAGCTCCAGAGGTGAGCCTCCCATCTCTGTCTCCATCTTGAGTGGTGCAGGTGCTAGGCTGCGGAGGCGCTGAGGCTGTGGCTGTGGCTGTGGCTGTGGTTGAACCCGTGCAGGCGCTCCGGTCAGCCTCTGAACCAAATCCCGGAAGTCCATAGGATCCACCTTGTAGACCTTTGTCCTGCTCGTGGGAGGCGGTGCCACCGACTTCTTGCTCCACGGCTTCGCTGGTGGCTTGCGCACAGTATGGAGCAACGAGTCAGAGGCTTGAGCCTCTCTAGCTGTTGAAGAAGAGGAATATGGAGGATAATAAGTTTCCATGAAATGACACAAAGTTTTCTGAGTTTTTGCTTGTTTCTTTAAGATGAAAATGCAATGGAAGAAGGAGCGATCGCCAGTAAATATATGGAGTGGAAGATAAAAAATAAAAAATTGCATGTACAAAGAGAAGGAATAATTGATGGAGACATTTCGTCAACTCACAACCACATAAGGAAGCAGCAGCCAGCAAGGTGGTGAGTAACTTCATCGGCGATTGGGTCAAGCGCTCCAACTTTGACCTTTTTTGGCCGAATATGTATTTAGCCACTAGAGTCTGTATATTTAGACAAAAAATTCCTTCAACTCTAAATCGAAATTACTCCTCAAGCTTAGAAAAGAATGGGACCCTGATGTAGAGGTGGCATTTGGTTGGCTCAGTTTGAAACCGATATGAATATAATGATGTAATTGGTTTTAGGTTTTTACAAAATGCATTTAAACCATCTAAACCATATGTCAAAATCGATTCAAATTGTTTGAATTATATTTTGATTTATTTTGTTTGGTTTATTCAATTCTTCTTTCTAACACCTAAGCATATTGTAGACAAAAAAAATATGATAAATATTTAGAATTTTACATCTTAAATACAAAATTAGAAAAGATCAACAATATATAGTCCAAAATTAGAGGAAAATAGTTTTATATATGTATGTATGGTCAATTTATGGATAATGATAAAATATTTATTACTTTTCAGTCTATTCAATTTTAGATATATGAACCAATAACTGATTCAATAACTAAACATGAAATTTAATTTTAATTTAAACTAACTAAATTTGAACAAAAAAAATCATTTCACCTAAATGTAATATAATTTTTTAATTTTATCCAAATAATACTTACCCTGCCAACAATAGTCTTCCTTGTAGAATGGCCCCACGGACTTCTGATGTCATGATTGGCTCAGATGAAATTAGTTCGTACAGCTTTTCCCAATTAAACGTGCCATTAGGCTATTAAGATAGGTAGGCTAAGTAGTCCGAACAATTAACCGTCTGCAATTCCAACCTGGAAAAGTCTGAAATGCACATAAGTATATATACACATACCAAATAGTATTAGTGAGAGAGAAAGATCCTTTAGTTTTGGTTGGAAATGAAAAATTTAATTTTATTAGGGTTTAAAAGTTAATTGAAAATTAATTTGATAGATTTACACCTTTAAATTTTTTATTTATGGCAACCAGTGAGGAGAGAAGATTTGCTTAGTTGTGCTTAAATTTGGTAAATATTGACTATTAAGATATGTGATTTGATTGGATAATAAATACATTTATTTTCTCTTTTCAAAAATTTTAATTATGGAACCTTTTGAAATTTGAATCTATTTGCAAAGATAAACTTAAGGAAAAAAAATAAAGATAATATAATAAACATGGTAATTATTTAAAATAATTTTATTAATTCAGTTTTTTTGCATAGTTAATTATGGTCAGAGAGTTGCTTACACAGTTTAATACTTTTTACTTTCAGTTTACTACATATCTCACATAGTTTAATATATTTGACTTCCAGTTTAATGCATATTCTACACAGATTAATACAATTCACTTCCGATTAACACATATCTCATACTGTTTAATACATTTCACTTCCAGTTTAATCAATTCCAATTAACACATATCTTACATTGTTTCATACATTTTACTTCTAGTTTAATACATTTTCGCATCCAGTTGTTGCTGATGGTAATGACAATGTCGATTATGGTACTGGTGGTGACGATGAGTTTGATGGTTTTATTTTTCATGACAATGTCATTTTCTCGTGTGATAGTTTTGTTACACAGATTAATACATTTAACTTCTAGTTTAATACGTTTCACACAGTCTAATATATAGACCACACAGTTTAATATAATTCATTTTTCAGTTTAATACATATCCTATAGAGTTTAATATATTTCACTTATAGTTTAACACATATCCCATACAGATTAATACAATTCATTTCTAGTTTAATAAACATATCACACAGTTTCATATATAGCGCACACAGTTTAATACATTTCACATCCAGTTTAACACATATTCTACATAGATTAATACAATTCAATTCTAGTTTAACACATATCTCATACAGTTTAACACATTTTTTACACAGTTTCATACATTTCTTAGACCATTTCCAGTTTCAACCTCGTTCTAATCTAATTCTTTTACATTATAGATTTGCTGCTATTTTTTTCCCGTACTCATCTCACCATTATTGGTGGGCTTGTGAGAGGTATCCTATAAAGGTATCTTCACATTTCATGCTCATATTTGCACATTATATTAAAAAAAAATACTTAGTTCCACATAAATAATTCGTAGTACCATTTAAATAAATCTCAATTCATTTCCAGTTTCATACAATATTGTTGACACCCAATTTTCGTCCGGGTGTTTTAAAATTTTGAAAAAAATTTTATTAAAAAAAATTAATTTAAAAAAAAATATATATTACTATTATTATTAAAAAAAATTTAATTAGTTTAAAATATATTTTTGTTTTGTGAAAATTTGATTTAAAATGATATATGTGTGAATATGTGTATGTTTGAAATAAAATAAAATTTCATGAAAAAAATGACAAAAAATTAAAAGTTTGAGGTAAAAATGACAAAATTGAGAAGTTTCGGAAAAAATTGACAAATTCTAAAAGTTCCAGGAGCATTTGGTAGTTTGTCACATAAAATTTTGAGCCTGCCGACGTTTTTGGCTCAAATTGACAGAAAACGACAAAATTGTCAAAATCAGAAGCTTCAGGAACTTATCCTGAGGCTGAGAGACGTAAAGGACTAAAATTGTCATTTTACCAATTTAAGAGATAAGTTTGAAATTTTTTATTAATTTATCCATCAACAGTTCAGCTAAACTTCCTCTATAAATAGCCCCCCAAATTTTGTGCTGAACACAGAAAAAAAATAGAAATGAAGCTTAGAGCTCCGTTTTGAGAAAAGAAAAAATTATAGCCTAGGTCCCTGGCCCTCTTCTCTTCCTCTCCAGAAAACCTAAACCTTCTCTGACCCTTTTTTTTTTTTTTTTTCTTTTTTTCTCTCCCCCCGGGCGCGTGCGTTCTGTTCTTCACGTTTCCAGAATTTCAAATTCAGTTTTTAAGGGTACAACTCTCATTTAATCCTTCATCTTTTCAATTTTCTTTCACTTTGGTCACTAACCTTTTATTTTGTTCTTGCAGAATTAATTACTAACCCTTTTAATTTTTACTTGTTTGTTTATTATTTGTTTATTACTAACCCCTTTTTTTATTGTTGTTATTAACTTACTAACAACTAACTTTTAATACTATTATTGTTACTAACCTTTTAATTTTTGCATTATTACTAACTTTTATAATTGTTGTTAACAATTAATTAACTTTTATTATTGTTGTTAATTAATTAATTTAATTAACTTGGCTAACTTTTATTATTGTTGTTAATTAATTAATTTAATTAACTTGGCTAGCTTTTTATTATTTTTGTTAATTAATTAATTTAATTAACTTGGCTAACTTTTATTATTGTTGTTAATTAATTAATTTAATTAACTTGGCTAGCTTTTTATTATTTTTGTTAATTAATTAATTTAATTAATTTGGCTAACTTTTTATTTATTGTTGTTAATTAATTTAATTAATTTGGCTAACTTTTTATTTATTGTTGTTAATTAATTTAATTAATTTGGCTAACTTTTTATTATTGTTGTTAATTAATTAATTTAATTAACTTGGCTAACTTTTTACTGTTGTTAATTAATTAATTTAATTAACTTGGCTAACTTTTTATTATTGTGGTTAATTAATTAATTTAATTAACTTGACTAACTTTTTATTATTGTTGTTTAACAATTAATTTAATTAACTTTGCTAACATTTATTATTATTTTTAAAGTGGATGGCCAAAAAGCCCCACTTTATTATTATTAATTTTTTTTCTTTATATAATTTTTTTATTTAATTCACCTTTACCCTTTACTAATTAATAAATAAATGAAAATTAAAAGAAGATTATTTTGTAATTAATTATTAAGGCTAATAAAAATTATTTTTAAAAAAGCCAATTATTTTTATTTTTATATACATGTTTTTAATTCTTTAAAGATAACAAAAAGTTAAAATTAATTTTAATAGTTATTTTTATCCAGTAAAAATAATAAAAAAATAAAAATAAAACCTGTTTAAAAAAAATACATGAAAATTAAGACTTTATATTTTACTGATTTATTTAAAATATAACTTTTAAATCCACTAAAATAATAAATATTTTTCATTAAACAAGAAAACAAAAAGAAAATTAAAACAAGATAAGAAAAAGATAAGAAAGATAAGAAAAAGATAATAAAGATAAGAAAGATAAGATAAGATAAGAAAGATAAGAAGGAAAAGAAAGAAAAGAAAGAAAAATATAGAAAATAAAAATTTTTAGATTATTAATGAATCTAAAAATTCTATAACAAAAAGAATTACGAATTAGTAATAAAACTAATAATTAATTCCATAAAAATAAGAATTAAATAATTAACTATAAATTAAATCAACTTACATATCCGGATGATCCGTCAGGATCTGCGGTTTAAAAAAAATATCACCCTTTTAATTAAATAAATAAACTAAATAAAAAGATAAAAATCCATATTTACGATATGGATTAAATTAATTAAAATTTCATTAAATTCCGTGTCCAAATGACTCGGCAGAGTCCATGGTTCGGAATGAAAATCTTCCGTGTCCAAATGACTCGGCAGAGTCCATGGTTCGGAAGTATAAAATTCTATACAAATTAACTTAAAAATCCACATTTTAACTGATTCAGTTAAAATTTCTAAATTAACTGAAAATTATTTAAAAGCAAAGTAAAACAAAATTAAAATTAACTAAGGTGCCAATTTTGGGCGCTCTAACAATACTGTTTTAGCGTAACCGTACTCCCGATCCCCGAACTCTCGCAGACCAATTTTAAGGTGACCAATCGACCTAAGAAAACTGATTGGTGGCGACTCCAGAAAACCCGACGTTGCCACAGCTTGGCGACTCCACTGGGGACTCCACGTTAGTGAGTCGAGCCTAAAGTTGATTTGTTTTGATTTACTTTGCTTATTATGTGGATTTATATGTTATATTTACTTATTCTAAACATGCATAATGCATTCACAATATGAAGCTCTATACCCGAGCTTCCTTAAATC
The DNA here is from genome assembly GCA_039654915.1 of Aquilaria yunnanensis. NCBI lineage: Eukaryota > Viridiplantae > Streptophyta > Magnoliopsida > Malvales > Thymelaeaceae > Aquilaria > Aquilaria yunnanensis. The sequence goes on along the minus strand of CM077598.1, from coordinate 97,330,890 downwards.
AAACGCGATTCTTTCTAAGCGGAATTGGTGTTGCTGTCCTTGTGAGGCCACGGTCTCCAAGCCTTCACCGGTTTCAAAGTAGCAAAGTAGTGTATTGCCTTCTGAGACGGTTAGTCTCTGCATGGGCCCACGAAAAGCTACGACTCGAATTAATCCATTCCTTACATTAACCCTAGAGGGTAAGGAATCGGGTCGTCACTATGATTTAGTGACGGGATTCGGGAACTATCCCTTGCCTTTTTGATAAGCTACCCTATGCATATAGAACTCCCCACTTAACCATAGAACTGACCATAGAATTTCTACCATTTTACCAACGCCATAAGCACGTCCTTGTTATGCTATCTTGTTGCTCTACACTTTTATTTTCTTCGTGTCTTATATTTATGGTTTTAATTCATTTTTCCATAATACTTCATGAGTTGTTAATTGCTATTTAACTTATTAATAACCTTATCTTTCTTGTGCAATTATTCTTCATGCATCAAAACCACGCATCAAATTATGCTAACTTTTTGGTCTTTATAATGACAACTAAAAGTTTTGAAGTTCTACGATAATGGATAAGCAAACTCACTCATTGCATGCATTCCATTACATTAATCACGTGCATATAAAGTATGATAAAAATAATCTCATTGCATGCATTCCATTACATCAATCACACTCATATAAAATCTGATAAAAATAATCTCATTGCATGCATTCCATTACATTAATCACATGCATATAAAATCTGATAAAAATAATCTCATTGCATGCATTCCATTACATCAATCACGTGCATATAAATTTTGATAAAAATATAATCTCATTGCATGCATCCATCACATCAATCACATACACATAGGATCTAATAAAATATACCTTACTTTTAAAAGGATAAAATTGGACCTCGACACCGATATTCAACTCGGCTCCAAATAAGATTAATGGCAGAACAAATCGAAGGACGTTTCATAAAGATAGAGTCCAAGATAGAAAGTATGGCCGAACAAATGAGACAATTGATCGAGCTAATCAAGGCGAAAGCAATTCAAGAAGCACAAGTTCAGCCACCCATGACAGAAAGAGAAATGGTTACTTTGTTTGTCCAGACACTGAAGTACCTATATTATGACGAACTCATTGGCAATTCGGCAACTAATTTTTCTAACATTGTCATGTCTGGAGAAAGAATCGAGCATGAGATTAGGACTGGGAATATTGCTGAATCCTTTAATAATCCTATGAAAAGAGGAGGACCATCCAGAAGAAAAGATGACGAAGTACAACAAATAGGACGCGGAAGAAGGATTCCCCTCGTGGATACTGTGGCTATCGGACCTCGCCTATCCTATTTTGCCAATGGGCCCGATAATTACCTTCCAAATAGGCCCAATGATTATCCTCTGAATAGGCCCAATAATTATCCTCCAAATAGGCCTAATGATTATCCTTCCAATAGGCCCAACAATTATCCTTTTAACAGACCTAATCAGTCATGGCCACCTGCTCCTACTCCTCCAGTACCTGCACCAAGACCAAGAGAAGTTTTCACACCAATTTCCATGACTTATACTGAGTTATACCCAAAACTCATCGAAAGACAATTTATCCGTCCAATTCCTACAAAGCCATTCAAACCCCCATATCCAAGGTGGTATGACCCTAACATTACCTGCCCATATCATGATGGCGTTCCAGGCCATGGCTTGGAAAACTGCATGGCATTGAAGCGTATAGTTCAACAATTAATCGAGTCAAAGTGGTTGGACTTTTCCGATGAGCCAAATGTCACCCACAATCCATTGCCGCCTCATCAAGCAAAACCAAGTCCAAGTTGCTAGGCCCGATGTGATTGATAATTGAAAAGTGAAGATTTCGAGCTAGAATTACATTGACTTTGGAAGGCCTCCAAGTCAGATCTGACCTAACAGTCCGCATACATTTTCGAATGACAGGGAATCCTTTGAATAAACTTGTATCTTTGAAAGCTTGCAAAAGTAATCTAATAGTAAAAATCTCCTAGATTTAGTCCAGAATCTAGGGTGTAGTCTTTGTTAAATGGACACCTGCTATTCTTTTTCTGGTACAACAAAAAGATGTGATGCGTGCATTCTACTACTTTCCATTTTTACACTCTTTCCATTATACTATCCATTATTGCTATCATACTTTGCTTTCTAAATGATACTACTCGTGGGTGAAAATAAAAAGTTAAGGAAAATTGGATAGTAATGATCTTGAAAGTGCTGCCAAATCTAGTAAGAAGGATTTCATATGTTGCACCTCAACCCTAAAAAAGAATTCACAGTGATTATCAACATCCTTGCAAGAAGTTTGGGGTTAGCTTCCAAAAAAAGTTAGCTCTCATATTAAATGACTTCAGTGGCCTCCCAATTCTCACAAATGCTCAATACAAAAAAAAAATTCTCAGTTTTCCGCAACACAAGTTCCAACAAAGGAAAGAAGTTCATCCCTTCCATCAAAAGCCATTAAAGAGAAAATCCAAACAAGAAAAAAAATCCAAAACCAAAAAAAGAGAGACTGAGAGCAAACACAAGCAAGTAAGGCCACTTGAATCATCTCATTTCAAGAAGGCTATGATCTCGGTTCTCTGTAACAAAAACTCCGAAAAGGAAAAAGTTCATCCTTTCCACCAAAAAGCCAACAAGGGAAAATTCAAAACCAAAAAGAACTGAGAACAAGCACGAGCAAGCAAGGCCACTTGAGTCATCTCACTTCAAGAGAGTTATCAAGTATGTTATCACCATAGCTCACACAAAAAAAAAAAAAAAAAAGAGGAAAAAGGGCTCAAACTAAAAAAAAAAAAGAAAGAAAAAAAGTGAGCTATGGATTCTAGACTGAAAACCTGCAAAGGCGGTTTAGAACACAAAAGCAACTTTCAAGCCAAGCATACATAAAGACCACGATAGTTGGGGGGCAACAGATGAGGTCTAACTTTCTGGAAAGAGTGGCAAATTGAGGTCATCACTATTGAGTTTTTCACCATAATCAAATTTGCTCACGAGTAGTATTAAAAGACCATTCTTTCACACCACTCAAACTTAACTTTATTCAGACCTAATATTTACCTCTTAATATTATTCTCATTCAGCTAAAAGACTGCCACAAAAACAAAAAAAAAACATTCAAACTTAATTTTCCTCACGCCTAACAGTTACCTCTCGATATCATCCTCATTCAGCTAAAAGGCTATTATTGTGAATCATGTTTCTACCTTATTGCCTTGCACAGTTTATGTCTTCGAGTTGGAAAGGGAAGAATGGCAGGATATTTTAATTGAAAACAAAGACCGTAAATTACTTTGTCAAGCTTTGCAAATTGATGAAAATTTTTCTTTAAGGCCAAACCATTATTCATTAATGTATGTAGACTTAAAAGTGAGGAGATAGCTTGAGTCTTTCTTTAATAAGATGTGGTTCTTGTAAGAGAAATTTACGATCAAGTGCCATCACAAAGGTCTAGAAATGCTCGACCTTCTGTTAAAGGCGAGGTGATACCTTTTATCCACATAAATACCATATTCAGGGGGGCAAAGTAGTCTCTACGAAGCGTAAGACGAGTACTGCCAACAAAGAAGTTCAATAGACAAGGGGGCAAGTCTTATGGATCAAAACATGAGTTCAAGGAAGAGCAATCATTCAGATTATAACATGAGGATAAGTAAGTGTCGGCACGGTCACAAGAAAAGGGGCAAAGCAGACATTGAAAGTAAAGCCTTTGATGGTATCAAATCCATGACAATGAATGAGTACCCGAAAGAGATATAAATTATGAGGCGGGCCAACTTTAAAGAAATTGAGGCCAAAATTCAAGAACAAGTCAAAGAAAGGGGATTTTGAAAAGAGTTGGGCTTTTGAGGCAGCGAACAAAAGCTGGAAAGCATAAAGAGATTCAATGATAGTCCAAGAAGGCCATCACAAAGAGGATCCAGTAAAACAAAGACATAAAGAACTAGATCCATACAAAAAAAAAAAAGCCATTAGTTACACATGCTCTGCATTCATGCATTTCATATCATGCATACATAGCATTTACATAACAAGGACCAAACGGGAATCACATTCACAGCACAGTTACAGCAATATAAGCTGAGATCTCATTGTCATCAGCTTTTACCAATCTATCACTGGATACATAGCTAATATGTGGGACCAACCCGCATCAGGAATTCAAGGATAAAGTAGACAATATTGTCAAAAGCTTGGCTACCGATTCAATAATCGAGGCTACACCTGGAAGGATAGGATTGACGCCAGCTAATAGTATCCAAGATAAGAGATAGCTATAGCCAAGGATAAGGCAGATATCAAAAAAATATAAAGTAGACAATATTGTCAAAAGCTTGGCAATTGATTCAATAATCGAGGCTACACCTGGAAGGACAGGATTGATGCCAGCTTAGCAGCATCCAAGATAAGAGATAGCTATGGTCAAAGATAAGGCAGACATCAAGAAATATTGTCGTTGAAACTTTGTCAAAAGCGGACAATGGATTCAATAATCGAGGACTGGATCAACGGATAAAAAAAAAATATCTATCAAAATGAAGTAGGATCTACTTTTCCGGTTAAACGGCGGATACGGTACTCCGTGACTCTGAAGTCGGTTCTCTCAGTTGCCCATAATAACTGATTCCTTCACCCCTTCTTTCTTTTACTTCCTCCTAGAAAATGGATCCTACTTTTTCCGCCTTGCGAAAGTATTTCCCTTCTCTCCCAATGAACATCCTCAAAAAGATCTACTAAGTTCGCTGTGAACGATTAAGAGTTCTGATGCACAAAGGAATCCCTGAAGATGTGCGGTGGTTAATCGAAGCCAAGGTTCGTCTGGCAGGTGAAATCCCAGAGGCATTTGTATCTCACATGCCTGGTATAGGCAAAAGCTCTTATGCCAAAAAGCAAAGAGCGAAAAGGTTACAAGTCTGCCATAAATGTGGACGGTGGACTTGTAATACTAAATGTCGTTCTTTAGGGATGATCTCTGATAATCGAGAAGATAAAATACGATTCATTAAGAATGGCCTGAGTAAAGACTCGTTGGATGATATCCAATTGACTCTTGAGACGCATTCTTGTGGATCTGTGCAACGTGAACTACTTGGTTTGTGGAGCATTTTTCATGAAGAACGAAACCGTTACAGTCCCGGGAATCTGACTGTAAATGACCCTGTTTGCCAGCTTGTAAGAAAACTGGATGGGAAGCAAATCCTCGACTCATAGAAGCCGTTAATGCCGTTACTGGACGAAAAACCAGTGGAAGATGTGAGCCACAGTCACAATTACTGTACATACAGTTTGTTATATTTGGAAAAGTTTGCATTTTCTTTTGACAGATGTACATGCTCTCCTAAGTGTAATCGACACGTTATCCATTTCATCGCTATAAATGCATGTTTTTCCAGTCGGTTATCTAAGTTTCCTTCAATAACTAATTCCTTTCCATCATCTCTCAAATTCTTCTCTCATCAATGGATTCTACTCTTTCTACCCTGCGAAAATACTTTCCTTCTCTTCCAATAAAAGTCCTTAAAAAGATCTACCTTGCTAGATGTGAAAGAATCAGAGTTTTTATGCACAAAGGCATTCCTGATAATGTGCGGTGGCTAATTGAAGCTAAGGTTCGTTCAGCTGGTGAAGTTCCAGAAGCGTTCTTTCCCCGTATGCCCGGCTTTGGTAAAAGCGCTTATGCCAAAAAGCGAAGAGCAAAGAGGCTAGGTGTCTGTCATAAATGTGGACGATGGAATTGTAATACTAAATGTCGCTTTTTAGGATACATCTCCAGAAATCATGAAGATAAAAGAAAATTCATCAAGAATGGCCTGCGTAAGGAATCTTTGGATGATATCCTATTAACTTTTGAAACACATTCTTGTGAAATAGTGCAATGGGAAATTATGGATTTATGGTGGACTTTCCGTAAAGAACAGGATCGTTACAGTCTTGGAAATCTAACTTTTAATGACCCTGTTTGCCAGTTTGTGAGAAAACTGGATGGGAAGCAAATCCCCGACTTATAGAAGGCATTGAAGCCGTTACTAGACATAAACTAGTGGAAGATGAAAGCCACAGTCATGATTGCTGTACATATAAGCTGTCATTTGTCTTTTCTTTTGACAATAATGTACTTGCTTTTGTAAGTGTAATTAACACATTATCCCTTTCATCACTATAAATATGTGTTAGTTATTTTCATTTCCTACAATCACTAATTTCTTTCTTTGCCTCCTTTATCAATGGAGTCATCTCTTTCCGCCCTACGAAAGTATTTTCCTTCCTTCCCAATAAATGTTCTTAAAAAGATTTATCAAGCTAGATGTGAACGATTCAGAGTATTTATGCACAAAGGCATTCCTGATAATGTACGGTGGCTAATTGAAGCTAAGGTTCGTTCAGCTGGTGAAGTTCCCGAAGCGTTCTTTCCCCGTATGCCCGGCTTTGGTAAAAGCGCTTATGCCAAAAAAAGAAGAACAAAGAGGCTAGGCGTTTGTCATAATTGTGGATGGTGGATTTGCGGCAATAAATGTCGTGCTCCAGGAGTGATCACCAGAAATCGTAATGATAGAATAAGATTCATTAAGAATGGCTTGCGTAAGGAATCTCTAGAAGATATTCGAGAGGTTCTTGAAACGCATTCTTGCGGAATAGTGCAATTTGAGGTTGTTGGATTATGGATAATTTTCCAAAAAGAACGAGATCGTTACAGTCTTGGGAATCTGACCCTAAACGACCCTGTTTGCCAGTTTGTGAGAAAGCTAGATGAGATGCAAATCACCGATTCATAGAAAGCATTGAAGCCATTACTGGACGCAAAGCCAGTGGAAGACGAGGATCAAAGTCACGATTACTGTACGTGCTAGCTGTCGCTTTTGAAATTTTCCTCCCCTTTTGGTAATAATGTATCCACTCCTGACGTGAACCAAAGTCACGATTACTGTACGTACTAGCTGTCGCTTTTGAAATTTTCCTCCCCTTTCAGCGATAATGTATCCACTCCTGACATGAGCCATAGTTACGATTACTGTACGTGCTAGCTGTCGCTTTTGAAATTTTCCTCCCCTTTGGCAATAATGTACCCACTCCTGACACGGACTACTGTATATAGCTGCCACTTTTGAAATTTTCCTTCCCTTCCAACAATCACGTACCTACTCCTGACGTAAGCTACAGTAGTGACTACTGTACATGCTAGCAGCTATTTTGAAAATTTTCCTCCTCTTTTAACGATAGTGTACCCATACCTGACCAGAGTCATACTCGTGACTACTGTGTATAGCTGGCAATAATGTATCCACTCTTGAAAATAAAATTATTACCTTATCTCTTCATCTCTATAAATATATCCTCTTTTCTCACAAGGGTAAGGATAGGAATGGAGAAAACCCCAACTCGTAAATCCCGAAGTATTTGTGTATTTTCTGGGGCTTTTCCTGGAAAAGATGAAGAGTATTTAAAAGCAGCCAACCATTTGGGTAGAGTATTAGCTGAGCGAAAAATACATTTAGTTTATGGAGGAGGTAGTGTCGGATTAATGGGAGGTGTAGCATCAGCAGCATCTCTAGGAGGAAGTCAAGTTTTGGGCATTATCCCTGGACCTCTGAAATTTATTTCTGGGGGCACGATTGGAGAAGAATTAGTGGTTAAAAATTTGCAAGAGCGTGTGTTACAAATGCTTTTAAATGCTGATGCTTTTATCGCTCTACCAGGTGGTTTTGGCACATTGGGAGAAGTCTTTCAAATTGCTTCCATGGCCCAACTTAATTTGCATAAGAAACCCATTGGGCTTTTAAATGTTAACAATTTCTTTACAGGTCTGATAGCTTTTATGGATTATGCTATGCAGAAGAATTTCATATCAAGAGTGGCACGGCGAATCATAATATCCGCAACAACTGCTGAAGAATTGCTAGATAAAATACAAGCTTTTGTTCCTGAACCAGATCCAGCAATGATTCAGATAGACTGGACACGACAGTCTTTCCCGACCAGTTCACTCCCATAATGGTCATCTACTCACCCTGTTGAAGTATTGTGGAAGAAAGAAGCGATCTGATCCGTTTTTCTTGTCCTTTAGTTTTATTATCAGCATTTTCTTTCGCGTTTCAGTTTTTCTTTTCAGGGAATTTCTTTTTTTATAATATAGCTTCATCCATGCTGATATTAAAACCATAGGACAACGCCTTTAGGATGGAATGGCTGAGTAAAGAGTAATTTTTATTACTCTTGAGACGCATCCTATTAGGTCTACTAGGCATAACATTTTGGGGTAGTTAAGCTTTAACCTTATTCGGATGACATATCTCACAAGGGAATCTATATTTACTGAAGAAAATATTAGATGAACCTTGAATATTGATTCCAAACATCCGTTCCCTTTACATAATTTGTCAGTGTTATTGTCATCATCAAGATTCACTCGTTTTATCGAAGCCTAATTCTTTGCGCTCGCCTATTATGAAAATTCACACTTTCGAAGAAAATTATTCCAATTTCAATTGCTTTCATATAAATTTCGCTCGAGGTCCTAAGGAAAGCTCCTTAGCCTCAAAATCAATTTTCATCATCGGGGTTTTAAGGATGGAACCTTTGCCTCGAAAATAATCAATTTTCACCATCGGGGTTTTAAGGATGGAACCTTTGCCTCGAAAATAATCAATTTTCATCGGGGTTTTAAGGATGGAACCTTTGCCTCGAAAAGAATCAATTTTCATCATCGGGGTTTTAAGGATGGAACCTTTGCCTCGAAAATAATCAATTTTCATCATCGGGGTTTTAAGGATGGAACCTTTGCCTCGAAAACAATCAATTTTCATCATCGGGGTTTTAAGGATGGAACCTTTGCCTCGAAAACAATCAATTTTCATCGGGGTTGTAAGGATGGAACCTTTGCCTCGAAAATAATCAATTTTCATCATCAGGGTTTTAAGGATGGAACCTTTGCCTTGAAAAGAATCAATTTTCATCATCGGGGTTTTAAGGATGGAACCTTTGCCTCGAAAACAATCAATTTTCATCATCGGGGTTGTAAGGATGGAACCTTTGCCTCGAAAATAATCAATTTTCATCATCAGGGTTTTAAGGATGGAACCTTTGCCTTGAAAAGAATCAATTTTCATCATCGGGGTTTTAAGGATGGAACCTTTGCCTCGAAAACAATCAATTTTCATCATCGGGGTTTTAAGGATGGAACCTTTGCCTCGAAAACAATCAATTTTCATCATCGGGGTTTTAAGGATGGAACCTTTGCCTCGAAAACAATCAATTTTCATCGGGGTTGTAAGGATGGAACCTTTGCCTCGAAAATAATCAATTTTCATCATCAGGGTTTTAAGGATGGAACCTTTGCCTTGAAAAGAATCAATTTTCATCATCGGGGTTTTAAGGATGGAACCTTTGCCTCGAAAACAATCAATTTTCACCATCGGGGTTTTAAGGATGGAACCTTTGCCTCGAAAACAATCAATTTTCATCGGGGTTGTAAGGATGGAACCTTTGCCTCGAAAATAATCAATTTTCATCATCAGGGTTTTAAGGATGGAACCTTTGCCTTGAAAAGAATCAATTTTCATCATCGGGGTTTTAAGGATGGAACCTTTGCCTCGAAAACAATCAATTTTCATCATCGGGGTTGTAAGGATGGAACCTTTGCCTCGAAAATAATCAATTTTCATCATCAGGGTTTTAAGGATGGAACCTTTGCCTTGAAAAGAATCAATTTTCATCATCGGGGTTTTAAGGATGGAACCTTTGCCTTGAAAAGAATCAATTTTCATCATCGGGGTTTTAAGGATGGAACCTTTGCCTCGAAAACAATCAATTTTCATCATCGGGGTTTTAAGGATGGAACCTTTGCCTCGAAAACAATCAATTTTCATCGGGGTTGTAAGGATGGAACCTTTGCCTCGAAAATAATCAATTTTCATCATCAGGGTTTTAAGGATGGAACCTTTGCCTTGAAAAGAATCAATTTTCATCATCGGGGTTTTAAGGATGGAACCTTTGCCTCGAAAACAATCAATTTTCATCATCGGGGTTTTAAGGATGGAACCTTTTGCCTCGAAAATAATCAATTTTCATCATCAAGGTTTTAAGGATGGAACCTTTGCCTCGAAAACAATCAATCAATTCGAGGCTTTAAGGATGGAACCTTTACCTCGACATCAATCAATCAATTCGAGGTTTTAAGGATGGAACCTTTGCCTCGACATCAATCAATCAATCCGGGGTTTTAAGGATGGAACCTTTGCCTCGACATCAATCAATCAATCCGGGGTTTTAAGGATGGAACCTTTGCCTCGAGATCAATCAATCAATCCGAGGTTTTAAGGATAGAACCTTTGCCTCGAGATCAATCAATCAATCCGGGGTTTTAAGGATGGAACCTTTGCCTCGAGATCAATTATCAATCCGAGGTTTTAAGGATGGAACCTTTGCCTCGAGATCAATCAATCAATTCGAGGTTTTAAGGATGGAACCTTTGCCTCGAGATCAATCAATCAATCCGAGGTTTTAAGGATAGAACCTTTGCCTCGAGATCAATCAATCAATCCGGGGTTTTAAGGATGGAACCTTTGCCTCGAGATCAATCAATCAATCCGAGGTTTTAAGGATAGAACCTTTGCCTCGAGATCAATCAATCAATCCGGGGTTTTAAGGATGGAACCTTTGCCTCGAGATCAATTATCAATCCGAGGTTTTAAGGATGGAACCTTTGCCTCGACATCAATCAATCAATTCGAGGTTTTAAGGATGGAACCTTTGCCTCGAGATCAATCAATCAATCCGAGGTTTTAAGGATAGAACCTTTGCCTCGAGATCAATCAATCAATCCGGGGTTTTAAGGATGGAACCTTTGCCTCGAGATCAATCAATCAATCCGAGGTTTTAAGGATAGAACCTTTGCCTCGAGATCAATCAATCAATCCGGGGTTTTAAGGATGGAACCTTTGCCTCGAGATCAATTATCAATCCGAGGTTTTAAGGATGGAACCTTTGCCTCGACATCAATCAATCAATTCAAGGTTTTAAGGATGGAACCTTTGCCTCGACATCAATCAATCAATCCGGGGTTTTAAGGATGGAACCTTTGCCTCGAGATCAATCAATCAATCCGAGGTTTTAAGGATGGAACCTTTGCCTCGAAAACAAATAATCAATCAATCAGTCCATCTTACAACGATAGGAGCTTTCCTATCGTTAGAGGTTCTAAGGACATTTCCTTAACCTAAAACAAACAATCAATCCATCAGTCCATCTTACAACGATAGGAGCTTTCCTATCGTTAGAGGTTCTAAGGACCTTTCCTTAGCCTCAAACAAATAATCAATCAATCAGTCCATCTTACAACAATAGGAGCTTTCCTATCGTTAGAGGTTTTAAGGACCTTTCCTTAAACCTTACTGTTTGGGCGGCGAGAACATTCTCAATGCCTACCTAAGCCGGACGAAATTTGGTAACGACTTTGCATACATCATGTCCCATGAAGCATGCAAAGGGGGGCAGCTGTTGACACCCAATTTTCGTCCGGGTGTTTTAAAATTTTGAAAAAAATTTTATTAAAAAAAATTAATTTAAAAAAAAATATATATTACTATTATTATTAAAAAAAAATTTAATTAGTTTAAAATATATTTTTGTTTTGTGAAAATTTGATTTAAAATGATATATGTGTGAATATGTGTATGTTTGAAATAAAATAAAATTTCATGAAAAAAATGACAAAAAATTAAAAGTTTGAGGTAAAAATGACAAAATTGAGAAGTTTCGGAAAAAATTGACAAATTCTAAAAGTTCCAGGAGCATTTGGTAGTTTGTCACATAAAATTTTGAGCCTGCCGACGTTTTTGGCTCAAATTGACAGAAAACGACAAAATTGTCAAAATCAGAAGCTTCAGGAACTTATCCTGAGGCTGAGAGACGTAAAGGACTAAAATTGTCATTTTACCAATTTAAGAGATAAGTTTGAAATTTTTTATTAATTTATCCATCAACAGTTCAGCTAAACTTCCTCTATAAATAGCCCCCCAAATTTTGTGCTGAACACAGAAAAAAAATAGAAATGAAGCTTAGAGCTCCGTTTTGAGAAAAGAAAAAATTATAGCCTAGGTCCCTGGCCCTCTTCTCTTCCTCTCCAGAAAACCTAAACCTTCTCTGACCCTTTTTTTTTTTTTTTTCTTTTTTTCTCTCCCCCCGGGCGCGTGCGTTCTGTTCTTCACGTTTCCAGAATTTCAAATTCAGTTTTTAAGGGTACAACTCTCATTTAATCCTTCATCTTTTCAATTTTCTTTCACTTTGGTCACTAACCTTTTATTTTGTTCTTGCAGAATTAATTACTAACCCTTTTAATTTTTACTTGTTTGTTTATTATTTGTTTATTACTAACCCCTTTTTTTATTGTTGTTATTAACTTACTAACAACTAACTTTTAATACTATTATTGTTACTAACCTTTTAATTTTTGCATTATTACTAACTTTTATAATTGTTGTTAACAATTAATTAACTTTTATTATTGTTGTTAATTAATTAATTTAATTAACTTGGCTAACTTTTATTATTGTTGTTAATTAATTAATTTAATTAACTTGGCTAGCTTTTTATTATTTTTGTTAATTAATTAATTTAATTAACTTGGCTAACTTTTATTATTGTTGTTAATTAATTAATTTAATTAACTTGGCTAGCTTTTTATTATTTTTGTTAATTAATTAATTTAATTAATTTGGCTAACTTTTTATTTATTGTTGTTAATTAATTTAATTAATTTGGCTAACTTTTTATTTATTGTTGTTAATTAATTTAATTAATTTGGCTAACTTTTTATTATTGTTGTTAATTAATTAATTTAATTAACTTGGCTAACTTTTTACTGTTGTTAATTAATTAATTTAATTAACTTGGCTAACTTTTTATTATTGTGGTTAATTAATTAATTTAATTAACTTGACTAACTTTTTATTATTGTTGTTTAACAATTAATTTAATTAACTTTGCTAACATTTATTATTATTTTTTAAGTGGATGGCCAAAAAGCCCCACTTTATTATTATTAATTTTTTTTCTTTATATAATTTTTTTATTTAATTCACCTTTACCCTTTACTAATTAATAAATAAATGAAAATTAAAAGAAGATTATTTTGTAATTAATTATTAAGGCTAATAAAAATTATTTTTAAAAAAGCCAATTATTTTTATTTTTATATACATGTTTTTAATTCTTTAAAGATAACAAAAAGTTAAAATTAATTTTAATAGTTATTTTTATCCAGTAAAAATAATAAAAAAATAAAAATAAAACCTGTTTAAAAAAAATACATGAAAATTAAGACTTTATATTTTACTGATTTATTTAAAATATAACTTTTAAATCCACTAAAATAATAAATATTTTTCATTAAACAAGAAAACAAAAAGAAAATTAAAACAAGATAAGAAAAAGATAAGAAAGATAAGAAAAAGATAATAAAGATAAGAAAGATAAGATAAGATAAGAAAGATAAGAAGGAAAAGAAAGAAAAGAAAGAAAAATATAGAAAATAAAAATTTTTAGATTATTAATGAATCTAAAAATTCTATAACAAAAAGAATTACGAATTAGTAATAAAACTAATAATTAATTCCATAAAAATAAGAATTAAATAATTAACTATAAATTAAATCAACTTACATATCCGGATGATCCGTCAGGATCTGCGGTTTAAAAAAAATATCACCCTTTTAATTAAATAAATAAACTAAATAAAAAGATAAAAATCCATATTTACGATATGGATTAAATTAATTAAAATTTCATTAAATTCCGTGTCCAAATGACTCGGCAGAGTCCATGGTTCGGAATGAAAATCTTCCGTGTCCAAATGACTCGGCAGAGTCCATGGTTCGGAAGTATAAAATTCTATACAAATTAACTTAAAAATCCACATTTTAACTGATTCAGTTAAAATTTCTAAATTAACTGAAAATTATTTAAAAGCAAAGTAAAACAAAATTAAAATTAACTAAGGTGCCAATTTTGGGCGCTCTAACAATACTGTTTTAGTGTAACCGTACTCCCGATCCCCGAACTCTCGCAGACCAATTTTAAGGTGACCAATCGACCTAAGAAAACTGATTGGTGGCGACTCCAGAAAACCCGACGTTGCCACAAATATTGAAACTCAAAACTCAAAACTCATACAAAACTAGAAGCATACAAATAAAACTCAAAAGCATATAAATAAAATCCAGAATCATATATATATATATATATGTCTTTTACAAACTAGAATCGAGCAAATAAAATCTAGAAATATACATACATACATATATACACATACTTGTTTTTACATAAATATACATATATATATCTTTGTTTTTAACATAATTAGAAGCATACATATAAAATCCAAAATCCTACATATGTATTTTTGTTTTTACAAACTCGAAACCATTGCATATAAACCCCAAAAACATACATACATATTTGTGTTCTTTACAAAATTAGAAGCATACATATAAATTTTAAAAGCATAAATATATATTTGTGTTTTTACAAATCTAGAAGCACACATATAAACCTCAGAAGCATACATATATATACATATATATTCTTTATAAACCCAGAACATACATATAAGTCCAAGAAAAATACATATATATCTGTGCTATTTAAAAACCCAGAACATACATTTAAGATCCAGAAGCATATATATATCGAATCCATGTTATTTTGCAATATAAAACACAAATCATGAATGTTATTTTGTGGATCTCAAAAAATGATACACATTTTTTGTTTCTTCGTCGGGATCTACGTTGTCAGCACCGTTGTCCACTGTGATCGCTCCCTAAATCTTATCGCTCCTCCTTCACATTTGTTATGAGTTTGAAAACCTACCGATTGTACCTTTGTCTCCCGTCGATTGTTGAATCGTGTTCTTCCTATTGGTGTTCTCCTCACCGTCCTCTGTTAACACCGTCGTCCTTTATGTCACCAGTGTCGCCTTCGTCTCACCAGCATTGTCATCCCATGTTGTCTTCTTTCGTACATGATTCAGTGTCACCATCATCCTGATCTGTGCCATCGTCTTCCTCCCACAAAGCCCTCGCTGCCGTCTTGATCATCCTTGTCAAATGGCTCTTCGCTCCTAAAGTTCTTTTGTGTGCTTCTGGGCACCGTCAAAACAGAAGAAAGCTGGAAGGAAAGAGATTTGGTTTCGGTTTAGGGTATGGGAAAGATTTTTTGGATGGGTTTGTATAGAATCGGGGAAATCCCACAAATCACGCTCCCATTATGTGTCCTTCCATATACATTCCCATTGGTAACACCTAATTGTATTATTAATTGTACAAACACATAGGTGGATAGTCTTTAATCTTAACCCCATTAACATGTTTTCTTTCCAAATGATGGAGAGAGGGTGTGGGGTACACAATTTTATTCCTTTTCTACTCTTGTCAGTTTATTCCAATTATTTGTCACTATCCATTGTTTTTCTTCTCCATCAAACTTGGCGGTGTAGTTTGTGGGCAACATCATCAACTGACCACCATTCTAAAAATCAAGCTAGTCAAATCGAAGGTCAAAAGAAGACGCTTGGATGCTAGAAATGGTATAGAAGTATTCTTTGTTTCGCTAGGCCGCTCGTTGGACTTATGATTGGCTGGGGATTTAGCTTGGACAAGGTGAATTGTGACCTAGTGGAGTCGGATTTTACAGCCACAATGTCTCCTTAATAAGTCATGTTCATTAACTTTGGTTGTGCTTGCCAACTATCGATGCCGGAATCTCAAGTTGTGTGGTCTTCCAATCAATTCGCTATTTCTAATGAACCTTTGACTAAAAGAGGTCCAGCAACCCTTTTAAATGAAGCATGATGAAGAAGGTCTAGGTCAATAGAACAAGCAGCCGAGAAGCAGAGGTCACAACAGTGGAAACAGTTACACAGGTGAAGGGGTAGGGTAGATAGGCATAAAAATCATGGCACCTTATTCGAATCTCACTGGCAACCCAAAAAATTGACGGCACCTTATTTGGATATCTCTGGTGATCGAGCTTCCATCAGAAGGTTGGCCTTGAACAGGACGTTGCCAATGTAGGCAAAGGCGGAGGCCTCATTGTTGAGGGCATGGGCGAAGGTGGGGGGGATCTGTTAGGCACACTACTAAAATTTATATATTTTCTAGAGGGCAAATTACCAACAATCGTTTGTAATTACCAACACATTAGGTTGTTGGTAAAAAAATTTAAATTTACTAATGGTTAAACGCATTGGTAATTTTTCAAACCGTTGGTAGTTATCAATTGTCCAGACCATTGGTAATTTTCACTACTAAAATTTGGTGATTTTTCAATAGGTGATTTACCAACGGTTAGATCGTTGGTAATTATCAACGTATTAAATTGTTGGTAAACGTTACCAACGGTCTAATGACTTAAACCGTTGGTAATTACCAATGCAAATAGCCGGCGGTAAGTCTTAAGCTGTTTAAAACAATAAACCATTTTGAAACAATCAAGAAAGATTTAGGACAAAAGTGGAGTTTTTTCTCTATTTCAATTACAAAATTACATTAAAAACTGCAACTATTTCTCTCTCCCCTCTCCACGTATCTCTTCTTCTTTTTTCATTTTTATCTCTCTCTTTCTCTCTCTCTCTGTATGTATATATATATATATATATATATATATGTATGTATGTATGTATGTATGTAAGTATAATGTATAATATATAATAATAATAATAATAATAATAATAATAATAATACTCCCTCTGCCCCAATATGTTTGCACCATTTCAGTTTGCATGAAAACCAAGGCGTGTTACTATTTGCCTTATTTTTCCCAAGTTTACCCCTTTTTCTCTCTTTGCCTGTAAGTTTTCTGCCTCGGCCTTACTGGTCTTTGTTCACTCTCTTAGCCGCTTCCTCCATTGTCAACCTCTGTCCTTGCCTTCGTCCTCACCAGAGTACTAATTGGTTCTTGTCGCATGCGGCCTTCCACCATCAATTAAGCCGTTCTCGATCACTACCTTTTTTTATCATGCCATAAGCCTCAACTTGCTTGTTGCCGGAATATCAATCGCCTCCTCAATCTCCAGCTCCTTTAATCACCTCTCCATTCATCTTGAATTCGTCGATCAGTTCTCCCAGAAGATTCGCCACCTCAATCCGTCGCGTCACCCCTTTAATCGATTCCCTTGATTTTATCGCTTCCCCCAATCCATTTTTTCTAGTCATTTTTAGTGGCAAAGGGTTTCTATTCTAAATTTGTATGAGAGGGAAAGGAAAAATAGAAGGAAATGAAAAAGCAAAATAGACAAATAAACAAAGGTGTGATTGTCATTTTATTTGCTAAAACATACTAAAAGAGAAAATGGTGCAAAGAATTTCGGACAACCTAAAAAGAAAAGTGATGCAAAGAATATGAGATGGATGGATTAATTATTATTATTATTACTACTACTACTACCACTACTATTTTTATATTATTATTATTACATTAAAAACCAATATATCATATATAAAAGTTCAAAAGCCCAAAAGCCCAAATGCCCATAAAAACCCTAACCTAGCCCATATAAAATCCTAACCTCATATCTCATCTTTCATTCTCACCCGTGCCGCCTACCTCTCATCTTTCTTCTCCTTCACAGCTTTTATCCTTCATCCCTCATCCCAATGCATCTTTTTTTCCTAATTCTCCCTCATTGTCTCCCTTCGTCCTCCATCCTCCCTCATCATCTGTCCTCCCTCACCGTTCTCCCCCGTCATCCGCCTTACTCGACTTTCTTCACTGCCATTCTCGGTCACCAATTACTCTCGCTATCCACCATTTTGCTCGTCGTCGTCTCATTAATACGCTGCCAATGTCACTGTTTTGCTTGTCTCTATCCACCATTTTGCTCATCTCCTCTATATGCTGCCAATGCCCTTGGTATGCCCAATGCCACCTCACCCGACGCTGCTTTGCCTAACCCCTCCTCACAGCCTCGCTCGATGCCGCATCATATCCTCACTGTCTCATTGCATCTTTACTAATTTTGGTTTTGCTTTTGATTTTTATTTCATGTTTGATTTTATAGATCTAGTTATGAGTTTGGTGTGTGAATTTGTAGATTTGGTTGTGAATTTCGTTTTGATTTTGTAGATCTGGCTATTTGATTGTAGATCCAGTTTTGATTTTGTCAATTTTTTGTTTGATTTTTGAATTTTTAAATTTTTATCAATTTTTATTTTTTATGAATTTTAGTAAAATTTTGGTACTTTTTATGGATTTCAGTAATTTTTTTAAATTTTTAATTAATTTTTATGAAATTTCTTATATTTGAATTTTTTTCTGAATTTTCAAATTTTTTGTGTAGTAATAAGATCTTAGTTATATAATTTTACTAAATATAATTTTTAGTGAATATAACGTATAATTTTACTAAATATAATTTTATTAATGCTGTCAATATTATATATATATATATTTTTTAATATTAATTTTTAATTATTTTAATATTTTTTTGTCTATTTTTTTAAAATAAATGGCAACTTCCAACAGCTTCGTATTGGAAACTGGTTTAATTTTTTTTTAAATTTCATGAGAATTACCAATGCTTTTACGTGTTGAAAATATTACCAACGGTCAAATATTTTGGTGTTAGTGTTGTGCCCAAAAAGCCAATCATGAGATGATTGTATTTTTGCACATTGAGTCATGATATTTTATTGAGGCATTAATCCAGCAATTTTGTTTGTTGTTTTGTTTCTGCGTAACGTAATAAACATAATTGTAACCCTAGAATAATGATATTTTTAAACGTCCCTAGTCTAGTATTATTGTGGAGCGGGTTGCAATAATACATAATGACTAGCATATGTGGAGACTAATATGAGATATGTAGTCTACATATGGGTACAAGTTGGAGAACTTGTGTACTGGACCGACCCACCATGAGAACACTTCATGGATCGTTATATGAGTGTCATAAGTGATTATCATAGTGATCATGGTATATGTAGTCCTTCGACCTAAGATCAGCAAGGTTCCCTACATGTGAGTCACATACTTTGATACTTTCCTTTGTTGCTCGTAACTGAGTGAACTTGAAGGAGGTCATTGGGTATGTCACATATCATGCGGAGGGATTTGTATGATTAAGATAGGATTTGTCCCTCCTATGTAACGGGAGTGATATCTTTGGGCCCCTTGATAGAGTAAGACTTAGAAAATGTATGGCCATGCTCCGATGAGTTGATATATGATATCAATGTCGTCAGTTTAAGTTGGTCTACTCGGTAATCAAGAAACCAAAGATTGGGCTATACGAGAGTGACACATTCCATGTCTCGTGCTTAGTCTTGATATCTTGGACAAAGGGACAATGGCATATATCGGTGATGATCATAAAGGTTTAGTCGATTCACCGACAATCTTGTCACTTGGGTAGCAATGATGTGTTGCTAGACACCGCTCATTGCTTATGATCATAAATGTGATTTATGATCATTGCCAACATGGCAAGAGCCTATTGGGTCGCATACATAGAGATATTTGGATCATTAGAGTGCATGGGCTAATTATTTGAGTTATGATTTCACTTTAATTTCGTATTAATAATGGGCCAAGGAGTTGAGCCATTATTAAGCCTGAAATTAAATCCTAATTGGATTAGGGCTTTGAAACCCATTAGGCCTGAAAGTTGAGTCTCATTATAAATACAACTTTTAATTGAGAAATTCGCAGGTCTCCTTGCCCTAGCCTCCCAAAAGGACAGTCGCACTCTTCTCTTGCAATTCCTTGGAGGACGCAAGTTAGCACTGCGAGCGCAAGAGAAACGCATCTACCGGGACGTGGTGGAAGCGTGGTGATCTCGAAAGGCTCGTGTGGATACCATAGAGAGCCTGAACACGTCAACTGTTCAGGTTTTGTGATTCGACTCTACAGTTGAGTGAGAGATCTCAACCGAAAATTAGGTATGAAATTTTCGAACACCCGGTTTACCCCGTTTTGGATCCTGGAAGGTTTCGGTTAAATTCCGTTGCGCTGTTTGGCTCCCGAAACCCAACAGTTGGTATGTACCAACAGTCTAAACCGATTAACGGTTAAACGTGCTGGTAAAAATTAAACCGTTAGTAATTTCTATATGCTCTATTATCAATGGCTAGATGTTGGAAATTACCAATGGTTTAGTATTCAACCATTAATTACCAATGTCTAACTACCAACGATCTCACATTAGTAATTTTGAAATTACCAACACATGGCTGTTGGCAATAGCCGTTGATAAATGTCTTTTTTTTTTTAGTGGAGGTGGGGTGGAGGAATTTGCTGCGCCAATAAAAAGTAGTTTCAACATGGTAAAATCATAATTAATTGTAAGTTTCAATGACATATTCTATTCTAGCAATTAGGTTAGACATGCCAGAGTGTCAAAACATGTTAAATGGCCTGATTTAATGCTAGCCAAACTAGGCCTAAGTGTCCAAGTTTACCAAGTTAAGAGGCTAACTTTGGATATGTCTGCTAAGATCATTATACCATCATCCTTTGAGTAAATTGCACCTGTGGCCCTCAACCTTTTATTATTGTACCATTTTTGGACCTTAACCTACATTTTTTGCATAGGACGTCCCTAACCTCCATTACTTGTATTGATTGGGACCTTTCATTGACAATAGTCGTTAATGTTGATGAAAAATGACATGGTGGGACGCTAGCTTCTGTGATTTGCTAGCTTCTGTGATTTGCCATGGTGGACTTTGCAACTCTAAAAGTTTGTCCATATCACACCCAATATCTTTGAGTATGGGTAAATTGCACCTGTTAACCTAAACTTTTTAATTATGTTCCTGTTCTAACGCTAACATTGAATTTGTTCATAGTGCCTCCCTAACATGCTTAAAATGTTCCATTTTAGACCTTTTTATGATGAAAGTCATTAATTCAAACCAAAGAAACCATGCCAGCATATTATTGTAGGAGAAAATCCTAACTTTAACCCTTGAAAACTTTCCTTTTAACAAATAACCCTTAAAACTTTGAAATATAATAAAACAA
Organism: Aquilaria yunnanensis; assembly: GCA_039654915.1. Classification (NCBI taxonomy): domain Eukaryota; kingdom Viridiplantae; phylum Streptophyta; class Magnoliopsida; order Malvales; family Thymelaeaceae; genus Aquilaria; species Aquilaria yunnanensis. The sequence goes on along the minus strand of CM077598.1, from coordinate 97,309,858 downwards.
CTCCCCTCCTCATCTTGGCCTCCTTCTTCGGCCAACTCTTTTCTCCATTCACCTCCCTCACCAGCCACCATTCACCCATCTCCATTGTCACTCGCCCATCCCTGCCATGACTCACCCATCTTTGCTTCCTCTCCTACATCCCCCGCATGTCATTCCATTCGATTTTGTCATGATTCCTATCCTCTTCTTGTGATTTTTTCTCGATTCGTATCGTGATTCATGATAAGGAGGCTTAATTCGTACGCGATTCATTGTGATTTGGCTTGCTTGTTTGATTTGACAGTGGAGAGAACTATTCAGACGATTGTTGGTGATAGATACGATGGAAAATCGGAGCACCAGACAATGGAGGGCTTCAATTGATGACAATGCTTGGCAAGTATGCAGAGTGCACGAAGCCCCATCAACTCTTGGCTCTTTGACATGTGATTATTAGTAGCTGAATCAGCAAGAGCTATTGTTCAACAGAAAGGTTGGCTTGCTTGGAGCTATTGTTCGACTGAATTGGGAACATGGTGGTAAGATTGCTAAAGAAAATGTTACGAGGTTTTTTTGGAAAATGAAAATATTTTTAGGGATTAAAACTAGCATTTACTCCTATAATCCAAAGCTGATGTGGCATTTTTCATTTAAAATAATGATTTTTGTTCAAAAATGGTCCAAAATGAAATGTTTTGTTGATGTTAGGGATATGCTACAAATAAAATGAAGGTTAGGGTTAGAACAAGAACAACAATTAAAGGTTGAGGGTAGCATATGCAATTTACCACTTTGAACATGTACGCTTAGGAATTAATCTGGGAATAAAGAGACAGAAAGGGATTCGTTGGGAAGTTTTTCATTTTTCATTCAGAGTAAAGCAAGACAAAGGGAGCGAAAGGGAGTTAAGGTTTGATAGAGAGAGAGGGAGAAGGCGGAAGAAGTTCAAGCGTTAGGGAAAAAAAATCCGAAATAAAGTTGTTAGAATAGGACAGACATGTGTCAAAATAAGGAATCTGGACAAAATAGTTGGAGGAGAAAGTGAAAAGAGATGGGACTAAAGAGTGCCCAACATACGATAAGTTTTCTTGTCCTTTTATGGCGGAGTTGCATTACTTTATAGTGGAGTGTGTGTTTCGACAGGAAACATGTGGTTTATTGCAGGTAATGGTTTGGTGGCGGTGTTGGGGTCGTAAAAAATGGGGTGGCGTATGTGTGCCGTATAAGTGCGTATGCGGTGTGTGTTCCATGTGTCTTTTATGTCTGTGATAGGGGGGCCATTTAAGTTAGTTAAGACCAATTTGGCATTAAAAAATCATATAGTGGAGAGGGAAAAAAATGGAGAGGTTGAAAGAAATAGTTAGAATATTTTAAAGTTTCCATGTTTGGAGATTTAGGTAATGTGGTTTAACATGAATGCAAACTTGTCAGTGTAGCTCATGGTGATGCATACTTCACATTAAAGATGTATCATGAAAGTTAATTTGGTTTTTTGTCATTCAAGGCCAACATTGGTGGGGCAGTTAATTATTGGGATTACTGTAACATTGATAGGGTTAGTTTAGTGGAAGATTGATAAAATGGTATCAGAATTTGGATATTCAGGCTTCATGGACTACTTCTGGAGGTATCCTGGGATGGAGTTAGATGATGGATCACTGCCCTTGACGACTTTTGAATGTGATGTGATGCAAATGATGAGGTTATGCTTGTCTAATAATACATTGATTGAAATATACATTGTGCAAAAGATGAGAGTGGAGGTGCTGAAGGATAAGATGACTTTTTTGGTCAAAATGAAAGAAATGGTTAGTCCTAAGAAATTGAGTATTGAAGAAATTGTGGGGGAGGATTGTGGATCTTCACAGTCTAGCAAAGTTACCTCAAAGCTTAGTTGTAGCAAAACAGTTCCTGCGAACGCTGCAAGAAAGTGCCTGCCATAGGGAGTTGATGGATCTGGATCTAATGTGATGGAGGTAGAGGAATATGAGAGAGCCTGCCATGATGATGAGGTTGAGCAACATGATCAGGCTGGTCTTCTGGAGGAGGATGGTGGTGGTGGATGTAATATAGAAGAGGCTGGTTAGGGGGTTAAGTCAAATGAACAGAGTAGAGGCCTAAGTGATGTAGAGCAGCAGTTCATGATGAAGATGTTGTTAGCAATGACGCAAAAAGAGACAGTGATTGTGGGGCGGATGAAAGCAGTAGTGAAGAGACCACCGAAGATGAAGGGTACAAACTGGAGAAAATTATGGGAGGAGCTGCTCCACAAAGTTTGATGAGTCAAATGATGAGTTTGTGAAGGAAGATGATGCACTAAACCTTGATATGACAGTAGAACAGACAATTACTGCAGTGACGGATTAAACAGTGTCTGAAATGATTATTTTAGAGATAATAATAGACGTCAGGCATGGCGGAAGCAGACGAGTTGGCTATTTTTATTTTCTTGTGGAGAATTCGTTGGACCAGCCGGCACTCGATGACTCGATGTTCCACGTGCATTTCTGAATTGAACACATGAAACAAACGTATTTATCATTTCTAGAACAACACTCTCATAATTCCTAACAAAAACAAATAACAAAGAACATTTTCATACTTATTATAGGAAAAAACATAAAGGTAAGGCGCGATTTGTTTAAATGGAAGGACTCAACTATTTTTGATTTAGGATTGTTTGGTATATAGTAAGGACTTTGGCGATGTTTTTACTTTGGTATGGACCATTATTTAAAGGAGGCTAGTCTTTGTCTGCATAATAAAGATAGCCTGTTCAGTTCAATTTAATAGCAACCCAATTAATGCATTTTATGCCATTGGCCTAAAGAATTTGGCGTGAATTCAGTTGATGTGAATTCAGGAAAATTAGAAATGCAATATGATTAGAAAGAGTTGAGCTATTGTCATTTGAAAGTGAAACAACAAAATCCAATTAGGTTTGGATCTACACATGGTTCAGCCAGAAACCAATGAATAAATTAACCTAAAAACAGGAGCATCTGAAGCTAGCTACTGAAATGATCACAAGCTTCTAGGGTTCATGGTTGGAGATAACTTTAGTTTTTTCTCCCAACCTGTTCGTATGTACCCAAAAACCAAAATCAAGAAACAGTGCTCTGCTCCAAGCCAGACAGGCTACCCGGGCTGAGAAACGAAGACCAATTAAAAGTAGACGGCGACAACAAATCGAACCCGAACGAGCTTGTTTCCGCCCCACCACTCTCCGGGGGCTTCTCCGCTTTCACCATGGAGGGCTGAGGAAACAACTCCAGAGGCGAACCTCCCATCTCTGTTTCCATCTTAAGTGGTGCAGGTGCCAGGCTGCGAAAGCGCTGAGGCTGTGGCTGTGGCTGCACCTTTGCATTCACTCCAGTCAGCCTCTGAACCAAATCCCGGAAGTCCATAGGGTCCACCTTGTAGACCTTTGGCCTGTTCGGGGGAGGCGGTGCCACTGGCTTCTTGTTCCACGGCTTCGCCGCTGGCTTGCGCACCGTATGGAGCAACGAGTCCGAGGCTTGAGCCTCTCTAGCTGTCGAAGAAGAGGAATACGAAGGATAATAAGTTTCCATGAAATGAACACAAAGTTTTTGAGTTTTTGCTTGTTTCTTTAAGATGAAAATGCAATGGAGACAGGAGCGGTCGCCGGTCGTCTATATATGGAATGGAAGATAAAAAAGAAAAAATTGCATCTACAAAGAGAAGGAATAATTGATGGAGACTTTTCGTCAACTCACGACCAAAATAAGAAAGCAGCAGCCAGCCCGGCAAGTTGGTTAGTAACTTATTTCATCGGCTATTGGGTCAAGCGCTTAAACTTTGACCTTTTTTGGGCCAAATATTTATTTAGCCCTTAGGCTTTGTATATTTGAACAAAAGAAAAGATTCCCTTCAACTCTATATTAATCAAAAGTACTCCACAAACTTTGAAAAAAATGGGACCCGATGTAGAGATGAGTGTTCAGTTGGTTCATTTACAAAATGTATCCAAACAATTTGAATGACATATCAGAGCCAATCTAAACCATCTGAATTATAAGTTTATTTGATTTGGTTTATTCAGTTTCTTTTTCTAAGATCTAAGCATATTATAAGCAAAAAATATGATAAATATGCAAAATGTTACATCTTATAATCAAAATTAAAAAACATCAACAATATATAGTCGAAATTAGAGAGAAATATCTTTGTATATGGATGTATGGTCAATATATATGGATAATGGTAAAATATTTATCATTACTCGGTTTATTTAATTTATGTGGCATTGGAACCAATAATTGATTCGATAACTAAAAATAAAATTTTATTTTCATCCAAAGGAAACAATTTTAATCAAAGTGTAACCAGTTTTTTCGGTTTTATCTAAATAATGTATATCCCGACAACTTTCCTTGTAAAATGGCCTTACCGACTTCCGATATCATGATTGGCTCAGATGAAATAATTTTGTGCAATTTTTTCCAATTAAACATGTCATTAGGCTATTAAGACAGGTATATAGAGAAGTCAATGTGCCCAATTTGGCTAAGTTGAACTGGGTGAGTTTTGCTGAGCTAGAGTCCGAACAGTTAAGTTTACTAAGTTGAGGGGCTATTTGGATATTTCTGCTAACATCATATACGATCATCTTGTTGTCCATTTCAACCCCCAGAAAGACAATTATTGCAGGACAGATTAAACAGTGTCTGAAACGATTATTTTGCGAGACAATAATAGACGCCAGGCATGGCAGAGCAGAGTTGGCTATTTTTTATTTTCTTCTGGAGAATTCGTTGGACCAGGACCAGCCGCCACCCGCTATTGATGTTCCACGTGCATTCCTGAATTGAACACATGAGACAAACATATTTATATCATTTCTAGAACAACAATATCATAGTTCCTAACCAAAAAAAGCAAATAACAAAGAACGTTTTCATACTTATTATAGAAAAAGTAAAGGTTAGGCGCGGGTTTGTTTAGACGGCAGAACTCAACTAATATTTTAAATTAGAGATATTCATTTTGATATAGGACTTTGTGGTATGGTAAAGGCTTTGGACATATTTTACTTTGACACGGACCATTATTTACAGGAGATTAGTCATTTTCTGCAAAATAAAGACACATCCCAAATACAGGAACAATTTACTACTAATTCCGTCTTATGTTCTTTGTCGCATTTTAATGTTTTGTGAAATTTACAATTGTCCCTTAGGTATGTTATAACCTACAGTTTAACCCATAATTTTTTAAAAGCTTACACTTTCTTTCTATATTTTTTATATTGTTTAATAACAACTTCTAAAACTATATTTAAACTATACGATAGTAGTTTTTTAGTAATTTTAATCGCTATAATATTTTTTATAATTAATAGATATTTTAAATTATTAATTTTTTCATTTTATAAATTCATTTTTCTCTTTATAAATGCATATCAGTAATTTTTTAGAGGTCAGTTAGTTGTGAAAAAAATGTCAAAAATCTTAAAATTATTAGAACATGATCATCAGACAGTTTAAATTAGGGTTTCAAAAATTGTTGTTAGACACTATAAAGAAAATATGGGCTAAAGTGTAGGTTTTTAAAATAGAGAGGGCAAAGTGTAGGTTTGATTAAACTACAAGGGAGATTTTTTTTAATTTTTGCTTAATTTTTTTATATAAGTTTGAGTTGAATGTATTTATATTATTACTTGATAAAAACTTTTTAAAAATAATTATATTTATAAAATATAAATTTTCATTTATCATCTGTATATAAAAAATTTACATTTATATGTCAATTGTAAAAGTAAAAACTTAAAGATTAATTGTTGACGGATAATATTAACTGAATATATAGAGATAAATACTTTTCTTACTCTACAATTACTAGGTATTCAGAAAGTTATGGCTTAAGTGAGTAATAAACGAAGTCTCTTCTTGTTTCTTTTACGCAATAAGCAAGAATTTCATATAAAGGAAGAGCACGCATATATATATATATATTGATTGAAGAAGAATATTGCTATTGAAGAGAAATATTTTTATAAAAGTGTTTGTGTTTTTAGATAGATAACTTGAGATGCTATTAAAAAATTGATTTTAAATTATGCAGTAAATATTTGACACCTATGTTTGTACAATACATTTTTACAAAATTTTTTATGCACGTTCACTACTACACCTTACAAGTAATACTAATATAAATTAGTACTCCCCCATTTCAAAATGTTTGTCATTCTTATTTATCACATTTAATTATTTCTACAACTTTTTTTAACTTTTGCACAACTCTCTTAAGTAGCTTATATATATGTGGAGGTGCATGTTAGGAAGCAAGAGAGAAGAAACGTGAAAACTTGAATTAGATTTCAGGCTTCCAAGCTGATTATAATTTTATTCTAAAATTTTCATTATTAGGCATAGTTTTAGAATTTTCATCCAAAATTAATCCGAACAGTCTTATTTTTCAGAATGATTCAAATGCTATTATGTTATTTATCACAGATAAACGTGAAAAAGAATATATAATATACCTATACATCTCAACATTCAGAATTTTTATGAAAATCTGAAAAGTATATTTTGGGATTGGGATAATATAAGAGCTCATACTGAATACCTTAAACTTTATGTAAAAGGACAAGTTTGCCAAAAAGAAAATGTGAAAGGACAAAACGATCTTTATGAATATCTTTTATAATATAGCAATTAATTTCATTCATTTGCTAAAAAGAAAATGTAAAAGTACTTTAGCATATTATATTCGGTACGAGTCACGATGAGAGGAATTGTCAACCTTCTAGACGAGCGCCAATTTTGACTTGGTGAAGTGTGACATTGTTGACCAATCCACAACAAGTGATCTTGTAGCTCAACAAGCATAAAAGCAGTTTTAGACACGCTTACATAAGTCTAGTGGAACTTTTACGGCAAACATTTTTTTAACTCTGTATGTAAAAAATTCTACCACTCGTCCTATTTATAGTTAATATAACTTTAAATATGTGCATACTTAGGTGAATTTGCCCACACTTCTATTGGAACATTTGTGGGTTCGTTTTATTGTTTTTTTTAATAGGAGATGAAAGGTTTTACTAAAAGCAAAAGAATAAGGGATACAAGTATCATCCTAAAGAAAAAGATGATGATCTAAAATACTCACAACCTAAAGAGCCAAACATTAAACAGAATTCTAAGAAAAAGCCCAAAAAATTTATTAAAAAAAAAATCAAAACCTCAAAACCCAAACAGCTTAAGGAATAAAATAACAAAAAAGGATTTTAAACTAGAACACAATCACAAAATCCAATTCCAGAAAAAGCTCAAAATCTAAATAGCCTAGAATGAGATTTATTATTATTTTATTTATTTAGAATTAGGTATATAAATATAGAGTTTATGTAATACAGAGAACAGTAAAAATGTCTATTTTTTCAAAACCTAAAAACAACTGAATTAACATTTAAATAGTATTGTTTGGAAATGGTGGAGTGGGAATCGAACTCTAACACTACCTAAGCTGATGTCCTTTGTGACCAGCCGTGCTAGGCCCACGAGACAAAAGGGTTTAACGTTTGGTGAAAGTGTTCTCTAGATTTTGACTTTATCGGCAACAAGAGACATGATACATAACAACTAGGACTTGAGGATTGGAAGGCCTTCGGTTTGTGCTCGAGTTGGTGGCTGATTTCTTGTCCTAAGAACTTAACGAAATTTTCTAAGGAAAGATCTCATGATAACAAGTGCTTACTCATCATCATTGTGCTTTGAATTAGAGGAAGTTTTAGATCCGTTGCCATCCTCTTTAATGGTTTTTGGGTATTGTTTACACCTAGGCTTCACCATAGATATAAATACTGGAAATCATCATTATTTTCACAGATAGCGCATTTGACAGAATTGACCCGTCTTGGTAACATCAATGGCAGATGATGAGGTCAGAGGCATTGAAGAAAATGGAACTAGAAGACCTAAGTTTTGGACAATTGGAGGAAATCCCCATCGTTGAAGGCAACATTTAGGTGAATGCCTTAAAATTCAGGGTAAAGTAATTAAATGGCGGGTCACATATATTATTTTTGTATTCTAAATGGGTATGTCATATTAATATTGATGTTGGAACATTTTTAAGTTTCATGTATAGTTTGTATGGTTCACATAAATGGAAATTGTATTTTGATTATTTGATTTTAATTAATTTCATAAATTAATTAAAATTTAAAGAGTTGTGACTCTTTTAATAATTATATTATTTGTAAATGACACATTTTTTCATGAATAATTATATCTATTCCAAGAAACATATTTATGAATGATTCTATCTATTAAGGAAAGAGTTGTGTTTTTTCATTTTCTATATAAATGAAACATTTCACACATTTAAGAGGAATTTTTCATAGAGTTTTGTTGTATCCAGAAGACATATTCCCAGTTTTGTATAGAGGGGGAATAATTGTCTTAGGAAAGTGAAATCATTTCACGCTTTAAAGCCTTTCTTCATCTCCATCATCCCTTATTTTTCTAACAATTTAAAGACAATTACTCAATGAAGATGGAAGTGAATGTCGATATCAAAAGGAAAGCTTTTTCAATTTAACGTCAAAATTCATGTGTGGAAACTTGGAAAGTTATGTGGTTATAAAACATGTACAAATGAGGTAACCCAATAATTTTTCTATGTTTTGGTACATGTATGTTAGTCCAGTTGGTACGTATTTTATTTAGGGTAAAGTCCATCAAGCATACCTTAGCTTTTAAACTTGTCCCAAATGAGTACTCTACATTAATATTTGTCCCAGTGAGATACCTAACCACTTAATGCACATTCCACTGCGATACTTTATGTCAATTTTGCAATTAAATTAGATGAAAATTAATGACATGACATTAAATAACACTAAAAGAAAGTTTTAATGACAATTTTTGTCCTCAAACATTTTCAATCAATAATTCTAAACCCTAAGTTTTTAAACCTATTTTTCCTAGCATAAATCTACTATTTCTCCTCCTCCCCCCTCTTATTTCTCTAGCCTTCGTTGCCAATGTTACTCGAATTCAACCCAAATCTACCACCACATCAGTGACCGCCGTGGTTGTCCACCCAACCCAGCCCACTGGTGACGCAAAGTTAAGAGGCGGAACGATGACCTCCGTCGACGCTTGCCTTGAGTCAAAGTTGCTAACCGCCATCAATGACCACGATTTATGGGGGCATTGCCATACTAGAACCTGTTGACCGCCTTTAGAGCCACCCCGTGGGCACCGTTTCACCTTATAAACGACGAAGACCAATTCTCAATTTTCCTCAATTCTCGCTCGTCCTTCCCAACGATAGCGATTCTTAGTCTATTAAAGGATGGGATGATGGCGATGGGGTTTGGGTGGTGAATTGGGGAGATGAGGATCGAAGGCCATTACATCTCGCCTTCCTCCTTTGACTGCTTGTGATGCTGCAAGACTCTCTAGAATCTTTGTTCATTGTGCCCCATGCTTGAGCTTCTAGTAGACCGCTTATTTAAGGTGGCTAAGGAATGATTTGGTCGGCAGATTCAAGCTGGATTCGGGCATAAATGATGGCTAGACGGCAGCGATGACAACTGGGCGGTTGGGCGATAGAGGGAGTTTGGAATTAGGGATTGCAAAAGTTTAGGGTTCAAAGTTGTTATTTTGAATTTATTTTAGTATTATTTAATGCCACATCATTAATTTCTATCCAATTTAATAGCAAAATCGATAAAAAGTATCTTGATGGAATGTGCATTAAGAAGTTGGATATCTCGCTGGGACAAATGTAAAGATAGGGGAATAAAAGCTAAGGTACACCTTGGAAACTTTACCCTATTTTATTTATACGGTGATTAATCATTGTTTTATTGTTTATTGAGCACAAAATTGAAAGAGATCCATTTTGGATGAGTTCAATTCTAATAAACTCTGATGATAGAAAGCTGTATGTGGATCCTTGATAATGATTACTCTATGACCACTATTGCTTGTGTGGGCATTACACAATTTAACCCGAATAAAATTACCACATGGTTTAGTGAACTAATTTTACTGTAATTTGATTAGGTTGAGCCATAAAGTATATAGGGCCTATGAAATTGTCAAATAATATTTGCAAAATTGTTGCTAAAAAAAGCATGGATCAGAAATGCTATTTGATAGTATGATGTACGGAGCCATAAATTGTATGAGACTATATATAGCATATGTAGTTTGTAATATACAAGCAAACATGACAGAAAGTTGCAAAGCAATTTTCAGAGTTTTAGAATATTTACTAAGAACAAAATATTTGAACTTGTAATATTCAAATTATTATCTTGTGCCAAAAGGATGTTCTATTAGAAATTGATGGCAAATACTAATAGGTGGATATTTGTTATGTGAGGGTGCTAGTACTTTGACATCTAATAAATAAGTTTTAGTTGGTATTAAAGTTTATTATTTGGTTGTTGGAGGTGAAGAATTCGAATAACACAAACATTATTATTTGAAAGGGAGTTGTAGCCACAAGTGATTTCGCTAATTCTTTGCATTATGTTATTGAGGCTGTTATCTCGAAAACACAAAGTGAAGTTTATAATGCAAAGTCTAGATATATTAGTGTATGGTTATATCTACAGTTAATGTTGAATCGAGTGATCACTATTGCCTGTGTAAAATATGCTGCTGTTGTTCCATCCCGTGTTGTCGTTCCCAGGCATTGCCTGCTGCTGTTGATTCGGGAACAACAAACGGAACTGCTGGCTGCGATTTTTCGCAGATCCACTACCATTTGACATCCAGTCACCTTCATTCACTATCCTCATTTCTATAGCATATGAAGGAGAATCGAAGTGGAGGATGTAGCGGTTTTGAGGAACACTAAGCCCACTGTCGATCCTGTTTACCCGGGGCTCCATTGTCGCGGCTCAGGCCTTCTATGACATCCACTAACGCTCTTCCAGGTCCCATCTCCCATCGCGCCGTGCTCCCGCTACCACACCTCCTCAACCTCTTTTAGCCACTTTGGAGTTTTGACACCGCTGCCACTTTCATCTCTGAGGCCGCAGCCCTTGGTTGGGACCGTCAAGCCGGCCACCGTTCCAATTCGCTGGCATCGACAACAGCGTCGCGACAGTGAATGGACGTTACTCCACTGGTCATGGCCCAGGAGATTGTGGGTCACGATCCAAACGTGACTTGGAGCACTCAAATAAGCCTGCCATTTGATCCAACTCATTTTAGACTACTCAGGCCAGATCCTTCCTGGACCCAAGCCACTAGCATGATTTTAACCCAAAATGGAATGCAATACTAGATACTTTTCTGCCAAATAATAACTTTACTCCCTTTGGTTTCATTTGTTATTCGTTTTAGTCATTAACTTTTTATTTATTTCACACCTGCCATTGAAAGGTTTATTTTGCGGCTCCTTTTTTGCCGCTCAAAAAATTATGTTTCTCCTTGTTTTTGTGGAGTAAATTTTATGAATGGTCTCTAACCTTTAGTCATTTTTTCCCTTTAGTCCATAATCTATTAAATAATCTATTTTAGTCCTAAACCTATTAAAAATGTTTTATTCTAGTCCTAAATCCATTGAAAATGTTTCATTTTGGTCCCAATTTGATGAAATTAGTTAACTCAAAGTATTTGTCTAATAACAATATTTTTGATCATAATTTCAACGATCTAGTAACTCTCTTACAATAAATTTAATCGGTATAATAAATTTTTTATAATTAATAAAAAAATCAAATCACCTTTTCTTTTTCTCTATGAACATTAAACTTATTTTATTTAGAAAGAAAAAATTACTAATTTAAATTGTATATTTACTGTAAAAAAATGTTAAACTGTTTAAATTTACTGGAAGATAGTTTTCTAATATTTAAATTAGAATTTAAAAAATTTCTATTAGACAATTATTTTGAGTTAATAAATTTCACCTAGTGGGGACTAAAATGAAACAATTTTCATAGGTTTAAGACTAAAACATAATATTCAATAGATTAGGGACTAAAAGGAAACAATGATTAAAGGTTAGGGACCATTTATGTAATTTACTTTTTTTTTGCGTTATTTCACATGCATTCAATGAATAACTCACATATCATTAATTCCGATTAGAATCTTTTACCGTTATTCCTGGTTTGTCCCATGGTTTTTAGATCCCACTTTAGAATTTCAGATTCAAGCGGAGGAACAACGGATGCTTGTGCCATAAACTCATGCCTACTCAACACTAGGCACAAATGATTTGTTTTTCATGAATATTCTTATTAGCTGTATGATTCTCATGAAGTAACACACACGTGATGCGAACATGATTTTATACAAGCGGTAACACGCATGCAATTTCTTGCCAGAGAACTAGTCTTGCCTTTCGAGATTCAAACATATTTGTGATCTTGTGTTGTTATAAGGAATAAACTGTGTCATTCAAACCCTTCCTTTGAAACGTGGAAGGTTACAAAGTTATGACGGTAAGCAATGAACGCAAAATGATATTTAACCATCACGAACACACAATCTTTCCCAAGCTTAGTCTTGGAATGCAAAATATAAGCACATTAGTTTAAAAAAAAAAACCTAATTTGATGACTTATGATGACCATGAGCCATGATGGGTCGTTGATTAGCATGAAACCTATACAAACCTCTAGCTAGGGGTGTTCATCCAACCTTGCAAAACCCATAAGACTGATTGATCTAAACTCGGATTCAAAAAATAAAAACCTAATGTGGATTTGGGTTGAATTGGGTTTAGTATTGTAAAACATGATTAAAGTAGAACCAACCCTATATCCTACACTTTTGAGGCTTTAAACCCAATTCCTAACTTATTAGATAGGCTAGCCCAATTTTAGTTTCATTTTTGGTTAGCGTAATTGATAAAGAAGAACTAACAACGAGTTAGCATAACATCACAACCCAAATGTTGTCGGTTGCCAATTCATTGTAACTGAACTAACTGAAACCATAAGTTTTGTCGTTCGGGTTTAGTTGGATTTTGTGTTTGATTGGGGTTAGTTTTAGATTAGAGAACCTAAACTCACTTCAACTCAGGTAAGGTTATGCTGAAACATATAAAAATCTATCTCGTGACAACCTAAGTATTGCACCAGACTTTTTTGCTAATCTACCTTTCTTCTGTATAGGGATAAACATAGAGTAGATCGATTCAGATTATGGGTCAACCCATTTTCGCTCATAGGACATTGATTGATAATTAAAACTACTCTACTTACATATATTTGTAGAAAATTTAATTCATTCAACAACTAAAATGACATTTTTCAAACTTTAATTACTTACTTGAACATCATCACCCAGTATTTGTTAGAATGCGCTATTGGGCACAATGACCTACTATTGAGTAGGGATGGCAACAAGGTAGATTAGGCATAGATCCATTGCACCTGCCACTTGCCTATCATAGTGTCTGGACATGAATTACTCACGAAACAATGACAATGACTAATTTTGTACTTCTCTTCTTCATGTCTCCTTTAATTGGTGTCAGTGGCCAACAAGAAAGGTGGCATTCTAGTGGTTCTGAGACGGTAGATTGGTGGGCCAGGAAAAAAGGTGACAAAAATGGTGAGATGAATTTGGGTTTGAGAGAAGGTGAGGTGAAGAAGATGATAGAAGAAGGGGCAAAAAAGATCGGAGAAGAAAGGATGAAGAAGAAAATGACAGAAGAAGGGGAGAAGAAGAAGAGAGAATAAACGATGAAGAAAATGAGAGAATGGACGAAGCAGGTGAATGAAGAAGAAGAGCAAGTAGCGGGATAGAGTAGAAAGAATACAAAGTTTAGGTTTATTTTGTTTGGTAAATTACACTTTGATCATTTGAGTTAGTTATTTTTTTCATGTTAGTCTATTATTTTGAAAAGTTACAATTAAGTTATAAACAAATAAAGGAAAATTGTGGCGGGTTATGGGCATGACAAGTCTTCCCATGGGGCAAAATCAAAATCAGCGTACAATTTTCACCAAATATCCACAACCTATTGGTTGAGTATTCGTGGGTTATGGATTTTATCCTACCCATTGCCATCCCCACTCTTGAGTTAGTATCTTATTGCTAGAGAGGATTTTTTGCTAATCCACAAGGACAAAAATAAAGCTAAACAAACTTTTAATAGTGTATATAGTAGAGCTCCAAATTTTTTTATTCTCAAGTTTGGAAAACTCACAACTTGTTTTCTATTCTTTTAAAAAATAACATATTTGTCTTTATATTTTGTGAAAAAGATTCCTTATTAATTATTAAAATTAAAAAAAAAGAAAAAAGTGACAGCTAAATTTTAATAAATTCTTCACACACATGAAAAAAGTTTCAAAAGTGTCAATTTAGTCAATAGTTTAAGACAATATTAAAAGATATATTAGTGCTTTGATCACATCAGTATAACAGTCACTGTCTAAAGTGACCGTTTTTATGGTCACCTCCAAAATGGTGGTCAATATGGTCGCTGAAAAGATTCTAGAGATATGTGGTGGCTATTTAGCTACCATTTTAAGTTGGTCTCTAAAATGGTTGCATTGGTGACAGTCTTAGCCTTCATTTTTAATGAGCTCCACATTAAAGTGAACGTTTTCAAACTAGAAAGCTTAAATTGACTTGAGCTTCAAAGAATATAGTAAATTTTTAACACAAAAAAAATTTGGGGGACTTAAGGTGTATATTAAGTTTATAAAAAGAGAGAAAATCCTAGTGGCTTCATTCTCTCTTTCTCTCTCGTATTTCTCCTCCAATAAAGAAGCATTCAACATCCACCGTTACCACTTTGCCTTGGACCAATTTTCAACTATTGTTCATGGTAGGCATCGATGAGATATTTATGTAGTTTAATTTTGATTTGAGGCTTTTTTAGGAAGCCTTTATGGTCTGAGGCAATCAGTTTTTCACGGGTCCCCTTAGCTCCTACACCTTTATGCCACAACCTTGGCCTAACTTAGGAACCTTATGTTCACTCGGGTTCTAACTTAGCACTTGACATTTTGGTGTTCTTATACTCCAATTTCTTTCTAGGAGCCTTTAGGAATTATTCTTCACATGCCAAACCCATAAGGTTTACTTAAACTAAGTGCTGCCCATCACACTTAGTTTAGGCCAATACTTACCACTCTTTGCCCTACTTGAGACCATTTCAATACCTATACTTTGCCTTTTGATATTTAGGCACATACTTAGGTCATTACCTCATCTAGCTCATTCTTTTGCACTGACTACCAAAACTACTTAGTGTGATTTACACACCCATGGTCAACAGTGCGTACACTTTAGGCTTGATTGAGGCCTACAACCTCCTTATGCTTGAGGAAGTCTAACTTCGTATTTCTTTAGGCCTTGTAAATTCAGTTAGGCACTTAGAGTTTCTTCGGCCACTACAAATTCTAGATTTAATACTATGAATCACTCCCGTAAGCACTTAGCAATTCAAGGCTATCAAACAACAAATTCCAACTTTAGAGACTCACTGAGTTGTTCCAACCAGCTCAGCATAACCAACTCTTCCTCGGGGTTAAAATTCTATTCTTGGTCACTTTCTTGTCTAGAGTTATTCATATTCATTGCTTGACATTTCCTTAGACTCTTAGACCACTTAGGTACCTGCGTTACCTCTAAAGGAAACAAAAAGTCCCCTATATGTCAAGGCTTCTTAAGCCTTTTTAAGTTCCAACGAACTTTAACCATTAGTTGCCTTGAATTCTATGACCAAAGATATTACCTCCTTTCACACTTAACTCACATTGAGTCACTTGGGTTATTCAAGACACTAATTTGGCAATTTAAACCATGCACACTTCTACTAGTTCTTATTAATCTACCTAGATCCTTCGACAGTAAGTGTGCCTTAGACCACAAGGTTCCTGTTACTACTTCACAAAAATGGAAAAATTACAGCATAAAGACTAAAACTTATATACTTTAATTTTCACCATAGTGAATGATGTGTGGAGTGTAAATAATGCAATACAGACTCTCCTAAGTGATCTATATGATGATATTTTGGTCTTTAAGAAAACCTTAATGGATAGCTTGTTTTTCAAGTAACCTATGGTCTAAATTGCAAGGTTACAAAGATCAAGTATTCAATTATATAAATTTCCAAATATGACGATGGAAAGGGCATGGATGGAATTATGAAGAAAGGGCATGGATGGAATTTAAGATATTGTTAGGAACCAAAATGCTTAGAGATGCCTAGTTTTTCTATTCATGGCATAATGCCAACTAAGGTGCTTAGGTGTCCACCTTTTTGCCTAAAGTTATAATGACTTTAGACAAGATTAAAAGAAGACAAAATAAATAATTTTCCCTTCTCATTTGGCCAGCCAAACCATGTCCAAGTATGGGCTTAAGTTTCATAAATTTCAATTATGCCATGAGATATTTTTTACATAAGTCAAAATGATGAATAAATGAAGATAAATATTCATTTCTTTGCCATTTCTTTCATTCCTTCCTCCATATTCAGCTCCTAGCAACTAGGTTCCTTCTTTAAGCTCTTTCTCCATCCTCCATAACCACCTTGTTGCAAATAATCAAAAGAAAGCAATAGAAAATAATTGAAGCATCAAGGAAGATCACAAATCCTAGTTTTCAAGTTTATCTAAGGTTCATCTAATTTCCAGCAAAAGGTAAGGGTTTTATTTGGGTTTCATGGCTATTTATTGTTCAATACTAATACCCAAACATCCATGAAGCTGAGACCCTAAGCTTGGAAGAGAGCTAAGAGCTTGATGAACCAATTTTAGGTTAAGGAGGAAATTGCACCTAGAGTTTTGGCCTTATATTGGTGCTTTGTTATGGTTGTGAAATTTAAGGTTTCTAGAGCCCAAGTTAGTACTACCTAATACCTAATGACCTAATACCAAGCATTAGCTTGAGGAAGGCTGCTGTAGTGATTACATAATGTTTATTTGATTATTTATGAACTAACCCAGCATTGCATTCGATTGTGTTTTGTTTGTTTGTGCATTTAGATGGCTATATTTTTTTATATGTTCTATGTTTTTGTGTCTTTGAATTTTAGGTATATAGCTAGGAATTCAAGTTTCTAATGATAAGCCTTTACTAAGTTTATTTAAATAGACTTACTCTCTTTTTGTCCATTTTAGGAGCACTTGAAAGAGATCATTCAAACTAATAGCTATCATTTGAATTTATCTGTGAAATTTTACGTATATTAACTGCCATATGTTTACTTGTAAACTAAAAATTTTCATGATTTTTGGAGCACATAGCTATTTTTAGTAATGGTACTTTCTGCATTACGTAGTAGTTGGTCCCTTCAAGTTTTCGGAGTGTTTAGTGCTTTTGAAGTTCTCAAAGAAGCTTAGTGTACGTATTAACTAAGTTATTGGCATGTATATAGTGCATGAATGCATGTAAATGAACTGGGTATGCTGTATGTGTAGTGTGAGAAGGATATATGGATCAGTAAAGTGTAATTTATAGTGTATGTACAATGCTGTCCGTATGGTGTTTATGGACTATTTTAATGGCATTTTATGAATGATGGTTAGAAGGGTTCTAAATTTATGGGAATGATTTTCCCATGTGTCTAAGACATGTATAAACACTACCAAGTGGGTTTTGCACCTGAAAATGAAGTGTTTGAGAATTATGAAATCTTGTATGGGCATAATGGTCCATAGTGGCTAAATTTTGGTATCCTGTACTCCAGCTACCATAACTTTATGTACATAATGAATTTCACTATAAAATTCTAGTCACACTTAGAATATTTCAAGAAGATTAATTTGACTTTTAAATCACTAAATTTGGTGCCTTGTAGCCAGATTTATGACATGTCAAATTTAGCTAATGGTGCTGGGTATTGTTCATGTTGTCAATTTTTACCCGGTTGAGTGTAAAATCCATAATGACAATCCTAGATGGATCTAGTGTTTCAAACATGTTTCCCTATCAATCTTTAAGTGTATTAAAGGGTTTAAAACCTTTAGGACATAAGAGAACACGAGTAGTATTTGAGTTGGACAAGGTGCGAAAGTTTGGTCACATAAAACAGACACCAATAGCATCAAGTGTGCATATGATTATACAAGCACTTGGGGATTTTACTTAAATCCCATATTGGCTAAGAATAAAGAATTTGATTTTCATCATTATTGCCAAATGAAATTGTATGTGAATATGTGTGTGATGGTTGAACCAATATATACATGTTTGCATAATGACCAAGGAGGCTACATGGGTAAATATAGTGTGCACGTTCTGCTTGGCCTATAGGACATGGACTGTCTGGGACCTAAACTCACTAAAAATGATCACTGTATATAAGCACCCAAAAAGGTAACAGATACTCTTTCTTACAAACCCTTTGAAGTTAACTTAGGTCTATACGATTAAGCCTTATGGCCCATTGTTTCTTGGTGCTTATGAGTTTTTATGAAATTCCACTATCATTCATATTTGAACTCTATAACCAACTAGAAAAGCATTGGTCAAAGTCACCTTCAAAACCATGAACAATTCTTGGTCAACATAGACCTCGACTAAGGAATTTAGGTTATCTCCTCTACTAGGAGTTCTTCTAAACTATTTCTTGTTTCTTCAAGAATGGTCATGATTCAACTTCATAGACCCCCTAGAACATTCTTTCCAATTTACTTAGGTTTATCCTTTAATCCTCATGGCTTCTTATTTCCTGTAGGTTTTTTTTCTTACAATCTTTTATCTAGTTGTGATTTATTGGGGAACAATTCAAGATAAAAGCATTTGGTCCGTGTGTTCAATTTGACTTTTTGAACAAAAACTAGTTCAACAGCTTCCTTTAGCCTTCCTTTCTTCAAGAACCTATAATTTCAATAATAGCTTAATGCTTTTGGAACTTGTGGGCTATGGTACTTAACCTTTGCTATCATATTCTTGCAATTACTGGAAGTTCTTAGGGTACCACCTTCTCATTCTTTGCACATAGTACCAGGCTCTATTAAAATAATTCTTGGCCTCTTTAGGCAACCTTGCCACTGACTGTTAGTTCATGTAGAATTTGATCCCCCTTAATATGGTAACCCTTATAGATTACTAAACAACACTTCCTAGAAATAGACTAACACTTTGAGCTTCCCTTCTTAGTACTCTTCCTATAATGCTTAATTCACTTCTTGCACCATAGAGACAAGCCCCATTAACTTAAAGTACATGATCATGGTACCATTTACCAACATTCTTGCATGAGTCATCCTTCCCTTAAAGTATTTTCAAAGGTCACTTATGCACATTAAGTTGGTCTTTATGCCCTTAACCAATCCATTCCTATGTATCACTTCACCATTTAACAAACCCATAATCATAGAAATAACAAAAAATAACTGCTTCTAACCTTCAGAGCATTACCTTTGACAACTTTAATGGTATAACCAGCTTACCCTTGGAGTCCTTATGGGTTTTACCTGCCCACCATTTCTTTTTTGGCCTTAGCTTTCTATGTTTAGTCATGATAATAGACATAACAGTTCAATAAATAAAAACTACTTATTACTATGCTGCAAATTTAAGGTCACCTTTCCTTTGTTGTTAGCTTCTTAACCAATCAACTAGTTTAAGTCGAGCTTTTGGCTGCCCTTGGGCACTGGCGGTGCTCCTCCAATGACTGAGGCATTTCTTATACCTTGCCATGTCCAAGCCTTGACCTTAGGCAATCTTTAGCCTTTAGTCTACTTGATCTCTTTACTTTCATGCATTAAGTAGATAGCCCTTCTTACCTTCCCCTTTTTCCTTGGAGTTGTCCATGAAATCCACCTTAAAAAAGTGTGTACCCAAGCTCATGCTCTAGGTACACACTTACCTTGGGGTGGAGATATTACTTATTGGCTTTGATGCATATATAAACTTGGTGTACCTTAGCCTTTACACTATGGTCTTACAAGTACTCTTAGTGCTCAGGCACTCCTTGCCCTTAGCTAATTGTAATTCACTTAGCCTTGGTACACCATGCTAACTTAGTGTACCTTGACCCTTACCCTTGGGGTTCTTGGTTACTTATAGTGAGTAGCCATTATGCTTATACACTTAAGCCTCTTTGACCTTGGTTCTGCCTTTACGATAGAGATTCCTCCCTAGGTCTTAGTGCTCCAGTTGGCTAGGCATACTTTAACCCTTACCCCCTAGGCATTAGCCATGGTCTCCCCTCCTTTAAGGGGTGGGCATGCTTCCTTTATGAGCTACGTACTCCTTAGGCCACATATGCCAAAATGATGCACCAAAATAGTTCTGCTATCTTCCCTATGGAATTCATCATCGAGTTACTAACTTTTGCCTAGGATCCTTATTTCAGTGCTACCACCTTACTAGATTGCCGCCTATATACTAGCACCCAAAGCCAAACAACAACTCCAAAACAACTTATAAGTAGTGCTAACTATACTTAGCATAAGGAACACTTGGATTTTAGCCACTTGTTGTCTCTACTAGAACCATTGACCTACTCTAATACAAATTATGCTAGAACAGGGTCTCAGTACCTTGAATTAACTTAAACTTGCAGGCTTTTAGGAACTATGATCCGACTTAGTTATAGTTGGCTAGTAGTTACTTGTAGATAAATTAAAACAATTTGCATGCAACTAATTACTAAGCCTATCTTGAAAGAAGATATGCATGTGTTTGCCTCTGCTATGCAGTAATCAAATAAATAAAAAATAAGAAAACATTGCACCAATTATTTAAAACCACAAGTTAAAACACAACACAACACAATAAAACTCTAGTTGCTTAAGTTTCAAGTAATAACTCATGTGCATTTTAGAACCTTAGCATGCACCCAAAAGTAATTTAAGTGTTATACCTAACAATAATTCCTAATAAAGGTAACTACTTAATGCATAAGACACTTTATATATATAGCAAACTCACTATTAAGACCCATAAAACTTGGCTCCTACCTTCGAGCTAGCTAGTCATAAGTGTAATGCCTTGGTTTTTCCTTGTGTACTGGCCTTGTTCAGTATTTTACAACTTGAGGACACTCGTCTTAAGGACCAAAGGATTACCTAGCAAATGAGGAGCACATTCACCTTCATGCAGCAAGTTACTGTTCTCATTTTGTCACATGACATTATAGAAGAAGTTCAGTCCCTTGCTTATTCTCTTCTATCCATTTCTTAGCTTTTCTTAGTTTTTTTATAAAAGAAAAAACTAAACAAATATTCTCACTCTTTGATAGGCATTGTGGTTTTAAGGATAAAAGGCACATAAACTCCCAAACCTTTATTGTTCATTGCAAAGTGGTCCTCAACTTCCATTTGATTTTTTATTGGTCTAAACCTTTATAATTCCTTGCATATTAGTCTTTAGCCTTAAAGAAAATTGAATTGGCATAGAAACCCAATTTATAGTAAGGAAAAAAAATCATAATTTAAATGATTCATTAAATTTCAAAAAATTACAGTACAAATTAATTTATGAAAAAAATAGTTACCAAACAATTTGAATTCTAACTCTCATGAAACAATCCGACATTAGCTTTTTCAATTTTAATTTCAACGATTTGGTAAATATTTTTATATAAATTTAATTTATGTGATAATTTTTCTGCAATTAATATACCATTTAAATTATCAATTTTTTCTCTTTGTAAATAGCTTTTCCCAATTCAGTTTTTATGAATGTTAGAGACCAATATACAACAAAATGAAAATTAAGAACCAATTTACAATGGAAATTAAAATTTTTATACTTCGATGCATCCTACCGGTGGTTGTAATGAAACAATCGATCGGAGTAAAGTCCAACGTAATGCAGATAAGGATCTAGCAATTTTATTATCTCATTCTCTGCTTCTGTTAACAAATTGAAACAATTAACATCCGATTGGCTGTTGGACGTACGTGGTCAGCACCAATCGTCAATATTATTATTCGGAAAAATGTGCACATCATCTATAATCGAGTCCCTGGATCTTATTTTATGATTTGTGTACCATCCTACCCAGAATCACTACAAAAGTTTCTACATCATGTTTTGGGATATATTTTTCAAGTAATTTGATTTTGACTTCTTTTAAAAGAAGCTCTGTAACCCAAGATATAGTGAAAACGAGGTTATTTTTATCCACACAAGAGTATTTTTTTATGAATTTAGCAATAAATAAATTGTCAATAATAAATAACTAAAAAATTATTGCCCAAAGATTTCACTTTATTTTAATTTTGAGCTGTGTTTTCTTTATGTTATGTTCTTATTATTAAAATGATTACTTAAAATTGAAACATGACACTATGAAACATAATACCGTGCATTCTTCAAAATGATGGATATTTTTCCATTAAAAAATAATTTAGTGAAAATTATCATCTCTTATTAATTCAAGTTCCAATTTTTAATATCGATGAAAATTTATTTTTGAAAAATTCACTTTAATTTCAGCAATTATAAACCAAATTATTTTATTAAATTATAGAGCTTTTAATTAAATAACTCATACTACAAAACTCAATCATTAATAATAAAAAGATATGACCAAGATACAAATTTGTGTTTATTTTATGTTGATCAATTAACATTTTCACCATTAAAGTTAAAAGAAAAAGAAGAGAAATAAATTAGCCAAAAATTTTGGGGACTAAGAGAGGAAATGGAAAAAGATTAGATATTACAAGTTCAACAATTGATTGTGATCAATGTTTTGCTTTATACGATAGTACATTAAAATAAAAAAAAAGAAAAAAGAAAATTGGTGATCAAGGGCAAATGGAAAGAATTTAGTTGAGTAGTTATTAAGTTCAGGGACTAAAACGTCTCAAAGGTTGAAAATAGGGACTAAATGGGAAAGGATAGAAATTGGGGGACTGAGAACGCATTTCAACCAAAAATAAACGTGTTTTACTGAAACTATAGAAATAGCAACACATACCCTCAAAACCGTGGTCACCTCACCGAAAGGGGACCATAGTTTATAAAGAGTCAATTGCATCTGTGATAAAGTGAAAAAGAAAATTACACTGTTCATGAAAAGTACCAACCCATGCCTTTTAGAATATAGTTATAATATCAGAACCAAGGTTGTTAAAAATGGGTTTTTACCTAGAGTCGTTTTGATTGTTCTAGAGTCTTAGTGTCATAAAAAGTCGTAAAGTCATAAGACTCTCCAAATATACAAAAAAAATTTAAAGAAAAATTATGAAAAATATAAAATCATTTAAATTGTCTTTAAAAAGTATCAGAAACAACATATGATTTGCACCCAAAATCCCATTAATTTTACACTTAATTTGGTGGAATAAGGCAGGTTTTTAGGTTGGTTGGGACTTAACGGTTCGGTCCTAGTTTTCCTATGAAGGGGAGGCAGGTTTTGGTTGGCTAAAGCTAGAAGAAGAAGCTTGGCTAGCTTAATCAACGCACTACCGTCTCACTTAAAATTGCCATGCACCTGGTGCCTAAATTGGCAATTATAAAAGTACTGGGAGCATTATGAAACACGCTGGAGAATAAAGGACTAGAACTGTCATTAGGCTGCTCTATGAAATTACAGCTCTAGTCCCCAGCTTTGGAAAACGTACAATTTAGTCCCAAGTTATTATTATTTTTTTTACAGATCTGACCCAATAAGACTAGAGTCGTAGAATCTCACTATATCTACCCAGAGTTGCGTTTCTATTGCATTTCAAAGCGTCTTACCTCTCTAAGTCGTAAAAACGCATATTTTTACGACTTAAAACGCGATTGTAATAACCATGATCAAAACCATGGGAAGATAAGGGAAAGGTCTACAATTCATATGAAGGGTTGAAAACTTTATTTATAATAAGGTCCATTCTCTGTTTTTTTTTATATTAAATAACTTATTATTTGCTGCCTCTATTCCAAAATATTACAACATATTTTATTTTGGACATTCTCAAATTTTTTCAATATTTTCATATGTAGTGAATTACTTTACCAATACTACCATTCAAACTATAATTTTAATATTTACCTTTTCTAATTTTCTCAATTTACGTGTAAAATAATAAAGAAGAAAGTGAAAATAACTCATAAACTTTTTCTACTTTCTTAGTCTCAATGTCAAACCAAATGGTTCAATAGATATGAGAAGGAGGAAGTAATATATTATTTTTTTTATTTTACTTATTTTTTATCTCGAACAAATATTGTTATTTGATAGCTAATACTATATCTACCCAATAACCAGTTGAATAAAATTTTTTATAAATTCTTATTTTCATTAATTTTTTCCATACCTATATAGGCTAAAAAAAGAAAAATCAATAAAAATAATTTGATTTAAAAAAAATATTTTAAAAATATTTTTTAAGCTTCTTAAAGTACGAAGTTTCAAGTGGCGTATATAAGCTGATCAGTAAATACAAATTATTTTCAATGGCTCAAGAATAATGCAATTTCAACATTTGTAGATGAAGATATAATTTTTCCTGTAGAACCACTGTGAGGAAACAAAGGTTTTGATTTCCGACTAAACTTGCCACTAAAGACCAAAAAATCCTTTACAACTTATATTTATGACAATTTTCTTCTCGTGAAAAGACCGTCACAAAAATCGCCGCAGTAAAAGTAAACATAAATCGTGACTCAACTCGTGCTCCTCGCAAGAGATCAGCACATTGTGAGGACAAGAAACTTGATTAATATTCTAACGTTGGTCATGCAATATTTGACACAGCAAATAACTCATACTTTTTCATCCTAATTCCTTTACATCATTTATTTTTTAGCAATTAATATGAGATATTTTATTTTTAGTATTTTAATAGATAAATAAAAAATATTTTATAAATGAATGATAAATTATGTAAACACACGTAAACAAGTAGACCTCATCTTATACAACTCACGCCAATAATATGTTCTTTCATTTATATGCATGTATTCTTTCATACATGTGCATATGTTTATAATGTGTTTTAACTTTTGATTTGTATAAATACATATGAATGTATATGATATTTTCTCTACATGAATTTGTTCCTTTATTTATTCGCATATGTTTGTTTCTTATTTTAATATGTTCTTTTTTATGTGTATGTATGTACATTATATTTTTAGACGTTTATGTCATTTAGATATTTCTGATGGTATATGTTCTTTCTTTCATACGCATATGTTCTTTTCTTTATTTTCATATATTCATTTATATAAGTTTATTTTCAGAATGTGTTTTGGTATTTGATCTGTATAGATATATGTGAAGGTATATGTTCTTTTATTTAATTCCATATGTTGCTTTGTACATGTGTGTGTGGATATTATTTTGTATATATTCTTCTGAATATATATGTTATTTTCTTTGTAGGTATATACTCTTCCTTTTATATGGATATATTATTTTATACATATGCCTATGTTTTTTTTAACATCTGCATGTGTTCTTTTATAAATATGTCTATGTACATACACATATGCATGCAAATTTGTTTTGAACAGATATTTCTTAAAGTATGTGGTCTTTTCTTTACATACATATGTTCTTCATTATACATGTGTTTTGATATTTGTCCTATATATATGTTTTTAAAGGTATGTGTTATTTTCTTTCTAGGCATATGTTCTATTCTTTATATGGATAGTTTCCTGTTGACACCCAATTTCGTCCGGTCTTTTTTTTTTTCTTTTAAAAAAAAATTTTAAAAAAAAAACTAATTAAAAAAATTATTATTATTATTATTATTATTGCTAAAAAATTTTAATTATGTTAATTAGTTTAAAATATATTTTTATTTTGAGAAGATTTGATTTAAAATAATATATGTGTGAATATGTATGTGTTTGAAATAAAAATAAAATTTCAGAAAAAAATGACAAAAAAATTAAAAGTTTGAGGTAAAAATGACAAAATTGAGAAGTTTCGGACAAAATTGACAAATTCTGAAAGTTTCAGGAGCTTTGGGTAATTTTTCGCGTCAATTTTGGGCCTAAACGGACGTTTCTGGCCCAAATTGACAGAAAACGTTAAAATTGTCAAAATCAGAAGCTTCTGAGCTTATCCAGAGCTGGAGTAACGTAAAGGACTGAAACTGTCATTTTACCAATTTAAAAGATAAGTTTGAGATTTTTTTATTAATTTATCCGTCCACAGTTCAGCTAAGCTCCTTCGATAAATACCCCCCCAAATTCAGTGCTGAACACATAGAAAATCAGAGGAAAAGCTTAGAGCTCCGTTTTAGAAAAAGATAAAATTATAGCCCTTGTCCCTGGCTCACTTCCCTTTCTCCAAAAAATCTCAAAATTTTTTTATTCTGACGCCTTGCCCCCGTCTTCCTCCTCCCGTTTATCTCCGTTCTCTCTCTCTCTCCGACGTTGCCCGCCACCGCCGTCCGCCGGCCGCTACGCCTCCACCCAGCCGTCCTGCCGCCGTCGTCCGGTCGTCCCGCCGCCGTCAGCCCCTCCGCCCAACCGTTCCGCCGCGCGCTCCGTCATCTTTTTTTTTTCTTCCCTCGACCGCCCCGCGCCCTAGCCGCCGTCGTCCCGGCCGCCGTCGCCCTCGCTGCCGCGTCGCCCTAGCTGCCGGCCGCCGCTCCGCCCCACGCCGTCGCCGCCTTGCCCTTCCTCTTCCTCCTCTGCGCCAGCACCCCCCCCCCCACGCCGCCGCGTCGCGTCTATTTCCCAGCAAAAATTCAATTTCAAAATTTTAAGGGTAAACCCCTATTTCATACTTCATCTTTTCAATTTCTTTCACTTTGGTCACTAACTTTTTATTTTGTTCTTGCAGAATTAATTACTAACCCTTTTTAATTTTTACTTGTTTATTCATTATTATTATTACTAACCTTTTGTTTTATTGTTGTTAACAATTGATTAATCTAACTTTACTAACTTTTATATTTATTGTTATTAACAATTAATTGATCTAACATTACTAACTTTTATTTTTATTGTTACTAACAATTAACTCAACTAACTTACTAACTTTTATTTTTATTGTTACTAACTTTTGCTAATTATTATAATTCATGGAAGGTTATACCTCCTATTTATTTAATTCTTTTAATGGATGGCCAAAAAGCCCCATTTTTATCATTTATTTAATAATTATTTTTAATATTTCTTTATGTGTTTTCTCTTTATTTGTTTATTTATTTTATGCATCTTTTACTTTTTAAATGGATGTCTAAACCAAAACAAAAAAAAGAAAACCTCCACTTTATTCATTTTCCTTTATTTACTTTATGCAAAAATTTTATTTAAAAAAAAAAAAGAAATTAATCATGAAAGAAAAAATAATATAAATAAGTAAATGATAACTAATTAAAAGAAAATCCTTTTATGTGAATAATTAATTTTATTCTTTAAGACTAATATAAATTTTTTTTTCTTTAAAAAGAAAAAAAAATTTAATTAACTTTTTATTCCTTTTATTAAAATTAAATAAACATAAGTAAGTAATCAAAAAAAATAATAATACAAATCATTTCTTTTTAAATATATCTTTAAAAGTAGCAATAATTAAAATTTAATAAAAACAACAATAAAAATCTAATAAAATTATAATTAAAATAATTATAATTAATTAAATAATTAAAATTTAACAAAAATTAAAACTCCATGACCAAATTATCCGCCAGGATTCATGGCTTGGAAATATTTTTTTAATAAAGTGTATAAATAAATTTTTCTTTATTAAAAATAAACACTTTGGACTAATATATTAATTATTTAATAAAATATAATTTTTTAGTAAAAAGAATAAAAAGAGTAAAAATTTTGAGTTAATATTTTATTCAGTAATATTTTTACTTATTTCTTTCAAAATAATGAAAAGATATAACTTTTTTTTTCCTTTATAAAAATCTTAGTCAAAAATAATAAAAAAAAAGTGAATTGAATTTCTCTTAAATATTTTAGACTTATTAATTAGATATATTTTCAGAGATATAAATTAAAATTATTTAAAAAAATCTTTCATCAAACAAAAAGAATATAAAAATAAAAAATAAATATCAAGATTTTTATATACATGTAAATTTTTAAATAATCACTTTTGGTTAAATTTCTATCAAAAACAAAACAAATAAATATCAAAAATTTTCCTTTATGTTTAAAATATACATAAAATTTTTTAGTTTCTTTTCTTGAATAATCATTTTTGCTTAATTCATTCAAAACAAAATTAAGACTTTTGTTCTATTTTTGAAAAATACATATGAATTTTGCCTTCATCATTGAATAAATAAAATTTTAATTAAATAATTACTTTTTGATTTGCCTTTTATCAAATAAAAATATTAAGACTTTTCTTGTATTTTTGAAATATACATATAAGTTTTTATTTTCTTTATTAAATAAATAAAATCTTGATTAAATAATTTCTTTTTTGGTCTATTTCTTATTAAATAAAAAAGAATAAACATAACATATAAATATGAATCTTTCTTTTATTTTTAATAAAACCTTGATAAATTTATTTCTTTTTTTTTAAAAAAAAACATAAAATAAATCTAAGCCATATTGTTAAGTCTAAAAAAAAATTTTTTTAGTTCATGGTATATTGGCTGGAAACTGTCTCGTGCCCGCTTTTGAGCTGCTTCACCTGGTGAAGAGGGTCTGGCTGAGTAACAACGCCCCGTACCATGATCAAAATTTTTTTTTTGAATTAACTTCTTATTAAAAAAAATTAATTACTTTTATATTCTTTTATAGATTAAGTAATTCTTTAAATAATAAATATCCTTCATTAAACAAGAAAAATTAATAAAAAAAAAAGAGAAAAAAAAAAGAAAAGAAAGATAAGAAAAAAAAAAGAAAGAAAAGAAAAGAAAATATAAAGAAAGAAAAATCAAATTTTTAGATTATTAATAAACCTAAAATTTCCAAATTAATAATTAAACTAATAATTAATTCCATAAAATAATAATTAAATAATTAACTTTAAATTAATTTCCATATCCGGATGATCCGGCAGGATCTACGGTTTGGAAATATCAACCTTTTTAAAAAAAAAAAAACTATATAAATTAAATAAAAAGATAAAAATCCATATTTTTACAATATGGATAAAATTATTTAAAATTTCACCAAATTCCGTGTCCAAATGACTCGGCAGAGTCCATGGTTCGGAATCAAAATCTTCCGTGTCCAAATGACTCGGCAGAGTCCATGGTTCGGAAGTATAAAATTTTACCCGAATTAATTACCAAAATCAACATTTTCGACTAATTCATTTAAAATTTCTAGTTTGAAAATTAACTGAATTTTTTTAAAGCAAAGTAAAATAAAATTAAAATCAACTAAGGTGCCAATTTTGGGCGCTATAACAATATTGTTTTAGCGTAACCGTACTCCCGATCCCCGAACTCTCGCAGACCATATTTTAAGGTATCCAATCGACCTGAGCGAAAACCGATTGGTGGCGACTCCCGAAAAAGACCCGTAGGTTGCCACAGCTTGGCGACTCCGCTGGGGAAGCAACGTTAGGTAAAATTGGACCTCAACACCGATATTCAACTCGGCTCCAAACAAGATTAATGGCAGAACAAGCCGAAGGACGTCTCATAGAGATGGAGTCCAAGATTGAAAGTATGGCAGAACAGATGAGACAATTGATGGAATTAATCAAGGGGAAAGCAACTCAAATTCCCATCAAAGAAGCACAAGATCCCACTTATCCTCCGGGATTCCCTCCGCAACGAGTCTCAGTCCAAGAAAACCTGTTTCAAGAACCAGGACAGTCTGCTAGTGTTCACCTGAAACAAGACACCGTACATGAAGAGAAGAAGATGTTACCAAAAGAAGATGCAGAATCTCAAAAACTCGAAACGATAGAAAAGAGACTGCGAGCCATTGAAGGAGGTACTATGTTCGGATCTCTCTCAGTGGATGACCTCTGTTTAGTGCCAGACGTCGAAATCCCTTCGGACTTTAAGGTGCCAGATTTCGTGAAATACGATGGAACGAGTGATCCCATCACTCACATCACTTTGTTTCTCAGAAGACTACAACCACTTACCAAAGATGAGAAGGTGTGGATCGCACTTTTTCAGGAAAGTCTCACAAAATCAGCATTACAGTGGTATGTAAGCCAAGGTCCAAGAAACATAAAAACTTGGAATGACCTTGCTCAGGCCTTCATCGGCAACTATAAACATGTTATGGACTTAGCTTCGGATCGCCAAACTCTCCAAAACATGGAGAAGAAAAAAACAGAAACTTTTAAGGAATATGCCCAACGATGGAGGGACTTAGCTGCACAAGTACAGCCACCCATGACAGAAAGAGAAATGGTCACTTTGTTTGTCCAGACACTGAAATACCCATATTATGACAAACTTATTGGCAATGCGGCAACTAACTTCTCCGACGTAGTCATGTCTGGAGAAAGGATCGAGCATGGTATCAGGACCGGGAAGATTACTGAGTCCTTTAGTGATCCTATGAAAAGAGGAGGACCATCCAGAAGAAAAGATGAAGAAATACAACAAATCGGACGAGGAAGAGGGATTCCCCTCGTGGGTACCGTGGCTACCGGACCTCGCCTATCCTATTCTGCCAACAGGCCCAATTATTATCCTACCAATAGGCCCAATGATTATCCTCCAAATAGGCCCAGTGATTATCTTCCCAATAGACCCAACAATTATCCTCTCAACATGCCTAATCAGTTACGGCCACCTGTTCCGACTCCTCCAATGCCTGCACCAAGACCAAGAGAAATTTTCGCACCGATTCCCATGACTTATACTGAGTTGTATCCAAAACTCATCCAGAGCCAACTCATTCGCCCAATTCCCACAAGGCCATTCGAACCCCCATATCCAACATGGTATGACCCTAAACTAAATTGCCCATATCATGATGGTGCCGTGGGCCACGGACTCGAAAATTGCATAGCATTGAAGCGTATAGTCCAACAATTAATTGAGTTAAAGTGGTTGGACTTTTCCGATGAACCAAACGTCACTCATAATCCATTGCCTCCTCATCAAGCCAAACCAGTCAATATGATGGAAGAATACTGGCCGATGAAGAAAACAGTCAATGATATCATAACCCCTCTTAAGCATGTATATTCATGCCTTGTGAAAGAAGGGATTATCATAGGAAAGTCTTCTGGAAATAAAGAAGTTGAGGATGAGGAGTGGTGCAACTTTCATAACAGTAAGAGTCATTCTATCCAAGAATGCCCAGAATTCCGTAAAAGTCTACAAAGTCTCATGGACTCCTCCCAAATCATCGTTTTTATGTCAGATAAAGAGGATGACGTGAATGTGATAATTAAAGAACAAGAAGTCAATATCATGCCAAGACCACTAGTCATTCCAATCTCAAAATCTGCTCTCAAGCCTTTAAGAATTCAAGTTCAAAAGCCATTCCCATACAAATCAGACAAAACTGTTCCATGGAACTATGGCTATACTTCTAACATCACATCAACTCCGTTAGAAGTTGGGGGCATGACTAGAAGCGGTCGGTGTTATTCTCCCGAGCAAATGAACAAGCTCCAACAAGAGAAGAATGTTACGAATCCAGCAAATGGACCTATTAACACATCTAAAGAGCAAGAGATGCCTCGAGCAGGAACAGATGAACAAGCTACTGAGTTTCTCAAACTCATAAAGCAAAGTGAATACAGCATCGTGGAGCAGTTGAACCGTCTGCCAGCAAAGATCTCCATACTTTCATTGCTCTTAAGTTCTGATGCCCATCGAGAAGCTCTTCTCAAAGTCCTGAATAAGGCTTATGTTGAACAAGATATCTCCGTGAACAACTTTGACCACCTTGTCAACAACATCACGGCACAAAATCTCATCACATTCACTGACGATGAGATACCAGCAGAAGGAAGGGGTCACTCTAAGGCTCTACATATTTCGATTAAATACAAAGATCGGATTATGGCTAGAGTTCTGATCGACAATGGATCAGCTCTAAATGTAATGCCATTAGAAACTTTACATAAGATCGTTTTAGACCCATCACACCTCAACAACAGTCATATTGTTGTTCGAGCATTTGACGGAACAAAGAGAAATGTGGTTGGAGAAATAGAGCTACCAATTGGGATTGGTCCCTGTCTTTTCCATATCACATTCCAAGTCATGGACATTTCTCCATCTTATACTTGTCTGCTGGGAAGACCATGGATCCATATGGCTGGAGCAATTCCTTCCTCATTACATCAAAAAATGAAATTCATCATTGAAGGAAAGATAATCACAGTCTTTGCTGAAGAAGACATTCTGCTATTTAGACCTGCGGATGCTCAATATGTTGAAGTCAATGAAAATATACCTGATTGCTCCTTCAGGTCTTTTGAGATTGTCAATGCTGCTTATGTCAGCGAATATGGAGAAGAACCCATTCCTAGCATCTCTAAAACAAGTCGCATGGTTGCCAAACTCATGATAAAAGGAGGATATTCACCGGGGTTAGGACTGGGACAAGATTTACAAAGAATCACAGAGCCATTGAAAATCACCACAAATGAAGGGAAATACGGCCTAGGCTTCACACCGACAAGACATGACAAAATGAAGGCAATAGCTGAAAAGAGAGAAAAGAGGATTGCACGATTAACAGGGCATCCTCTCCAGGAAAGAAATCTGGATGTCCCAGAGATCACCGAAACGTTCGTGAGTGGTGGTTTGATTTCAAAAAATAACAATGAAGGCGCGCTGACCATCAACATCAACAAGTCTTTTGAAAGTCTTTCTATTCAAGCAATCATCAGCGATTCACCTGAAGATGAGGAGCTCATTCAACCTTGTGGCCCACGGGATGTGCTGAACAATTGGGAGGCGATAGAACTGCCTGTTATAGTCGAAAGCTTTCCAAAGTAATCCAATAGTAAAAACCTCCTAAATAAAGGTTCAATCAATAGGGTGTAGTCTTTGTTTAAGTGAACCTTTTAGTTATTGCTTTTTATTCCAATAAAGTTGTGATTTATGCACACTATAAATAAAGTACCAGTTTGCATCCATCTCATTCTTGCCATTTTTTTTTCCTCTGAATAATGTAGACCTGAAACTCTCTTTGATGACAATAAAAGAATGAACTTTGATAATCCTGTAAACACTACCGACTCGGATGACGAAGATCTTCAAATATCTCCTGAGCTATTAAAAATGATCGAGCGAGATGAAAAAGAAAGAGCAACAAGTCAAGAACCAACTGAGGCATTTAACTTGGGAGACAGTCAGAATGTAAAAGAAGTCAAGATTGGCACTCTATTCCCTCCTGAAGAAAAAGAAGAATTAGTCCACTTATTGAAAGAATATATGGATGTGTTTGCTTGGTCATACCAAGATATGCCTGGCTTAAGCTCAGACATAGTACTACACAAAATACCCTTGAAACCTGGGGCGAAGCCTGTCAGACAAAAGTTACGAAGATTAAAGCCGGATCTAATCTTAAGAGTGAAAGATGAGATTCGAAAGCTATGGGATGCAGGATTCTTTGGGGTCGCTGAATATACAGAATGGGTGGTTAACATTGTTCCAGTCGAAAAGAAAGAAAGCGGGAAACTAAGAGTTTGTCAGGACTACCGGCCATTGAACGAAGCCAGTCCTAAAGATAACTTCCCACTTCCTCACATTGATACGCTGGTGGATAATACCGCAGGAAACTCCTATTTTTCCTTCATGGATGGCTTCTCTGGATACAATCAAATCAAACTTGATCCAGATGATATGATAAAAACTGCCTTTATAACCCTTTGGGGTACCTTCTACTACAAGGTGATGCCTTTTGGGTTAAAGAATGCTGGTGCTACATATCAAAGAGCCATGGTTGCATTATTCCATGACATGATGCATAAAGAAATTGAAGTATATGTAGACGACATGATCGCCAAAACTTTCACTGCTAAGGGGCATCTAAAAGTGCTAAGAAAACTATTCGATAGACTTCGCAAATATCAACTGAAGTTGAATCCTGCCAAATGTACTTTTGGAGCCTCTTCAGGAAAGTTATTGGGTTTCATGGTCAGCAAGGATGGGATTCGAGTTGACCCGAGTAAAGTCAAAGCAATACAAGAAATGCAACCCCCAAAGACTCCAAAACAAGTAAGAAGTTTTCTGGGCAGAATCAACTTCATAGCAAGGTTCATTTCACAATTGACGTCCAAGTGTGAACCTCTTTTCAAATCACTGAAGAAGAACAATCCGATCGAGTGGAATAACGAATGCCAAGAAGCATTCGAGAAAATCAAGCAATATTTATCAAATCCACCAGTCTTTGTACCACCCCGATCTGGAGAATCGTTGATTCTATATTTATCCATACAGGATTCTTCATTAGGATCCGTATTGGGTCAACGTGATGAGACAGGCAAGAAAGAGCATGCAATTTACTATTTGAGCAAGAAGCTTACCACATATGAAGCGAAATACTCAATAGTAGAAAAGTCCTGTTGTGCCCTTGCATGGGTAGCACACCGACTACGACACTACATGCTCAACAACACCACATTGCTAATCTCCAAGACTGATCCCATTAAGTACATTTTTGAGAAACCAGCTTTATCAGGCAGGATCGCAAAATGGCAAATGCTGTTGTCTGAATACGACATACAGTATGTCACCCAAAAGGCTGTAAAAGGGAGTGTGATTGCTGAATATCTGGCTGATAGAGCATTGGAGGATTATGAGCCCATGAGAATGGACTTTCCTGATGGAGATATAATGACGATAGAACAGGAAGTCGATGAAAAAAATGAAACATGGAAAATGGCGTTCGATGGAGCATCTAATGCTTTGGGACAAGGGATTAGAGCTATACTCATCTCTCCAAGCGGAGAGCAGTTTTCCCTCACAGCAAAAATTACATTTCCTTGTACCAACAATATAGTAGAGTATGAAGCATGTGCTATGGGACTCCAAATGGCACTGGATTTGAAAGTGCGAGATCTCCGAGTCTATGGGGATTCCGCATTAGTCATATATCAAATCAATGGAGAATGGGAGACAAGAGATTCAAAATTAATCCCTTACCAAAAGCTTATACTAGACATGACTCGAAGATTTAACAGTATAAGTTTTCATCATCTTCCAAGGGAAGATAATCAAATCTCAGACGCTTTAGCTACTTTGGCTGCTATGTACAAGATAAGCGACCCTGAGCATACTCCTGTGTTCGAGATGAAAATAATAGATTCTCCAGCTTATTGCATGAGCATCGAAGAAGAATTGGATGGAAAGCCTTGGTATCATGATATCAAGAAATACCTCCAAGAACGAACATACCCACTAGAAGCATCAGAAAATGACAAGAAATTTCTACGAAGATTGTCAATGGGTTTTCTTTTAAACCTAGACATACTCTACAAGAAAACCCCAGACTCGATGCTACTTCGCTGTGTAGATACTCATGAAGCACGAAAGATCATGGAAGAAGTTCATTCTGGAATATGTGGAGCACACACTAGTGGTCATACCATGGCAAGACAAATAATGAGGGCTGGCTACTATTGGCTCACATTGGAAAGTGATTGTATTAATCACGTGAGAAAATGTCACAAATGTCAAATATATGCCAACAAGATCCAAGCTCCACCCACCCCTCTTAATGTAACAGCAATACCTTGGCCTTTTGCCATGTGGGGAATTGACGTCATTGGAGCCATTACCCCTAAAGCTTCCAATGGTCACAAATTCATCCTAGTGGCAATTGACTACTTCACTAAATGGGTAGAAGCTATGTCATATGCAAGTGTGACTCAAAAGGTGGTATGCCGGTTCATTAAGAAAGAAATCATTTGTCGCTATGGGCCGCCGGAATGTATCATCTCAGACAATGCCACGAACCTGAACAATGCAATGATGCAGACTTTGTGCCGGTAGTTCAAAATCAAACATCTCAATTCGGCACTTTATTGACCAATGATGAATGGTGCAGTAGAAGCGGCCAATAAAAATATCAAGAGAATTGTTGAAAAGATGATCGTCACTTATAAGGACTGGCATGAGATGTTACCTTTTGCACTACATGCTTATAGAACTTCTACCCGTACTTCTACTGAAGCAACACCTTTTTCCCTGGTATACGGCATGGAGGCTGTATTGCCCATCGAAGTCAAAATTCCTTCATTAAGGGTACTAATGGATACTCGATTAAGAGAAGCAGAATGGATCAAGGCTAGATACGAGCAATTAAACCTAATTGATGAAAGAAGAATGATAGCCCTTTGCCACGGACAGCTTTATCAAAGAAGGATGATTCGTGCTTACAATAAAAAGGTTCGCCCACGACAATTTCATGAGGGTGACATAGTGCTCAAGAAAATTTTACCCATTCAGCATGATTCCAGAGGAAAATGGACACCAAATTATGACGGGCCATATGTCGTAAAGAAAGCATTTTCAGGAGGGGCACTAATTCTGACAGAAATGGATGGACGAGAATTACCAAAGCCAGTAAATTCAGATTCAGTAAAGAAATACTTTGCATAATGAAGACATTTTCGGACAGAAGGGAAGAAGTGGATACAGAGTTACCAAAGTTTATTTGATCAAAGTTGTCAAAGAGAGTTTTCTTCCCTTACACTTTCATTATCTATCTGTACCCAAGATTTTTATATTCTCTTACACATAAATAAAAAGCCAATTCTCTTTAGCTTGCCTTTGATTCTCACGTTCAAAATGCTAAAGTCGCTTCTATCCAGTTCTTTTCCTTCAAATCTCACATTCCTACTAGCCTTAAGTGTGCAATAAATTGTGACTTTTGAAGGAAGAATAGTAATAATTAAAACTTAGAAAAAAAACAAAGACCGTAGATTACTTTGATAAGCTTTATGAATTAAAACAGATAAGATTGAGGTCCTGCTTTGCGAGCGGCACAGAACACAGGCTAACAAAGAAGAAGGAGTAACAAATCTTTGAGAGATAGCCTTGGTGGTAGCCTGAATGATCGCTTCAAAAGTCTTAACATGTCCATGTCAGCAAGAAAGAATCATACTCACGAATATCTCAATAGGGACAATTATCCAGAGAGGCATAAAGTACGAGGCGGACATTAAGGAAATTGAAGCCAAAATTTAAGAACAAATCAAGGAAAGAAGATTTTTGAAAAGAGTTAGGCTTTTGAGACAATGGACAATAGCTGGAAAGTGAGACAATGAACAACAGCTGGAAAGCGAAACAATGGACAACAGTTGGAAAGCATAAAGAGATTCAACGATAGAAGGCAATTACAAAGAGGATCCAGTAAAGCAAAGATATAAAAAAATAAATCCATCAGTTACACATGCTCTGCATTCATGCATTTCACATCATGCATGCATGGCATACAGAACAAGGATCAAATGGGAAGCGTATCCACCGCACAGTCACAGCAGTATAAGCTGACGTCTCAGTGACATCCGCTTTTACCAATCTACCGCTGGATGCACAGCTGATATAGTGGACCCAGCCCCATCAGCAATTCAAGGATAAAGTAGACAATATTGTCAAAATCCTGGTAATCAATTCAATAATCGAGGCTACACCGGGATGGACAGAATTGACGCCAGCTTAGCGGTATCCAAGATAAGAAATAGCTATGGTCAAAGATAAGCGCGGATATCGAGAAATATTGTCATCGAAAGCAGACAATGGATTCAATAATCAAGGACTGGATCAATGTCATGCCTGATGAGATATCAAAGATAAGAAATATCTATGATACTAAAATAAAGTAGGATCCACTTTTCTGGTTAAACGGCGGATACGGTACTCCGTGACTCTCAAGTCGGTTCTCTCAGTTGCCCATAATAACTGATTCCTTCACCCCTTCTTTCTTTTACTTCCTCCTAGAAAATGGATCCTACTTTTTCCGCCTTGCGAAAGTATTTCCCTTCTCTCCCAATGAACATCCTAAAAAAAGATCTACCGAGTTCGCTGTGAACGATTAAGAGCTCTGATGCACAAAGGAATACCTGAAGATGTACGGTGGTTAATCGAAGCCAAGGTTCGTCTAGCAGGTGAAATCCCAGAGACATTTGCATCTTACATGCCTGGTGTTGGCAAAAGTTCTTATGCCAGAAAAAGAAGAGCGAAAAGATTACAAGTCTGCCATAAATGTGGTAGGTGGACTTGTAAAACTAGGTGTCGTTCTTTAGGAATGATCTCCAATAATCGAGAAGATAAAATACGGTTCATCAAGAATGGCTTGAGTAAGGACTCATTGGATGATATCCAATTGACTCTTGAGACGCATTCTTGTGGATCTGTGCAACGTGAAATTCTAGATTTATGGAGTATTTTTCATGAAGAACGAGATCGTTACAGTCCCGGGAATCTGACTTTAAACGACCCTGTTTGCCGGCTTGTAAGAAAGCTGGATGGGAAGCAGATCCTCGACTCATAGAAGCCGTTAATGCCGTTACTGGACGTAAAACCAGTGGAAGATGTGAGCCACAGTCACAATTACTGTACATACAGTTTGTTATATTTGGAAAAATTTGCATTTTCTTTTGACAGATGTACATGCTCCCCTAAGTGTAATCGACACGTTATCCCTTTTCATCACTATAAATGCGTGTTCTTCCTTCTGATTAAACAGCAGATAAGATACCCCGTGACTTCTAAAGTCGGTTATTCCAGTTTCCTGCAATAACTGATTCATTTCCCTCTTCTCTCAAATTCTTCTCTCATCAATGGATTCTACTCTTTCTGTACTGCGAAAATACTTTCCTTCCCTCCCACTAAAAGTCCTTAAAAAGATCTACCTTGCTAGATGTGAAAGAATCAGAGTTTTTACACGCAAAAGCATTCCCGATAATGTGCAGTGGATAATTGAAGCTAAGGTTCGTTTGGCGGGTGAAGTTCCAGATGCATTTATGCCCCGCATGCCCGGTTTAGGTAAAAGCCGTTATGCCAAAAGGCGAAGAGCAAAGAGACTAGGCGTGTGTTATAAATGTGGGCGATGGAATTGTAATACTAAATGTCGCTCTTTAGGATACATCTCCATAAATCGTGAAGATAAAAGAAAATTCATTAAGAATGGCCTGCGTAAGGAGTCTCTGGAAGATATCCGAGAGACTCTTGAAACGCATTCTTGTGGAAAAGTGCAAGGTGAAATTATCGGTTTATGGAGGACTTACCATAAAGAACGAAACCGTTACAGTCTTGGGAATGTGGTTTTAAACGACCCTGTTTGTCAGTTTGTAAGAAAAATGGATGGGAAGCAAATCCCCGACTTATAGAAGGCATTGAAGCCATTACTGGACATGAATCAGTGGAAGATGAGAGTCACGGTCATGATTCCTGTACATATAAGCTGTCATTTGTCTTTTCTTTTGACAATAATGTACTTGCTTCTGTAAGTGTAATTAACGCATTATCCCTTTCATCACTATAAATATGTGTTAGTTATTTTCGTTTCCTACAATCACTAATTTCTTTCTTTGCCTCCTTCATCAACGGAGTCTTCTC
Organism: Aquilaria yunnanensis; assembly: GCA_039654915.1. NCBI lineage: Eukaryota > Viridiplantae > Streptophyta > Magnoliopsida > Malvales > Thymelaeaceae > Aquilaria > Aquilaria yunnanensis. The sequence continues at coordinate 97,270,581 of CM077598.1, read as the reverse complement.
TTTCCGCCCTACGAAAGTATTTTCCTTCCTTCCCAATAAATGTTCTTAAAAAGATTTATCAAGCTAGATGTGAACGATTCAGAGTATTTATGCACAAAGGCATTCCTGATAATGTGCGGTGGCTAATTGAAGCTAAGGTTCGTTCAGCTGGTGAAGTTCCCGAAGCGTTCTTTCCCCGTATGCCCGGCTTTGGTAAAAGCGCTTATGCCAAAAAAAGAAGAGCAAAGAGGCTAGGCGTTTGTCATAATTGTGGATGGTGGATTTGCGGCAATAAATGTCGTTCTCCAGGAGTGATCACCAGAAATCGTAATGATAGAATAAAATTCATCAAGAATGGCTTGCGTAAGGAATCTCTGGAAGATATTCGAGAGGTTCTTGAAGCGCATTCTTACGGAATAGTGCAATTTGAGGTTGTTGGATTATGGATAATTTTCCAAAAAGAACGAGATCGTTATAGTCTTGGGAATCTGACTTTAAACGACCCAGTTTGCCAGTTTGTGAGAAAACTGGATGGGATGCAAATCACCGATTCATAGAAAGCATTGAAGCCGTTACTGGACGCAAAGCCAGTAGAAGACGGAACAAGGTCACGATTATTGTACGTGCTAGCTATCGCTTTTGAAATTTCCCTCCCATAATGTACCAACTCCTGACATGAGCTATAATTATGACTACTGTATATACCTGCCACTTTTGAAATTTTCCTCCTCTTTCAGCGATAATGTACCTACTCCTGACATAAGCTACAGTCGCGACTACTGTACATGCTAGTTGCTTTTGAAATTTTCCTCATCTTTTTGACAATAATGTACCCATTCTTGACCAGAGTCATGGTCGCAGCTACTGTATAGCTGGCAATAATGTCTCCATTCTTGGAAATAAAGCTATTGCTTTACCTCTATAAATATATCCTCTTTCTCACAAATGTAAGGATAGGAATGGAGAAAACTTCAACTCGTAAATCCCGAACTATTTGTGTATTTTCTGGAGCTTTTCCTGGAAAAGATGAAGAGTACTTAAAGGCAGCCAACCATTTGGGTAGTGTATTAGCTGAGCGAAAAATACACTTAGTTTATGGAGGAGGTAGTGTCGGATTAATGGGAGGTGTAGCATCAGCAGCATCTCTAGGAGGAAGCCAAGTTCTGGGCATCATCCCTGGACCTCTGAAATTTGTTTCTGGGGGCACGATTGGAGAAGAATTAGTGGTTAAAAATTTGCAAGAGCGTGTGTTACAAATGCTTTTAAATGCTGATGCTTTTATCGCTCTACCAGGTGGTTTTGGCACATTGGGAGAAGTCTTTCAAATTGCTTCCATGGCCCAACTTAATTTGCATAAGAAACCCATTGGGCTTTTAAATGTTAACAATTTCTTTACAGGTCTGATAGCTTTTATGGATTATGCTATGCAGAAGAATTTCATATCAAGAGTGGCACGGCGAATCATAATATCCGCAACAACTGCTGAAGAATTGCTAGATAAAATACAAGCTTTTGTTCCTGAACCAGATCCAGCAATGATTCAGATAGACTGGACACGACAGTCTTTCCCGACCAGTTCACTCCCATAATGGTCCTCTACTCACCCTGTTGAAGTATTGTGGAAGAAGAAGTGATCCGATCCATTTTGCTTGTCCTTTAGTTTTATTATCAGCATTTTCTTTCGTGTTTTAGTTTTTCTTTCAGGGAATTTCTTTTTTTTTTATCTTATAAGATAGTTTCGTCCATGCTGATATTAAAACCATAGGACAATGCCTTTAGGTTGGAATGGCTGAGTAAAGAGTAATTTTTATTGCTCTTGAGACGCATCCTATTAGGTCTACTAGGATAACATTTTGGGATAGTTAAGCTTCAACCTTATTTGGATGACATATCTCTCAAGCGAATCCATATTTACTAAAGAAAATATTAGATGAACCTTGGATATTGATTCCAAACATCCGTTCCCTTTACATAATTTGTTAGCGATATTGTCATCATCAAGATTCACTCATTTTATCGAAGTCTAAAGTTTCGCACTCGCCTATTATGCAAATTCACACTTTCGAAGAAAATTATTCCAATTCTAATTGCTTTCATATAAATTTCGCTCGAGGTTCAAGGAGAGTTCCTTAACCTCATTCAATCAAATTTTCAAATGATAGGAAAGTTCCTATCGTCGAGGTTAAAAGAATTTTCCTTAACCTCAAAATCATCAATTTTCCTTCAAACGATAGGAGAGTTCCTATCATCGAGGTTCTAAGGTAGGGCCCTTAACCTCAAAATCATCAATTTTCCTTCAAACGATAGAAGAGTTCCTATCGTCGAGGTTCTAAGGTAGGACCCTTAACCTCAATACAATCAATTTTCCTTCAAACAATAGGAGAGTTCCTATCGTCGAGGTTCTAAGGTAGGGCCCTTAACCTCAAAATCATCAATTTTCCTTCAAATGATAGGAGAGTTCCTATCGTCGAGGTTCTAAGGTAGGACCCTTAACCTCAAAATCATCAATTTTCCTTCAAACGATAGGAGAGTTCCTATCGTCGAGGTTCTAAGGTAGGGCCCTTAACTTCAAAATCATCAATTTTCCTTCAAACGATAGGAGAGTTCCTATCGTCGAGGTTCTAAGGTAGGACCCTTAACCTCAAAATCATCAATTTTCCTTCAAACGATAGGAGAGTTCCTATCGTCGAGGTTCTAAAGTAGGACCCTTAACCTCAAAACAATCAATTTTACTTCAAACGATAGGAGAGTTCCTATCGTCGAGGTTCTAAGGTAGGACCCTTAACCTCATTCAAACAATTTTCCTTCAAACGATAGGAGAGTTCCTATCGTCGAGGTTCTAAGGTAGGACCCTTAACCTCAAAACAATCAATTTTCCTTCAAACGATAGGAGAGTTCCTATCGTCGAGGTTCTAAGGTAGGACCCTTAACCTCAAAACAATCAATTTTCCTTCAAACGATAGAAGAGTTCCTATTGTCGAGGTTCTAAGGTAGGACCCTTAACCTCAAAATTATCAAATTTTTCCTTCAACGATAGGAGAGTTCTTATCGCAGAGGCTCTAAAAAAAATTTTCCTTAACCACATAGTTTAGGCGGCGAGAAGGTTCTCAATGGCTAGCTAAGACGGACGAAATTTGGTAACTACTTTGCATACATCATGTCCCATGAAGCATGCAAAGGGGGGCAGCTGTTGACACCCAATTTCGTCCGGTCTTTTTTTTTTTTTTTAAAAAAAATTTTTTTAAAAAAAAACTAATTAAAAAAATTATTATTATTATTATTATTATTATTGCTAAAAAATTTTAATTATGTTAATTAGTTTAAAATATATTTTTATTTTGAGAAGATTTGATTTAAAATAATATATGTGTGAATATGTATGTGTTTGAAATAAAAATAAAATTTCAGAAAAAATGACAAAAAAATTAAAAGTTTGAGGTAAAAATGACAAAATTGAGAAGTTTCGGACAAAATTGACAAATTCTGAAAGTTTCAGGAGCTTTGGGTAATTTTTCGCGTCAATTTTAGGCCTAAACGGACGTTTCTGGCCCAAATTGACAGAAAACGTTAAAATTGTCAAAATCAGAAGCTTCTGAGCTTATCCAGAGCTGGAGTAACGTAAAGGACTGAAACTGTCATTTTACCAATTTAAAAGATAAGTTTGAGATTTTTTTATTAATTTATCCGTCCACAGTTCAGCTAAGCTCCTTCTATAAATACCCCCCCAAATTCAGTGTTGAACACATAGAAAATCAGAGGAAAAGCTTAGAGCTCCGTTTTAGAAAAAGATAAAATTATAGCCCTTGTCCCTGGCTCTCTTCCCTTTCTCCAAAAAATCTCAAAATTTTTTTATTCTGACGCCTTGGCCCCCATCTTCCTCCTCCCGTTTATCTCCGTTCTCTCTCTCTCTCCAACGTTGCCCGCCACCGCCGTCCGCCGGCCGCCACGCCTCCACCCAGCCGTCCTGCCGCCGTCGTCCGGCCGTCCCGCTGCCGTCAGCCCCTCCGCCCAGCCGTTCCGCCGCGCGCTCCGTCATCCTTTTTTTTTCTTCCCCCGGCCGCCCCGCGCCCTCGCCGCCGTCTTCCCGGCCGCCGTCGCCCTCGCTGCCGCGTTGCCCTAGCTGCCCGCCGCCGCTCCGCCCCACGCCGTCACCGCCTTGCCCTTCCTCTTCCTCCTCTGAGCCAGCACCCCCCCCCCCCCACCCCGCCGCGTCGCGTCTATTTCCCAGCAAAAATTCAATTTCAAAATTTTAAGGGTAAACCCCTATTTCATACTTCATCTTTTCAATTTCTTTCACTTTGGTCACTAACTTTTTATTTTGTTCTTGCAGAATTAATTACTAACCCTTTTTAATTTTTACTTGTTTATTCATTATTATTATTACTAACCTTTTGTTTTATTGTTGTTAACAATTGATTAATCTAACTTTACTAACTTTTATATTTATTGTTATTAACAATTAATTGATCTAACATTACTAACTTTTATTTTTATTGTTACTAACAATTAACTCAACTAACTTACTAACTTTTATTTTTATTGTTACTAACTTTTGCTAATTATTATAATTCATGGAAGGTTATACCTCCTATTTATTTAATTCTTTTAATGGATGGCCAAAAAGCCCCATTTTTATCATTTATTTAATAATTGTTTTTAATATTTCTTTATGTGTTTTCTCTTTATTTGTTTATTTATTTTATGCATCTTTTACTTTTTAAATGGATGTCTAAACCAAAACAAAAAAAAAAGAAAACCTCCACTTTATTCATTTTCCTTTATTTACTTTATGCAAAAATTTTATTTAAAAAAAAAAAAGAAATTAATCATGAAAGAAAAAATAATATAAATAAGTAAATGATAACTAATTAAAAGAAAATCCTTTTATGTGAATAATTAATTTTATTCTTTAAGACTAATATAATTTTTTTTTTCTTTAAAAAGCAAAAAAATTTAATTAACTTTTTATTCCTTTTATTAAAATTAAATAAACATAAGTAAATAATAAAAAAAAATAATAATACAAATCATTTCTTTTTAAATATATCTTTAAAAGTAGCAATAATTAAAATTTAATAAAAACAACAATAAAAATCTAATAAAATTATAATTAATTAAATAATTAAAATTTAACAAAAATTAAAACTCCATGACCAAATGATCCACCAGGATCCATGGCTTGGAAATATTTTTTTAATAAAGTATATAAATAAAGTTTCCTTTATTAAAAATAAACACTTTGGACTAATATATTAATTATTTCATAAAATATAATTTTTTAGTAAAAAGAATAAAAAGACTAAAAATTTTGAGTTAATATTTTATTCAGTAATATTTTTACTTATTTCTTTCAAAATAATGAAAAGATATAACTTTTTGTTTCCTTTATAAAAATCTTAGTCAAAAATAATAAAAAATAAATAAAAAAAAATTGAATTGAATTTCTCTTAAATATTTTAGACTTATTAATTAGATATATTTTTAGAGATATAAATTAAAATTATTTAAAAAATTCTTTCATCAAACAAAAAGAATATAAAAATAAAAAATAAATATCAAGATTTTTATATACATGTAAATTTTTAAATAATCACTTTTGGTTAAATTTCTATCAAAAACAAAACAAATAAATATCAAAAATTTTCCTTTATGTTTAAAATATACATAAAATTTTTTAGTTTCTTTTCTTGAATAATCATTTTTGCTTAATTCATTCAAAACAAAATTAAGACTTTTGTTCTATTTTTGAAAAATACATATGAATTTTTCCTTCATCATTGAATAAATAAAATTTTAATTAAATAATTACTTTTTGATTTGCCTTTTATCAAATAAAAATATTAAGACTTTTCTTGTATTTTTGAAATATACATATAAGTTTTTATTTTCTTTATTAAATAAATAAAATCTTGATTAAATAATTTCTTTTTTGGTCTATTTCTTATTAAATAAAAAAGAATAAACATAACATATAAATATGAATCTTTCTTTTATTTTTAATAAAACCTTGATAAATTTATTTCTTTTTTTTTTTAAAAAAACATAAAATAAATCTAAGCCATATTGTTAAGTCTAAAAAAAAAATTTTTTAGTTCATGGTATATTGGCTGGAAACTGTCTCGTGCCCGCTTTTGAGCTGCTTCACCTGGTGAAGAGGGTCTGGCTGAGTAACAACGCCCCGTACCATGATCAAATTTTTTTTTTGAATTAACTTCTTATTAAAAAAATTAATTACTTTTATATTCTTTTATAGATTAAGTAATTCTTTAAATAATAAATATCCTTCATTAAACAAGAAAAATTAATAAAAAAAAAAGAGAAAAAAAAAGAAAAGAAAGATAAGAAAAAGAAAAGAAAGAAAAGAAAAGAAAATATAAAGAAAGAAAAATCAAATTTTTAGATTATTAATAAACCTAAAATTTCCAAATTAATAATTAAACTAATAATTAATTCCATAAAATAATAATTAAATAATTAACTTTAAATTAATTTCCATATCCGGATGATCCGGCAGGATCTACGGTTTGAAAATATCAACCTTTTTTTTTTTTTAAAAAAAAACTATATAAATTAAATAAAAAGATAAAAATCCATATTTTTACAATATGTATAAAATTATTTAAAATTTCACCAAATTCCGTGTCCAAATGACTCGGCAGAGTCCATGGTTCGGAATCAAAATCTTCCGTGTCCAAATGACTCGGCAGAGTCCATGATTCGGAAGTATAAAATTTTACCCGAATTAATTACCAAAATCAACATTTTCAACTAATTCAGTTAAAATTTCTAGTTTGAAAATTAACTGAATTTTTTTAAAGCAAAGTAAAATAAAATTAAAATCAACTAAGGTGCCAATTTTGGGCGCTATAACAATATTGTTTTAGCGTAACCGTACTTCTGATCCCCGAACTCTCGCAGACCATATTTTAAGGTATCCAATCGACCTGAGCGAAAACCGATTGGTGGCGACTCCCGAAAAAGACCCGTAGGTTGCCACATTTCCTATATATGTTTGTGTATGTTCTTTTCACTATGAATTGTGTTAATATTCCTATATGTTCTTTGCTTTATTTGCTTTTATATGTGTGTACGTACATGCAAATTTCTTTATATGTATATGTATATTTGCAAACAAAAATAAAAAACAACGATGTGGACAAGAACATGTAGGAATGTTAAAAGAACAAACAACTATGAAAAAAGAACAAACAGTAAAGCAAAAAGAACATATGGGAGCAAAAGTCGCAGGAAATACGAAACGGAAGCCAAAGTATACAATCAGAGCAGAAAATGCTGAAATCACAGAAAATGCAAAACAGAGGTCGGAGAAGATGATTAAAGCAAAATCGTAGAAAATCAAAGAAACTGTGGCTGCAAGAAGTTGCAGGAAAATATGGTTGGAACAACAAATCCAAGAAATCATGATTGGAGATGAAAATCAGAACAAACATCACAGCAATTGCAATCAAATGTTAAGATTGAAGCAGAAATCTTAAAAATTGTGACCAAAGATGAATGATTAGACTAGAGATTAGAGATATTGTGTGAGCCAAATTGGTCTGATTTGTAGAGCTTATACCAAAATGGCATGATTGTCAATTTCAATAGTTGATGATGTTTAGAATATATATATATATATATAGTAGAAATGTGGCTTATGTCATAAGCTGGTTCACATAAAAAGTACTCATCAAATAATTGCATCCCTTTTAATTTTTTAATGGGCCCACATAATTTTAATAATATCTATTTAAACAAAATAATATGCCTACTTTTACCTTAAGAAAGTTAGAAAATGAATTAGTCTCTTCTCTTCGTAAACAATTAGAATAATGGCAAAAATCATATATTGGCCCTTTAACTTTCATACATTTTCCTATTTAGGCCTTGAACATTTTTTTGGTCATATTTTTCTAATTCAAATGTAGGAAAATTTATGAAACTAGTCGGGCACATGATGAAGTTAATAAGCTAAGTGGAAGATGTATATAAGAGCTACAATGAGGTTTTGTATGTCACATTTTATATAACATGAATATCTCATTCATCTTCTTCATAATTTATATATTTTTCCAGTTGTTTGGAGAATGAAAGAAAGAAAGATGTTAAAATTAGAGTATTTTTTAAATTTTCTTTTATCATTATTTAATGTCAAAATTAATAGTTATATGTATATGGACCCCTTTTATAAAAATTGTGGATCTGCCACTGTTTGGAACCAAGCAGAAATGAAAGAGTTTTTTTTTTTTAGGCAAACGTTAAGGGACAAATGGATTAAGGGGATGAGAATACAAGTTACTTCCACGAATTAATGAATCACAAAGTTATGCAAAGTTTTTTTCAAGGGGCTTTAAGTGAATGGTATGTTGATTGATAAACTTAAAAAAATTAAGAAGAAGGTTTCCAAAACTTTCAAAAGCAAATTTAAGGAAAGTTTCAAAAACCAACTCTGCCTTTTCTTTAAATAATATTGTTGACACCCAATTTCGTCCGACCATAAAAAATTTTAAAAGAAATTAAATAAAAAAAATTAAATAAAAAAAATTATTATTTTTATTATTATTATTATTACTAAAAATTTTAATTATTTTAAAATACATTTTTTTTGTGAAGATTTGATTTAAAATGATATATGTGTGTATTTGAAAGAAAAAAGAAAACTCCAAAAAAATGGCAAAATTTAAAAGTTTGAGGTAAAAATGACAACATTAAGAAGTTTCGGGAAAAATTGACAAATTCTGAAAGTTCCAGGAGCATTTGGTAGTTTGTCACATAAAATTTTGGACCTGCCGACGTTTCTGGCGCAAATTGACAGAAAACGACAAAATTGTCAAAATCAGAAGCTTCAGGAACTTATCCAGAGGCTGAGAGACGTAAAGGACTAAAATTGTCATTTTACCAATTTAAAAGATAAGTTTGAAATTTTTTATTAATTTATCCATCAACAGTTCAGCCAAACTTCCTCTATAAATAGCCCCCCAAATTTTGTGCTGAACATATAAAAAAAATAGAAATGAAGCTTAGAGCTCCGTTTTGGAAAAAGAAAAAATTATAGCCTAGGTCCCTGGCCCTCTTCTCTTCCTCTCCAGAAAACCTAAACCTTCTCTGACCCTTTTTTTTTTCTCTCCCCCCGCGCGCGTGCGTTCTGTTCTTCACGTTTCCAGAATTTCAAATTCAGTTTTTAAGGGTACAACTCTCATTTAATCCTTCATCTTTTCAATTTTCTTTCACTTTGGTCACTAACCTTTTATTTTGTTCTTGCAGAATTAATTACTAACTCTTTTATATTTACTTGTTTATTTGTTGTTGTTATTATTACTAACCTTTTATTATTGTTGTTATTATTATTAACTTACTTCACTAACTTTTATTATTGTTGTTGTTATTGTTGTTAACAATTAATTTAACTAACTTTGCTAACTTTTTTTATTGTTATTAACTTACTAACTTAATAACTTACTAACTTTTATTTTTATTGTTACTAACTTTTGCTAATTATTACAATTCATGGAAGGTTATACCTCCTATTTTTTTATTCTTTTAATGGATGGCCAAAAAACCCATTTTTATCATTGTTTTTTAATATTTCTTTATGTGTTTTCTCTTTATTTGTTTATTATTTAATTTATGCATCTTTTACTTTTTTTTTAAATGGATGTCTAAACCAAAACAAAAAGAAAACCTCCACTTTATTCATTTTCCTTTATTTACTTTATGCAAAAATTTTATTTTATTTAAAAAAAAAAGAAATTAATCATGAAAAAAAAATAATATAAATAAGTAAATGATAACTAATTAAAATAAAATCCTTTTATGTGAATAATTAATTTTATTCTTTAAGACTAACATAATATTTTTTTAAAAAAAGCTAATTATCTTTTATTATTTCTTTAAAAAACAATAAAAAAATAATTAATTAACTTTTTATTCCTTTTATTAAAATTAAATAAACATAAGTAAATAATCACAAAACAAAAATAAAAAAAAATAAAAATCATTTCTTTTTAAATATATCTTTAAAAGTAGCAATAATTAAAATTTAATAAAAATAATAATAAAAATCCAATAAAATTATGATTAAGATTGATAATTAATTAAATAATTAAAATTTAAAATTTAATAAAAATTAAACTCCATGTCCAAATGATCCGCCAGGATCCAATGGTTTGGAGAATAAAATTTTTTTAATAAAAATAATAAAAATTAAAACAAAATCTTTCTTTAATAAAAGAAGCATATGAAAAATCAAAACTTTTCTTTTATGTTTAAAATATACATATAAATTTTTGGTTTTCTTTATTAAATAAATAAAAATATTAATTAAATAATTACTTTTGGTTAATCTTTTATTCAGAATAAATTATATAAATATCAAGACTTTTTATTTTATTTTTAATACACATATAAATCATTAGATTTTTTTTAAATAAAATCTTGATTAAATAATTACTTTTTGATTATTATTTTATCAAATAAATAGAATAAACATAAAATAAATGTCAACTCTTTAATTTCTTTACAGATTTTTGATATTAAATATTTAAAAATTATTTTTTGATTCTTTTATAAATTGAGTAATTATTTAAATAATAAATATCTTTCATTAAACAAAGAATCTTTCAAAACAAAACTAAAAGAATAAAAAAAAGAAAAGAAAGAAAAGTAAAGTAAAAGAAAATAAGAAAGAATAAAAATATAAAAAAAGAAAGAAAGAAAAGAATAATAAAATATAAAAAAAATAAAAAATATATTTAGTTAATATTAAAGACCATTAACAAATATAAAATTTCATAAATAAAAAGACTTATAAATTTATTAATTAAACTAATAATTAATTTAATAATAAGAATTAAATAATTACGATAAATTAAATTTAATTTCCATATCCGGATGATCCGGCAGGATCTACGGTTTGGAAAATATCAAACTTTTTAAAATAAATAAATTAAATAAAAAGATAAAAAATCCATATTTTTACAATATGGATAAAATTGTTTAAAATTTCACCAAATTCCGTGTCCAAATGACTCGGCAGAGTCCATGGTTCGGAATCAAAATCTTCCGTGTCCAAATGACTCGGCAGAGTCCATGGTTCGGAAGTATAAAATTTTATACAAATTAACTTAAAAATCCACATTTCGACTAATTCAGTTAAAATCTCTAAATTAACTGAAAATTATTTAAAAGCAAAGCGAAACAAAATTAAAATCAACTAAGGTGCCAATTTTTGGGCGTTTTAACAAAGTTGTTTTAACGTAACCGTACTCCCGAACCCCCGAACTCTCGCAGACCAATATTTAAGGTGACCAATCGACCTAGGTAAACAGATTGGTGGCGACTCCCGAAAACCCGACGTTGCCACAGCTTGGCGACTCCACTGGGGACTCCACGTTAGTGAGTCGAGCCTAAAGTTGATTTGTTTTGATTTACTTTGCTTATTATGTGGATTTATATGTTATATTTACTTATTCTAAACATGCATAATGCATTCACAATATGAAGCTCTATACCCGAGCTTCCTTAAATCAAACACGATTCTTTCTAAGCGGAATTGGTGTTGCTGTCCTTGTGAGGCCACGGTCTCCAAGCCTTCACCGGTTTCAAAGTAGCAAAGTAGTGTATTGCCTTCTGAGACGGTTAGTCTCTGCATGGGCCCACGAAAAGCTACGACTCGAATTAATCCATTCCTTACATTAACCCTAGAGGGTAAGGAATCGGGCCGTCACTATGATTTAGTGACGGGATTCGGGAACTATCCCTTGCCTTTTTGATAAGCTACCTTATGCATATAGAACTCCCCACTTAACCATAGAACTGACCATAGAATTTCTACCATTTTACCAACGCCATAAGCACGTCCTTGTTATGCTATGTTGTTGCTCTACACTTTTATTTTCTTCGTGTCTTATATTTATGGTTTTAATTCATTTTTCCATAATACTTCATGAGTTGTTAATTGCTATTTAACTTATTAATAACCTTATCTTTCTTGTGCAATTATTCTTCATGCATCAAAACCACGCATCAAATTATGCTAACTTTTTGGTCTTTATAATGACAACTAAAAGTTTTGAAGTTCTACGATAATGGATAAGCAAACTCACTCATTGCATGCATTCCATTACATTAATCACGTGCATATAAAGTATGATAAAAATAATCTCATTGCATGCATTCCATTACATCAATCACACGCATATAAAATCTGATAAAAATAATCTCATTGCATGCATTCCATTACATTAATCACATGCATATAAAATCTGATAAAAATAATCTCATTGCATGCATTCCATTACATTAATCATGTGCATATAAAGTCTGATAAAAACATAATCTCACTTTATATTGCATGCATCCATTACATCAATCACACGCATATAAAATCTGATAAAAATAATCTCATTGCATGCATTCCATTACATCAATCACGTGCATATAAATTTTGATAAAAACATAATCTCATTGCATGCATCCATCACATCAATCATATACGCATAGAATCTAATAAAATAAATATTCCTTTAAAAAGGTAAAATTGGACCTCAACACTGATATTCAACTCGGCTCCAAACAAGACTAATGGCAGAACAAACTGAAGGACGTTTCATAGATATAGAGTCCAAGATTGAAAGTATGGCAGAACAAATGAGACAATTGATGGAAATAATCAAAGGGAAAGCAACTCAAGTTTCCATCAAAGAAGCACAAGATCCCACTTATACTCCGGGATTCACCCCACAACGAGTCTCAGTCCAAGAAAACCTGTTTCAGGAACCAGGACAGTCTGCTAGTGTTCACTTGAAACAAGACACTGTGTATGAAGAGAAGAAGACACCACCAAAGGAAGAAGGAGAATCTCAAAAACTCGAAACAATAAAGAAGAGACTGCGAGCCATTGAAGGAGGTAATATATTCGGATCTTTCTCAGTGGATGACCTCTGCTTAGTGCCAGACGTCATAATCCCTTCGGACTTTAAAGTACCGGATTTCGTAAAATACGATGGAACGAGTGATCCCATCACTCACATCACACTGTTCCTAAGGAGACTACAACCACTCACAAAAGATGAAAATGTGTGGATTGCACTTTTTCAGGAAAGTCTTACAAAATCAGCATTGCAGTGGTATCTAAGTCAAGGACCAAGAAACATCAAAACTTGGAATGACCTTGCTCAGGCCTTCATCGGCAACTATAAACATGTTATGGACTTGGCTCCGGATCGCCAAACTCTCCAAAACATGGAGAAGAAAAAGCCAGAAACTTTCAAGGAATATGCTCAACGGTGGAGGGACTTAGCTGCACAAGTTCAGCCACCCATGACAGAAAAAGAAATGGTCACTTTGTTTGTCCAGACACTGAAATACCCATATTATGACAAACTCATTGGCAATTCGGCAACTAATTTCTCCGATGTTGTCATGTCTGGAGAAAGGATCGAGCATGGGATTAGGACTGGGAAGATTGCTGAGTCTTTTAGTGATCCTATGAAAAGAGGAGGACCATCCAGAACAAAAGATGAAGAAGTACAACAAATAGGACGCGAAAGAGGGATTCCCCTCGTAGGTACTGTGGCTACCGGTCCTCGCCTATCCTATTCTGCCAAAAGGCCCAATTATTATCCTACCAATAGGCCCAATGACTATCTTCCCAATATGCCCAATGATTATCCTTCCAATAGGCCTAATGATTATCCTCCCAATAGGCCCAACAATTATCCTCTCAACAGGCCTAATCAGTTACGGCCACCTGTTCCGACTCCTCCAGTACCCACACAAAAACCAAAAGAAGTTTTTGCACCAATTCCCATGACTTACATTGAGTTGTATCCAAAACTCATAGAAAGTCAACTTATCCGTCCAATTCCTACAAATCCATTTGGACCCCCATATCCAACGTGGTATGACCCCAACATAACTTGCCCATATCATGATGGCGTTCCAGGCCATGGCTTGGAAAATTGCACAGCATTGAAACGTATAGTCCAACAATTAATCGAATCAAAGTGGTTGGACTTTTCCGATGAACCGAACGTCACTCACAATCCATTGCCGCCTCGTCAAGAAAAACCAGTCAATATGATAGAAGAACACCGGCTGATGAAAAAGTCAGTCAATGATATCATAACCCCTCTTAAGCATGTATATTCATGCCTTGTGAAAGAAGGGATTATCATGGGAAAGCCTTCTTTTGGACATGAAGAAGTTGAAGATGAGGAATGGTGCAACTTTCATGACAGTAAGAGTCATTCTATCCAAGAATGCTCAGAATTCCGTAAGAATCTGCAAAGACTCATAGACTCATCCCAACTTATCGTTTTTATGATGATGTGAATGTGATCATTAAAGAACAAGAAGTCAATGCTATACCAATCTCAAAACCTACTCTTAAGCCGTCAAGTCCCAAGGCCATTCCTTTACAAATCAAACAAAACCGAGGTCAAGCTGCTAGGCCCGATGTGATTGGTAATTGAAAGTGAAGATTTTGAGCTGGAATTACATTGATTTTGGAAGGGCTCCAAGTCAGATCTGACCTAACAGTCCGCATACATTTTCGAATGACAGGGAATCCTTTGAATAAACTTGTATCTTTGAAAGCTTGCAAAAGTAATCTAATAGTAAAAATCTCCTAGATTTAGTCCAGAATCTAGGGTGTAGTCTTTGTTAGATGGACACCTGGTATTCTTTCTGGTACAACAAAAAGATGTAATGCGTGCATTCTACTACTTTCCATTTTTACACTCTTTGCCATTATACTATCTATTATTGCCATCACACTTTACTTTTTGACAACTGGTAATTCTTTTTGTTCTCTAACAAAAAGATGTTACGTGTACATTATACCACTTTTTAATTCCATTATTACATCTACATATTATACCAATTTTTACCAAAAATTCAATTATTACACCTACACATTCTATCACTTCTTACCAAAAATTCTGTTTTTACATCCATCTCTTACTCCTTTCCATTATACTATCTATTATTGCCATCACACTTTACTTTTTGACAACTGGTAATTCTTTTTGTTCTCTAACAAAAAGATGTTACGTGTACATTATACCACTTTTTAATTCCATTATTACATCTACATATTATACCAATTTTTACCAAAAATTCAATTATTACACCTACACATTCTATCACTTCTTACCAAAAATTCTGTTTTTACATCCATCTCTCACTCCTTTCCATTATACTATCCATTATTGCTATCATACTTTGCTTTCTAAATGATACTACTCGTGGGTGAAAATAAAAAGTTGAGAAAAATTTGATAGTAATGATCTTGAAAGTGCTGCCAAATCTAGTAAGAAGGATTTCATATGTTGCACCTCAACCCTCAAAAAGAATTCACAGTGGTTATCAACATCCTTACAAGGAGTCCGGGATTAACTTCCAAAGAAGTTAGCTCTCATATTAAATGACTTCAGTGGCCTCCCAATTCTCACAAATGCTCAATATAAAAAAAAATTCTCAGTTTTCCATAACACAAATTCCAACAAAGGAAAGAAGTTCCTCCCTTCCATCAAAAGCCATTAAAGAGAAAATCCAAACAAGAAAAAAAATCCAAAAAAAAAGAGAGACTGAGAAGCAAATAAAGCCACTTGAGTCATCTCACTTCAAGAAGGCTATGATCTCGGTTCTCCATAACACAAACTCCAAAAAAAAAAAAGGGAAAAAGTTCATCCCTTCCATCAAAAAGCCAACAAGGGAAAATTCAAAACCAAAAAAAGAGAGACTGAGAGCAAACACAAGCAAGTAAGGCCACTTGAATCATCTCATTTCAAGAAGGCTATGATCTCGGTTCTCTGTAACAAAAACTCCGAAAATGAAAAAGTTCATCCCTTCCACCAAAAAGCCAACAAGGGAAAATTCAAAACCTAAAAGAACTGAGAACAAGCACGAGCAAGCAAGGCCACTTGAGTCATCTCACTTCAAGAGAGTTATCAAGTATGTTATCACCATAGCTCACACAAACAAAAAAAACAAAAAAAAAAGAGGAAAAAGGGCTCAAACTAGAAAAAAAAAAGAAAACAAAAAAAGTGAGCTATGGATTCTAGACTGAAAACCTGCAAAGGCGGTTTAGAACACAAAAGCAATTTTCAAGCCAAGCATACATAAAGACCACGATAGTTGGGGGGCAACAGATGAGATCAAACTTTCTGGAAAAGGTGGCAAGTTTGAAGTCATCATTATTGAGTTTTTCACCATAATCAAATCTGCTCACGAGTAGTATTAAAAGACCCTTCTTTCACACCATTAAAACTTAACTTCCTTCAGACTTAATATCCTCATTCAGCTAAAAGACTATCATTGTGAATTATGTTTCTACCTTATTTAATACTGCTCACGAGCAGTGTTAAAAGACTCTTCTTTCACGCCACTCAAGCTTAACTTTCCTCAGACCTAAAATTTACCTCTTGATATTATCCTCATTCAGCTAAAAGACTATCATTGTGAATTATGTTTCTACCTTATTTAATACTGCTCACGAGCAGTGTTAAAAGACTCTTTTTTCACGCCACTCAAGCTTAACTTTCCTCAGACCTAAAATTTACCTCTTGATATCATCCTCATTCAGCTAAAAAACTATCATTGTGAATCATGTTTCTACCTTATTACCCTGCACAGTTTATGTCTTCGAGTTGGAAAGGGGAAGAATGACAGGATATTTTAATTAAAAACAAAGACCGTAAGTTACTTGGTCAAGCTTTGCAAATCGATGAAAGTTTTTCTTTAAGGCCAAACCATTATTCATTAATGTGTGTAGACTTAAAAGTGAGGACATAGCTTGAGTCTTTCTTTAATAAGATGTGGTTCTTGTAAGAGAAATTTACGATCAAATGCCATCACAAAGGTCTAGAAATGCTCGACCTTCTGTTAAATCAAAGGCGAGATGATATCTCTTTCCACATAAACACCATATTCAGGGGGGCAAAGTAGTCTCTACGAAGCGTAAGAGGAGTACCGCCAACAAAAAAGTTCAATAGACAAGGGGGCAAGTCTTATGGATCAAAACATGAGTTCAAGGAAGAGCAATCATTCAGATTATAACATGGGAATAAGTAAGTGTCGGCACGGTCACAAGAAAAGGGGTAAAGCAGACATTGAAAGTAAAGCCTTTGATGGTATCAAATCCATGACAATGGATGAGTACCCGAAAGAGATATAAATTATGAGGCGGGCCAACTTTAAAGAAATTGAGGCCAAAATTCAAAGAACAAGTCAAAGAAAGAGGATTTTGAAAAGAGTTGGGCTTTTGAGGCAGCGAACAAAAGCTGGAAAGCATAAAGAGATTCAATGATAGTCCAAGAAGGCCATCACAAAGAGGATCCAGTAAAGCAAAGATATGAAGAACTAGATCAATCCAAAAAATAAAATAAAATAAAATAAAATAAAAATAAAAATAAAAATAAAAAAAGAACCATCAATTACACATGCTTTGCATTCATGCATTTCACATCATGCATGCATGACTTTTACATGATAGGAACCAAACGGGAATCACATTCACAGCACAGTTACAGCAATATAAGCTGAGATCTCAATGACATCAGCTCTTACCAATCTATCACTGGATACACAGCTAATATGCGGGACCAACCCGCATCAAGAATTCAAGGATAAAGTAGACAATATTGTCAAAAGCTTGGCTACTGATTCAATAATCGAGACTACACCTGGAAGGACAGGATTGACGTCAGCTAGTAGTATCCAAGATAAGAGATAGCTATAGCCAAGGATAAGGCAGATATCAAAAAATATAAAGTAGAGAATATTGTCAAAAGCCTGGCAATTGATTCAATAATCGAGGCTACACTTGGAAGGACAGGATTGATGCCAGCTTAGCAGCATCCAAGATAAGAGATAGTTAAAGATAAGGCAGACATCAAAAAATATTGTCGTTGAAAATTTGTCAAAAGCGGACAATGGATTCAATAATCGAGGACTGGATCGACGTCAGCTCGATGGAATATAAAAAATATCTATCACATCAAAATGAAGTAGGATCCACTTTTCCGGTTAAGCGGTGAATACGGTACTCTGTGACTCTCAAGTCGGTTCTCTCAGTTGCCCATAATAACTGATTTTTTCCTCTCTTATTTCTTTTACTTCCCTCTAGAAAATGGATCCTACTCTTTCTGTCTTACGAAAATATTTTCCTTCTCTCCCAATGAACATCCTCAAAAAGATCTACCAAGTTTGCTGTGAACGATTAAGAGCTCTGATGCATAAAGGAATCCCTGAAGATGTACGGTGGTTAATTGAAGCTAAGGTTCGTCTGGCAGGTGAAATCCCAGAGGCATTTGTGTCTCACATGCCTGGTGTAGGCAAAAGCTCTTATGCAAAAAAGCGAAGAGTGAGGAGACTAGGCGTCTGTCATAAATGCGGACGCTGGACCTGTAATACTAAATGTCGTTCTTTAGGGATGATCTCTGATAATCGAGAAGATAAAATACGATTCATTAAGAATGGCCTGAGTAAGGACTCATTGGATGATATCCAATTGACTCTTGAGACGCATTCTTGTGGATCCGTGCAACGTGAACTTCTCGATTTATGGAGCATTTTTCATGAAGAACGAGAACGATACAGTCCCGGGAATCTGACGTTAAACGACCCTATTTGCCAGCTTGTAAGAAAACTGGATGGGAAGCAAATCCTCGACTCATAGAAGCCGTTAATCCCGTTACTGGACGTAAAACCAGTGGAAGATGTGAGCCACAGTCACAATCACTGTACATACAATTTATCATATTTAAAATTTTCCATTTTTCTTTTAATAATGTATTTGCTCCCATAAGTGTAATCGACACGTTATCCATTTCATCGCTATAAATGCATGTTCTTCCAGTCAGTTATCTAAGTTTCCTTCAATAACTAATTCCTTTCCATCATCTCTCAAATTCTTCTCTCATCAATGGATTCTACTCTTTCTACCCTACGAAAATACTTTCCTTCTCTTCCAATAAAAGTCCTTAAAAAGATCTACCTTGCTAGATGTGAAAGAATCAGAGTTTTTACACGCAAAGGCATTCCCGATAATGTGCAGTGGATAATTGAAGCTAAGGTCCGTTTGGCAGGTGAAGTTCTAGATGCATTTATGCCCCGCATGCCCGGTTTAGGTAAAAGCCGTTATGCCAAAAGGCGAAGAGCAAAGAGACTAGGCGTGTGTTATAAATGTGGGCGATGGAATTGTATTACTAAATGTCGCTCTTTAGGATACATCTCCATAAATCGTGAAGATAAAAGAAAATTCATTAAGAATGGCCTGCGTAAGGAATCTCTGGAAGATATCCGAGAGACTCTTGAAACGCATTCTTGTGGAAAAGTGCAAGGTCAAATTGTCAAATTGTGGAGGACTTACCATAAAGAACGAGACCGTTACAGTCTTGGGAATGTGACTGTAAACGACCCTGTCTGCCAGCTTGTAAGAAAACTGGATGGGAAGCAAGCCCTCGACTCATAGAAGGCATTGAAGCCATTACTAGATATAAATCAGTGGAAGATGAGAGCCACAGTCATGATTGCTGTACATATAAGCTGTCATTTGTCTTTTCTTTTGACAATAATGTACTTGCTTCTGTAAGTGTAATTAACGCATTATCCCTTTCATCACTATAAATATGTGTTAGTTATTTTCGTTTCCTACAATCACTAATTTCTTTCTTTGCCTCCTTCATCAATGGAGTCTTCTCTTTCCGCCCTACGAAAGTATTTTCCTTCCTTCCCAATAAATGTTCTTAAAAAGATTTATCAAGCTAGATGTGAACGATTCAGAGTATTTATGCACAAAGGCATTCCTGATAATGTGCGGTGGCTAATTGAAGCTAAGGTTCGTTCAGCTGGTGAAGTTCCCGAAGCGTTCTTTCCCCGTATGCCCGGCTTTGGTAAAAGCGCTTATGCCAAAAAAAGAAGAGCAAAGAGGCTAGGCGTTTGTCATAATTGTGGACGGTGGATTTGCGGCAATAAATGTCGTTCTCCAGGAGTGATCACCAGAAATCGTAATGATAGAATAAAATTCATCAAGAATGGCTTGCGTAAGGAATCTCTGGAAGATATTCGAGAGGTTCTTGAAGCGCATTCTTGCGGAATAGTGCAATTTGAGGTTGTTGGATTATGGATAATTTTCCAAAAAGAACGAGATCGTTATAGTCTTGGGAATCTGACTTTAAACGACCCAGTTTGCCAGTTTGTGAGAAAACTGGATGGGATGCAAATCACCGATTCATAGAAAGCATTGAAGCCATTACTGGACGCAAAGCCAGTGGAAGACGAGGATCAAAGTCACGATTACTGTACGTGCTAGCTGTCGCTTTTGAAATTTTCCTCCCCTTTTGGTAATAATGTATCCACTTCTGACGTGAACCAAAGTCACGATTACTGTACGTGCTAGCTGTCGCTTTTGAAATTTTCCTCCCCTTTCGGCGATAATGTATCCACTCCTGACATGAGCCATAGTCACGATACTGTACATGCTAGCTGTCGCTTTCGAAATTTTCCTTCTTCTTTGGCAATAATGTACCCACTCCTGACACGGACTACTGTATATAGCTGCTACTTTTGAAATTTTCCTTCTCTTCCAATAATCACGTACCTACTCCTGACGTAAGCTACAGTAGTGACTACTGTATATGCTAGTTGCTTTTGAAATTTTCCTCATCTTTTAACGATAGTGTACCTATACCTGACCAGAGTCATACTCGTGACTACTGTGAATAGCTGGCAATAATGTATCCATTCTTGAAAATAAAATTATTACTTTATTTTTTTATCTCTATAAATATATCCTCTTTTCTTCTTTTCTCACATGGGTAAGGATAGGAATGGAGAAAACCTCCACTCGTAAACCCCGAAGTATTTGTGTATTTTCTGGAGCTTTTCCTGGAGAAGATGAAAAGTACTTAAAGGCAGCCAACCATTTGGGTAGTGTATTAGCTGAGCGAAAAATACACTTAGTTTATGGAGGAGGTAGTGTCGGATTAATGGGAGCTGTAGCATCAGCAGCATCTTTAGGAGGAAGCCAGGTTCTGGGTATTATCCCTGCATCTCTGAAATCGGTTTCTGGGGGCACAATTGGAGAAGAGCTAGTGGTTAAAAATCTGCAAGAGCGTTTGTTACAAATGCTTTTTAATGCTGATGCTTTTATCGCTCTACCAGGTGGCTTTGGCACATTAGGAGAAGTCTTCCAAATCGCTTCCATGGCCCAACTTAATTTGCATCAAAAACCCATTGGGCTCTTAAATGTTAACTATTTCTTCGCAGGTCTATTATCTTTTATGAATCGTGCTGTGAAGCAGAAGTTTATCCCTGAGGTGGCACGACGAATCATAATATCCGCAACAACTACTGAAGAATTGCTAGATAAAATACAAGCTTTTGTTCCTGAACCAGATCCAACAATGATTCAGATAGACTGGACACGACAGTCTTTCCCGACCAGTTCACTCCCATAATGGTCCTCTACTCACCCTGTTGAAGTATTGTGGAAGAAAGAAGCGATCTGATCCGTTTTTCTTATCCTTTAGTTTTATTATCAGCATTTTCTTTCGCGTTTCAGTTTTTCTTTTCAGGGAATTTCTTTTTTTATAAGATAGTTTCATCCATGCTGATATTAAAACTATAGGACAATGCCTTTAGGTTGGAATGGCTGAGTAAAGAGTAATTTTTGTTACTCTTGAGACGCATCCTATTAGGTATACTAGGCATGACATTTTGTGGTAACTAAGCTTCAACCTTTTGGATAACATATCTCTCAAGCGAATCTATATTAGATGAACCTTGGATATTGATTCCAAACATCCGTTCCCTCTACATAATTTGTCAGTGTTATTATCATCGTCGAGATTCACTCATTTTATCGAAGTCTAAATTTTTACACTCGCCTATCATGAAGATCCACACTTTCGAATAAAATTATTCCAATTTCAATTGCTTTCATATAAATTTCGCTCGAGGTCCTAAGGAAAGCTCCTTAGCCTCAAAATCAATTTTCATCATCGGGGTTTTAAGGATGGAACCTTTGCCTAGAAAATAATCAATTTTCATCATCGGGGTTTTAAGGATGGAACCTTTGCCTCAAAAACAATCAATTTTCATCATCAGGGTTTTAAGGATAGAACCTTTGCCTCGAAAATAATCAATTTTCATTCATCGGGGTTTTAAGGATGGAACTTTTGCCTCGAAAATAATCAATTTTCATCATCGAGGTTTTAAGGATAGAACCTTTGCCTCGAAATCAACCAATCAATCTGAGGTTTTAAGGATGGAACCTTTGCCTCGAAATCAATCAATCAATCCGAGGTTTTAAGGATGGAACCTTTGCCTCGAGATCAATCAATCAATTCGAGGTTTTAAGGATGGAACCTTTACCTCGACATCAATCAATCAATCCGAGGTTTTAAGGATGGAACCTTTGTCTCGACATTTTCATCATCGAGGTTTTAAGGATGGAACCTTTACCTCGACATCAATCAATCAATCCGAGGTTTTAAGGATGGAACCTTTGCCTCAAAATCAATCAATCAATCTGAGGTTTTAAGGATGGAACCTTTGCCTTGAGATCAATCAATCAATTCGAGGTTTTAAGGATGGAACCTTTACCTCGACATCAATCAATCAAACCGAGGTTTTAAGGATGGAACCTTTGTCTCGACATCAATCAATCAATTTGAGGCTTTAAGGATGGAACCTTTACCTCGACATCAATCAATCAATCCAAGGTTTTAAGGATGGAACCTTTGCCTCGAAATCAACCAATCAATCTGAGGTTTTAAGGATGGAACCTTTGCCTCGAAATCAATCAATCAATCTGAGGTTTTAAGGATGAAATCTTTGCCTCGAGATCAATCAATCAATTCAAGGTTTTAAGGATGGAACCTTTGCCTCGAAATCAATCAATCAATTCGAGGTTTTAAGGATGGAACCTTTGCCTCGAAATCAATCAATCAATCTGAGGTTTTAAGGATGGAACCTTTGCCTTGAGATCAATCAATCAATTCGAGGTTTTAAGGATGGAACCTTTACCTCGACATCAATCAATCAATCCGAGGTTTTAAGGATGGAACCTTTGTCTCGACATCAATCAATCAATTTGAGGCTTTAAGGATGGAACCTTTACCTCGACATCAATCAATCAATCCGAGGTTTTAAGGATGGAACCTTTGCCTCGAAATCAACCAATCAATCTGAGGTTTTAAGGATGGAACCTTTGCCTCGAAATCA
The DNA here is from genome assembly GCA_039654915.1 of Aquilaria yunnanensis. Taxonomy (NCBI): domain Eukaryota; kingdom Viridiplantae; phylum Streptophyta; class Magnoliopsida; order Malvales; family Thymelaeaceae; genus Aquilaria; species Aquilaria yunnanensis. The sequence continues at coordinate 97,247,370 of CM077598.1, read as the reverse complement.
ATCAATCAATCTGAGGTTTTAAGGATGAAATCTTTGCCTCGAGATCAATCAATCAATTCAAGGTTTTAAGGATGGAACCTTTGCCTCGAAATCAATCAATCAATTCGAGGTTTTAAGGATGGAACCTTTGCTTCGAAATCAATCAATCAATCCGAGGTTTTAAGGATGGAACCTTTGCCTCAGAAACAATCAATTTTCCTTCAACGATAGGAGAGCTCCTATCGCCGGGGTTCTAAGGAGAGTTCCTTAACCTCAGGATTTAGGCGGCGAAAAGGTTTTCAATGCCTAGCTAAGCCGGACGAAATTTGGTAACGACTTTGCATACATCATGTCTCATGAAGCATGCAAAGGGGGGCAGCTGTTGACACCCAATTTCGTCCGACCATAAAAAATTTTAAAAGAAATTAAATAAAAAAAATTAAATAAAAAAAATTATTATTTTTATTATTATTATTATTACTAAAAATTTTAATTATTTTAAAATACATTTTTTTTGTGAAGATTTGATTTAAAATGATATATGTGTGTATTTGAAAGAAAAAAGAAAACTCCAAAAAAATGGCAAAATTTAAAAGTTTGAGGTAAAAATGACAACATTAAGAAGTTTCGGGAAAAATTGACAAATTCTGAAAGTTCCAGGAGCATTTGGTAGTTTGTCACATAAAATTTTGGACCTGCCGACGTTTCTGGCGCAAATTGACAGAAAACGACAAAATTGTCAAAATCAGAAGCTTCAGGAACTTATCCAGAGGCTGAGAGACGTAAAGGACTAAAATTGTCATTTTACCAATTTAAAAGATAAGTTTGAAATTTTTTATTAATTTATCCATCAACAGTTCAGCCAAACTTCCTCTATAAATAGCCCCCCAAATTTTGTGCTGAACATATAAAAAAAATAGAAATGAAGCTTAGAGCTCCGTTTTGGAAAAAGAAAAAATTATAGCCTAGGTCCCTGGCCCTCTTCTCTTCCTCTCCAGAAAACCTAAACCTTCTCTGACCCTTTTTTTTTTCTCTCCCCCCGCGCGCGTGCGTTCTGTTCTTCACGTTTCCAGAATTTCAAATTCAGTTTTTAAGGGTACAACTCTCATTTAATCCTTCATCTTTTCAATTTTCTTTCACTTTGGTCACTAACCTTTTATTTTGTTCTTGCAGAATTAATTACTAACTCTTTTATATTTACTTGTTTATTTGTTGTTGTTATTATTACTAACCTTTTATTATTGTTGTTATTATTATTAACTTACTTCACTAACTTTTATTATTGTTGTTGTTATTGTTGTTAACAATTAATTTAACTAACTTTGCTAACTTTTTTTATTGTTATTAACTTACTAACTTAATAACTTACTAACTTTTATTTTTATTGTTACTAACTTTTGCTAATTATTACAATTCATGGAAGGTTATACCTCCTATTTTTTTATTCTTTTAATGGATGGCCAAAAAACCCATTTTTATCATTGTTTTTTAATATTTCTTTATGTGTTTTCTCTTTATTTGTTTATTATTTAATTTATGCATCTTTTACTTTTTTTTTAAATGGATGTCTAAACCAAAACAAAAAGAAAACCTCCACTTTATTCATTTTCCTTTATTTACTTTATGCAAAAATTTTATTTTATTTAAAAAAAAAAGAAATTAATCATGAAAAAAAAATAATATAAATAAGTAAATGATAACTAATTAAAATAAAATCCTTTTATGTGAATAATTAATTTTATTCTTTAAGACTAACATAATATTTTTTTAAAAAAAGCTAATTATCTTTTATTATTTCTTTAAAAAACAATAAAAAAATAATTAATTAACTTTTTATTCCTTTTATTAAAATTAAATAAACATAAGTAAATAATCACAAAACAAAAATAAAAAAAAATAAAAATCATTTCTTTTTAAATATATCTTTAAAAGTAGCAATAATTAAAATTTAATAAAAATAATAATAAAAATCCAATAAAATTATGATTAAGATTGATAATTAATTAAATAATTAAAATTTAAAATTTAATAAAAATTAAACTCCATGTCCAAATGATCCGCCAGGATCCAATGGTTTGGAGAATAAAATTTTTTTAATAAAAATAATAAAAATTAAAACAAAATCTTTCTTTAATAAAAGAAGCATATGAAAAATCAAAACTTTTCTTTTATGTTTAAAATATACATATAAATTTTTGGTTTTCTTTATTAAATAAATAAAAATATTAATTAAATAATTACTTTTGGTTAATCTTTTATTCAGAATAAATTATATAAATATCAAGACTTTTTATTTTATTTTTAATACACATATAAATCATTAGATTTTTTTTAAATAAAATCTTGATTAAATAATTACTTTTTGATTATTATTTTATCAAATAAATAGAATAAACATAAAATAAATGTCAACTCTTTAATTTCTTTACAGATTTTTGATATTAAATATTTAAAAATTATTTTTTGATTCTTTTATAAATTGAGTAATTATTTAAATAATAAATATCTTTCATTAAACAAAGAATCTTTCAAAACAAAACTAAAAGAATAAAAAAAAGAAAAGAAAGAAAAGTAAAGTAAAAGAAAATAAGAAAGAATAAAAATATAAAAAAAGAAAGAAAGAAAAGAATAATAAAATATAAAAAAAATAAAAAATATATTTAGTTAATATTAAAGACCATTAACAAATATAAAATTTCATAAATAAAAAGACTTATAAATTTATTAATTAAACTAATAATTAATTTAATAATAAGAATTAAATAATTACGATAAATTAAATTTAATTTCCATATCCGGATGATCCGGCAGGATCTACGGTTTGGAAAATATCAAACTTTTTAAAATAAATAAATTAAATAAAAAGATAAAAAATCCATATTTTTACAATATGGATAAAATTGTTTAAAATTTCACCAAATTCCGTGTCCAAATGACTCGGCAGAGTCCATGGTTCGGAATCAAAATCTTCCGTGTCCAAATGACTCGGCAGAGTCCATGGTTCGGAAGTATAAAATTTTATACAAATTAACTTAAAAATCCACATTTCGACTAATTCAGTTAAAATCTCTAAATTAACTGAAAATTATTTAAAAGCAAAGCGAAACAAAATTAAAATCAACTAAGGTGCCAATTTTTGGGCGTTTTAACAAAGTTGTTTTAACGTAACCGTACTCCCGAACCCCCGAACTCTCGCAGACCAATATTTAAGGTGACCAATCGACCTAGGTAAACAGATTGGTGGCGACTCCCGAAAACCCGACGTTGCCACAAATATGAGGAAACTTAATGACTTGATGCTACTGAGCTTGAACTTCCTATTAAGCTTGACGAGATAAAAGAAGCTATTTAGAGCTGTGGGAGTTCAAAATCCCCAAAACCTGATGGATACAATTTTAGGTTCATAAAGAATTGTTTGGAAAAACTAAAGAATGTCATCTATAGTTCTTTAAAGGATTTTGAAGCATTAGAGAGATTTTTAAGGGGGACTATTCCATCGTTCATCACTATCATTCCTAAAGTGTTAAATCCTACTTGCCTAAGTGATTGATTATAGGCGTATAACCCTTATAGGCTTCATGCATAAGATCATTGCTAAGATTTTAGCAAACAAACTAAGCAAGAACCTACCTTTAATTATTAGTGATGTTCAGATTGCATTTGTCAAGGCAGGCAAATTCTTAATGGTCCAATTATTGCTAACAAATTAATCCAACTTGTGAAGAAAAGCAGATTGAAGATAGCTCTCGTTAAAGTGGATTTTGCAAAAGCTTTTATAATGTTAATTGGGAATTCATTTTGTCTATAATGAAGCAAATGAACTTTTGTTCTAAATGATTGAGGTGGATTCAAGGTTGTTTGACTTCAACATCTGTTTCAATGCATGTCAATGACAGTTCCATGCCTAAGTTTTAGATGGAGAAGGAGCTTACGCAGGGTGATCCTTGTCCCCCTTTTTGTTCCTAATTGTTGCAAAAGCATTGCACTGTCTCATGGATCAAGTAGTTACTTCTGGTGAAATAAAGAAGGTGAAAATAGCTCTTAAGATTCGTAGATCTACCATCTTCAATTTGCCGATGACAGATTGTTGACTAGAGAATGGGAAGACAATAATATTTCTCAAATGAGAAGGCTTTTATGGTGTTGTTAGCTACTATCAGGTTTGAGTATTAATATCTCAAAGAGTTGCTTATTTGAGGAGAATGTGAGTGAATTTGAAATTGAAAGACCCGTTCGGTTCATTAGTTGTCAATTTGGATCCCTGCATTTTACGTAGTTAGGCATGCCTATGGGGGATTCAATGGCGAAAGTGTTTGCCTAGAAATCAGTGGTGGAAAAAATGAAAACCAGGTTTTTTGGCTGGAAGATGAAGTTGCTGTTAGCTGGGGCTAGGCCTACTCTCCTCATGTCATGCTTGTCCAGTTTACCTTTGTAATACTTTTTTCTGTATCAGTGCCCACCTACTATACTTAAATCACTTGAGAGCATAAGGAAAAACTTTCTTTGGGGAGGGAATAATACATTGGGTTGCTGGGTCAAGGGTCGTTGCAGAATGCAAATAAATCTTTGGAGGTTTAAACTCAAGGAGCTTAGAGGGAAAAAAATCTTGGCCTGTTAGCTAAGTGGTGGATCAGGTTTATAATTGAAAGGAGGTATTTGCGGAGAAGGGTAATTAGTTCTTTGTGTGGAGAGGATAGGGGTTTGGGGTTCATTATCCCCAAATTTAGGTAATGCCTTAGCTTCAAAGGGGTGAATAATCTTTCTCAATGGCTCTTTTGGAAAGTAGGGAGTGGGGAGTTCATTACATTCTGGATGGACAATTGGGCAGGGGTTGATTCTTTGTGACTTTGTTAAAGTTTCCAACCTAAAACTAATTAGCAATAGGTAGAGATGCCTCATCACTATATAAAACGTTGGCTTAACCCTTTTTTTTAATCATGTGAGATTTTCCCACTTAACATGCCCCCTCGGCTCTATTACATGGGTTATTTTCAATAATAGCTGGGCCAGTTTCGAACCAGCTCTGTTACGATGTTAAAACGTCCAACCTAAAACTAACTGGTAATAGGTGAAGATATCTCATCACTATAAAAAGCATTGGCTTAACCCCTTTTTTTAGCCAAATAGGATTTTCGCACTTAACAGTCTTAGTTTTCCTAGGCTATACAGGCTTTTTTATAGTCATGATTGTCGTGCTTGAAATGGGTCATTGGAAGGGTGATACTTGGGTCTAGGATAACTTAGAGCTTAGGCTTCAAAGAGGCAAAGTGGCAGCTGAGGCTCAGGAGTTAGGTGTTTCGCTCACAAATTTCACTCTGAACAAGTCAAAGGAGGATACACTAGTTTAGACACTCAACGACAATGGTGTTTTCACTGTAAAATCAGTATCCAAGGCAGTGGATGTCTCAGTTGTTACCTACAAATCCTATCTCCTGTTGCTTGGTGTAGAATCATTGGTGTCCTTTTAAAGTCAACTTCTTCAGATGGAGGGCTCTTCAAAATGATTTGACACCAAAAGAAAGCCTATCAGCAAGAGGTGCTCACATATAGGATGCGTTTTGTCCTTTTTGCGAAGTCTGGTTTGAGGATGCAATACATCTATTCCTTCAGTGCAATTCTGCAGCTTCACAATGGTCTTAAGTCTTTGCTTGGTGGGGTGGACAGTTTCTCAACTGTGACAGCATGCGTCAGCTATTCAGTTCCATTCCGTGCGGACCAAGTAACACTGACATTGCAAAGGCTTGGGACTCTGCTAGAAACGATGTCGTTTTCAACAGTAAGACCATCATTTGTTTTCTTCTGTTCAATCCTTGTCGTATTTTTGGATCTCTATAAGAGTAGGGAAGCATTTTCTCCCTTTTGATCAATGGGTTTTAAATCCGGGTGGCATCACCTAGGGTCCTTTTCTTGTTTCCTACTATCTGTTTCTATAATTTTTCCAGCATCTTGCTAGCCAAGTAATAAAATGATTTTGTTGCCCATAAAAAAAATAGACTAAATCTTTCTATGTCAAAATTTTTGTAACTAGTAAGAGTTATTCACTGTGTCAAATATTGCATCACCAATGTTAGATATTAGTTCTTTTTTGCTATTAACAGGCTAATTAATTTATATAATTTATTTATAAAAGAATGTATCTATTTTAAGAAATTTACACTTAAAATAAATTTTGGTAAGAATAGGTTCCTACAATTGGGTAAAAAGTAATTCAAACTAAACATCAAAATTAATTAACATTTAGAAAAATTATAAACTTGACTTATATGGTTAGTTCATGTTATGAAGCTTATTGATGTCATATTTTTAAAGGTTTTAAAAATAACTAGCATTCAAAATATTTAAATCTCCTTAAGAATAATAGCATTTATATAAATTTTTTAATTAAAGTTATCCTCGTGTGTAATTGCTTAAGTAATCCTTCATCCTCAACCAAATTGTCTAATTATTTTGTCTCTCATCTTAAATCTTGGCTGGTCGTTGATGCCGCAAAAAAAATAATTCTGATTTAATAAATAGGTCAGAATAAATAAATCTATATTACAACGGTGAAATCCCAAAAAAAAAATTTATCTGAAAGCTTTCTAACAAAAAACTAAAATTAAAGATAGCAGGGATTGTTTGCAATCAGAAATGAAATAAATAAAAAAAATGATCAGAGAACAAAAATTGAGAATTTATCAAGTAAGAAATAGAATGAAACAATAAATAATACAAACCTTGTCACCAGTTAACATTTACCAACAAATTTCTACAACTGATCATCGATTCATAAATGGATCAATTAAGATTTTAAATATTTATCGTTTAAGCTATTTTTCTACCTCTGCTCAGTAATAGTTGATCAAAAAATAAGTGATCTAATTAACCTTAACTACAAAACAACCTAAGACAAGTGCTTCGATTTAATTCAACAATTGCATTAAAAATTAGAGAGATCAATGAAACTAAATAACACAAACACAAGCGGTTACATTGAATTTAGTTAAATGTTTTCCCTAAGACCTAATGATTTCTAACGCAGCAAATCAATAAAGCTTAGCTATTTCATAGATTAGGGAGACTAAATAATTACGGACTTGATTTCTAACCCAGCAGTAGGTTGAATTCGAATAACAACTACTAAGCCTCTTAGCATATAAATGAAACAATTATGAAATTAATCATCGAAGGACATTCAATACTTAAAATATTAATTGACTGAATAAAAACAACTTTGATCCACAGTACTGAAAAAATTGGGGCTTCAGTCTCCTTCAACCAAAAATAAAATAAATTAGTCAAACATGACCATTAAAAATTACTAAAAAGAATATAAAAGAAACAAGAAAAGAGACAAAGAGAGTTGGACAATAAAGGGGCTGCAGCAGCTGCTGGCCTATATACATGAAACAAAAATAACCTAATGAAAAAAAAACTATGAAAGCACCCTAAACTTTCTATATTAATCTAAAATTACCCCAAAAAAATATAAAAAATTCAAAATAACTAGAATGCATTGATATGACTAGGGGAATGGTGTTTTTCAGCTGGAATTTTCACTCATATGGTTTAGACGCCTTCAAAATTAATTCACATCAAAACTGGTTTTAAAGTTGTGAGCCAAGAAATGCTCCAGAACATCAGTGGTAATGTCGAGCTGAAATTCGACATTGATGCAGTCATTATGTCTCAAAACTCAAAGCACAAAAATTGTATAGCTCTTTCTTAGTTTTGAAATGACACCTGAATCACACAAAATACACATCTACTACCAAAGATATGTCCAAAATACCACAACTGCTTCGGAACTAGTGATGACACATAAATCACGACTTTGAAGATGAATTTGACTACCTTAACATGCGAAATGGGTTTCATGGTCTGCATATGATTTATAGCTCCAGATGTTAGCTCTTCAATGAATCAAGAATCACTCAATTTTGATCTCTGTACCTGAAGATATGACTTTTCTATTAGAAAATCTCCAATCTGTCAAAATCCTGAAAGAACATAACCAAATTAAAACTTATAAAATTAAAAATTAAATATAAATTTAATCAATTGAGTTTAGATATGCTCCAAGCTACAAAACATACTCAAAATAGATTTTTAAGGTTCAAAACACATTAAAACATATTAAATATGAGATAAATAAATATAACAAATGTAAGCCTATCAAATCTTCATAAGTTTTTTATTAAACAATTTCTATAAGTATCATGCCATCATAGGTGTGTGTAGAATTTTTTGGATAAAAAATTATATTGATAAAATATAAATATATCAATAATTTATGGAGTTATATTAGGTCTAACATTGACTTATTATTGCTTTTAAAATGTTTTGTGATATGGTATCAAGCAAAGACTTTATGTTAATAATAATAATAATAATAATAATAATAATAATAATAATAATAATAAGGGTAAATATTTTCAGTTGTCTCCAAACTATACCCAAGCTGCTTATTCGTCCCCAAACTATCATGTGTTACACCACTCGTCCTGAAACTATTTAATTGTTGTTATTTTATCCTGTCGTCAACTAAACTGTTAAATATGGATAGAAAAATGACGTGGCCGTTGATGTGGCAGTTGATGTGGCAGCACTTTTCCGTTCATATTTAACGATTTAGTTGATGGGAGAACAAAATAGAAACAATTAAATAATTTCAGGACGAGTAATGCAACACGTGATAGTTTGGGGATGAATAAGTAACTTGGGCATAGTGTTGACACCCAATTTCGTCCGGCTTTTTTTTAAAAAAAAAAATTTTAAAAAAAAAAAAAAACTAATTAAAAAAATTATTATTATTATTATTATTATTATTGCTAAAAAATTTTAATTATGTTAATTAGTTTAAAATATATTTTTATTTTGAGAAGATTTGATTTAAAATAATATATGTGCGAATATGTATGTGTTTGAAATAAAAATAAAATTTCAGGAAAAAATGACAAAAAAATTAAAAGTTTGAGGTAAAAATGACAAAATTGAGAAGTTTCGGACAAAATTGACAAATTCTGAAAGTTTCAGGAGCTTTGGGTAATTTTTCGCGTCAATTTTGGGCCTAAACGGACGTTTCTGGCCCAAATTGACAGAAAACGTTAAAATTGTCAAAATCAGAAGCTTCTGAGCTTATCCAGAGCTGGAGTAACGTAAAGGACTGAAACTGTCATTTTACCAATTTAAAAGATAAGTTTGATATTTTTTATTAATTTATCCGTCTACAGTTCAGCTAAGCTCCTTCTATAAATACCCCCCCAAATTCAGTTCTGAACACAAAAAAAAAAAATAGAAAAAAATCTAGAGCTCCGTTTTAAAAAAGGAGAAAAATTACAGCCACAGTCCCTGACCTCTTTCTCTCTTCCCAGAAGCCTAAGAACATCTCTTTCTCTTCGTTTTAGCCCCTGTTCCCGTTTGCTCTCTCTCTCTCTCCTCTCGTGCGTTCTCTCTCTCTCTCTTCTGCTTCTTTCCTCCGTCGCCGTCCCGCCACCGCCAGCCCACGCCCCGCCGTCGCCGTCACTTCCCTGCCGTCGCCCCGGCCGTCCCGCGCCGCCGTCGTCCCGCCGCCGCCGTCCTTTTTCTTTTTTCCTCCTCCTTTCTCCTCGCCTCGCGCCGTCCACCGCCTCCACCGTCACGCTGCCGTCGCTCCGGCCGTCCCGCGCCGCCGTACCCCCCTCCGCCTCGCCACCCCGCACCCGTGCCGCCGCGCCAGCGCCGCCAGCCCAACCCCCTGCCCCTCGCGCGCGTCGTTTTCCTGTTTCCAGAAATTCAAATTTTAATTTGAAGGGTACAACTCTCATTTAATCCTTCATCTTTTCAATTTCTTTCACTTTAGTCACTAACCTTTTATTTTGTTCTTGCAGAATTAATTACTAACCTTTTTAATTTTTACTTGTTTGTTTACTATTTGTTTATTACTAACCCTTCTTTTATTGTTGTTATTAACAACTAACAACTAACAACTAACTTACTAACTTTTTTATTGTTGTTAATTAATTAATTTAATTAACTTGGTTAATTAACTTAATTAACTTGGCTAACTCTTTTATTATTGTTGTTAATTAATTAACTTAATTAAACTTGGCTAACTTTTATTATTGTTGTTAACAATTAATTTAATTAAACTTGGCTAATTTTTATTATTGTTGTTAATTAATTTAATCTAACTTTTACTAACCTTTTTTATTGTTATTAACTAACTAATCCAACTAATCTAACTATATTAATTGTGCTAACTTTTATTATTATTGTGTTATTAAAGTGGATGGCCAAAAAGCCCCACTTTATTAATTGAATTTTTTATGATTAAAAGATAAAAAAAGGAATTTTATGTGAATAATTTTCTAAAGGCTAATAAAAATTACTTTTTTTTTTATTTTGAAACAAAGTTTTTATTCCTTTTAATAAACAAACATAATGAAATAATTCAAAAATAAAATAAATAAATAAATAAACATAAAATCATTATTTTAATACATCTTTAAAATTAATAATTAATGAAATAAATAAAAATTAAAACTCCATGACCAAATGATCCGCCAGGATCCATGGCTCGGAAATATTTTTAAATAAAATATATAAATAACTTTTTTCTTTATAAAAAATAAAAAAAAAACTTTAGACTAATATATTAATTATCTATTAATATATAATTTTTTAGTTTTATTTATTAATAAAAAGAATAAAAAGCGTAAAATTTTGGGTTAATATTTTTCAGTAATATTTTATTTATTTCTTTTAAAATATAACTTTTTTTTAGTTTTCTTTATTAATAAAAAGAATAAAAAGAGTAAATTTTGAGTTAATATTTTTCAATAATATTTTATTTATTTCTTTTAAAATATAATTTTTTTTTAGTTTTTCTTTATTAATAAAAAGAAGGAAAGGAATAAAAATTTTGGGTTAATATTTTATTCAAGTAATATTTTGCTTATTAAAAGATATAACTTTTTGTTTCCTTTATAAAAATCTTAATCAAATAATTTCAAAATAATACAAAATAAAACAAAAATAATTGAATTTTCTCTTAAATATTTTTGACTTATTGATTAGATATATTTTCAGAAATATAAATTAAAATTAAAAAAAAAAATCTCTTTCATCAAACAAAGAAGAATATAAAAAAATAAAAATATCAAGACTTTTGTTTTAAAATACATATAAGTTTTCGGTTAAATAATCTTTTATTCCAAAATAAATTAAATAAATATCAAAAATTTTCTTATTTTGTTTAAAATATACATATAAATTTTTGATTCTCTTAATAAAACAATTACTTTTGGTTAATCTTTTATAAAAAAAAAATAATAAAAAAATAAAAAAAATAATAATAAAAAAATAAAAAAATTTTAGTTCATGGTATATTGGCTGGAAACTGTCTCGTGCCCGCTTTTGAGCTGCTTCACCTGGTGAAGAGGGTCTGGCTGAGTAACAACGCCCCGTATCATGATCAAAATTTTTATTTTTAAACTCTTTAATTCTTTTAAATTAACTTCTTATTAAATAAAAATTAATTATTATTTTTTTTTTAATTATTTTATAAATTGAGTAATCCTTTAAAATAATAAATATCTTTCATTAAACAAGAAAACAAAAAAAGTAAACAAAAAAAAAAAGAAAGAAAAGACAAGAAAAATAAAAGAAAGATAAGATAAAAATAAAAGAAAGAAATAAAAGATAAAAAAAGAAAGAAATAAAAGAAAAGATAAGAAAAATAAAAGAAAAGATAAAGAAAGATAAAAGAAAAAAAAAAAAAAAAAAAAGAAAGATAAGATAAAGATAAAGAAAGATAAAAGAAAGAAAATTAAAAAAAAAAAAGAAAGTAAAAATAAATAAATAAAAAAGAAAAAGAAAGAAAGTTAAAAAAAAAAAAGATAAATTTTTAATTTGTATTAAAAATCATTCATGAACAAAATTATCATTTAAAAATTAATTTCATGATAATAAGAATTAAATAATTACGATAAATTAAATCAATTTCTATATCCGGATGATCCGGCAGGATCTACGGTTTGGAAAATATTAAACTTTTTTTTAAAAAAATAAATAAATAAATTAAATAAAAAGATAAAAATCCATATTTTTACAATTTGGATAAAATTGTTTAAAATTTCACCAAAATTCCGTGTCCAAATGACTCGGCAGAGTCCATGGTTCGGAATCAAAATCTTCCGTGTCCAAATGACTCGGCAGAGTCCATGGTTCGGAAGTATAAAATTTTACCCGAATTAATTACCAAAATCCACATTTTTGACTAATTCAGTTAAAATATCTAAATTAACTGAAAATTTTTAAAAAGCAAAGTAAAACAAAATTAAAATCAACTAAGGTGCCAATTTTGGGCGCTATAACAATATTGTTTTAGCGTAACCGTACTCCCGATTCCCGAACTCTCGCAGACCAATTTTAAGGTGACCAATCGACCTAAGTAAACCGATTGGTGGCGACTCCAGAAAACCCGACGTTGCCACAGCTTGGCGACTCCACTGGGGAGTCAATATTAGTGAGTCGAGCTTAAAGTTGATTTGTTTTGATTTGCTTTGCTTTACTATTATGTGGATTTATATATTATATTTACTTAAGTAAACATGCATAATGCATTCACAAAATGAAGCTCTATACCCGAGCTTCCTTAAATCAAACACGATTCTTTCTAAGCGGAATTGGTGTTGCTGTCCTTGTGAGGCCACGGTCTCCAAGCCTTCACCGGTTTCAAAGTAGCAAAGTAGTGTATTGCCTTCTGAGACGGTTAGTCTCTGCATGGGCCCACGAAAAGCTACGACTCGAATTAATCCATTCCTTACATAAACCCTAGAGGGTAAGGAATCGGGCCGTCACTATGATTTAGTGACGGGATTCGGGAACTATCCCTTGCCTTTTTGATAAACCACCTTCTGCATATAGAATTCCTTACTCTACCTTAGAACCAGCCATTAAGAATTTTCTATACCTCGGTTCCCATTTCCATAGGTTTTGTTTTATCTATATGTTTGTATGATCTTATGTGTTACCTTTTTACTAACTCTGTTTTTCCTTATTTTTCCGGCATACACATTTCATCATTAAAGATAAATATTTGGTGAAAGAACCATTATCATGGATATTCTCGATTATCTTCCCACGGCTGTTACTGCATCATGGAATGACACTGTAATCGAAACTCAGCCTGAAGCTATGGAATATTCCGAAACAGCTCAAAAGCTTCACGGAGATGCTCTGACATCCCACTCTCACATACAGCTTAAGGACCAGGTATCGGTTCGGATAAACCATAATGACACCATGGAATTATTACAAGTCTGGAATAGTTGGAACTCTGCTGATCGGGAAGCTTTTACGGCAAAATATGGTCACATCGCTTGCCTACTAAAGGTTACCGTTGATGCATCACTTGTCCGGGCTCTAATACAATTTTGGGATCCATTTTATCGATGCTTTTCTTTCGATAAGATGGATCTGGTTCCAACCATTGAAGAATACAACAGCCTCTTGGGTTGGTCCTCCGACTATCCAATCGAGACTTATCAACATGATAGAAGAACGGAGCCTCATCGAGCCCTAGCAAAATTATTGGATATGCCAGCTTCCAGTCTTCAAACCAAGTTTGCAACAAAAGGATCTCGAAAATTTATCAGTTGGATCGACTTAAAACAATTAAGTCACGTTCTCCCTCAGAAAAATCAACGACGCAAGCTTTTCGCCTTGGCGATATATGGCCTGGTAGTCTTCCCAAGAATCGTCGGATTCATTGAAGGAGACATCATTACACTATTTGAGCAAATCTGCAATGCTCAAATAAATCCGACCTCAGTAATATTATGTGAAACTATCAGGGCATTAAACTTTTGTCGCCAAAGAGGGGGCAAATTCATAGGATGTTCACATCTCCTCAACATTTGGATCAAAAGCCACCTTCCTTGTGAGAAGCAACATTTTGGAAATCGCTTTTCAAAGGACTTCATCCCAATCGAAGCCTTTTTGAAAAGTGAAACCATTCATCACGACAGCAAGGAAGCATGGGTTGATTATTTCAAGAACATCACCGAATTCCAAATTGAATGGAGAGCCCCCTGGTCTACCTCCACCCGCGTTGTCTACCGTTGCGGCAATTGCCCGTGGGTTCCTCTCTTAGGTATATGGGGAGGAACAAGTTATGCCCCAGCTCAAGTACGAAAACAATTTGGGTCCATGCAATTTATACCCATGACGCATAATCTGAGTAAGTTGGAATTTTCACACGAAGATCCAAATTCAAATAAGCTCGCAATGGGTATTTCAGTTGCGTGGAAAAGAATTTTCATATTGAAGTCGGGGCCTATTATTTCTCCCACTGCTTATTATGAATGGAGAAATAACCGGAAGGAAGGAATAGTTCTACCTGAAGAGGTCATCAGAAAATTGGCGAAAAGAGAGTTGGAGAAAGAACTAGAGGAAGAAAAGGAGAAGAACAAGAGGATGCTCCTTGACATGCAACAGCTCGGTCACAAAACACAACTCCTCGAAGAGAAAGTTGAATACCAAAAACAAGTCATCTCCCAATTGGTTGATGAAACCGATCAAAAAGAGATGAGAGTCAGATACTGGGAAGATCAATACAGATTTTCTCAAGATCAATTGCAAACATTTTTGGTAGAAGTCAGAAAAGTTACAGAACAAGCCCAACTAATGGGCGAAGAAGCCAAGGAGTTAGAAGAACTGAGCTGTCCTACTCCATCAGTAAATGTTCAAAGAATGATGGAGTTCATATCTAAGGCCAGAAAGCAGTATTGTACTTTGGGTCGTTTCTTTTAAACAAACCTTTTGCTGAATGTAATTGAGAAATTCCATTATAGTTCTTCTTTCACCAAGTATTTACAATATTCATGCATGCATCACATCAATCATACACACATAGAATCTAATAAAATAAATATTCCTTTAAAAGGGTAAAATTGGACCTCAACACCGATATTCAACTCGACTCCAAACAAGATTAATGGCAGAACAAGCCGAAGGACGTCTCATGGAGATGGAGTCCAAGATTGAAAGTATGTCAGAACAGATGAAACAATTGATGGAATTAATCAAAGGGAAAGCAACTCAAGTCCCCATCAAAGAAGTACAAGATCCCACTTATCCCCCGGGATTCACCCCGCAACGAGTCTCAGTCCAAGAAAACCTGTTTCAAGAATCAGGACCCTCTGCTAGTGTTCACCTGAAACAAGACACTGTACAGGAAGAGAAGAAGACATTACCAAAAGATGAAGCAGAATCTCAAAAAATCGAGACAATAGAGAAAAGACTGAGAGCCATTGAAGGAGGCACTATATTCGGATCCCTTTCAGTGGATGACCTCTGCTTAGTGCCAGACGTCGTAATCCCTTCAGATTTTAAGGTGCCAGATTTCGTAAAATACGATGGAACGAGTGATCCCATCACTCACATCACTTTGTTTCTCAGAAGACTACAACCACTTACCAAAGATGAGAAGGTGTGGATCGCACTTTTTCAGGAAAGTCTCACAAAATCAGCATTACAGTGGTATCTAAGCCAAGGTCCAAGAAACATAAAAACTTGGAATGACCTTGCTCAGGCCTTCATCGGCAACTATAAACATGTTATGGACTTAGCTCCGGATCGCCAAACTCTCCAAAACATGGAGAAGAAAAAAACAGAAACTTTTAAGGAATACGCCCAACGATGGAGGGACTTAGCTGCACAAGTACAGCCACCCATGACAGAAAGAGAAATGGTCACTTTGTTTGTCCAGACACTGAAATACCCATATTATGACAAACTTATTGGCAATGCGGCAACTAACTTCTCCGACGTAGTCATGTCTGGAGAAAGGATCGAGCATGGTATCAGGACCGGGAAGATTACTGAGTCCTTTAGTGATCCTATGAAAAGAGGAGGACCATCCAGAAGAAAAGATGAAGAAATACAACAAATCGGACGAGGAAGAGGGATTCCCCTCGTGGGTACCGTGGCTACCGGACCTCGCCTATCCTATTCTGCCAACAGGCCCAGTGATTATCTTCCCAATAGACCCAACAATTATCCTCTCAACAGGCCTAATCAGTTACGGCCACCTGTTCCGACTCCTCCAATGCCTGCACCAAGACCAAGAGAAATTTTCGCACCGATTCCCATGACTTATACTGAGTTATATCCAAAACTCATCCAGAGCCAACTCATTCACCCAATTCCCACAAGGCCATTCGAACCCCCATATCCAACATGGTATGACCCTAAACTAAATTGCCCATATCATGATGGTGCCGTGGGCCACGGACTCGAAAATTGCATAGCATTGAAGCGTATAGTCCAACAATTAATTGAGTCAAAGTGGTTGGACTTTTCCGATGAACCAAACGTCACTCATAATCCATTGCCTCCTCATCAAGCCAAACCAGTCAATATGATGGAAGAATACTGGCCAATGAAGAAAACAGTCAATGATATCATAACCCCTCTTAAGCATGTATATTCATGCCTTGTGAAAGAAGGGATTATCACAGGAAAGTCTTCTGGAAATAAAGAAGTCGAGCATGAGGAATGGTGCAACTTTCATAACAGTAAGAGTCATTCTATCCAAGAATGCCCAGAATTCCGTAAAAGTCTACAAAGTCTCATGGACTCCTCCCAAATCATCGTTTTTATGTCAGATAAAGAGGATGACGTGAATGTGATAATTAAAGAACAAGAAGTCAATATCATGCCAAGGCCACTAGTCATTCCAATCTCAAAATCTGCTCTCAAGCCTTTAAGAATTCAAGTTCCAAAGCCATTCCCGTACAAATCAGACAAAACTGTTCCATGGAACTATGGCTATACTTCTAACATCACATCAACTCCGTTAGAAGTTGGGGGCATGACTAGAAGTGGTCGGTGTTATTCTCCCGAGCAAATGAACAAGCTCCAACAAGAGAAGAATGTTACGGATCCAGCAAATGGACCTATTAACACATCTAAAGAGCAAGAGATGCCTCGAGCAGTAACAGATGAACAAGCTACTGAGTTTCTCAAACTCATAAAGCAAAGTGAATACAGCATCGTAGAGCAGTTGAACCGTCTGCCAGCAAAGATCTCCATACTTTCATTGCTCTTAAGTTCTGATGCCCATCGAGAAGCTCTTCTCAAAGTCCTGAATAAGGCTTATGTTGAACAAGATATTTCCGTGAACAACTTTGACCACCTTGTCAACAACATCACGGCACAAAATCTCATCACATTCACTGACGATGAGATACCAGCAGAAGGAAGGGGTCACTCTAAGGCTCTACATATTTCGATTAAATACAAAGATCGGATTATGGCTAGAGTTCTGATCGACAATGGATCAGCTCTAAATGTAATGCCATTAGAAACTTTACATAAGATCGGTTTAGACCCATCACACCTCAACAACAGTCATATTGTTGTTCGAGCATTTGACGGAACAAAGAGAGATGTGGTTGGAGAAATAGAGCTACCAATTGGGATTGGTCCCTGTCTTTTCCATATCACATTCCAAGTCATGGACATTTCTCCATCTTATACTTGTCTGCTGGGAAGACCATGGATCCATATGGCGGGAGCAATTCCTTCCTCATTACATCAAAAAATGAAATTCATCATTGAAGGAAAAATAATCACAGTCTTTGCTGAAGAAGACATTCTGCTATCCAGACCTGCGGATGCTCAATATGTTGAGGTCAATGAAAATATACCTGATTGCTCCTTCAGGTCTTTTGAGATTGTCAATGCTGCTTATGTCAATGAATATGGAGAAGAACCCGTTCCTAACATCTCTAAAACAAGTCGCATGGTCGCCAAACTCATGATAAAAGGAGGATACTCACCGGGGTTAGGTTTGGGACAAGATTTACAAGGAATCCCAGAGCCATTGAAAATATCCGCAAATGAAGGGAAATACGGCCTAGGCTTCACACCGACAAGACATGATAAAATGAAGGCAATAGCTGAAAAGAGAGAAAAGAGGATTGCACGATTAACAGGGCATCCTCTCCAGGAAAGAAATCTGGATATCCCTGAAATCACCGAAACGTTCGTGAGTGGTGGTCTCATTCCGAAAAATGACAATGAAGGCAAGCTGACTATCAACATCAACAAGTCTTTTGAAAGTCTTTCTATTCAGGCAATCATCAGCGATTCACCTGAAGAGGAGGAGCTCATTCAACCTTGTGGCCCACGGGATGTGCTGAACAATTGGGAGGCGATAGAACTGCCTGTTATAATCGAAAGCTTTCCAAAGTAATCTAATAGTAAAAACCTCCTAAAGAAAGGTTCAATCAATAGGGTGTAGTCTTTGTTTAAGTGAACCTTTTAGTTATTGCTTTTTATTCCAATAAAGTTGTGATTTATGCACATTGTAAATAAAGTACCAGTTTGCATCCATCTCATTCGTGCCATTTTTTTTCTCTTCTCTTTCTTTTCTCTCTGGATAATGCAGACCCAAAACTCTCTTTGATGACAATGAAAGAATGAACTTTGATAATCCTGTAAACACTACCGACTCGGACGACGAAGATCTTCAAGTATCTCCTGAGCTATTAAAAATGATTGAGCAAGATGAAAAAGAAAGAGCAACAAGTCAAGAACCAACTGAGGTATTCAACCTAGGAGACAGTCAGGATGTAAAAGAAGTCAAGATTGGCACTTTATTCCCTCCTGAAGAAAAAGAAGAATTAGTCCATTTATTGAAAGAATATGTGGATGTATTCGCTTGGTCATACCAAGATATGCCTGGCTTAAGCTCAGACATAGTACTACACAAAATACCTTTGAAGCCTGGGGCGAAGCCTGTCAGACAGAAGTTACGAAGATTAAAGCCGGAGTTAATCTTAAGAGTAAAAGACGAGATTCGAAAGCTGTGGGATGCAGGATTTCTTGGGGTCGCTGAATATACAGAATGGGTGGTTAACATTGTCCCAGTCGAAAAGAAAGAAAGTGGGAAACTAAGAGTTTGTCAGGACTACCGGCCTTTGAACGAAGCCAGTCCTAAAGATAACTTCCCACTTCCTCATATTGATACACTGGTGGATAATACCGCAGGAAACTCCTACTTTTCCTTCATGGATGGTTTTTCTGGATACAATCAAATCAAACTTGATCCAGATGACATGATAAAAACAGCTTTTATTACCCTTTGGGGTACCTTCTACTATAAGGTGATGCCTTTCGGGTTAAAGAATGCTGGTGCTACATATCAAAGAGCCATGGTCACGTTGTTCCATGACATGATGCATAAAGAAATTGAAGTATATGTGGACGACATGATCGCCAAAACTTTCACTGCTGGGGGGCATCTAAAAGTGCTAAGAAAACTATTCGATAGACTTCGCAAATATCAATTGAAGTTGAATCCTGCCAAATGTACTTTTGGAGCCTCTTCAGGAAAGTTATTGGGTTTCATAGTCAGCAAGGACGGGATTCGAGTTGACCCGAGTAAAGTCAAAGCGATACAAGAAATGCAACCCCCGAAGACTCCAAAACAAGTAAGAAGTTTTCTGGGTAGAATCAACTTCATATCAAGGTTCATATCACAATTGACGTCCAAGTGTGAACCGCTTTTCAAATCACTAAAGAAGAACAATCCGATTGAGTGGAATAACGAATGCCAAGAAGCGTTCGAGAAAATCAAACGTTATCTATCAAATCCACCAGTCTTGATACCACCTCGATCCGGAGAACCATTGATTCTATATTTATCCATACAGGATTCTTCATTAGGATCCGTATTGGGTCAACGTGATGAGACAAGCAAGAAGGAGCATGCAATTTACTATTTGAGCAAAAAGCTTACCACATATGAAGCTAAATACTCAATAGTAGAAAAGTCCTGTTGTGCCCTTGCATGGGTAGCACATCGACTACGACACTACATGCTCAACAACACAACATTACTGATCTCCAAGACTGACCCCATTAAGTACATTTTCGAGAAACCCGCTTTATCAGGCAGGATTGCAAAATGGCAAATGCTGTTATCTGAATACGACATACAGTATGTCACCCAAAAGGCCGTAAAAGGAAGTGTGATCGCTGAATATCTGGCTGATAGAGCATTGGAGGATTATGAGCCCATGAGAATGGACTTTCCTGATGGAGATATAATGACGATAGAACAGGAAGTCGATGAAGAAAATGAAACATGGAAAATGGCATTCGATGGAGCATCTAATGCTTTGGGACAAGGGATTGGAGCTATACTCATCTCTCCAAGCGGAAAACAGTTTCGCCTCACAGCAAAAATTACATTTCCTTGTACCAACAATATAGTAGAGTATGAAGCATGTGCTATGGGACTCCAAATGGCATTGGATTTGAAAGTGCGAGATCTCCGAGTCTATGGGGATTCCGCATTAGTCATATATCAAATCAATGGAGAATGGGAGACAAGAGATTCAAAATTAATCCCTTACCAAAAGCTTATACTAGACATGACTCGAAGATTTAACAGTATAAGTTTTCATCATCTTCCAAGGGAAGATAATCAAATCCCAGACGCTTTAGCTACTTTGGCTGCTATGTACAAGATAAGCGACCCTAAGCATACTCCTGTCTTCGAAATGAAAATAATAGATTCTCCAGCTTATTGCATGAGCATCGAAGAAGAATTGGATGGAAAGCCTTGGTATCATGATATCAAGAAATACCTCCAAGAACGAACATATCCACTAGAAGCATCAGAAAATGACAAGAAATTTCTACGAAGATTGTCAATGGGTTTTCTTTTAAACCTAGACATACTCTATAAGAAAACCCCAGACTCGATGCTACTTCGCTGTGTAGATACTCATGAAGCACGAAAGATTATGGAAGAAGTTCATTCTGGAATATGTGGAGCACACACTAGTGGTCATACCATGGCAAGACAAATAATGAGGGCTGGCTACTATTGGCTCACATTGGAAAGTGATTGTATTAATCACGTGAGAAAATGTCACAAATGTCAAATATATGCCAACAAGATCCAAGCTCCACCCACCCCTCTTAATGTAACAGCAATACCTTGGCCTTTTGCCATGTGGGGAATTGACGTCATTGGAGCCATTACCCCTAAAGCTTCCAATGGTCACAAATTCATCCTAGTGGCAATTGACTACTTCACTAAATGGGTAGAAGCTATGTCATATGCAAGTGTGACTCAAAAGGTGGTATGCCGGTTCATTAAGAAAGAAATCATTTGTCGCTATGGGCCGCCGGAATGTATCATCTCAGACAATGCCACGAACCTGAACAATGCAATGATGCAGACTTTGTGCCGGCAGTTCAAAATCAAACATCTCAATTCGGCACCTTATCGACCAATGATGAATGGTGCAGTAGAAGCGGCCAATAAAAATATCAAGAGAATTGTTGAAAAGATGATCGTCACTTACAAGGACTGGCATGAGATGTTACCTTTTGCACTACATGCCTATAGAACTTCTACCCGTACTTCTACTGGAGCAACACCTTTTTCTCTGGTATACGGTATGGAGGCTGTATTGCCCATCGAAGTTGAAATACCTTCATTAAGGGTACTAATGGATACTCAATTAAGAGAAGCAGAATGGGTCAAAGCTAGATACGAGCAATTAAATCTAATTGATGAAAGAAGAATGATAGCCCTCTGCCATGGGCAACTTTATCAAAGAAGGATGATTCGTTCTTACAACAAAAAGGTTCGCCCACGACAATTTCACGAGGGTGACATAGTGCTCAAGAAAATTTTACCCATGCAACATGATTCAAGAGGAAAATGGACACCAAATTATGACGGGCCATATGTCGTGAAGAAAGCATTTTCAGGAGGGGCACTAATTCTGACAGAAATGGATGGACGAGAATTACCGAAGCCAGTAAATTCGGATGCAGTAAAGAAATACTTTGCATAATGAAGAAATTTTCAAACAGAAGGGGAGAAGTGGATACAGGGTTACCAAAGTTTATTTGATCAAAGTTGTCAAAGAGAGCTTTCTTCTCTTACACTTTCATTATCTATCTGTACCCAAGATTTTCATATTACCCATAAATAAAAAGCCAATTTTCTTTAACTTACCTTAGATTCTCACGTTCAAAATGCTAAAGTCGTTTCTATCCAGTTCTTTTCCTTCAAATCTCACATTCTTACTAGCCTTAAGTGTGCAATAAATTATGACTTTTGAAGGAAGAATAGTAATAATTAAAACTTAGAAAAAACAAAGACCGTAGATTACTTTGATAAGCTTTATGAATTAAAACAGGTAAGATTGAGGTCCTGCTTTGCGAGCGGCACAGAACATAGGCTAACAAAGAAGAAGGAGTAACAAATCTTTGGGAGATAGCCTTGGTGGTAGCCTGAATGATCGCTTCAGAAGTCTTAACACGTCCATGTCAGCAAGAAAGAATCATACTCACGAATATCTCAACAGGGACAATTATCCAGAGAGGCATAAAGTACGAGGCGGACATTAAGGAAATTGAAGCCAAAATTTAAGAACAAATCAAGGAAAGAAGATTTTTGAAAAGAGTTAGGCTTTTGAGACAATGGACAATAGCTGGAAAGCGAGACAATGAACAACAGCTGGAAAGCAAGACAAGGAACAACAGCTGGAAAGCAAGACAATGAACAACAGCTGGAAAGTGAAACAATGGACAACAGTTGGAAAGCATAAAGAGATTCAACGATAGAAGGCAATTACAAAGAGGATCCAGTAAAGCAAAGATATAAAAAATAAATCCATCAGTTACACATGCTCTGCATTCATGCATTTCACATCATGCATGCATGGCATACAGAACAAGGATCAAATGGGAAGCGTATCCACCGCACAGTCACAGCAGTATAAGCTGACGTCTTAGTGACATCCGTTTTTACCAATCTACCGCTGGATGCACAGCTGATATAGTGGACCCAGCCCCATCAGCAATTCAAGGATAAAGTAGACAATATTGTCAAAATCCTGGTAATCAATTCAATAATCGAGGCTACACCGGGATGGACAGAATTGACGCCAGCTTAGCGGTATCCAAGATAAGAAATAGCTATGGTCAAAGATAAGCGTGGATATCGAGAAATATTGTCGTCGAAAGCAGACAATGGATTCAATAATCAAGGACTGGATCAATGTCATGCCTGATGAGATATCAAAGATAAGAAATATCTATGATACTAAAATAAAGCAGAATCCACTTTTCCGGTTAAACGGCGGATACGGTACTCCGTGACTCTCAAGTCGGTTCTCTCAGTTGCCCATAATAACTGATACCTTCACCCCTTCTTTCTTTTACTTCCTCCTAGAAAATGGATCCTACTTTTTCTGCCTTGCGAAAGTATTTCCCTTCTCTCCCAATGAACATCCTAAAAAAGATCTACCGAGTTCGCTGTGAACGATTAAGAGCTCTGATGCATAAAGGAATCCCTGAAGATGTGCGGTGGTTAATTGAAGCTAAGGTTCGTCTGGCAGATGAAATCCCAGAGGCATTTGTGTCTTACATGCCTGGTGTTGGCAAAAGTTCTTATGCCAGAAAAAGAAGAGCGAAAAGATTACAAGTCTGCCATAAATGTGGTAGGTGGACTTGTAAGACTAGGTGTCGTTCTTTAGGAATGATCTCCAATAATCGAGAAGATAAAATACGGTTCATCAAGAATGGCTTGAGTAAGGACTCATTGGATGATATCCAATTGACTCTTGAGACGCATTCTTGTGGATCTGTGCAACGTGAAATTCTTGATTTATGGAGTATTTTTCATGAAGAACGAGACCGTTACAGTCCCGGGAATCTGACTTTAAACGACCCTGTTTGCCGGTTTGTAAGAAAGCTGGATGGGAAGCAGATCCTCGACTCATAGAAGCCGTTAATGCCGTTACTGGACGTAAAACCAGTGGAAGATGTGAGCCACAGTCACAATTACTGTACATACAGTTTGTTATATTTGGAAAAATTTGCATTTTCTTTTGACAGATGTACATGCTCCCCTAAGTGTAATCGACACGTTATCCCTTTCCATCACTATAAATGCGTGTTCTTCCTTCTGATTAAACAACAGATAAGATACCCCGTGACTTCTAAAGTCGATTATTCCAGTTTCCTGCAATAACTGATTCATTTCCCTCTTCTCTCAAATTCTTCTCTCATCAATGGATTCTACTCTTTCTGTACTGCGAAAATACTTTCCTTCCCTCCCACTAAAAGTCCTTAAAAAGATCTACCTTGCTAGATGTGAAAGAATCAGAGTTTTTACACGCAAAGGCATTCCCGATAATGTGCAGTGGATAATTGAAGCTAAGGTCCGTTTGGCGGGTGAAGTTCCAGATGCATTTATGCCCCGCATGCCCGGTTTAGGTAAAAGCCGTTATGCCAAAAGGCGAAGAGCAAAGAGACTAGGCGTGTGTTATAAATGTGGGCGATGGAATTGTAATACTAAATGTCGCTCTTTAGGATACATCTCCATAAATCGTGAAGATAAAAGAAAATTCATTAAGAATGGCCTGCGTAAGGAGTCTCTGAAAGATATCCGAGAGACTCTTGAAACGCATTCTTGTGGAAAAGTGCAAGGTGAAATTATCGGTTTATGGAGGACTTACCATAAAGAACGAAACCGTTACAGTCTTGGGAATGTGATTTTAAACGACCCCGTTTGTCAGTTTGTAAGAAAACTAGATGGGAAGCAAATCCCCGACTTATAGAAGGCATTGAAGCCATTACTGGACATGAATTAGTGGAAGATGAGAGCCACAGTCATGATTGCTGTACATATAAGCTGTCATTTGTCTTTTCTTTTGGCAATAATGTACTTACTTCCGTAAGTGTAATAAACGCATTATCCTTTCATCACTATAAATGCGTGTTCTTCCTTCTGGATACGGTACTCCATAACTCCTAAATTCAGTTATTTCCATTTCCTACAATCACTAATTTCTTTCTTTTTCTCTTAAATGCCTCATTCATCAATGGAGCCTTCTCTTTCCGCTCTACGAAAATATTTCCCTTCTTTCCCAATAAATGTTCTTAAAAAGGTTTATCAAGCTAGATGTGAACGATTCCGACTATTTATGCACAAAGGCATTCCTGATAATGTGCGATGGCTAATCGAAGCTAAAGTTCGTTCGGCTGGTGAAGTTCCAGATGCGTTCTTTCCCCGTATGCCCGGCTTTGGTAAAAGCGTTTATGCCAAAAAGAGAAGAGCAAAGAGGCTAGGCGTCTGTCACAATTGTGGATGGTGGATTTGCGGCAATAAATGTCGTTCTCCAGGAGTTATCACCAGAAATCGTAATGATAGAATAAAATTCATCAAGAATGGCTTGCGTAAGGAATCTCTGGAAGATATCCGAGAGGTTCTTGAAGCGCATTCTTGCGGAATAGTGCAATTTGAGGTTGTTGGATTATGGATAATTCTCCAAAAAGAACGAGAACGTTACAGTCTTGGGAATCTGACCCTAAACGACCCTGTTTGCCAGTTTGTAAAAAAGCTAGATGAGATGCAAATCACTGATTCATAGAAAGCATTGAAGCCGTTACTGGACGCAAAGCCAGTAGAAGACGGAACAAGGTCACGATACTGTACATGCTAGCTGACGCTTTTGAAATTTTCCTCCCATAATGTACCCACTCCTGACATGAGCTATAATTATGACCACTGTATATACCTGCCACTTTTGAAATTTTCCTTCTCATCCGACAATCATGTACCTACTCCTGACATAAGCTACAGTCGCGATTACTGTACATGCTAGCAGCTGTTTTGAAAATTTTCCTCCTCTTTTAACGATAGTGTACCCATACCTGACCAGAGTCATACCCGTGACTACTATGAATAGCTGGCAATAATGTATCCATTCTTGAAAAATAAAATTATTGCCTTATCTCTTCATCTCTATAAATATATCCTCTTTTCTCACAAGGGTAAGGATAGGAATGGAGAAAACCCCAACTCGTAAATCCCGAAGTATTTGTGTATTTTCTGGGGCTTTTCCTGGAAAAGATGAAGAGTATTTAAAAGCAGCCAACCATTTGGGTAGAGTATTAGCTGAGCGAAAAATACATTTAGTTTATGGAGGAGGTAGTGTCGGATTAATGGGAGGTGTAGCATCAGCAGCATCTCTAGGAGGAAGTCAAGTTCTGGGCATTATCCCTGGACCTCTGAAATTTATTTCTGGGGGCACGATTGGAGAAGAATTAGTGGTTAAAAATTTACAAGAGCGTGTGTTACAAATGCTTTTAAATGCTGATGCTTTTATCGCTCTACCAGGTGGTTTTGGCACATTGGGAGAAGTCTTTCAAATTGCTTCCATGGCCCAACTTAATTTGCATAAGAAACCCATTGGGCTTTTAAATGTTAACAATTTCTTTACAGGTCTGATAGCTTTTATGGATTATGCTATGCAGAAGAATTTTATATCAAGAGTGGCACGGCGAATCATAATATCCGCAACAACTGCTGAAGAATTGCTAGATAAAATACAAGCTTTTGTTCCTGAACCAGATCCAGCAATGATTCAGATAGACTGGACGCGACAGTCTTTCCCGAACAGTTCGATCCCATAATAGTCCTCTACTAACCCTGTTGAAATATTGTGGAAGAAGAAGTGATCCGATCCGTTTTGCTTGTCCTTTAGTTTTATTATCAGCATTTTCTTTCGTGTTTTAGTTTTTCTTTCAGGGAATTTCTTTTTTTTATCTTATAAGATAGTCTCGTCCATGCTGATATTAAAACCATAGGACAATGCCTTTAGGTTGGAATGGCTGAGTAAAGAGTAATTTTTATTGCTCTTGAGACGCATCCTATTAGGTCTATTAGGCATAACATTTTAGGATAGTTAAGCTTCAACCTTATTTGGATGACATATCTCTCAAGCGAATCTATATTTACTAAAGAAAATATTAGATGAACCTTGGATATTGATTCCAAACATCCGTTCCCTTTACATAATTTGTTAGCGATATTGTCATCATCAAGATTCACTCATTTTATCGAAGTCTAAAATTTCGCACTCGCCTATTATGCAAATTCACACTTTCGAAGAAAATTATTCCAATTCTAATTGCTTTCATATAAATTTCGCTCGAGGTTCAAGGAGATTTCCTTAACCTCATTCCATCAATTTTCCTTCAAACGATAGGAGAATTCCTATCGTCGAGGTTCTAAGGAAGGGCCCTTAACCTCAAAATCATCAATTTTCCTTCAAACGATAGGAGAGTTCCTATCGTCGAGGTTCTAAGGTAGGACCCTTAACCTCAAAATCATCAATTTTCCTTCAAACGATAGGAGAGTTCCTATCGTCGAGGTTCTAAGGTAGGACCCTTAACCTCAAAACAATCAATTTTCCTTCAAACGATAGGAGAGTTCCTATCGTCGAGGTTCTAAGGTAGGGCCCTTAACCTCAAAATCATCAATTTTCCTTCAAACGATAGGAGAGTTCCTATTGTCGAGGTTCTAAGGTAGGACCCTTAACCTCAAAATCATCAATTTTCCTTCAAACGATAGGAGTGTTCCTATCGTCGAGGTTCTAAGGTAGGGCCCTTAACCTCAAAATCATCAATTTCCCTTCAAACGATAGGAGAGTTCCTATCGTCGAGGTTCTAAGGTAGGGCCCTTAACCTCAAAATCATCAATTTTCCTTCAAACGATAGGAGAGTTCCTATCGTCGAGGTTCTAAGGTAGGACCCTTAACCTCATTCAAACAATTTTCCTTCAGACGATAGGAGAGTTCCTGTCGTCGAGATTCTAAGGTAGGACCCTTAACCTCAAAATCATCAATTTTACTTCAAACGATAGAAGAGTTCCTATCGTCGAGGTTCTAAGGTAGGACCCTTAACCTCAAAATCATCAATTTTCCTTCAAACGATAAGAGAGTTCCTATCGTCGAAGTTCTAAGGTAGGACCCTTAACCTCAAAACAATCAATTTTACTTCAAACGATAGGAGAGTTCCTATCGTCGAGGTTCTAAGGTAGGACCCTTAACCTCAAAATTATCAAATTTTCCCTTCAACGATAGGAGAGTTCTTATCGCAGAGGCTCTAAAAAAAAATTTTCCTTGACCACATAGTTTAGGCGGCGAGAAGGTTCTCAATGGCTAGCTAAGACGGACGAAATTTGGTAACTACTTTGCATACATCATGTCCCATGAGGCATGCAAAGGGGGGCAGCTGTTGACACCCAATTTCGTCCGGCTTTTTTTTAAAAAAAAAAATTTAAAAAAAAAAAAAAACTAATTAAAAAAATTATTATTATTATTATTATTATTATTGCTAAAAAATTTTAATTATGTTAATTAGTTTAAAATATATTTTTATTTTGAGAAGATTTGATTTAAAATAATATATGTGCGAATATGTATGTGTTTGAAATAAAAATAAAATTTCAGGAAAAAATGACAAAAAAATTAAAAGTTTGAGGTAAAAATGACAAAATTGAGAAGTTTCGGACAAAATTGACAAATTCTGAAAGTTTCAGGAGCTTTGGGTAATTTTTCGCGTCAATTTTGGGCCTAAACGGACGTTTCTGGCCCAAATTGACAGAAAACGTTAAAATTGTCAAAATCAGAAGCTTCTGAGCTTATCCAGAGCTGGAGTAACGTAAAGGACTGAAACTGTCATTTTACCAATTTAAAAGATAAGTTTGATATTTTTTATTAATTTATCCGTCTACAGTTCAGCTAAGCTCCTTCTATAAATACCCCCCCAAATTCAGTTCTGAACACAAAAAAAAAAAAATAGAAAAAAATCTAGAGCTCCGTTTTAAAAAAGGAGAAAAATTACAGCCACAGTCCCTGACCTCTTTCTCTCTTCCCAGAAGCCTAAGAACATCTCTTTCTCTTCGTTTTAGCCCCTGTTCCCGTTTGCTCTCTCTCTCTCTCCTCTCGTGCGTTCTCTCTCTCTCTCTTCTGCTTCTTTCCTCCGTCGCCGTCCCGCCACCGCCAGCCCACGCCCCGCCGTCGCCGTCACTTCCCTGCCGTCGCCCCGGCCGTCCCGCGCCGCCGTCGTCCCGCCGCCGCCGTCCTTTTTCTTTTTTCCTCCTCCTTTCTCCTCGCCTCGCGCCGTCCACCGCCTCCACCGTCACGCTGCCGTCGCTCCGGCCGTCCCGCGCCGCCGTACCCCCCTCCGCCTCGCCACCCCGCACCCGTGCCGCCGCGCCAGCGCCGCCAGCCCAACCCCCTGCCCCTCGCGCGCGTCGTTTTCCTGTTTCCAGAAATTCAAATTTTAATTTGAAGGGTACAACTCTCATTTAATCCTTCATCTTTTCAATTTCTTTCACTTTAGTCACTAACCTTTTATTTTGTTCTTGCAGAATTAATTACTAACCTTTTTAATTTTTACTTGTTTGTTTACTATTTGTTTATTACTAACCCTTCTTTTATTGTTGTTATTAACAACTAACAACTAACAACTAACTTACTAACTTTTTTATTGTTGTTAATTAATTAATTTAATTAACTTGGTTAATTAACTTAATTAACTTGGCTAACTCTTTTATTATTGTTGTTAATTAATTAACTTAATTAAACTTGGCTAACTTTTATTATTGTTGTTAACAATTAATTTAATTAAACTTGGCTAATTTTTATTATTGTTGTTAATTAATTTAATCTAACTTTTACTAACCTTTTTTATT
Organism: Aquilaria yunnanensis; assembly: GCA_039654915.1. Lineage (NCBI taxonomy): Eukaryota > Viridiplantae > Streptophyta > Magnoliopsida > Malvales > Thymelaeaceae > Aquilaria > Aquilaria yunnanensis. The sequence continues at coordinate 97,217,843 of CM077598.1, read as the reverse complement.
GTTATTAACTAACTAATCCAACTAATCTAACTATATTAATTGTGCTAACTTTTATTATTATTGTGTTATTAAAGTGGATGGCCAAAAAGCCCCACTTTATTAATTGAATTTTTTATGATTAAAAGATAAAAAAAGGAATTTTATGTGAATAATTTTCTAAAGGCTAATAAAAATTACTTTTTTTTTTTATTTTGAAACAAAGTTTTTATTCCTTTTAATAAACAAACATAATGAAATAATTCAAAAATAAAATAAATAAATAAATAAACATAAAATCATTATTTTAATACATCTTTAAAATTAATAATTAATGAAATAAATAAAAATTAAAACTCCATGACCAAATGATCCGCCAGGATCCATGGCTCGGAAATATTTTTAAATAAAATATATAAATAACTTTTTTCTTTATAAAAAATAAAAAAAAAACTTTAGACTAATATATTAATTATCTATTAATATATAATTTTTTAGTTTTATTTATTAATAAAAAGAATAAAAAGCGTAAAATTTTGGGTTAATATTTTTCAGTAATATTTTATTTATTTCTTTTAAAATATAACTTTTTTTTAGTTTTCTTTATTAATAAAAAGAATAAAAAGAGTAAATTTTGAGTTAATATTTTTCAATAATATTTTATTTATTTCTTTTAAAATATAATTTTTTTTTAGTTTTTCTTTATTAATAAAAAGAAGGAAAGGAATAAAAATTTTGGGTTAATATTTTATTCAAGTAATATTTTGCTTATTAAAAGATATAACTTTTTGTTTCCTTTATAAAAATCTTAATCAAATAATTTCAAAATAATACAAAATAAAACAAAAATAATTGAATTTTCTCTTAAATATTTTTGACTTATTGATTAGATATATTTTCAGAAATATAAATTAAAATTAAAAAAAAAAATCTCTTTCATCAAACAAAGAAGAATATAAAAAAATAAAAATATCAAGACTTTTGTTTTAAAATACATATAAGTTTTCGGTTAAATAATCTTTTATTCCAAAATAAATTAAATAAATATCAAAAATTTTCTTCTTTTGTTTAAAATATACATATAAATTTTTGATTCTCTTAATAAAACAATTACTTTTGGTTAATCTTTTATAAAAAAAAAATAATAAAAAAATAAAAAAAATAATAATAAAAAAATAAAAAAATTTTAGTTCATGGTATATTGGCTGGAAACTGTCTCGTGCCCGCTTTTGAGCTGCTTCACCTGGTGAAGAGGGTCTGGCTGAGTAACAACGCCCCGTACCATGATCAAAATTTTTATTTTTAAACTCTTTAATTCTTTTAAATTAACTTCTTATTAAATAAAAATTAATTATTATTTTTTTTTTTAATTATTTTATAAATTGAGTAATCCTTTAAAATAATAAATATCTTTCATTAAACAAGAAAACAAAAAAAGTAAACAAAAAAAAAAAGAAAGAAAAGACAAGAAAAAAAAAAGAAAGATAAGATAAAAATAAAAGAAAGAAATAAAAGATAAAAAAAGAAAGAAATAAAAGAAAAGATAAGAAAAATAAAAGAAAAGATAAAGAAAGATAAAAGAAAAAAAAAAAAAAAAAAAAAGAAAGATAAGATAAAGATAAAGAAAGATAAAAGAAAGAAAATTAAAAAAAAAAAGAAAGTAAAAATAAATAAATAAAAAAGAAAAAGAAAGAAAGTTAAAAAAAAAAAAGATAAATTTTTAATTTGTATTAAAAATCATTCATGAACAAAATTATCATTTAAAAATTAATTTCATGATAATAAGAATTAAATAATTACGATAAATTAAATCAATTTCTATATCCGGATGATCCGGCAGGATCTACGGTTTGGAAAATATTAAACTTTTTTTTAAAAAAATAAATAAATAAATTAAATAAAAAGATAAAAATCCATATTTTTACAATATGGATAAAATTGTTTAAAATTTCACCAAAATTCCGTGTCCAAATGACTCGGCAGAGTCCATGGTTCGGAATCAAAATCTTCCGTGTCCAAATGACTCGGCAGAGTCCATGGTTCGGAAGTATAAAATTTTACCCGAATTAATTACCAAAATCCACATTTTTGACTAATTCAGTTAAAATATCTAAATTAACTGAAAATTTTTAAAAAGCAAAGTAAAACAAAATTAAAATCAACTAAGGTGCCAATTTTGGGCGCTATAACAATATTGTTTTAGCGTAACCGTACTCCCGATTCCCGAACTCTCGCAGACCAATTTTAAGGTGACCAATCGACCTAAGTAAACCGATTGGTGGCGACTCCAGAAAACCCGACGTTGCCACACATAGTTTAGGGACAACTGAAAATATTTACCTTAATAATAATATCATCCATATCTACAGACTTATGAAGAAACTCTATCAAAATAGAAATAAACGCAACCTAACATATAAGTATGTACTAAACAAAACAAAAGACTTTGTCAAAAAAAAAAAAAAAGAACAAAAACTGTAACATAAAAAATAGATGAATTATAATAAATATTTATCCCTTAAAGAATGTACGATTAATTTTGGGACTATCAAAAAAAGAAAATGGTACCATAAAATAATGTTATTAAGGCTATATTTTTCCTTGATTATATTTTATATAAAAAAGTGCATACTTTGATATACCTATTTTATAAAAATTTTGAAAATTCAATTGAAAGATGCTTACAAGAAATTTTTTTCAAAAAAATAATTTATTTTTGCAATATTTTTTGCATAGAAAAAGCATGAAAAATTATTTAAAAAATAAACTATTATGAAATAAAATTATTTAAGTGATAATGAGAAATAAGGTAGTGCAGTTACTTGTGTCAAAGTAATTGGCCAACGTGATGCAAATAAATAAAACATCACCAATAAATAAATAAATATATATGATGATTTTTTTTCTTTTCTTTTTTGGTTTATTTGAGTTATTTAATGTTTTTTTAAATTCTATAGTGCTCATTGTTCTTTTTTTATCTTCTTTAAGTTTTATATTCACTTACATTTAAATTCATATTCTTTTACCTTATTTTTTATTGTTTTTTTATTATTTATTCATTTGGTAAAAAATGTCTTTTTGGATTAACTGTTATGTTTAATTTCACTTGATAATAAAAATAATAAATAATAAAAGGTATGAAACAATGCTATGAAAACAATATAATAGAACAATAAAACAAACATGGAGAATGACTTCAATAAAAAGAAGTAAAACAAAATGAGGGTGGCCTAAAACATTAATAACCAAAAAATAGATGACTAAAATGAGGTTGTGAATAAAAATAGGGTTGTGAATAAAAATATATCACAACTATCTTCTTCTCTTTATGATAAGATAAGATAAGTCACCTTTTGATTCATTAACCTTTGAGCTCCAGAGTATCATTGACTACCATTAGTTACTTCACTGTTTCACACTCAAATTCATTGTAATTCATCACCTAAAGAGAGAGAATTTGGTGTAGATGTCATTTCGTTCTTTTGCTTGACTTATAAATTTTGGTCTATGAAGGTGACATCTAAACAATGCTGAGATGGTGCAGCATTTTAGCTAATAGGGTGTTGGACACGTTTGTATTGCTAAGTTGGCGTACGAACTATAGAGAGCCATTGAAAACTAATTTTGATTAGGTTGGTTGTAACTTGAATAAGAATTGGCCAAGTAAAATGTACATATATATAGAAGCTTGAGTAATAAAATGGCTGGAAGAGGAAATTTAATGAAATTTAATTGGGAAAAGGTAAGTAACTAATTTGGAATTGCAATTAAACTTATAGGTTTCTATTCATATTAATTTGATTTGTAGGTTATGTAAATTTTTAATTTATATATAGTCTTAAAATGGTTAAATACAATAAATTACATTAGTGTAGGTTACGGTTTGTTCTTAGGTTGTATTAGTTTGAATTAATTTGTCAGTTACAAAAATTAAATGCATGGCCTATAATGATTTCATTATTTGTTAACATTTGGATTTGTCTATCAGTTCAAGTTTGTTAACGTAAGTCACTGTATTAAAGGAATGGAAAATAAAAGGCAAATTTGGAAAAAAGGAAAGGAATTAAGGCTTTTATATTTTAATACTATTATTAGCAAGATAAAAAATTAAAATTAACAAACTACTTAACCTAATTCATATTTAGTGATATAAGTTTGAAAAATTACCAATGTGCTAAAAGTAAACATCCTCAAGAATATTGCTAAGGTTTTTCCTTTGTATAAAAGGTTATGACTCATGTGTATAAAAGATGAAAGTTATAGAGATATAAAATAAGAGACATAAGGGTCTGAAAATTTTATTACTCAACCATTAAAATATATTATTATTGATACCTGTGTACAAAACTCTAAAATACCACAAATGACATACCGAGTTAATGCTAATAAGAAGTGATTAAGAGGAATAAAGGAAAATTAATGCTAATAGAAGCAGTTTAGAGGAATGAAAGTTACATTAGTTTGAATTAACTTGTTAGTTACAAAAATTAAATGCACGGACTATAATGATTTCATTGTTTGTTAGCATTTGGATCCATCTATTCCTTTTAATTTTGTTAACATAGGTCATTGTATTGAAGGAATCGAAAATAAGAGGTAAATCTGGAAAATAGAAAAAAAAATTAAGGCTTTATATTGTAATACTATCATTAGCAAGACAAGAAATTAAAATTAACAAACTACTTGACCCAATTTATTTGGAATATATATAAGTTTCAAAAATTTCCAATGTGTTAAAAGTAAATATCCTTGAGAATATTGCTAAGATTATTTCCTTTGTATAAAAGTTGTAACTCATGCATTTAAAATGTGAAAGCTAGAGATATATAAGATAAGACACATAGGGGTCCAAAAAATTTATTACTTAACCATTAAATTATATTATTATTTACACCTATGTGCAAAACTCTAAAACGCTACAAATAAAATATCAAATTAATGATAGTAATAAGTGATTAAGAGAATAGAGAAATTAATGCTAATAGAAGTGGTTTAGAGAAATGGAGAGGTTTCTTCTTTATTTATATAGAGAAAAAAAACTAAGGCTTTATATTGTAATACTATCATTAGCAAGTTATGAAATTAAAATCAACAAACTACTTGACCCAATTCTTTTGGAACATAAGTTTGAAAAATTACCAATGTGCTAAAAGTAAATATCCTTAAATATTGCTAACATTTTTTCCTTTGTATAAAAGTTATGGCTCATTCGTTAAAAATAAGAGATATATAAAGTAACGCATATAGGGGTCCGAAAAAATTATTACTTTGTCATTAAATTATATTATTATTGATACCTATGTGCAAAACTCTAAAACTCTACAATTAAAATATCAAATTAATGCTAGTAATAAGTGATTAAGAGAAAGAAGAAAAATTAATGCTAATAGAGTATATAGATTAATTACGTTTCTTGTCGTCACAATATGTTCATATCTTGTGAGGAGCAAAAGTTGAGTCACGAATACTTTAACTTATATTGAAGCCATTTTTTGTGACGGTATTTTGACAACATGAAAATGATCATAAATATAAGTTGTGACCGATTCTGTAGCCTTTAGTAACAAGTTTTGTCGGGAAAAAAAACCTTGTTTTCTTGCAGTGATTCTACGTGAAAAATCAAATCATGATCTACAAATGTTGAAATTGCATTATTCTTGAACCATTGCAAAGAATTTGTATTCACTCAGCTTATATATATATACCACTCGAAATTCTCCACTATAAGAAACTTTAAATTTTTTTTTAAAATATACTTTTAAAAAGTGAATTTTTTATTGATTTTTCTTTTTTTAGCCTATATAGGTACAGAAAAAATTAATAAAAATAATTATTTTGTAAAAAATGACTTATTCAACTGGTTATAAGGTATATATAATATTAGCATTCAAATAACATTAGTTTTAGATAAAAAAAATCAGTAAAATTAAAAATAATATATAACTTCATCTATCTCATATCTATTGAATAATTTGATTTGATGTGGAAATTAAGAAAGGGAAAAAAGTTTATATTTTTTTTCACTTTTAGCCTTAACTTTTTGTATGTAAATTAAGAAAGTTGGAAAAAGTAAATATTGAAATTATAGTTTAAAGGGTAGCATTGGTAAAGTAATTTACTAAAAAAGAAAATGTTACAAAGATTTGAGATCGTCCAAAATAAAATATATTGCAATAATTTCAAGACGGATGCAATAAACAATAAGTTATTTAAGAACAAAAGAATAAAGATTAAATATTATTATAAAATGAGTTTTGAACCCTTCATATGAATTGTAGACCTTTCTATTATCTTTTTATGGTTTTGATATTAAACTATACTTCTAAAGATGAACACAAGTTTATATAGATGAATAGTACAAAAAAAGAGTGAAAGTGCACTATTCATCAATAGTGCTGAGGTTTTTTTTTTTTTTTTTTTTACTTTTTTCTAGGCTAGATTGACTGTTTTTTAAATCCAGTCCACTATATTGTAATTAATACTATCATTACAAGTTATGAAATTAAAATTAGCAAACTACTTGACCCAATTCATTTGGAATATAAGTTTGAAAGATTACCAATGTGCTAAAAGTAAATATCCTTAAATATTGCTAAGATTTTTTCCTTTGTATAAAAGTTATGACTCATGCGTTCAAAATATGCAAGTTAGAGATATATAAAATAAGACATATAGGGGTTAGAAAAAATTATTACTTAATCATTAAATTATATTACTATTGATGCCTATGTGCAAAACTCTAAAACTCTACAAGTAAAATATCAAATTAATGCTAGTAATAAGTGATTAAGAGAATGAAGAAAAATTAATGCTAATAGAATATATAGATTAATTACGTTTGTTGCCGTCACAATATGTTCGTATCTTGTGAGGAGCAAAAGTTGAGTCACGAATACTTCTAACTTTTTTGTGACAGTATTTTGACAACATGAAAATTATCATAAATATAAGTTATGACGGATTCTGTAGCCTTTAGTAACAAGTTTTGTCGGGCAAAAAACCCTGTTTTCTCGCAGTGATTCTACGTGAAAAATCATATCATTATCTACAAATGTTGAAATTGCATTATTCTTGAGCCATTGCAAAGAATTTGTATTCACTCAGCCTATATACATACCATTTGAAATTCTCCGCTATAAGAAAACTTAGAAAATATTTTTAAAATATTCTTTTAAAAAGTGAATCTTTTTTATTTTTATTTTTTTAGCCTATATAGGTACAGAAAAATTAATAAAAATAATTATTTTGTAAGAAATGGTTTATTCAATTGGTTATTTGGTATAGATAATATTAGGTTTCAAATAACATTAGTTTTAGATAAAAAAAAATCAGCAAAATTAAAATTAATATATAACTTCATCTATCTCATATCTATTGAATAATTTGATTTGATGTGGAAATTAAGAAAGTGGAAAGTTTATATATTTTTTCACTTTTAGCTTTAACTTCTTGTACGTAAATTAAGAAATTAAAGTTGGAAAAAGTAAATATTGAAATTATAGTTTAAAGGGTAGCATTAGTAAGGTAATTTACTAAAAATGAAAATGTTACAAAGATTTGAGATCGGTCAAAATAAAATATGTTGCAATAATTTCAGGATGGATGCGATAAACAATAAGTTATTTAATAACAGAAGAATAAAGATTAAACATTATTATAAAATGAGTTTTGAACCCTTGATATGAATTGTAGACCTTTCTATTATTTTTCCGTGGTTTTGATATTAAACTATACTTCTAAAGATGAACACAAGTTACTGTAGATAAATAGTGCAAAAGTAGAATGAAAGTGCACTATTCATCAACAGCGAAGTAATTTTCTTTTGCTTTGTTCTGGACTTGATTGACTATTTTTTAAGTTCAGTCCACTTTTTGGCAAGTGGATCGCATCCTAAGAAGCCAGTTTTGCAATTTTTCTACTTTAAGCCTATTTCACTTTTGGTTGTAGCTACATGTGTTTTCCGTACTAGAATTTCTAACTTTTACTATATAAGTCACTATGTTCAACCCGTGTTAGGTTTTGCTCCCCAAACTTAATAATTACTTAATATTCTTCCTATTACCTCTCTTACTCCTCAAAGTTTTTTGTTGTTTTTTTATGTACTACTTTGTAAAGAAAAATAAATTAAACAAAAATTTTGTATTTCCATCATATCGTTTCATTATTGATAATTGAGTTTTGTAGCATGAGTTATTTAATTCGAAAGCTTTATTGTTTAATAAAGTAATTTGGTTCATAATTGCTAAAATTGAAAGTGAACTTTTCTAAATATATTTCCCACCAATATTAAAAATTAGAATTTGAGTTGATAAGAGAAATTTTTTAGTTAATTATTCTTTAATGTGAAAAAAAATCCATCATTTTTAAACTTTTACAATATTACTTTTCGATTATGACTAATCATTTTAATGATAATAACATAACATAAAGAAAACTCAACTCAAAATTAAAATGAAGCAAAATTTTAATTGACATTTATTTTAATGGTAAATTTATAAAAAAGAAAATTCCTGCTACAAAGTGCTGGTGAAAAAAACCTATTTATAACTATATTGCTTGGGTTGGTACTGCTTAGGAATAGTGAAAATCACTGTTTTATAAATAGTGTGGTTTATGCAATTGACTCTTTATAAAACAAGGTCCCCTTTTCGCAATGTGATCACAGTTTTTAGGGCCCATGTTGCTATTTCCTCAGTTATAAACAACGTTCTCAGTCCCTAAATTTCTACCCATTCCCATTTTAGTCCATACGTTCGACCTATGAGACATTTGGTCCCCGTACTTAATAACTATTTAACTAAATTCTTTCTATTTTCTCTTGATCACTATTTTTTTTATTTTATGTAATTTTTTTACAGAAAAAGAGTGGTCACAATTAATTACTAAACTTTTAATATTTAAACTTTTTCCGTTTCCTCTCTTAGTCTCTAAATTTTTTGGCTAATTTCTTTATTTTCTTTTCTTTTAACCTTTATTAAGTTGATGGTTAAGCCATTAATTGATCAACATAAAATAAATAAAATTTTATGTTTTGGTCATATTTTTTTATTACTAATGATGTTTTGCGGCATTAATTATTTAATTAAAAAACTCTATAATTTAATAAATTAATTTAATCCATAATTACTAAAATTACAAGTGAATTCCTATAAATAAAATTTTCATCACTATTAAAAATTAAAATTTGAATTAATAAGAGATGAATTTTTGTAGTGAATTATTTTTTAATAAAAATATTCATCATTTTGAAGCACATACAATGTTATAGTTTACAGTATTATGTTTCAATTTTAACTAATCATTTTAATGATAAGAACATAATATAAAGAAAATCCAACGCAAAGTTAAAATGAATTGAAATTTATGGGCAAGAATTTTTTTTAGTTATTTACTTTTGGCAATTTCTTTATTACAAAATTTATAAAAAAAAAAGTGATAAGAAAATAACCTCGTTTTTACTATGTCTTCAGTTACAGAGCTTCTTTTAAAAGATGTCAAAATCAAATTACTTGAAAAATATATCCCAAAACATGTAGAAAATTTTGTAGTGATACTGTGTAGGAAGGTGCGCAAATCATAAAATAAGACCCAAGGCCTCAATTATAAATGCTGTGGACATTTTCCCGAGTAATAATATTGAAGATTGGTACCGAGTCTGCCGACCAAGTCCAATAGCCAATCAGATGTTAATTGTTTCATTTTGTTAATAGAAGCAGAGATACTAACGGGGACGGCAAGAAGAGGCTTTTTTAATTTAGATAGAATAATTAGGATTAAAATTCATATATGGTCTCCCACAGGCAGTCCTAATATGATTACTTACCTTAATTAGTGTTTTTCAAAGTCCTCTAACTTATATATTGGGACTTATCTACGTCTCTTCTGTCAGTTTCTCCATTATTTTAGATGGAATTTGTTTATATGATACTTTCAAATCCCTTTTTAGGCTTCACATTGCCACATGACAACCTTTTCTATAACAATGAATGACTATACTGAAAGAAAAATAAATTTTAAGCTAAATTTGACATAAGAATATAATTTTAAGGACTTAAAACAAATATTTAGCACAAATTTCATCTCATTCTCGAAATCTTCTTCTTCCTCAAAACCTTGTCATGCTTCTAATTGTATCCAAAATTCCCAGAAATCAAGAAACCTATATGAGAAATCTCTGAACAATAAGTAAACCGAACCGTAGTTACCAGAAATGGAGGGACGAGCTCTGACCCCCGTTTCCGGCACGACGTACCCAAACGTGGTACGTTCCCGTACGAATTCGCTAAATTGAGTGAATTCATCGAACTTGGTAGTCTATAGCATTGTTTTCGGATCTCGGACAACTGGTTTAGCTGCCACCGACAAGGCATATCCTTGCTTGCACGAATCTCCCATGGAGGGTCGTCCTCCTTCCTGCTCTAATTCCCAATGGCTTCTTCTAATTTTAAAACTAAATTGGCTTAACTCCAAAAGATCACTTCATCTTTTACTTCCATTTCACTTGAGTCCTATGTTTTTATTCCACTAACTAGGTCATTGAAACTCCTTGATATTTTAAGGTTTTTTGTTAATTATGTATTGTTAAATACCTCACATATGTTCATCTTATGTAGCAAATATTACATAAATATAAAAGATGAATTCTATGTATCCTTTTAAACGAATTACGTACTGAAATATCATATCAAAGCATATCCTCATGTACCACATATTATAGAAATTAGCATACCCCGTACCCGTACTCATACCACGAACTCAACCGTATCCTGTATTAGGTAACTATGAATCGAACCAAGAAACGGCTCTCAGAATTGGAGATTATCCGCTCCACAAATTTCGTCGTTCAACATATCCCACATAAGCATTAACCCCCCCTTGGCTCCGCTTGTGGTTGCGATGGATCCTCAATTTCCCTCGTCCTGTGGCTACTGCTTTCACCGCCGTAGCTTGTGCTTCCCTAACTACCTAGCAACCAAAGCAGCTTTTTCAACCATGTCATTTCTTGACTTGAGCTACAGGTCCGGGATGAGCCCATTTTCTCCCTCCTAATTGCCCTCATAAAATAGAACAATTTCTAAATTTCATCCTTAGCCCAAAATCGCCTCCATATCCATCCAATTATTTATTAAAAAAAAACCTAAGCAAATCATATACCTACAAAAGATGAAGCAACTATGGAGCCACAATCGAAGGTCTTGAGCTGAGAATCGACAATTGACCCGTCTTGTCCATCTTGATCAGCAGCTTCATGACATCGCTACAAGTCAGCCACCCACCAATACAATACCCACGGCACAAACTGGGTGTGACAGGAGGCGCGTCAGAAGGCAAGGTAGGTGCGTGGCAAACGACGGTGTAAGATACAGGCAGGAGCGAGAAGGATCGCCAAAGGTGGCACTACGGGGGATCTAAAAAGGGTCCTAGCAATGGTGGCGCGGCCGCCAATGGGCTAGATGCAGAGGCACTACCTCGGTTCTTGTGAAGAACTCTCAAATTTGTTTCTTCTTTCGTTGTTCTAGCTTCCAAATTTGGCTTCTACACGAATTTGGCTTTTGGGTTGTTTATCCAACTCAGTCAACTCGTCAAACCAGTTGACTCAAACCAAACAAAACAAATAGCAATGTAGGTTTTATGTGGGTCAGAGTTGAGGCGTGTAGTAAAAATGTGAACCTAGAACACCCAAGCGAAAAGTTATAGCAAAAATACTACATCATGTCAATGCTTTCAAGTCTTGGTGATGTGGCACCATAGACATTATTTTTTGGATTCCTGGAGCTCCAAACTTACTCCATAGCATATTTAAGGCATCCTAAGCCACTCAAACCTCCATACTATCCATTCATAAGCTACAGTTTGTGATAACTACTACAATAGGCTATGAATATGTAAAACTGACCAAGTCTTAAGGTGCGGGGTGAGGTTGGTTCTAATTTTAAAACCTGTATAACTCGACCTGACCTATTTCTTCCCTCCATTTCTAAATTCTAATCCATAATAACATGATGACAGTACTTAGAATTTACTCATTTCTCTTGTTGCTAGATTTATTTTTTACTTATTTATAACTATTTTTTATTGAGACAATTTTTTGTAGAAATTCTAATGAGGCTTTGGCTGTTTTGTATGCATCTAGTTTCCATCATTGAGTATAGAAATTGAGCAATATGACATACATATAGGTTAAAGAGCAAAGAGACAGAAAATGCAAGGGAAGAATTAGATTATTCAGTTATTTATGCAAGTTACTACAACTTGATTTTTGTTTATAATATATAGATTTATGGCAATAAGTGTGAACTTTTGCAGTTGAATTTTATTGTTCGCTTATTTATATCATGGTTATTTGAGTTTTGAGATTATTATTTAAAACCAAAGTAGATTTAAACCATACTTTCTTACTTTTGTAGGTTTTTTTAATTTTGTATTATTATTATACAATTGATTTGTCTTCTTTCTAAGAGTTTTAGACACGTGAAATTTTATTTGCATTGAGATATTTTTTTTGTAGAAATTAAAACTTGAAGTATAATTGTATGTTTTGCACTTATGTATAATTGTTTTGGATAAAAATTGTTGTCTTATAGGAGAATATAAAAATCTGGTCATACCAAACTGACTTGAACCGATTTTTATGCGGTTCAAATTGTCGCCAAGTTTAAGGGTATACAGTAGAGTCGTATAGTAAATTGGGAAATCTGATCAATAATGTAAGTGGGGTCAAGTTGAGCAGAAACTCGATCATACCCAACCCACGAATACCCATAGTGGACTTAATTGGGAAAAGATTATCCATTGAGCTCTGGACTAGATATCTAATATTTGTGTGTGGACTATTTGAAATTGAACTTGAATGAAGTTTGGAAGAGTAAATATGAGACCAAAATCATTTGCTAGTCCATCATCTGCACGAAGAACAGATTGAGTTTGGGGAGTTTGGGAAGAAAGAATGAGTTAGGCAAATTACTTCTTAAGTCCTTAGAATTTTTCGTTTGTGTCAATCTTAGCCTAAAGTTTCTTGTTCTTCTAGTATAGTCACTCATTGTTATGAAAGAGAAGGCCACGTGGTTGTGTGAGACCAAGAAATTGTGACATAAGTAGTTTCGGTCTAAAATAATGAAGAAATTGATGAAAGGGACTTAGATAGGGAACAATGTATGAGTTACCAGACTTAAGAGGCACTAGTTGAGATAAGAGACCAAGTTAAGACAACTGTTATAGTTAGAGGACCACTTTTTGGATTTTACCCAAAACGGGTAAAATGCACCACAGTGCAAAACTTGTAAATTTGATTGTAAATTGGTTCTTAACCTTCTTTTTATTGTATATTGGTCTCTAACATTAGTCAAAGACTGAATTGACATAAAAAAATAATTTTGCAAAGAAAGAAAAGTTCATATAATTTAAATGGTATATTAACCATAGAAAAATTAATGACAAAAAATAAATTTATAGGAAGATATTTACAAGATAGTTGAAATTAGAATTTAGAAAGTTACTGTCGTTTTATTTTTTGGGAGTTAGAATTCAAACTGCATGGTAACTCTCTTTTCATGAATTTAATTTATACCATAATTTTTTTAGATTAAATGAATCATTTAAATTATAATTTTTTCCTCATTAAAAACTGAGTTTCTATATCAATTCAGTTTTCTTCAAGGCTAAAGATCAATGTGCAAGGAATTATAAAGGTTTGGACCAATGAAATGAAAGACAACGAATTTAATGAAAATTAAATGTTTGGGAGATTTTGTGATTTTTACCCTTAAAACCACAATACCTATCCAAGAGTCAGAATTTCGTTTAGTTGGTACAACAGTTTTTTTTTTTTTATCTCTCTGTTTAGAGCACGAGTTAATTTATTTTCTTTAGTTTGTTTCACAAATAAACTACTAATCTAACACACACATATACTGAAAATAAATGAAATATATGTTATTTTGAAAAAAAATTTAAAATAAAAATAAAATATTTATAACACAAAATTAAAAAAGTACAATACAAAAAAATTACCAAAAAAAATGAACAGTTAGTTTGGAGCGCAGCAGCAATTATTAGGTAGAAACATTAATACTTTATCAGTTTACTACGTTTCGGCTTTAGCTGTCATGTTAACAACTCTTTTGTTTTAAAAGGATATATACTGTGATTCTTTCATATAATCATGGGCAGCAAGTAGATCGGGAGGTGTACATCTCCATAATTACATATATAAATTTTCCAGTCGATTAGCTTGCAGATTCAACAACAATAATATTATTTTATATTGCTCATTAAATTTGAATCTTGTAAATGATATTTCTGCACACAATAATAGTATTATCTACTATAAATATGATATTTTCATTCTATAATGGCAATATATTTATTTTCTTATGGCCTAAATACCTAGAATAATCTATACTATAGTGACTCGATCATTCAATTCCTTGAACATTTTAGGGTATGAATTGATTTCTGAAGTATGAAGACCCGGACACTTTGCCCACTTGACATTTTAGGCTCAAGAATAATGATATTGTTTGATATTACTCGTTAAACCGGAATCTTATGAATGAATTGAAGAAAATTTAGTTCACAACTATTGAGCACTTTAATTTTCATGATATAAAATAAATATAAAAATTAAAGCGTACTTGGTTATCACTGAAGAACTGAGTGATAGTATTCTTGATGAAAATCGCCTCTTTGAATATATTGCAGAAGACGTGACTTGTTGTAAATACCTAAGATCATATATTTAATTAACTTGGAAATACAAGCAATTAAATATATTGGTTCACACCCAATACTCGACCATAATTCTCTTTATAGTGATAGAGAAGTGTGTATGGTGAAATAGAACAAGTAAAGCCTCCAGAAATTGTATTCGCAACCACACTTTGCACAATTCTATTGCCCTCTATTTATAGGGGATGAAATGACACTTATAACGGGTCATAACCCTTCATAAAAGAATCACAACTCTTCATAACAGATTGTACTACTTTGCTAAGAGGTGATTTTATCTGCCCATAACTTCTTGCCTTAAAATAAAACAATAACTACCCTTAGAAGAGATGTGTTGGTTCAGTCATAAAGTTACAACTTTTCTATGAGTTGTGTCTCATTAAATCAAGACCATAACCACCTTATAAAGGTTGTTAAATTTGTCTAAAACCTGATCTTTCACTAAAAGTCATATTATTTCACTAATATGTTATGGTGCACAACTATTTTCCCAAGGGTTATATATGTTTGGATAGACATATTTTTTCATTTAAATGTTATATCCCTTCATAATATAAGCAGTTATAGGGTAGTTATTAAATAATTATCTCATGTGTCAAGGTGTATATGTATACCAATATCTGATGTGACTACATCATATAGTAATAAAACAAATATATTTTAGTGCGTTTATAGAATTTAGTAATTATTGTTGATAACTAAATTCCAACATGAATCTCGCTGGCCAAGTAATAAAATCATTTTGTTGCCGGTAAAAAAACTATGCTAATCCTTTCTGTGTCCAAATTTTCGTAGCTAATACGAGTTATTTGCTGTGTCAAATATTGCACCACCAACGTTGGAATATTAATCACGTTTCTTGTCGTCACAATGTGCTGATCTCTTACGAGGAGCACAAGTTGAGTTACGACTTACTTTTACTTTTACTGCGGCAATTTTTGTGACGGTCTATTCACGAGATGAAAGTTATCATAAATATAAGTTGTAACGGATTTTTTGGCCTTTAGATGCAAGTTTAGTCGGGAAAAAAAAACCTTTGTTTTCTTACAGAGGTTCTACATGAAAAATTATATCTTGATCTACAAATGTTAAAATTGCATTATTCTTGAGCCATTGCAAAAACTTTTATTTACTCAGCTTATATATGCCACTTGAAACTTTGTACTTTAAGAAGCTTAAAAAATATTTTTAAAATATGTTTTTTAAAAAGGAAGTCATTTTTATTGATTTTTCCTTTTTTTAGCCTATATAGGTACAGAAAAAATTAATGAAATAAGTATTTATAAAAAAATTTATTCAACTGGTTATTGGGTAGATATAGTATTAGCTATCAAATAACATTTGTTCTAGATAAAAAATCAGTAAAACAAAAAATAATACATTACTTTCTCCTTCACATACCTATTGAACCATTTGGTTTGACATTGAGACTATGAAAGTAGAAAAAGTTTATAAATTATTTTCACTTTTATCTTTATTTTTTTGCACGTAAATTGAAAAAGTTAGAAAAAGTGAATATTAAAATTATAGTTTGAAGGGTAGTATTGGTAAAGTAATTCACTGTATATGAAAATATTGAAAAATTTTGAGAATGTCTAAAATAAAATATGTTGTAATATTTTTGGATAGAGCCAGTAAATAATAAGTTATTTAATATAAAAAGAACAGAGAGACACCTTATTATAAAATAAGTTTTCCAGCCTTCATATGAATTGTAGACCTTTCCTTTATCTTTCCGTGGTTTTGATATTATAACTATATTTTAAAAGGCATGGGTTGATACTTTTCATGAACAGTGTAATTTTCTTTTTTGCACTTTATCGCGGATGCAATTGAATCTTTCTAAACTACGATCCCCTTTCGGCGAGGTAACCACGGTTTTGAGGGTATGTGTTGCTATTTCTGTAGTTTCACTGTGTTTTACGTTTCCTTTTGGTTAAAATGCGTTCTCAGTCCCCCAATTTCTATATTTTTCCATTTTAGTCCCTATGTTCTACCTTTGAGACGTTTTGGTCCCTAAACTTAATAACTACTCAACTAAATTCTTTCCGTTTGCTCTTGATCACCAAATTTCTTTTTTCTTTTTTTTTTCTTTTAAGGTATTATCGTACAAATAAAAACATTGATCACAATCAATTGTTGAACTTGTAATATCTAAACTTTTTCCATTTCCTTTCATAGTCCCCAAATTTTTTGGCTAATTTATTTATTTTCTTTTCTTTTAACTTTAGTGGTGAAAATGTTAATTGATCAACATAAAAGAAACTCAATTTTGTATCTTGGTCATATCTTTTGATAATTAATGATTGAGTTTTGTAGCATGAGTTATTTAATTAAAAGCTCTATAATTTAAGAAAATAATTTGGTTCATAATTACTGAAATTAAAAGTGATTTTTTCATCGGTATTAAAAATTGAAACTTGAGTTGATAAGAGATGAAAATTTTCAATAAATTATTTTTTAATGAAACAATATCCATCATTTCAAAGAACGCATGTTGTTATGTTTCATAGTGTCATGTTTCAATTTTAAGTAATTATTTTAATAATAAGAACATAGCATAAAGAAAACAGAGCTCAAAATTAAAATAAAGTGAAATTTGTGGGCAAGAATTTTTTAGTTATTTATTATTGAGAATTTATTTATTGCTAAATTCATTAAAAAAAAAAACTTCTTGTGTGGATAAAAATAACCTCGTTTTCACTATATCTTGGGTTACAGAGCTTCTTTTAAAAGAACTCAGAATCAAATTACTTGAAAAATATATCCCAAAAACATGATGTAGAAACTTTTGTAGTGATTCTGGGTAGGATGGTACACAAATCATAAAATAAGATCCAGGGACTCCATTACAGATGATGTGCACATTTTCCGAATGATAATATTGAAGATTGGAGCTGACCAAGTCCAGCAGCCAATCGGATGTTAATTGTTTCAATTTGTTAATCGAAGCAGAGATAACAATGAGGACAGCTAAAAATGGATTTTCCTCAGATAAAATTGCTAGATCCTTATCTGCATTATGTTGGACTTTACTCCGATCGATTGTTTCATTACCAGCACCGGTAGAATGCACCAAAGGATAAAACTTTTAATTTCCATTGTAAATTGGTTCTTAATTTTTATTTTGTTGTATATTGGTCTCTAACATTCATAAAAACTGAATTGGCAACGAAACATATTTACAAAACAAAAAAATTGATAATTTAAATGGTATATTAATTACGCTTTTTGTCAATTTTTTTGTTAACTTGGATGAAGGTTACTTATGTGGCACTTTCAAACCCCTTTTTGGACTTCCAGGCCGCATGATGTGACAACCTCTTTCATAAGAATAAGTGACTATCATACAAGAACAAGAAACCTTAGGCTAAATTTGACACAAAATTATAAATTTAAGGACTTAAAACATTTATTTAGCCCAAATTTCATCCCCTCCTCCAAATCTTCTTCTTCCTCGGAACCTTGCCATGCTTCTGATTGTACCCAAAGTTCGCATAAATCAAGAAACCTATCTGAGAAATCTTTGAAGAATGAGTAAACTGAATCCAGAAACAATGAATTGACCCAAAATTCGTCGTCAACATCATGTCCCACATATGCATTGACCCCCACAACCACGCCCTGCTCTATGTGCGGCTGCAATGGCTCCTCAATTTCCCCACGCTCTGTAGTTACTGCTTCCACCGCTGTATGTTCTGCTTCCCCAATCCCCCAGCAACCAAAGCAGCTTTTTCATCCGTGTCATTGCCTGGCCTGAGCTACGGGTCCAGGAGAAGCCCATTCTCTCCCTCATAAGAACCCTTATAAAACAGAACAATTTCTGAATTTCATCCTTAGACCAAAATCGCCTCCATATCCATCCGGTTTTGTTTTTTCTGAAAAAATACCCTAATCAAATCATATACCTACAGAAGACGAAGCAATTATGAAGCCACAGTCGAAGGTCTTGAACAGAGGATCGACAATCCACACATCTTCTCCACCTTGAGCTGCAGCTTCATGACATCACCGCAATCCGGCGCAGCCACCAATCCGGTGCCCACAATGGGATTGTTCTTGCCAAAATCCCTGATCTCGTGGTTGACAACACAGATTGGGCATGACAGCAGACGTGTGGGAAGGCAAGGTATGTGCATGGCAGGAGCGAGAAGGATCGCCGCATGCGCCACTACGGGGGATCTCATAAGGGTCCCGGCGATGGAGGCACAGCCACCAAAGGGCCGGACGTGGAGGCGCTGCCTCGATCCTTGTGAAGAACTCTCAGATTTATTTCTTCTTTTGTTGTTCCAACATCCAAATTTGGCATCTTCATTGATTGGGTTTAATTGGGGAAAGATTTTCCATTGAGGTCTGAACTAGGTTTCTAATATTTATGTCAAACTGTTTGAAATTGACTTGAATGAAATTTGGAAGAGCAAATCTGAGACCAAAATCATTCTTTGGTTCATCATCTGTGTGAAGAACAGATTGAGTTTGGGGAAGATAGAATGAGTTTGGTCTAATGACATTTTAAGTCCCTAATATTATTTATTTATGTCAATTTTTGGCTTAAAATTTCTTAGTCTTTTAGTTTAATCATTTATTGCTATAAAAGAGAAGAACATGTGGCAGCGTGAGACCTAGAAAGTGCCACATAAGCAACGTCAGTCTAAAATAATGGAGAAATTGACGTAAGTGACTTAGATAGGAAACAATAGATGAGTTAAAAGACTTTAAAAGACACTAATTGAGATAAGGAACTACATTAAGAAGACTGCTATAACGAGAGGACCACATATAAATTTTACCCAAATAATTAGATTCTTATATTAATTAAGTTGGACTTTGATCCGATTGATTGTTGTGAGTCATCTTACAACCAGGGTAGAATGCACCAAAGTGCAGAACTTTTAATTTCGATTGTAAATTGGTTCTTAATCTCCATTTTGTTGTATATTGATCTCTAACATTAGTCAAGACTGAATTGGTACAAAAACGCTATTTATGAAAAGAAAAATTAATAATTTAAATGGTATATTAACTGTAGAAACAATATAAGAAAAAAATTAAAGTCTTATAGTTTCGCGTGAGTTAGAATTTAAATAGTTTAGTGGCTATCTTTTCATGAACTTAATTTGTACCATAATTTTTTGAGATTAAATGAATCATTTAAATTTTAATTTTTTCTCACTATAAATTGGTATGTCAATTCAGTTTTCTTTAAGGCTAAAGACTAATATGCAAGAAATTATAAATACTTGAACCAATATGCAATGAAACGAAAGTTGATGACCAATTTGCAATGACAAATGTTTGGGAGTTTTTGTGCTTTTTGCCCTTAAAACCACAATGCCTATCCAAAAGTCATAATATTCGTTTAGTTGGTTCCGCAGCTTTTTTTTAATCTCTTTTTAGAGCACGAGTTAATTTATTTTCTTTATTTTGTTTCACAAATAAACTAATAATCTAACACACACATATGCTAAAAATAAAAGAAATGTCTATTATTTTGCAAAAAAAAAAGTTAAAAATAAAAATAAAATATCAATAAGACAAAATTAAAAAAGAACAGTACAAAGAAAATTGCCAAAAAAATGAAGGAACAGTTAGTTCGAAAGGCATCATGAGCAATTATTTGGTAGAACAATCAATAGTTTATTACTTTACCAAGTTTCGGCTTTGGCTGTCATGTTAACTACTCGTATTTTAAAAGGATATATAAATGTTGTGACTCCTTATATAATCATGAGCAGCAAGCAGATCGGAAATAGAGGTGGGAACCGGGTCGGCTCTGCCTAGGCCCGGCCGGTCCTGAGGACCGGGCACGGACCGGTTGTAGGCGGGGCGGTTCCGCATCCAGGTCGGGGGCGGGGCGGGGCGGTCCCGAGCCGGTCCCGGAGAGGGGCGAGGCGAGGCGGTCCCGAGCCGGGCCCGGGGTGGGGCGGGGCAGGTTTGGAGTTTTTGTTTTTTTAAAATTAAAAACATAATTAATTATATATGTTATAAATATTTTTAAGAAAAAACACTACATCTAGTGTAAGTTTTATTAAGTTAAAAAACTAAACGGCACGTACAAATAATCGGAATGAACCTTATATTTTGAAATGGCAAAAATGTTTCGGAAATGATAAATAATAGAAACCTATGATCTGTGCTGAACAACATAATCAGATCAAATACAAACTACATGTATAATAGAAACCTGCGGGGCGGGGCGGGGCGGTCCGGTCTTACGGGGCGGGTCCTGGTCCGGGGCGGTCCGTTTTGCACCACCTCTTCCTTTTGGGCCCATATTCGGCCCATATCTTAGCGGGCTTTTGCTGGGGAGGGGCGCGGCGGGTTTGACTTCCGGGCGGGTCCCGTTTCGGGCCGGGTTGACCCGGCCCAAGTCCCACCTCTAATCGGAAAGCGTACATCTCCGTAATTATATATAGGATAAATTACAATTTATCCCCTAAGGTTTAGGTAAAATTACACTTTATCCCTTCTATTTCAGAAATATACACTTTACCCCCTATATTTTCAATACAATCCGACATTAACTTTTGAAATAATAATTTAGACTATACAACATTCATCATCAAGTAATTTTAATTTGTATGGTATTTTTTTAGAATTAATTGACATTTAAAAAATATAGTTTTAAAAACTAAAAGAAATATAGAAAAAAAACTAATAATTTAAAATATCCATTTACTATGAAAAAAATACCATATAGATTAAAATTACTGAAAGATGGCTACCGTAATAACTAAATTAAGATTTCAGAAGTTGCTGTAGGACTGTATTAAACAAGTAGGGGGCAAAGTGTATACTTCTAAAATAATAGAGGCAAAGTGTAATTTTACCTAAATCTTAGGGGGAAAATTGTAATTTTCCCATTATATATACAAATTTTCCACTCCATTAGCTTGCATGTATAACTATCAATGTGACGTTTTTCAGATTTAAGAACAATGTTATTACTCTATATTACTCGTTAAATTTAAATCTTATTAATGACATTTTTCTACATAATAATAGCATTATCTACTATGAATATGACATTTTTATCAATAATGGAAATATTTAATTCTTTATGGCCTAAATATCTAGAACAACCTGTACTATAGTAAATTGATCCAGTTCTCTGAATATTTTGAGGATATGGATTTAGTCTTGAAGTATGGCGGTTAGGACACTTTACCTATTTCACTTTTTTAGATTCAAAAATAATAATATTGCTTGATATTACTCGTTAAATTGGAATCTTACAAATGAATCTCGCTGGCCAAGTAATAAAATCATTCTGTTGCCGATAAAAAAAAAAAAAGGCTAATTCTTTCTGTTTCTAAATTTTCGTAACTAATACGAGTTATTTATTGTGTCAAATATTTCATCACCAACGTTAGAATATTAATGACGTTTCCTGTCGTCACAATGTGCTGATCTCTTACGAGGAGCACAAGTTGAGTCACGATTTATTCAACTGGTTATTGGGTAGATATAATATTAGCTATCAGGTAACATTTGTTCTAGATAAAATTCAGTAAAATAAAAAATAATATATTGTTTCCTTCTTTCTATATCTATTGAACCATTTACTTTGACGCTGAGATTAAGAAAGTAGAAAGAATTATATGTTGTTTTCCCTTTTATTCATAACTGTTTGCACTTACATTGATAAAGTTAGAAAAAATTGAATATTAATGTTATAGCTTGAAGCGTAATATTGGTAAAATAATTCACTAAATATGAAAATATTGTAAAAATTTGAGAATGTCTAAAATAGAATATGTTGTAATATTTTGGGACTGAGATAGTAAATAAAAAGTTAAATAATATAAAAAAACAGAGAGGGGACCTTATTATAAAATAAAATTTGAACCCTTTATATGAATTCTCTACCTTTCCATTATCTTTCCATGGTTTTGATATTATAAGTATATTCTAAAGGTTTGTACTTTCATGAACAATGTGGTTTTCTTTTCCACTTTTTCGAGGATGCAATTGAATCTTTCTAAAGTACTGTCCCCTTTCGGCAAGGTGACGACGCTTTTGAGGGTATGTTTCCTTTTGGTTAAAACAAGTTCTCAGTCCCTGAGTTTCTACCCTTTCCCATTTTAGTCCCTTTTTTCAACGTTTAAAGCGTTTTGGTCCCCAAGCTTAATAACTATTTAACTAAATTCTTTCTATTTGCTCTTGATCACCAAATTTCTTTCTTTCTTTTTTTTTTCTTTTAATGAACTATTTTCTAAAGCAAAACATTGATCACTATCAATTGTTGAACCCATAATATCTAAACTTTTTTCCATTTCCTCTCTTAGTCCCAAAATTTTTGGCCAATTCATCTCTTTTCTTTTCTTTTAACTTTAATAGTGAAACCGTTAATTAATTAACATAAAACAAACATAATTTTGTGTCTTGGTCATATCTTTTCATTATTATTGATTGAGTTTTGTAGAATGATTTATTTAATTATAAACTCTATAATTTAATAAAGTAATTTGGTCCATAATTGTTAAAATTAAAAGTGAATTTTTTCAAAATAAAATTTTCATCTGTATTAAAAATTGGAACTTGAGTTGATAAGATGTGACAACTTTCAGTGAATTATTTTTTAATGAAAAAAATATTAACTATTTCAAAGCATGTATGATGTTATGTTTCATGTAATCATGTTTTGATTGTAAGTAATTATTTTAATGATAAGAACATAATATAAAGAAAACACTGCTCAAAATTAAACTAAAGTGAAATTTATGGGTACGGATTTTTTAGTTATTTATTTTTGACAATTTCTTTATTGCTAAATTCATAAAAGAAACTTCCTGTGTGGGTAAAAAATAACCTCGTTTTTACTCTATCTTGGGTTACAGAGCTTCTTCTAAAAGAAGTCAAACCAAATTACTTGAAAAATATATCCCAACACATGATGGAGAAACTTTTGTTGTGTTTCTGGGTAGGAAGGTGCACAAATCATAAAATAAGACCCAGGGACTCGATTTATGTGGATATTTTGCCGAGCAATAATATTGGAGACTGGTGTTGACCAAGTCGAACAGCCAATCGGGTGTTAATTATTTCATTTTGTTAATCGAAGCGGAGATCACAATGAGGACGGCAAAAAAAGATCTTTTTACGGATAAAATAATTAGATTCTCATCATAATTAAGTTGGACCAAGGGTAGAATGCACCAAAGTATAAAAATTTAATTTCCATTGTAAATTGGTTCTTAATTTCAATTTTGTTATATATTGGTCTCTAACATTCGTAAAGAATTGAATTGGCACATAAAACCTATTTACAAAGAGAAAAAATTAATAATTTAAATGTTATATTAACTGTAGAAAAATTATGACACAAATTAAATTTATATGAAGATATTTGGTAACTATTTGGTAGTTTAAATTAAAAATTAAAAAGCTAATGTCAAATGGTTTCGTAAGAGTTAGAATTCAAACTATTTGGTAACTATTTTTTTATAAATTTAATTTATACCGTATTTTTTTGAAATTTAATAAATCATTTAAATTATTATTTTTTTCTTACTATAAATTGGGTTTGTATGTCAGTTCAATTCTCTTTAAGGCTAGAGACAAATATGCAAGAAATTATAAAGGTTTAAACCAATAAGAAATGAAATGGAAGATGAGGACCAATTTGCAATGAAAAATAAAGGTTTCGGAGTTTGTTCATTTTACCCTTAAAACCACAATGATAAAAGGGTCAGAATATTCATTTAGTTTTTTTTTTTTTTTGTATACAAAAACTAAGAAACGCTAAGAAAGTAAGAAATAGACAGAAGAGAATAAGCAAGGGAATGAACTTTTTCTACAATGTTATGTGGCACAATGAGAAGAGTAACTTGCTGCATGATGGTGAATGTGCTCATAATTTGCTAGGCAATCCTCTAGTCCTCAAGTCGAGTGTCCTCAGGATGTAAAATACTAAATAAGGCCTGTACACAAGGGAAAGAAAGAGCATTACACTTGGAGCTAGCTAGCTCAAAGGTAAAAACCAAGTTTTATGGTTTTTAGCAGTGAGTTTGCTATGTATATAAAGTGACTTATGCACTAAGTAGTTACCTTTATTAGGAATCATTATTGTGTATAACACTTAAGTTACTTTTAGGTGCATGCTAAGGTTCTAAAGTATACACAAGTTGTTGCTTGATGCTTAAGCAACTAGAGTTTTATTGTCTTGGCATGTGTTTTACTTGTGATTTTAAATAATTGGTGCAATGTTTTCTTATTTTTGATTTATTTAATTACTGCATAGCAGAGACAAATGCATGCATATCTTTTTACATGATAGGCGAAGTAACTAGTTGCATGCAGATTTTTAATTTATCAACAAGTAATGACTAGCTAACTGTAACAAAGTGGGATCATAGTTTGTAAAAGCCTACAAGTTTATGTTAACTCAGGGTACAGGGACCCTGTTCTGGTACAGCTCAGAGTAGGTCAATGGTCATAGTACAGACAATATGTGGCTAAAATCCAAGAATTCCCTGTGCTTATTGTAGTTACCATTACTTATAAGTTGTTTTGTCTAGCTTTGAGTGCAAGTATATAAGAGGTAATCCAGTAAAGTGGTAGCACTGAGGTAAGGATCTTAGGAAAAAGTTAGTAGCCCGACAATGAATTCCATGAGGAAGATGACAAAACTATTATAGTGCATCATTGTGGCATCTATGGCCTAATAAGTATCTAGCTCATAAAGGAAGCCTGCCCACCCCTTAAAGAATGGGAGACCATGGCTAATACCTAAGGAGTAAAGGTTAAAGTGTGCCTAACCAACTAGGGCACTAACACTAGAAAAGGAATCTCTACCCCAAGGGCAAGACCAAGGTCATGGAGGCTTAAGTGCATAAGGATGATGGTTACTAACAGTAAGTAACCAAGAAGCTTAAGTGTAAAGGTTAAGGTACACTAAGTTACCATGGTGTACCGAGGCTAAGTTAATTATAATTACCTTAGGGCAAGGAGTGCCATGAGCATTAAGAGTACTTGAAAGACCATGGGATAAGGGCTAAGGTGCACTAAGTTTATGCACCGAGGGCAAAAGAGTAATATCTTCACCCCAAGGTAAATGTTGGCTTGGAGTAGGAGCTTAGGTAAAGGTCTTTTTAAGGTAGATTTCATGGAAACCTCTAAGGAAGAATGGGAAAATAAGAAAAGTTATCTGTCTAGTGCGTGAAAGTAAAGAGATCAAGTAGACTAATGGCTAGAGAATTCCTAAGGTCAAGGCTTGAACATGGAAAAGTACAAGGAATGCCTCAATCATTGGAGGAGTACCGCTAGTGCCCAAGGGCAACCAGAAGTTCTACTTGAACCAGTTGATTGGTTAAGGAGTTGACAACAAAGGAAAGGTGACTTTAAGTTTGCAGCATAGTAATAAGTAGTTTTTATTGATTAAACTACTATGTCTGTGGTTGTGATTAAGCATAGAAAGCTAAGGTTACAAAGGAAGTGGTGGGTAGGTAAAACCCATAAGGACTCCAAGGGTAGGCTGGTTATACCATTAAAGTGGTAAAAAGTAATGTTTTGAAGGTTAGAGATAGTTATTTTCTGTGAGATGTGTGATTGTGGGTTTATTGAATGGTGAAGTGATACATGGGAATGGATTGGTTAAGGGCATAAGAACCAACTTGACGTGCATAAGTGACCTTTGAAAATACTTCAAGGGTAAGGGTGACTTATGCAAGAATATTGGTAAATGGTGCCATAAGCATGTACTTTAAGTTAATGGGGCTTGTCTTCATGGTGCAAGAAGTGAATTATTCACTATGGGAAGGTTTCTAAAAAGGGCAACTCAAAGCGTCGGCCTATTTCCAGGAAGTTTTGCTTAGTAATCTATAAGGGCTACCATGTTAAGAAGGATCAAATTCTCCATGCACTAATAGTTAACAGCAATGTGGCTTAAAGATGTGAAGAGTTATTTTAATAGAGCTTGGTGCTATGTGAAAAGAAGGGGAAGTTGGTACCCTAAGAACTTATAGTAATTGCAAGAAAATGGTAACAAAATTTATGTACCATAGCCCACAAGTTCCAAAACCATTAAGCTATTTTTGAAATTAGAGGTTCATAGAGGAGCGGAGTCTAAAGGAAGCTTGGATTACTCTAGATAACAAGGTGACCGAGAATGGAATTTTAACCCCAAGGAAGAGTTGGTTAAGCTAAGCTGATTGGAACTACCCAATGAGTCTCAGAAGTTGAAATTTGTTGTTTGACAACCTTGAATTGCTAAATGCCTATGGGAGCTTAGAATTTGTAGTGGCTGAAGAGACTCTAAGTACCTAACTGAATTTATAGAGCCTAATAAAGTGCCAAATAAGACTTCCCTAGACATAAAGAGACTGTTGGCCTTGATCAAGCCTAAGGGTGTGCACAACATGGGTTACAGGTGTGTAAATCACACTAAGTAGTCATGATAATCAGTGCATAAGGATGAGCTAGATGAGGCAATGACCTAAGTATGTGCCTAAGTATCAGGATGTAAGGTATATTTATTGAAGTGGCCTTAAGGAGGGCATAAAGTGGTAAGTCTCAGCCTAGACCAAGTGTGATGGGCAATACTTGGTTTAAGTAAACCATGTGGATTTGGGTTATTAAGAACAATTCCTAAAGGTTCCTAGAAAGAAATTGAAGTATAAGAATCCCCAAATGCCAAGTGCTAAGTTAGAACTGAACATTCCTAAGTTAGGCCAAGGGTGTGGCATAAGGGTATAAAAGCTAAGGAAGACCATGAAAGGCTAATTGCCCTATATCATAATGGCTTCCTAAGAAAGTTGATAAGAGCCATAAAGCCTAAGGGAGCTCAATGCCAAATATACACCCAAAATAGCCAAGTAACCAAAGTAAGGCCTAAAGAGAAGGTGTAGTGTCAACTTGAACAGCGTAGGGTATTTAAAACACCTAAGTAAAGTTGGTCAATGGTGTTAAGGATGGGTCTTAAATAATTTAGGAATACCAAAGAAAGGGTTGTAATGGCCAAGACACCCTATCGCCATGAGAGGCCTAGTTGGTCAAGCAGTGACTCTTAAAAAACAAAAATAATAGGAGCATACTAAGGGTATATTAAGAGCTAAAGGCCAAATAATGGATAAATGGATAAGGAATAGCCAAGGACCCTAAGCGTGTGTTAAGAGATTACCTAGAGGAATCAAGGATTAAGGATTTAGGAGGCGAGCATCAATTCAGAGAACAACCGAAAGTTAAGAAGTCCGTGTGGACAAAGATACCTATAACAAATGCAAAGGTGTTAAGTTTATGGGTGCCCTTAAGGCTAAAGTGCATATGGGTAGTGAGTCACTACAAAAACATGAGCACGTTGAAGCATATAGGTTAAAGGGTTTAATAAAAACCGCTTCAATAATTGAAGGCGTGCTTGAGTTAGAAACGGTTTGTCCTGACCGCTTCGAATTTCACTTTCTTATAATGACCAAAATGTTAAGTAATGTAAAATTTAGGAATGTTTGCAAACAAAATGAAAAATTTGGGGGGTTTCTTAAATAAAAAATAAAAATTAAGACCCCAAGGCCTCTTTTAGCCTTATCATTGCAGACTTCTTGCATTCTCGGGTTTTGCGCCTCTTAACTTTTGGTTCTCAGCCATCTTGACCTTTCGCCCTCTTATTCACTTCCTATCACCCTCCTCATTTATTGCCCTTACCCTCTATCTTTCTCAGTTTATTGTGCTCTTTATTTTCCGCCATTGCCATTTTTCGTTCTTTGCCCTCGCTGAGTCAACATCTCTCATCCTCCGCCCTTGTCCTTCTTGTTGTTTGCCTATCAACCTCTTTCGATTATCATTGGCATCTTGGATTCTCACCTATTGGTCGACATTCATTCATCATTCCAACCATCAGTAAGGAGAGGTGAGAGACAGGAAAAGAATGCGGAGGATAAAAGTAAGGAAGGAGCCCGATTTGGTTGATTTCTTGGAGGTCCAATTAGACTAGTAGTAATGGCGGTGGTTTTATTGAAGTCTAATTCGGCCCATTTTCTGAGGTTGGGGACATGGATGGAGAATGATGACTGGGGACAGAGGATGGAGAGCAGTCAGAAGGTGAAGGTTGGTGGTAGGCGATGTTGGAGAAGGAGGCCAAGATGAGGAGGGGAGTTTTTTTTGTTAGATTTCAATATTTTAAGGATTCTTTGTTAAAGTGGAAAGTTTTCAGGGGTTAAAGTTAGCATTTTCTTTGATAATTCTATGCTAACATGACATTTTCTGTCTAAACTAACGAGTTCCATCATTCAAAGATCTAAAATGAGAAGTTTAAATGAGGATAGGGAGTTGAAACATACAAGTTGAAGCTAGGGTTCAATCTAGAATAATAATTAAATCTTATGGTCTAATCATGCAATTAACCTTGATTAGCTTGCTTGTCTATCTATATTAATATCACATTTTCAGATTCAAGAACAATCATATTAGTTGTTAAATTTGAATCTTATAAATGATGTTTTTATTTGCACAATAATAACGTTATCTACTGTAAATATGACATTTTTCTTCAATAATGGTGATGTCTATTTTTTATAGCCTAAATACCTAGAAAACCCTTATATTATAGTGACTCTGTCATTTGGTCTCTCGAACATTTTGGGGGTAGAAATTGTACCATGAACTATGATAATCGGGACTCTTTGTCCACTTGACTCAACTTCTATCTACTTAAAAAGGAATACAACCATATAACTACCACTTAAGTTACCTAATTTTTGTCTTTTGTGCCCCATGTTTTGTCTCCTCCATTTATGCCACCATCTTCTATCCACTCAGGTTAACGCGATAAAAGTCTTACTCCTCAGCCAAAATTCCTCGTTGCTCTACTCATCCTTTAGATTTACGGCTAGCGCTATGATAACCATTTCATATTACCCCAGCTCTAGACAGCTTGCTGGTACATAGTGCTTTTTTTAGCAACTCTATGATCACCATTTCCATCTCTATTGCCTCCACTGGCTTTCTTGTGGCAAGCTCTTTCAATTGTTTGATTCAATCTTGATAACATTATTTTCCTCCCTCATTCACTAATCGTATAATCCTGAAGGGGTTTTAGGACTCCTAGTAGCTTTAGGATCCTTGCTGATTATGATACCTCTTAATCTTAATAAATCCCTATTTATTAGGAGATGTTGTTTTTGTTTTTGCTACACATTTTGCTTTTTTCTATTAGTTCATGTAAGGCTATATAACATCCAAGTTATCTTTCAATAAAGATGAATGCCATTTTCCCAGATTTGTTGAGTTTTCACAAGAAAGTTTTCTTAACATTATGGTATTAGAGCCCTTACTAGGCTTGTGAAAAAAAAAAAAACACGGCAGTAGTCTTTGTTTTGCAGCAGCAAGAAAATGGCATCAGATGGAAGTTTTGAACAGCCCTCCAATCTCCGCTTCGATGGTCACTATGACCATTGGAGCATGCTGATGGAGAACTTCTTAAGATCCAAGGAATATTGGAGTCTTGTGGGGACCGATTACACTGAACCCGAGGATGGAGTGCCACCGTTGACAGAAGCATAGTAGAAATGATTAGATGAAGCGAAGTTGAAAGATCTGAAGGTGAAGAATTATTTATTCCAAGCCATTGATCGAACTATTCTTGAAACTATCGTTTAGAATGATACTTTTAAGCAAATTTGGGAATCCATGAAATGGAAGTACGCAGGCAATAAGAGAGTAAAATGATCTGTTCTTCAAGCTTTTCGTAAAGAGTTTAAAAGTTGGAGATAAAGTCAGGAGAAGGCGTCTTTAAGTATATCTCCAGAATGATGGCAGTATCTAACAAAATAAAAATCCATAGAGAAGTGGTGAAAGATGTCATAATAGTGGAGAAAATATTGTGCTCTCTGACCGACAAATTTAACTATATTGTTTGCTCCATTGAAGAGTCAAAAGACATTGATCACTTATCAATTGAATTATTCACGAGCAGAAGTTCCACAAGCATAATGAAGAGCAGTAGGCACTGAAAGTGACAAATGAAGAAAAAACAAGAGGCAAAGGTCGTGGTCGCGGCGCCTTTTGAGGGAGAAGAAGAGGTAGAGGACGACAATCATTCAACAAAACTCTAGTGGAATGCTACAAATGTCATAGACTTGGTCATTTCCAATATGAATATCCAAGTTAGGATAAAAAGGCAAATTATGCTGAGTTTGGAGAAGAAGAAATGTTGTTAATGGCCCAGGTAGAGTTGAACGAATCAAAGGACATGTGGTTTTTTTCGATTTGGGGTGTAGCAATCACATGTGTGAGAATAAAACATTCTTTTGAAATCTTAATGAAAGCTATAGGTAGGACGTAAAACTAGGGAATGAATCGACGATGGAGGTGATAGGAAAAGAAGATGTAAGGCTAAAGGTGAATGGGTTCAATCATAAGGTGATTGATGTGTATTTTGTGCCAGATTTGAAAAACAATCTACTAAGTATCAGGCAACTACAGCAACTACAAGAAAAAGGGCTTGACTATTCTCTCTTAGCATGACTTCTGTAAGATCTATCATCCTGAGAAAGGACTTATTATTCAAACAGTAATGTCTGTCCACAGAATGTTCACCTTGATGGCTACAACACAACCAAGCAAGTACGCATACTTTCACGCAATGTCTGAAGATGTACCACATGTTTGGCATTGTAGATATGGGTACTTAAGTAATAAAGGGTTCAATCCAAGAGAATGGTGCATGGACTACCCTAAGTAGAGGCTCCAACAACTTTCTGCATCGACTGCTTCATCAGAAAACAACATCAAGATCTGATTCCAAAAAAAGGTACTTGGAGAGCAACAGAGAAGCTTCAGTCGATCCATGTTGATATAAGTGGCCTTATCTCACCTGCTTCAAATGGGCGAAAAAAGTGCTTAATCTGTTTCATTGATGATTTTAGTAGGAAGGCATAGGTTTACTTCTTAGTTGAAAAAGCTGAAGCACTGCTTACTTCCAAGATTTTTAAAAGTTATGTTGAGAAAGAAGCAGGTGTTTATATCAAATGCCGATGCACTAATCGTGGGGGTGAGTTCACTTCACATTCTTTCAATGAGTTTTGCCAAGAGAATGGAATCAAGAGACAGCTGACTACAGCTTATACTCCACAATAGAACAAAGTTTTTGAGAGAAAAAATTGAACTTTCATGAACTTAGTTCGAAGCATGCTTTCAGAAAAGAAAAAACCAAAGACCTTATGGCTAGAAGCAATCAAGTGGGCTGTGCATATCCTGAACCAAAGTCCAACATTGGTGGTAAAAAAATATGACTCTAGAAAAGGCTTACAGTGGAGAAAAACTATCCGTTGCACACTTCTGTGTGTCCGATTGCATTGCCCATGTGCACGTACCTGATGTCAAAAGAACCAAGTTGGAAGCAAAGAGCATACCTTATGTGATGTTGGGTATTAGTGAGAAGTCTAAAGCCTATAGGCTTTATGATCCACTAGCCAAGAAGATTGTTACTAGTAGAGATGTAGTCTTTAAAGAATATAGGCCTTGGGGGTGGGATAAAAGCTATGAACAACAAGTGATAGCCATGTTGGAGTGGGGAGACGGTGAAGAATAGGCCATTGCAAGTGATGAAGATAAGGCTGCAATAAATGATGAAGGCGAAATTAAGAATGGAGATGAAGTTGCTTCTCTAAATATATTACGACAAAGAAGAATTCAAAGAGAGCCAGTTTGGATAGAAGATTATGTACAGGAGAAGGTCTGTCTGAAAAAGAAAATGAAGCCAACTTGGTTCTATTTTCAGCTACCATTGATCTTTTCCACTGTGAAGTCTACTAAATGGAAGGGTGCAATGGACTCGGCGATTCGATCAATCAAAAAGAATGAAACATTGGTGCTAACCAATCTACCTAAAGAAGCAAAAAGATAGGTCTTAAATGGGTTTACAAGATGAAGATAAATGAGGAAGGGAAGTTGATAAATATAAAAAACGTCTCATGGAAAAAGGGCATGGAATAAATTATAAGGAGGTCTTTACTCCTGTAGTAAGGATGGATACTGTTCGGTTGATTGTTGCGTTGGTTGCTCAAAAAGGCTGGTCAATCTTTCAACTTGATGTAAAATCAGCATTCTTGCATAGAGAGCTAAGTGAAGAAGTGTATGTTGAACAACCAAGAGGCTAAGAGCTACTAGAATATCTACACAAAGTCTACAAGTTGAAGAAGGCTTTATATAGATTAAAACAAGACCCAACAGTTTGGTTCAGTCATATTGAAGCTCATTTCTTGACTGAAGGGTTTGAGAAGTGCTATGATGAGCATACATTATTCGTCAAAACAAGCAAATAAGGTAAAGTTTTAATTGTTAGTTTAGATTTTGATGATTTAATTTTTACTGGGAATAATGAAGCCATGTTCGAAGAGTTCAAAAGCTCAATGTTACATGAGTTTTACGTGACCGACTTAGGAAGGATGAGGTACTTCTTGGGAATTGAAGTTTTACAATGTGATGCTGGAATCTATATGAGCCAAAAGAAGTATGCCCTCTACGTATTAAAGAGGTTCAGGATGGAAGATAGCAACCCTGTTCAAAATCCAATGGTTCCTGGTTTTAAACTAATGAAGAATGAAGACGGAGAGAAAGTTGACATCACATTCTTCAAACAAGTGGTGGGGTGCCTCATGTATCTTACAGCCACCAGGCCCGTTTTAATGTTTATGGTGAGCTTAATCAGTAGATATACAGGACCACCAACCAAGCTTCACTTACAAGTTATAAAAAGAGTGTTAAGGTACTTGATGGGTACAACAAATAAAGGGATCTTCTACAAGAAGGAAGGGACCGAAGAACTAGTCATTTTTACCGATAGCAACTATGTCGGTGACATGGAGGATAGAAAATGCACCTTGGGTTATGTGTTCATGATGAGTTAGGGTACTGTATCTTGGTCTTCTAAAAAAAAATCTATTGTCACTCTCTCAACGATTGAAGCGGAGTATGTAGTTGTTGCATCCTATGCGTGCCAAGCTGTGTCGATAAGAAAGATCTTGGAAAAGGTCTGTCATTCACAAGGTGACTACACTACTCGATTATGTGATAATAGCTCTATGATTAAATTGTCAAAGAATCTAGTAATGCACGGACGCAGCAAGCATATAGATGTTCGGTTTCATTTTCTATGTAATCTTACTAAGGAAGGCGTTGTGGAGTTGGTTCATTGTGGTACACAAGATCAGATTGCTGATATAATGACTAAACCATTGAAGCTCGATTTGTTTTTGAAGATAAGAGAGCTCTAGGGTGTTTGTGAATCATTGAAGCTTAATTTGTTTCTAAAGATAAAGGAGCTCCTAGGTGTTTGTGAAGTTCCCAATATAAACTAACTGCAAATTGCAGTAAGTTTAAGGGAGGGAAAATGAAGGGGCTTTAGGACTCCTAGTAGCTTTAGGATCTTTACTGATTAGGATACCTCTCAATCTCAATAAATCCCTATTTATTAGGAGAAGTTGTTTCTGTTTCTGCTGCACGTTTTTCTTCTTTCTATTAGTTCATGTAAGGCTATGTAACAACCAGGTTATCTTTCAATAAAGATGAATGCCATTCTCCCAGATTTGTTGAGTGTCCACAAGCAAGTTTTCTTAACAAAACCTCTGAAAGTGGGGGACACTCCTTAACTGTGACCACTTAATCTCCAATTCTAGACTCTTCGAGTCCTTAACTGTTTCCATCGTGGAAGTTAAATTAGTAGCCAGAGCCAGAGCTTTGACGTGTTTTATGACAACGGAGCTAAAGCTCTCTACACAAAAGTCAGCTAACTAGGCTTGATTTGATTTCTGACTGGAAGAGATAAAAATGGCAGTGATGATGGCATTTAGTAGGAGGAACATGAAGGAAGGCTGGTGGAGGAGAAGGGAAAATGACAGAAAATGTCTCCAGCTGGGTGAATCCACGGGGAGAGGAAGAAGGTAGGGACGAGAATGGTGAAAATCATGATGAATTTTTCACATTTTGTAAAGCAAAAAGAAAGAAAAAGTTTATATACATATTAATTCCTCCAGAAAATGCAGACAAGACCCATTGTTTCCTCACTAGAGATGGTATGGGGCAAATTTGGCAAACAAAATGGCGATCAACATTTATTGGAAAGGGAATTCGACTGTTTGAAATAACCCGATTTGAGTGAACTAACTTTTACTGCTGGTATCAAAACCCATAATTGAATGGGTTTGGATTGGGATGCTAATAATACAGACACGATTTAAGTGGTTGCAGAGAAATTAAAAAGAGAAATAGTCAGAAGACTGAGAAACATGCTTGAGTGGTGAGAGTCAAAGTTTGGGGTGCAAATGATTGAAAACAAAAAAACTTAGATGACTGTGTGTAATTTCAATTTAAGTCCTGAAGTTATTGGTTTGTACAATTTGAGACCTGAAATTTTAAATTATGCAAATATATGCAATTACATTACATAATTGACGAGAAACATCCAAGTTACCGAATCAAGTAGGCAAAAGTGTCCCGCCTATCATAGTTTAGGGCTCGATTCATACCCCCTAAAATGTTTAGGGATTGAATGGCCGAGTCACTGTAGTTTTGTAGCGGGGTATTTAGCCCTTTTTATTCACATCTCTAAACCCTAAATTCAAGAAATTCCCTTAGCACTTTACATGCCTTATTCCTTTTCTCATTATTATTTTTTTTCAATATATTAGAAGTTAATTTTCTTTTTTATTCCATATTTTCATCATTTTCAACTCGAATTAAATGATGTTATATATTGTCCCTCTTATATATGCTAATGATTCTAATTCTCACACTTTGTTCACCTTTGAATTCCCTTTACCTTGGATTCATGTACAATCCAAGATTTACAATTATAATTATATTGTGTTCGTATTATGAACTATATATATTATCTAGTCTTCAAACTAAAGGAGTTCAATCATGGCTAATACATGTTACTCACACATTTGATTGTATTACAATTGGATTCTACCCACTATGGAAGGCTAATATTTTTTTACTAATTTATTGTTCTATTGTTCTCATGTGTTACTCTTTTTATTTATCTGTTATTATAAGATAATTCATACTTATGTTATACTTTCTTACAAGTTAATAACATTTTTTGTTACTTTCCTAATCTTATTTTTCATTGTGCGCTTTACTTTACAATTCTTCACCCTTTAAACTTTTTATCTATGTTTATTAGTATTCAAAATACTTAGATAAACAACAATTTAACTAAGTAATGCGCCAATTAGTTTTCTTATATTTTCTTTGTGTTTTCCTTTATGTTTTCCTTTCCCTTATATATATATATATATATATATATATATATATATATATATATATATATATATATATATATATATATATATAATCACATAACATAATTTTTTTTGTTCATGTAGCTAATTTTTCACATTTTATTATATATTTTAAATTTTATTTGTATTTTTTCTATTTATTATTTAATTTTTTAAATAGTTTACATATGTGTCACATGTTTAACAGGTTAGCAAGTTACAATGAGTCATATGATACCATTTTACTGCATCACCATGAATGCATCACTTTCTTGCTTCTCTATCATATAATTTTCCTAAAAAAAGAAACTTACAATTAACCCTTTAAGGTTTGCCCTAACCTATACTTTGCTCTCTTATTTTTAAAAACCTACACTTTACTCCTGATTCTTATACATTGCCCAATAACGATTTTTGAAACTCTAATTTAAACTGTACGATAGTTATCTTCCAGTAATTTCAATCTCTGTAATATTTTTTTTGTAGTTAATAAACATTTTAAATTAAGAGTTTTTCCACTCTGGAGTTTCATTTTTCCTATATAAATGTATATCAATGTTTTTTGAAGGTCATTTAGTTGTGAAAAAAATAAAAAATTATAAAATTACTTGAACATAGTTTCTAGAAAGTTTAAATTAGGATTTTAGACGTTGTTGTCAGATACTGTAAAAGAAGTAAGGGATAAAATGTAGATTTTAAAAAATAGAGAATAAAAAATATAGTCAAATACTGTAAAAGAAGTAAGGGATAAAATGTAAATTTTAAAAAATAGAGAATAAAAATATAGGTAAGTTTGTATTTTTTTCAAAAAAAAAAAAATGGTAGTGAGAGGTAACAGGCAACATAAAAAACTAATGTGGAGATTTTTCCGAGTAATAATTGAAGGTGCTAACCAAGCCCAACGGTAAAAACCTCATTTTTGTAAAGAAGTTCTATTATTGGGCTACCTTGGAACCCATTTGGTATCAGAGCCATTAGATTGTTTTATCTTATTTATGAAGTTGCGGTATTAAGGATTTCTTGTTGATCCCTTAAACCAAATCTTTGTAAAATATATCTGGTACATCTACTCCTACACTTACACCTACCTTCTCCTTCAGATCTACCTCCTCTTCCCACTTAGATTCTCTCTATGAATTCAAGTATCTTTCAGAAGATGAGAAGAATCCCCTTACAAATCTTCCCCTCATCAACCCGTATAAAGCCTTTACTAACCATCTCACTCTCTCTCCAAAAAGGTGAAGAGTATTGTTTCCCTTTCTTGGAAACATGTTAAAGAGTATGTTCAAGCTACAAAGTTTGATCAACATGCTCTTCCTGCAACATCCAAAGAACAGTATGTTACTCTGGAGATCCCTTCTCATTTCCCTCATCAGTGGATAGCAGAAGGTTATACTCATCTTCATTTTAGAGCTGTTCGCCTTGCTCTCACCTACCACAGAAGAAAAGGATTACCAGTTACTGCCCGACTAGCACTTCTTGATTCTCGATACAAGAAGTACAAGCATGCCTACATCGGCACAGTTGAGACTACTCTCAACACTGGCACAATCCTCATCACCTGCTTCCTCAATTTCTGTATGGCTCTTTAAGGCCCACATCTCCTATCAGCCCTGAAGATCCAGATACAGATCACAGGTGCAGAATAGGTCTCTACCACATTGGCATCCACACTCCATTACCAGATGGCATACAGAGTCCAGAATCATGCCCTTGACTTTTCTATGCCCAGCATCAGTAATGATGCCCTGTATCTCTCTGTAGATACAACACATGTTCCAAACGAGACATATATTCCACAACAGATTCCTCATGAGGAACTTCAACGACTGATCCCTGCCTTTTGGATATTTGCATATGAATCTCTCCACTAGCAGACAGAGCCAGTTCAGTCAAATAAGCCTTTATTCCTTGACAGATGAGAAGGTAAGACGTCTTCAGAAGCTGATGTTTTCTTCACACCAGTTGTTTTGACTTTAACTAGGGAGCTACAAGAACATCTTTAGGTTCCTATTAAGTCTTTTGACTTTCAAGGCAATCCGATTTACTCATTCCAAGATGCAAAAGGTCACAAATACTTTGATGTTTGTGATTGCCCAAATTGGTATCAATCTCCCTACGATGATAAAGGAACTACCAAGAAGATGAAAAAGAAATCAAAAAAGAAATCTTCCTAGCATCTTCTTCAGCAACGATATCAAAATGGGGATCCCGAAGTTGGACTACTAGGAGAACCCTCTGGCAAGTATGACTACTATGTCCTCTACTCCTAGAAGGAAGAAACTATAGATGACATCTTCACAACTCCAACTAAACCATTTGATTTACCACCTCCATCACCTGAAGTTATGATGCCATGTCATCCCTACTACAAGAAGGCTGTTAAACAACTCAGAAAGGAACAACCTCCTCCATTCATTCCTAAAGTTCATATGTTTGAACATAAGCCTGAGGATTTTCCCCCCTTACATTCAATGATCCTTCTACATCAACAAAGCACGTTTAGAAGGTCCCTCAACCTATAATAGTTGATTCAGAGGAAGAAGACGGGAAAACATTGCTGCAGAACAAGTTCTAAATTGGTAATATGATAATATGATTTCTCAGAACAAAGTCCTCAGCAGGATTGAACATAACCAGGTCAAGCTGGAACAAAAGATGGATCAGATGATAATTGATCCTTTCGCCCAATGCCAACAAAGGATTAACTGTCTTCACCATGAGATTCTTGGGATGATGGCCCGACAAGAGAACTCTATAGCCCAAGAACAAGAGATCCAACACTTGAAGGAACAACTCATGTATCTCCAAGACTAACAAAGGCCCAGATACCCTGATTCTTTTTCCTTTATGTTTCAAATAGCTGACCCATTTAAACCAGTCCCTAGCCCGATTTACCAACCTCCATCTTCTAACAACCCTTTTAAACCATTACCCCCAAATTCTGCCTAGACCAGCCTATAAACCAACATGGTCTAATCCTACACAAGCCCATCCTGTTCCAGATAGGAAAATGAAAGGCCCGACATACCCACAGAAACCTTTAAAGATCCAGGAACCAACCCATGAAGCATGGATGGTTCATTCTAATCCAATTACTGGGTTTCTTGAACAACAGATCCAACAACCAACTACACCTATTGTCTTA
This sequence comes from Aquilaria yunnanensis, assembly GCA_039654915.1. Classification (NCBI taxonomy): domain Eukaryota; kingdom Viridiplantae; phylum Streptophyta; class Magnoliopsida; order Malvales; family Thymelaeaceae; genus Aquilaria; species Aquilaria yunnanensis. The sequence continues at coordinate 97,178,774 of CM077598.1, read as the reverse complement.
GCAACATTACAAGACTTGAGTTCCACATCCTCAAGTGATTACAAAGAAGATGATACATTTTCAACTTCTTCCTTTGAAGCCCAAGTCTATGTGGCCCAAGGATTTACAAGTCATGCCTGTCCAGCAGAATCAACAACTACTGATGCTGGATCACAACAGGCTCTTCCTCTGGCTCAACCTCAGCCTCAGCAACAATAGCACCCAGAACCGCAACCACAACCTACTCCTCCACCACAGCAACCACCAGCTGCTCCGCCTCCTCCATCGCCACCTGATTCTTAGCCTCATGTGGCTATGGAAGAAGATGTTCCTCTTGTAGACATCGCACCTGTTTGGAATCCTCTGTCTCTCACAGTTGCTTTATCCTTAGATGGAGTCCCAACAGTAAAATGGCATGAGAAGTTTCTTGAATTCCATGCCTGGTGTCTTACACAACTCCAAAGAGAAGGAGCTACTCATACGAAGGTAATATGTTCCTTCATAGCTGGAATTTTCGGTATACTCAAACACTGGTTCATGAGCATCGGTGATTATCACCAGCTTTAGCTAGCCTAGACACCTACAACAACCGAATTTGTCTTTAAGCTTTATCATGAATTCATTGGAGAACCTTTAGCTCTTCTTGATATTGCTTGAGAATAATTCTTCAAAATGAAGTGTTGTTCCTACAACAAAAAATATTTGGAAAAGCACTATGAAAGTGTGCTTAAACACTTCTACCTCATCTGCATTGGCTATGAAAGTAATAACAACCTGAAGCAAGCATACCTAAACTCTGTCCCAGAAATAATTGGTCAAAAAGCTTTCTGGATCATTCAACAGAGTAGGCAACCACTCACTAATTACGCTTTTGGGAAGCTTCACCAAGTTGTTATGATGGCCCTAAGGAAGTTGTACAACACTCACTCCTTCTTTAAGGAATTCAACCAAACCTAAGGTCTGTTTGATAAAGCCTGCCAGCAACCAGAGTTATAAATCAAATCCAAAGACAATAGCACCTGTTACCGCAGTACTCCCCAGAAGAAACATCACATATGAAAGGTCTATTCTCCTGATAAACCTCGAAGGTTCAGACGAAAAAAGAAACGGTTCTTTCGTTACAAGAAAAACAATGGGAAGTTCAAGAGATGTTTCATCTGCCGATAGCGTGAACATTTTGCCAAAGATTGTCCAAAGAAGATCTTTCTAATGACGACATGGAGCCCTTTTTTCAGAAACAAAAGACGAAGCATCTGCCCTATTTGCCATTAAAGCTTACTCCTCTGAATCAAAATCTAAATCAGACCAAGCTTTTATCTACACTATGCAGATGTCACCTTTACAGTCCTCACTATTTGCTACCCAAATTATACCTCAAGCCAAGATCAAAATTCTTCTGGACAAGTATGCAAAACCAGTCCTGGTTATTGCATTATTTGATACTGGAGCCACAACTACCATTATCAATCCTTCACTCCTTCCAGAAAGAATGTGGCGACCCTGCAATGAAAGGTTCAAAGTTGCAAATGATGTCTTCTATGTCACACAGATAAGTAAACCCATCTGAATCAGTTTCTCTCCAGCAAAGTACGTAGTTACTACTATTTATGGTTATAACCATGGCACAGATATGATTCTTGGGTTCGACATTATCAAAAAGTTATCGGTTCAAAGATGGACTGATAAGGGTTTGCAAATGCATAAGTTTTTCCTTCCATGGACATCCACTCCAAGACTCTATTTGACAGAAGGAGAAACACTCTCAACAAGTCAGATTTAATCTGAAAGTGACCCAGTATATGGATCCATTATGCAAACGCTCATCCAGTAATCCTGTGCTGAGTCTTATGCTGAGTTCGAACAAAAGCATCCTTTTCCATTATGGAAGAATCCTAAGTTCTTTATCGAGATACCACTCAAGAAGAATGTGGATGTCAACCCAACTAAAGCCACCTACTCGAGTATAAGTCTAGAGGAGAAAAAGATGGCGATCTAATAGCTTCAAGAGTTAAAGGCCCAAAACCTTATCGAGCCCACAACTTCTTCATGGGCCTACCAAGTCTTTTATGTCAACAAACACTCAGAGCAGAATAGGAAATAGCCCAGGCTTGTTATTGACTACAAGCCCTTAAATGAGTTTCTTGCCGACGTTAAGTTTCCATTGCCTCGCAAAAAAACTCTCTTCGCCAATCTAACAAATGCCAAGATCTTCTCCAAGTTTGATATCAAATCTAGATTCTGGCAACTATCAATCTCTCCTCCAGACAAGTTCAAAACTGCCTTCTACATCCCAGACCACCATTACCAATGAACGGTGCTTCCTTTTAGTCTGAAGACGGCACCCTCATTATTCCAGAAGGCAATGATCCAAATATTTGAGCCAATCCTCCAATCGGCACTTGTTTATATTAACGATATTTTATTGTTTTCCCCTTGTACAGGTTCCTATTTGATGTTATTAGCTCAGTTTGCCCAGATAGTTAAAGATAAAAGAGTAATGCTTTCCTAGAGAAAGATGGTCCTTGGTCTGACATCCATTAAATTCCTTGGAGTTCAAATCAAAGATAGCAAGTACCATCCTCAGCCATACATTGCCTCAAAGATCATGAACTTCATGGATAATAATCTCACGAGAAGACAAGTCCAACAAATTCTCGGACTAGTCAATTACATCTACGTGCTCATACCGAAGTTGTCATCCATTCTCTATCCTTTACACGTGTATCTCTGAAAGGACTCTCCGCCCTGCACCGATGAGCTATCGTCAAGCTTAAAGAAGTGGTTCAGAATTTGCCACCTCTCAATATTCCTGACAAAAGAAAAATGATACTCCAGACGGACGCTTCAGATGAGTATTGGGGAGCGGTCCTCCTTGAAGAATCCAATGGCATATGACAAATGTGCTGCTACAATAGTGGATAATTCAAAAAGTCAGAGAAGCATTATCACTTTACCAACAAAGAAATCCTGGCCGTCAAACGTGGAATTGGAAAGTTCTAGTTCTACCTCATTGGTCACCATTTCCTAGTAGAGATGGACATGCTATCATTCCCACGAATGCTGAATTACAGGCAGAAACAACTTCCAAATGCTCTACTGCTTCACTGACAACAATGGTTCATCTGCTTCAGCTTTGACGTCAAGCATATAAAGGGCACCTCCAACACACTTACCGATATCCTAAGCAAACCATCCAAATCTTTCTCAAACCACCAAAGCCTCATAAACCCAAAAACTAAAATGGCCTCCTCATCTTCCAATCCCCCCGTTTTTGATAAGGATAGAAATCTCTCGGTTGATGTTGAATGTTATGAACATCAGTCGTTCACCTTTACTTAGAGACATAGAATCTTTCACTACCATGTTTCTTTCTTTGAGAGGTATGGTTTTGATGACTGTCCTGTCAAACCTGTTGGGATTCACCCTAAGTATCCCTATGCTCACCTCTTCTCAATTCCTGATGTTTTTGCTTTTCCTCCTTTAGCCCTCTGTTTCTTCTAGTACCTATGTTCTGTTCATATCATAGGTATTATTTTTAATATTTCCCAGCTTCACCAGCTTCTCTCCTTCTCCAGAAACTTTCATTATGATTTTTCTTCAGACCTTTCTGTCTTTCTCTCCTGGTTTGATCCTCTCTGTAAATGGATCGATAACCTCCACCAGTCCTATAAAGCCTTTAATCCTGCCATCCTTGACCGACGTATTATCTACCAGTTAAATAATATTTCTCCTGCCAATTCCTTTATGCTTTATGGAGTTGGTCATGTTATATATTTCTTCCATCGACCCATTACCTTTACTAAGTCCATTAATGGACTAAATTTCTTCCTTTCTCCATCTTATCACCACTATAAAAACCTAGACTATAACCTAGCTCGGGTTCCTTGGTAGCGCCCTATTGATTATCTTGCTTTCCTTTGCGAAGCTTATCGGTACAACCATTCCCTGTTCTCTATGAAGGTTTGGCCTCATGACACTCCTGACTGGCCATCTTATTCAATGGACTATTAAGAAATGATCCATGAAGCCCTCCAATACTTTGATGATCTTCAGCAATTTCGCCGTGCAAAAAAAAGACGTGAAAGAGCATAAGCTTTTCAAAAGGCTCTTGATCAAATTAATTGTCCAGCACTAGCACCATCATCTCCAATTATTGTAGAAGAAAAAGAAGATCTTCTGCTGACCCAGACGGCTGAACGCCTCATTATGCCTGACTGTGGTTGCGGTTTCATTTGCATTCATTGGAAGTGGCTGAATGGTCCTGATCCTGATGATCCATCCATGGATGATCCCCGTATTAATGACCCATATTTTTGGCGTGAAAGACAAATCGAGGATGACTCTGAAGATTCAAATCACAACCCAGTTTATGACCCAAATGCTCTAAATGCCTCTCCGCCACGTGATGGAAGTCTTGTCCCATTCCGGTACAATAGTGATGACAATTCTTAGTGTATCACAGCTGGCAAATGAATTATTGTAAAAGTAGATTCCTGAATAGTCGCCTGTCACTTTTGGTTTAGAATTATTATCCAGTGACGTAAGCTCTTACGCTATTAAGTTTGTCTGTTTTCTCCTGCCATTGCCTATATAAGGAGGCCTTGTTTCTCTTGTAAGATATCCCGGAGCTAATAGAAGAACTCCTTTCCTATATCCTCTCCCTATGTTCTCTTTCTATCACTAAAATTTCTGGTTAGAGGGTGAGGCAGAAGTCCTTAATCCTTCAACTTCACTTGATAATCTAAGTTGCCATTTCTGTGGATCCTCTCAGGTTTAGATCATCTTCAAGCTTATAATAATTAAGCTTGAAGGCAAATGATGACTTAGGAGTTGCCACATTGTGGATCCTCTCTTCAAGTCGTCATCTTCCTTTAATCATAATTATTGTAATCTACCGGCCTGAATCCCCGATGGTATGTCCGACTAGTCCAGTAATGGTTTTTCAAAAGGTTTTCAAAATATCTTCAGAAAAGGTTTACTAGTGTGGAAAAGTCTTGGAGAATGCATTGGTGAACTTTGGTGCTCGGGGCTTCATCTGAGTTGAAAAATGGCTAGAGCTTATGAGTTCATTTATGTGTTCTTGGAATGTATCACTGTTAATCTTTCCTGTTGATTCCCAGAACTTGCTCGTTTTTTGCAGTTCTACTTATCCTTGGTATATTGGGCTAGAAAATGCCTCGTTCCACGGTAATACGTGCTACAGAACAATTTCTTAGAAATCTCTGTAGAAGGTCTAGCTGAGTAACAACGCCATATATTAGGATAAAAACCTCATTTTTATAAAGAAATTTTATTACTGGGCTACCTTGGAACCCATTACGATGGGTGGAATGCAGTAAAAGTCCCAAATTTGTAACTTTTACTCAAAATTGTTCCCACATTACATTTTGCTGCAAATTGACTCCAAATCTTTATAATTAGTCCCTATCCTTACACAAGATTAAATTGACACAAAAAATCAATTTATGGAGAGAAAAAACTGATAATTAGTCCCTATCATTACTTAAGTTTAATTACGAACGGTCAAACTTCTAACATGTTCATCTAGGAAATTACTAACGGTTCAAATTTTTACTGTTCATAATATGATTTCCAACTTTCAATTTACTAATGGGCTGCTTTGAACAATGTATTGGTAATTTTAAATTTTCCAAAGCGCAACTGTTGAAAACAACCGTTGAAAATTACTTGTTTTTTAGTAGTGTAACTTGTGACAGAAGTGTATTTTTTATTTTTTTTTTAAAATAAACTAATGATCTAACGCACACATATACTGAAAATAAATAAAATATATGTTAAATTGTAAAAAAGATTAAAAAGAAAATGAAAATATCAATGAAACAATTAAAAAAGAACCTTGTCAACAATACAAAAAAAAATTGAAGGAACAGATTGGAACGCAGCATGAGCAATTATGAGGGAGAAAAATTAATAATTTAGTTTCCTACCTATTCGCATTTGCTGTCGTGTTAACTACTCTTGTTTTAAAAGGATATTTATGCTGTGACTCTTTTATATAGTGAGCAGCAAGCAAGTGGATTGGAAGCTGTTCATCTCCATAATTTTGCACTCGAATAGCTTTTCTGTGCTACTGTGCTCTAAACTCTATAAGCTCGTCTCACTTAGCTTTCACACGTTTCATCTAAATCGTACAAGCAACATGGTGGAGTATATTTCTCCCATCTCCACAATCTTGATGAAGCTTAGTTCTTTTTTGGAAGAAGACATTAGAACCTGCATATGCGTAAAAGGGGAGATGAAAAAGTTGAAGAGAGAACTCGAGATCATTGAGCCTTTTATTGAGGCTGCAGAAAGACGTCAATTGGGCACTGACAAAGCTCTCCAAGTTTGGCTGCATAATCTGAAACACATCTGCTATAACATAGAAGATGCTGTGGATGAGTGGAATGTCAAAATCGTCAAAATGAACATGGAGCGCCAAAATGCGTCCAAGCGAAAAAAGGTACTGCTTTATATTCTTTACCCTTCTTGTCGAGTTTATTTATATGCTAAGATCTCCCGTCGGATAAAAGCTAGACAAGAAGAGCTAGACAAGATTGATGAGCAAACGAATCGTTATAAATGTTACTTGGAGCCAGTTATGGCAATTCAAAATATTCAACTTGATCAAGCAGAGACCGCCCCTTACCAGTCAAATAATATGGTTGGTAGGGAAAGAGAAAAGAATAGACTACTTGACATGTTGTTGGCCGAGAATAGACCACTGGCTACACCTACCATCATTTCCATAATAGGGCCGGGAGGGATCGGCAAGTCCACTCTTGCTACAGAAGCTTACAATGATCCTAGAGTCAAGGGGGGTTTCGAAAAAATGGTATGGGTTTGGGTCTCAAAACATTTTGACATAGGAAGAATTGCTAAAGAGATAGTTGAAGCTATTGAGGGTCAGACTCCACAGGTAACAGGCTTAACCCCATTACTGGAGAAACTTAAGAATTGTGTTGAGGGGAAAAAGGTGCTTATAGTCTTGGACAATATTTGGATAGAGCGCAGGCACAATAATGAAACTTCCATTAGAAACACAAATGATACGAGAAGTTTAGTTCAATTGAGAAGCGATACAGTTCATTGGCTTCAATTGAAGGACTCTCTCACAAGTGCTGCATCTATAAGTAAAATTTTGATAACAACTCGTAGCCGTGAAGTTGCGGAAGATCTAGGAATAGAGGCAACTAAAAGACTCTTACCGGAGCCATTATCAAAACATGAGTCAGAGAAACTTTTTGAGGCTATAGCATTTGATGGAGGAAGAATGATAACTGAGGAGTTAAGAACAATCGGGAAAAATATTACACTTAAATGCGAAGGGTGTCCCCTCGCCATCAACTGTCTTGCAAAGCTATGTCGTAGTCGGCCAGGTAGTGATTGGAAAAGAATCCTAGAAAGCGTTAGGTGGAGGCAAGAGGAGGTTGAAAAAGAAGTCTTTCGCCCTTTGATGATAAGTTATTGTTACCTAGAACCATCTATTAGGCGTTGTCTCCTTTATTGTGCAATCTTTCCCAAAGGCAGTAATATACAAAAAGAAGAATTAATTAAGCTGTGGATGGCACAAGGCTTCCTCCAGCCAAGGGGGTTTAGAACAATGGAGGCAGTTGGTTCTGGTTATTTTAACTACCTTGAGGCGCATCACTTCTTTCAAGATTCTTTTCCTGGTGCTAAGATGCATGATATTATTCATGACTTCATTACATATCTCTCAGTGGAAGTGGAGGGATATTTCACATCGGAGGAAAAATCAACCAACGACTTAACAGTTGAGGGTAAAGAAAGAGTTCGACATTACCCACTATTGCTTAAATGTGATGAGACACCCCCTGCACAAATTTGTGATTTCAAAAGGTTACGAAGCCTCATCGTGAAATGGTCCAATGAATCATACCATCGTGTGACTCCCGATATTGAGAAGGAGTGCAACGCAATCCTCCATAAAGCATGTGACAAATTGCGCCGTCTACGAGTCCTGTCTTTGTCCAATCTACCATTTGCTTTAGATGCTCACATTGGCAAACTGATACTCTTGAGCTACCTTGACTTGAGTTGGAATTCATTAATATCAGAATTGCCCGAAGGTATTTGTGATCTGATAAACTTACAGACATTGGATATCAGCGAATGTCGTTCTCTTAAGAAATTGCCTGACAGGATAGGAGACTTGACCAACTTAATCCATCTTCTTAACAAACGCACTCTTAGGCTGGAGTACATGCCGAAAGGGATAAGAAGGTTAACAAAGCTACAAACATTGACTATGTTTGTTGTGGGCAATGGAGAAAATGCAGCATCTCTTGAAGACTTTCTATGCCTGACTAATCTTCAGGGGGAGCTGGAGATACGAGTTCTAAGAAACATGGATGAGACGCAGGCTATAACACCGATGGGAAAGGCCAGCGGGAACATTGTTAGCTTGATTCTGAACTTTGAACAGTCTCCCACTGCCGAGACTATGCTTAAAGCCTTCAGCTTACCTGAAAGCCTCCAAGAATTACGGATACTTCGCTATGGGGGCAAAAGCTTGTCCCAACTATCCTTAAGCAAGACTCTTAAGACGGTCGTTTTGTCTTATTGTACAAGACTGGAGCAATTGCCACCCCTGGGTCAGTTACAGACCCTCGAAGAACTTACGCTAGACAATTTGCCCACAGTAAGAAAGATTGGAGTTGAGGTTCTGGGAATAGAAGGAGAAGGAAATCAGGAGTTTATTGCTTTCCCAGGATTGCAGTTTCTCTGGATTGTTGACTTGCAGGGCTGGGAAGAGTGGGATTTTGAGATTCCAAACACCAGCAATAATAGCTCACGGACAATCTCGATCATGCCCCGCCTTCGCTTTTTGGAGATAGATCGATGCTATTCAATCACATCAGAAAGAGTCCCACGGCAAATTCTTGGCTTGGAAAGCTTGGAAGCCTTTGAACTGAATGGCACATACATCCGCCGAAATGATCGTTCAAAGGGGCAGGTATATATGCATGCCCTGCTGCTTATTTGTGAGACTAATAATAAAGAATTTCATCAACAGAATGTAACTTAACAACTTTTTTCTTTTCCTCCTTTGCTAGTCGGTGCTGTCACTTTGGGTGCAATCACGCGCTTGATAGTTGATCATAGGCAGAGCAACTGGTCTGCGACTTCATTATTATTAATCTTGTTGTTGCTCTTGCACTTTCAGTCATTAATTTTGATAATGAATGAAACGAGTTTCCTTGCTGACCAGAGAAAAATACAAAGTTAAATTGTTTTGATTCTTTTCTTTCCCCCAGTTACTCAGCATTTTCCTATTTGGGTCGATTGAGGTGGATTCCCTCAAATTGCGTTTGGTTTTGTCTGTCCAGAGTTCTTCCTACCGAGGATAACAAAAGCTAAGCACAAATGCGGGGATATGATTGTGCATCTCATGGTTGTTCACTCCAGTGTGTTGTCATAAATAAAAATGTTCAGGGTGTGTGTTTTTCATGTAATTCCAAACTTAATTGTGGCTGTTACATTTTAATGACTCCCTTTATGCTGTTTAATTTTTGGGCTTGTAATAATATGGGAGTCTCTTCTTCTGCTCCACGCTTGTTCCTCTCCCCTCTTGGAGCAGTTCAAGCGTTTTGTTAGTATTGCTATAATTAATGCTCATGTCGGATCTCAGTTGCTCTCTTCATGAGATTGTCTTTTAATTATTACTACTACTATATGTTTCTGCTTGTAAACTTAAACAGATTTTGTGTAGGGAACGAAAAAGACAACAGTGAGTTCTTACAGACCAAACCATGTCGATGTCCAAACATTACTTCGTAACAGAAAAAGTACCGATATATGGCATGAATATCAGTATGCAACTGTTATTTGATTATCATCGCTAAAGAATGAATCCGAGCACAAGAGTAGCAGCACAAGAAGTTCTTGGGGTCTCGCTCCGATGGTGGTTCAGTGGAGGCGAGCTTCGCGACACAGTGAGCAGTCAGGAAGGCGGAAGCTAAGGCGGCCGAAGCAGTAGCGACAGGGAGAGGGGAAGTAGAAGAGCCATTGCAGCAGCACGCGGTGCAACGCGGGTTATTCTGGGCATCGATGCGGGGGTGGGACATGTCGGCGGCCAAATTGTTGAGCGGAGAATCTCCGATTCCGAGCGGCAATTCATGATCTTGTTCACCCATTTTTAAGAGATTTCTCAAATTGATCTGACTCCTGGGAATTTTGGGTGGAATCAGAAGCATGAGAAGGTTTCATATCGAGGTTTTAGGAATAGGAATTCGATTGAATTCGGAAGCCGGTGACTCAGGCGCCAAATTAAGGGAGATGTAGCTTTAACGGTTACCTGCGGACACTTCGCGCGCTGGAGGGGCTCAGAATGATGCAAATCCAAGGTTGGGGGCCAGATAGGGAAGCCGATAAAAGCTTGAGGGCATCCGTTTGAAATCAGTGAAAGCTATCCAAATTGAGGATAAATGTAAGATTTGGAAGGACCTAGCTCTTCTTTCTTAGTCTAAATAAAAAACCAAAGAGCGAAAGAGCTAGAGCGGAAAGAATGTACAAATTTGCTGGACCTCTACTATTGTTCCATTTCAAAGTCACCTCCCTGTCCATTAAGATTCTATATAAACTTTATTAGAATGTTGATATTATATTGGACTCTGTTGTGAGTTTTAAACCGTAATCACAAGTGCATGATACGTTGAAGTAGGATAAGAAAAAGTATCACTTCCACAAAGATTAATTAAATTGTTTGCCAAATACTACCACTCTAAGATTACTTTAGCTAAAGCAATAAGATTGGATGAAAAATTGAACAAGTAGAAAAAGTACCGTTCCCACAGATTAATTGAATTGTTTGTCAAGTACCACTACTCTAAAACTACTTTAGCTAAACCAACAAGATTGAATGAAAGATTGAACAAGTAAATTGATGAGTCTTAGTTAAGCTAAGCTAATTAGAATGCCACTAAACTAAGATGCTAGGAATGCTTTGAAAAGTATGGGTTTTTAACAAATTACTAAAGCACACTTCCTATAGATTCATTACTTATCTTAGTTAGATGGTGAACTTACGTTAGCGATTTGGTTCTCTATGCTTATTGGTGAAGTCACCTATTTGAATTCTTATTTTTCCAAGTGAGTGAATTTGACATTACAAACACTAGCTGAATTTGTTGTGGGCAATGGAGAAAATGCAGCAACATGTCTTGAAGACTTACGTTATCTGACTAATCTTTAGGGGGAGCCAAATATAAGAGGACTAAGCTACGTGGATGACAAGCAGGCCGAAGCTTGATTCTGGGCTTTGACCATTCTCCGACGAGTGTGGTTAAAGTCTTCAAGGCACATGTAGTAAATTTTATGAATTGTCTCTATCCTTTAGTTATTATTTTCTTTTAGTCCCTAACTTATTGAATATTTTATTTTAGTTCTAAAACTATTAAAAATGTTTCATTTTAATCTTAAATCTATTGAAAACGTTTCATTTTGATTTTACTTTGATGAAATTTGTTAATTCAAAGTATTTTTCTAATAACAAGTTTTTAAATCATAATTTAAACTATTCAGTAATTGTCTTACAATAAATTTAATCTGTATAATAATTTTTTTACGGTTAATGAAAAATTCAAAACGTATTTTTTATCTCTTTGTAAATTGAACTGACTTCATTGAGAAAGAAAAAACTACTAATTTAAATTGTCTATTTACTGTAAAAAAATATTAAACTGTTTGAATTTACTAGAAGACAATTATCAAATATTTAAATTAGAATTTCAAAAGTTTCTGTAAGACAATCATTCTGAGTTAATGAATTTCATCTGGTAAGGGACCAAAATGAAACAATTTTAATAGGTTTAAGATGAAACAGAACATTCAATAGGTTAGGGACTAAAAGAAAATAATAACTAAAAGTTAGGAACCATTTATGCAATTTACTCAAGGGATCCGAAAGCGTACAAAAATTAAAGATGGCTGCCTATCGGGGCAGAAGCTTGTCCCAACTACCCTTAAGCAAGGCTCTTAAGGAGCTCATATTGGGATATTGTATTAAACTAGAGCACTACTAAAATATAGGACTTTACCAACTGTCATTTACCAATGTGCAGCAGTTGGTAAATTTACCAACTGCTGCACGTTGGTAAATGGCAGTTGGTATTCATTAAGTTGGAAAATTTTTTACCAACGCGCAACTAATAACACGTTGGTACATTCCAACATGTAGACGTTGGTAAAATACACGTTGGTAATTACCAACGGTCATGGAAAGCACTCGGTTTCCATCGCGTAGTAGTAGTTACCAACTGTCAGCCGTTGGTAAGTTACCAACTGCCACCAACGCCTGGCAGTTGGTAAGTTACCAACGGCTGACAGTTGGTAACTTACTTACCAACTGCCAGCAGTTGGTAACTTACCAACTGTCAGCAGTTGGTAACTTGGCAGTTGGTAATTACCAACTGCCGGGAGTTGGTAAGGTTGTTGTTATGAAGCCGTTGGTACTGACCGTATCACAAGTTGATAATTAACAACGCGCGCACGTTGGTAAGTTTCCCATTTTCGCATTCGTTATATATATTAAACGTTCAAGATTTCGGTTGTTTCGTATTTTTCCCTATTTTAAGCCACATTCAAAATTAATTGTAAGAATAACAAAGGTACGCCCGGCCTTACTCAGCAATAAACATTACACAACTATGCGAACGTTATTAAAATATGCAATTCTCAAATACAGCATAATTAAAGCAATAACAGATATGTCTGAAAGAAAGCATTCAACATTCAACGGCTTACACATTTCATAAATATCAAGTCAGTCTGATTTAGGTCTAAAAATTATTATGTCTATGCCTCTAACAGAAGAACTTTGGAAATGCGCTAACCTGTTGATGACGCCCATCACAGAGTCCCGACTATCTCCTCATCCTCTGAGTCCGAGTCATCAGCATAATGTGGAACTGGTTGTGCCGGCGGGCACGGAAGGTTTAGCGAACGACAAATAATCTCCAACTGAGCCCGGTTTGCCTCCAATGCCGCTCTCTGAGCCTCCATCTCTGCTCTCTGTCTCCTCTTAATTCTCTCGAGCTTCCTCTCGTACTCTGCATCCCTTCGCACATTCTCCTCCGCCATCATCTTCTGTACTTGCTCGTTGAATTGCGGTGTCTGTGTGATGTCGATAGGCGGGATGGGACCTGGCTGTCAGCGTCCCGGTAGAGCACATTGCTTAGATCCTAATCCAAATACAAGGCCTCTCCTTCTACCGTCAGATGCGGTACTAATGATTGCTAGTTCATCAATGGCCTCTATTCCATCCTCTTGCTGTGTTTGCTCCTCAATCTCTTCACTGATACGAGTCTACAGAAACGTCATCAAATACATTTAGTCATGTCATAATTTGTAAAACGTAGTAATTAACTTAAGAATATTCTGCGACCAAACAGTTTTACTACTTACAGCAACTTCTTCACAGCACTTACTAACATATTTACCATTCTTCTTTTTATGTGTCGCCTAAAGGACTTTAAACAAGCCAGGGTCCTTCTTCGCAGGATCTCTCTCTCTCTAATTGAATGAAACGTAACATTAATATGTAATTTAATTTCATTAGTATCTGAACTGTTGTTTGAAAGAACATTAGCGAGATACATACCATTTGCTCTCGATGTGCAGACATCGAGATAGATCCCCCAGCATATGTCGCGCTGCAAGAGCCAGATTGTGAATCCTCGTCAGTCATTGTTGCTCGCATTGCCTTGAACTTCGCGGACTTCTGAATGAACTCAGGGCTCGCCTAATATGCCTCCATTTCCGCATATGCAGCATCTGACATAAAGTTTGCCTTCGCTCGACGTTTAACCGGATCTTTCACACGCCGAATTTCTGACATCATGCTTCTGTAATGCTGTGCTCCCAATATATTCCACACCCGATACACCTCATTATGGTGTATAGGATCCCACTCACAGCTCCTCTGTACAGGTTATGACTTGAACATCTGCACTTTTCTGTCCAAATAACGTTTATGTATATTACTGGTGTGAACAAGCACTCAAAACTAGCATTAGTTTTGAATATTCCTGCCCCTCACAGGTGCAACAAAAGCTATTATTGTCTTTAAAGTGCCAGTGCAAAACTATAACACATCAAAATGATTAGAACAATAAAATGAAATTGGTAAACATGGCATAGAAATCTATTAAGTGAAAGAAGGGCTTGTCAACCACATGTATTTTTTTTTTTTTTGTGACATCACGTTAAAAGTCCACTTAAAATGCCTTGCCTAAAATATGAGAGTTACACCCAAAGACAACATTTGCAAATATAAGAGTTTCATAGCAATAGTGTTAACATATTTGATGTTCCTCTTCTGGTAATGGATGAGCCTCATAGATAACACAAACACATCACCCCACAGGTAATTATTTTAAAAGTACTTTTTGAACTTCTAAAGTGTAAAGTTCCAATAATTCTATAATTGTTGAAAATAATCACTTTTTATGCAAAAACAGTTTTGAATTATTGATTAGTTCGACAAAAAAGGAACACTTTATGACAAAATAATTCTAGTTTGATACTTAAACGGCTTACTTCTCTATTAAGCTCCGATCCTTTCAACAACTTATGTTAATAAACTTAAGGAGCTAGTAAATTTTTAATAAAATTTGTTCTTGCCGTTAAATAAAAATTGTTAGCTTGGCCATACATTAGTCTTGCTTCTAATAATAATAATGTTAGTAGTATTATCATGGTCGACGCATGCAAGTGTTCACTAACTAGTTGATCACTACTTAAATTTGGGTTTTTCGGGACAATGAAAGTATTATTACATTAAATTCTGAAAATTCGATATAATTATAGATTAATCTAGAACATTTATTTGATCACATTGTATTGCATTAATCATAAATCCTCATTTGTTTATTTGTTTCAGAAATTAGTTATTAAAAGTTCTAATGCAATAGTATATGGTTCAAGTGAACATTCCCTAATTAAAAGTAGTTGAGTATATTCCTTTGGGTATTTCAAAAAGTGATCAAGTTTAATTTTAATTTTTCTTCATTATTAAGTATTTTAATTTGTTAGTTCATTATTTTAAAAATGAATCATAAAGAGTTGCCATAAAAAAGGGAACATAAAGAAGAAACATAGTTACATCCACGAGAGTTGCACTCAGACACAGTACCAAAAAAATACTTATTGTATTTACATAAACAAATTTAAATACATTGGACGACAATATTTATAATTTTAAGTTATAGGTGAGTTCGTGAGATTATTAATAATACGTTAAATACATTAAATGCATTTACTTCTAATAAATTTTATATTTCTAAATAATTTATATCTTTGTAAATTTACTAATAATTTTTATATCTATAATGGATTTTAATATTTATAAAGCAATAGTAAATGCTTGTGATTAATATTAATATTAACTTGTTTAACATTTTATTCATTTTTCAATTAGTTCAAAAAGAGAAGTATCGTTTTTTTTAAAATATATTTTACCTAATCTCATTTTATTATAAAAATTATTTTTCACCATATGAAAAAAAATATAAATATTCTACAATATTTTGTCATTGCAAAATGTAAATATACTACCTAAACAAATCACTTAAAACTAATAATTTCATAATTTCTAATTAATCCCGAAAATAGAAAAAAAATTGTACAAAAATGTACATTAAAAAACAATTGTAATGGGTAACCTAGAAACTAAATCTCCAACCAAATGCAACACAAAATAACAAATATTGCACATATTTCAAACCAAATTAACACTATATAATCCGAAAATACGTAATTATTGGGGAAAAAAAATCAAAAATACGAAATAAACGCGGTTACCTCAAATCAAAATGTTAACTTCCTTCAAACACCTCCAAATCACTTCAATACTGCAATAAAAACCAACATCTTCAACCCATTATCAACCAAGAAGCTCAAATAGGGAGAAATACCTAAAAAAAAATCAAAAAATTCTCGGACAAAATTAAGCTAACCTTCAAATCGTGCCAAATGACAGCAGATCCACGAATTTCGGACCTCGAAGAAGCTGTTTTGGGTCCCAATCGACGCAAACAAGTGAATGTGTGTGCTATGCGAGAGAGGCGTCGCAGGGGAGAGAGAGAAGCGAACCAGGCGCGACGGAGAAGACGAGTTGCGCTGGGGGAGGGCCATTTTAAAAACAAATTTTCCAACGGCCGTAGCCGTTGGAAACCTAAGTATAAAACGCACCATTTCATTTATTCTGTTTCTAACGGCCAAAGCCGTTGGTAAATGTACAAGGTTTTTTTTTTCCAACGGCTTAAGCCGTTGGAAATATTACACATGCTTTGCTCCAATTATTGTATATATTTACCAATGCGTGACACTTGGAACCTAATTCCAACGGTCATAACCGTTGGAATATACCAACAGCTCAGCCGTTGGTAACGGAAAAAAAAACCTCACCAATGCGTGCACGTTGGAAAAATTTTACCAACGGTTCTACACGTTGGTAATTACCAACGTCTTGACCGTTAGTAAAAAAACAGTTGGAAAAGACGAGTTTTTTAGTAGTGGAGGAATTGCCTCACATGGCGCTTGGCTGTGTCCGTCCGGAGTTATTGCTTCCGACGGATGCAAAAGTTAAGACACATATGCAGGGATATGATTGTGTTGCTACTGCATCTCATGGTGGTTAATAAAAATGTTCAGGGTGTGTGTTTTTCATGCAATTCCAGACCTAATTGTGAGTTGTGACTGTTACATTTCAATGACTCCGTTTATGTAGTTTAATTTATGGGCTTGTAATAATATGGGTTTGTCTTCTTCTGTTCCACGCTTGTTCCTCTCCCTTCTTGGAGCAGTTCAAGCTTTTTGTTAGTATTGCTATGATTAATGCTCATGTCAGATCTCAGTTGCTCTCTTCATGAGATTGTCTTTTAATCATTAACACTACTATATGTTTCTGCTTGTAAGCTTAAAACAGATTTTGTGCAGGGAACGAAGACAGCAGTAAGTTCTCAGAGATATATATGGACCAACAGCAATGTGAAAAGCACTTCTGAAACATATGGCAACCTATGAGCTTGGAGCAAGCTTAGTTGACTACTAAAAGGCTTCGCCAATAACTTGGAGCTTGCCTACTTGAAACGGCTTCATTTCAAGTTAATCATTGTTTCCCTCAATCCGGATGCAGTGTAAACCTGCAACACCTTCAACACAAACCTACATAAACTTGCATGCTACCAACTGTCTTATGTTACTAATAGCTTATAAGTGTTGCAGGGAAACAATGTCGATGTCCAAACATTACTTCGTAACAGAAAGGTACCGACATAGGACATGAAAATCAGTATTTGACTGTTGTTTGATTATTATTTATTCTAACTACCAGGTTTCAACTAACTCCAACTACCAATTACCTAAATTAAGCGAATGCATTACTTCGATAACATTCACCCTGTTTTTTCTCTTATACCCATGTCCCATGGATCCTTCTATTCTTTTTGTATGTCACTGCTACATTTATTCCTCATACCCATATTTATTACGTTTTAAATTATATTATTCTTACAATCTATTATATATACACTTAAGGAATAAAGAGACTTTTCACTTAGGAGATGTTATATGGAGCTGACACATGACAAATTTGACAAATATGGTAAGAAAATTAATATTTTTTACACTTATTTACCAAAACTACTCCTAAAGCAAATCTTGTTACCATGTAAGGTAATTCCTCTTTTACTTTGGATGCATTAGGAAAACATTTTCAATTATTTAGGGAAGTATTGATAGGCCAATTTTTTTAAAAAAGTCAACATCTTTAACATAGATAATATTTTTTATTGATTTGTGCAAATTGCAATAATTTCCTTTGCTTATTAAAAAGTATATCTGAATTCAATTTTTTTTCTGTTTCTTGCCCAACACCGATCAGGGATTTAGAAAAGATATATTCCCATTTTCTTGATTTATTTTATGCAAATTTCTATAATTTTCTTTGATTATTAAAATACATCCAAATTTTATTATCATCAAAATACTACGTAAAATGAAAACAACGCATATATTGACACAAAACAATGAAAACGTATATATCTTCTTGTCAAGCCTACAAACTACATATTCTTCTTTACGAAATAGGATAAGAATATGTTTGACAAATTAGAAATCAAATTAATTAACTAATTTAACATATCAAAATTTTAGTCCAATCAACATTTAATTCCAACGTTAAATATATCAATTTACTTTACCAAAATTAAAAAAAAATATTAACACTTACCAACTAAGTTATAACCATTTTCTACTATATAATAAGGGGTTATTTCTTTTTTTCTCTCTCCCATTTCCTCTCATTCACATTTCTCTACCTTAAATTCATTATTATTCTTCCTTATTGTTTTTTTCTCTAGCTGCCATAAAAAATGCCCATCAGCCAATTTTTCATCATGGATATGCATTTTGTTTTAGTATGTTGGTTTTCTTATGGTGCTAGCTGTAGTAATCGAATCATCAACAAACTCCTCTGATGTGAAAACTGCTATACCATGATGATGTTGTCATGTTCCATAGTGGACTTCGGTGGGTCGATAATGGACGGTTGAAGCCAAGAGGAGTAGGGTAGTGGTGAATACCCACATCTAGGAATTTTGTATTAGATTGTACTCATAAGATCCAACATGTCTATAAATAAGTTTGCATTGAATAGGTCTAACATGATTTTACCCGGTATATTATTTTTTGTTAAGTTTTTCGTTGTGATGTAAATATTTGCTTGAAGTTAGTCTTAGACGTATGGTGGATACCACCTTCTCCCTATAATGACCATGGATGATCAGACGGAGTGCCAAGCTGCCATGTTTGATCTTTGTTGCCTTAAACTGATTTTCTTGAAGTTTCTCTCCAAGTATGTCGTCGCCAATGCTCTTATTGCAATAGTATAGTTTTCCTATTAAGTTGAATGATATGTTCATGGCCTAGATTTTAATACTCTGTTTAGCTTTTTTATTTTATTTTAAGAGTTTGAGGAAGAGTTCTATAACTTTTGTTGTGTTTCTAATAAATTTTTAGATACTACTAACACAAAACAAATGTTGGTTTTGCTCATAATATTCAAAATATGCGTTAGAATATAGATTATTTGAAGATTTATTGTAAACCATATATATGCACCATTCCATTTGTCTCCAAATTGTGAATTGATTGCTTTTTACAATGCATAAGGTGCTTTTCTTTTTTCACACTGTTATCATTGTTGTTTTTGCACCATTATCTCAATTTATTTATTTTTAAGAACTATCAATTTATCTTTGATCTAATTTTATGTTTGAGTTGTGTAGGAACAAGATTTAGGTGCTACTATCGTACATATCCTTTTATAAATGCAATGAAAATTGAATGATTGATGAAAATTTTGAACTTGAGCATAAGTTAGAGCCTACCAAATTGTTTTGAATTAAGGGGGCCAGGCTCTATTTTGAAAATATTTAAAAAATATTACATTTCCATTATATATATAAGAGATTATTTGTGGTTATTTTTTATTTTTATTTAGAATTAATATCATTTGAAAGCTAATATACTATTTATCTAAAAAATATTTTGAAGAACTTTTTCCATACCCAACTTTAAAAAAAATAAATATCAATAAAAAATGTCTTTTGTGAAAAAAAATTTTTAGTTTGTATTTATAAAATTTTTCTTCCATCATCTCCATTTGCAAAGTTTGAGTTCAAAATTAAAATTTCAATGTTTAATTATTATTAGCCATACTTATATTCATTTTATTTATTTTTAGGAAATATTGGATATTTATCAACCATTACATTGTTTATAAAAATAGTTTTACATTTTATAAGAATATGGTTTTAAATTCGGCCTCCATCAGTTTGGCTGCATGCATGGTCAACGAATTTAAGTAAAGATGCATTAGAAAATATTCTATATGATACAAATACCCTAATTATTATAGCCTAATGGAGTGACACATTATATTTGCCTTCATAAATGATAAAATTTCCTCCACTTTTAAAATAATCTTTCTATAACAGTTAAATATATATACTTTTCTGGACCTTAATTCAATTTAGGATTCCGTAGTAATGTCAGGTATATAAACTAGTTATATATATATAAAGCAAGTTACACTTAAGGAGAAATAAGACTTTTCACTTAATAGAATAAACTATAACTTGACATGTGGCATTTTTTATATGTAAGGAAAGAAAATTTGATTTTTTACAACTTCATACCGATTTTAGCCCGTAGATGTTCAAGCCCCTAAACCATCGCCCCTTACAAGGAATTAAATTAATGACCAAAACTATTAACGATCTGCTCATGAAAATAGTTGACTTACTATGCATATAAAATGAAATCGAATAAATTACACAATTTAAGCCTTAAAACTATCTATAACAAATGAAATTGAATGAGATTGGCTCATTGATGAGATTGACTCTTTTTGAACGTAACTTCCCTTTTGCAAGATCGTCAATTTTTTTAGGCCCTATTTTTCTATTTATCCAGTTTCGGCCTACCTTACATTTTCTTTGGTTAAAACGCGTTTGCAATCCCTCAATTTCTAATCCTTCTCATTTTAGTCTCTGATTTCGGTCCATGTGGTGTTTTAGTCCCCAAACTTAATAACTACTTAACTTGAATGTTTCTATTTGCTCTCTTGGTCCCCAAAATTTTTTCAATTTTTTTTATGTATTAACTTCTAAAGAAAAATATTGGAAACTGTTATATATATATTTTTTTAGTTAAACCAATTTTTGAAACTTTTATTAAGTCAATTGTTAAAACCTTAATATCTAAAGTTTTTCATTTTCCTTTCTTCGTACTCAAACTTTTTGGCCAATTTTTCCCTTTTCTTTTCCTTTTACCTTTATTAAGTTAATGATTGAACCTTTGCTTAATTAACATAAATTAAACATAATATTATGTTTCAATCATATCTTTTCGTTATTGATAATTGAGATTTTCAGAGTGAGTTATTTACATTAAAAATTCTATGATTTAATAAAGTACTTTGGTCCATAATTGCTAAAATTGAAGATGAATTTTTCTAAATAATTTTCTAAAAAATATTAAAAATTGAAATTTGAGTTAATAAGAGATGAAATTTTTTAGTGAATCATTTTTTAATGAAGAATTTATCCATCATTTCAAAGCATGTACAATGTTATGTTTCATATTCAGTTTCAATAATAGCAATTGTGGATTGATGGATTAAATTACTTTATTAAATCAAAGGGCTTTGAGTGAATTTTACTAAATAAATTTCTCATCCATATTAAAAATTGGAATTTGAGTTAATAAGAGATGAAATTTTTTAGTGAATTATTTTTTATGAAAAAAAATATTCATCATTTCGAAGCACATATGGTGTTATGTTTTATAGAGTTATGTTTTAATCATAACCAATCATTTTAATGGTAAGAACATAACATTAAGAGAACTCAACCCAAAATTAAAATGAAGTAAAATTTAATTGATTAACATAAAATTTTGAATGAGAATTTTTTAATTATTTATTATTGGCATTTATTTTAATTTCAAAATTTATAAAAAAAATACCCACTACAAAGTGTGGCTAAAAAAATCTCGTTATTTCTATACATGTTATTGTTATCACTATGCGTACTATATACAATTTTTTGCAACCTCTTTTTACGACTTCCATTTACTTGCTATTTTATATAAAAAAAATTACAATTTAAGTTTAACCTATAACGAATTTCTTTTCCATTTTATTATTAAGAAGCAAATTTCCACATTTTTTCCGCATCTACTCTATTACCTGCTAAAGTTTCTATTTTCTACAAATTGGATTGAATGTCACAAACATAAAGTTCTAAAACTCCTTTGAGTCGTCTTAATCAGCTTGGGACTGAGCTCGTCATTTTCTCTTTTAATGACCAGCAGTTTAGCGAATAGAAAAACCCCGGAAAATCTCCCAAAGAAACAACTCTGGGATCCAAAAGGTCCCCCTTTGTCTCGTCTTCCGCCACTCCTCCATCCATTCGCTTGAAGGATTTCGCCAACAATTTGCTTGACTGGATCCATGATGCTTCTCACGAGGCCTATTATTAATTTATTGTTTTAACTGATCCCTAAAATTATTCGTTTACATCTTATTGGGTTAAAATTGTATAAATTTAGCATTTATTAGGTTTTTTAGCCTATGTGTTCCAGCGGACTAAAAGATCCATAATCTTAGGAAATATAGAAATAATTTAAAAATCAAAATAAAGTTGGTGATAGCCTAGTTCATACCCAAAATCAGACAAACCATAGTATCAAAATTTTATTTTAAAAGATTGAAATAATATGAGAAAGTTTGGAAAACAAAAATGACAAATAGATAGCATTTAGAGTTTCAAATGGGAAAAATTGATAAATCAAGTGTTGGGACAAATTTAAACCAAAGGAAAATTTAAAACAGCCCAAACGAAAAAAAAAATATAGGCCCCCAAGAAAGTGATCACCTGATCAAAAAGTGATTGATGCTATATAAGAAAAACAAAGCTATTACTTCTTAGAAAAGGGGTCGTGCGGAGAAAAAGTGATCGAGGAAAACACAAAAAAAGAAAGTAAAAGAACATTGTTTTATTCACTGTTTATTAAACATTGAATAATCCTTATGCATTTAGTATATAAAGAGAAAAGAAGGGGGAAAAACACTGTTGAATCAGGTGAAAAGCTCAAACAGGTACGAAGTATCAATGTTGATAAAAAACACAAAAAAATGTGGATTTTTTTGTAATCAAAATCTATTACAATCTATTGCACAAGTAGGAATAAGAGTGAACTATCTTAAACCTAGGGGTGAAAGGGTTTTGCTATGCAAAACCTAGAGGACCTTAAATGTAATAAAACGCAACTTTCGATGCACTTTTCAATGAATAATGTCTTGGCCTTACGCATATATGAGGTTCTTCAACACCTACATGATATTATTAGGTTTTTTTCTATTACAGATAAGAGAAATTGGTGGAGCAGTTAAGTTGGAATAAAATCCTGCCATAGTACAATACACACATATAATATTATTTTTTTATATACATACTTGCTATATATGAATTAGGAGGGTGGTTAATTAAGAAACGTGGAGTTAGGTACCTAGGTGGTGATAAAGACACAAATGAAGCAATACCTGTAATTTTTAGTTGGCTAAAGCGATCAAGTAAGAGATTGGCGAGACTGAGTTGATAGAAAAATTAAAGCAGAAAGAGAATATGGTGATAAGTGACGATGCTGTTGTGTGGACATCGAGAAGCAGTAACTTAACATCCTAAACCTTACTCCATGTTTTTCCTTGGGTTTTCACCGAAAGTAAAGTGTGCATCTCTCAATGACAACCGATGACCAAATCGAAGTAAGAGTAACATATCGTCCCACACAAATCGACTAGATGCATCATCTCACTATAACCAATTGGAGGTCACAGCACAAAATCCGAATGAACCCAAATGAAGATACACAAAAATCCACTGTAGTGCCAAAATTAAGAGGAAATTTTAGGTCGGGCTTAAAGGACGAATTCGATCATTCAAAAGAAAAAATAAGAATGAAAAGCAAATGCTATTTGAATTTTTTGTTTTTCTACATGTTAGGGTTTGAGAAATCCTCTTTCAATCCCTATAAATTTTTTGCTTTGGTATTTTAGCTGTCAGGCTTGCATATATGCAAATCCCACCATTTCCCTCATCTTGTCTATCTAAGTCTAATTCTCATATGAGAAAATCTAGGGACCAAAAGTTAAGAAATAAAATTACAGGTACTGAAGGGGGGTTTCAATCCCTATAAATTTTTTACTTTAGTACTTTAGCTGTTAGGCTTACATAAAAGCCGATCCCACCATTGCCCTCATCTTGTCTATCTGAGTCTAATTATCATAGGAGAAAATCTATGGACCAAAAGGTAAGAAATTAAATTAAGAACAGGAAAAGGTGTTCTACCATTACTAAGAAGAATGAAAAAAAGAACAAATGACATTAAAAATCCATTTTCAATACCTATAATTTTGCTCTTTACCGGCTATAGCCTTCAAACTCTTGGATCTGCCGATCTCGCATTATGCTCATATTGTCTATGTGGGCCTAATTGTCATATTGAAAAGTATGGGGAACAAGGGAGAAAAAATGAAATGTTTAGGGACTGAAAAATGGGTTTCACCATTACTAAGAAAAATGAAAAAAAAAATAAACACAAAAAAAAAAAACAAAAATGACACTATTCAATGACCAATAACTTTTTTCCATCTTTAGAATATAATAGGAATGTATAATTAACTTTTGACCCATTTTATTTTTTCATTTTTATGTTTTTTTTTATTATCTTAAAGACTCGAAATCAATTTTAGGTCTTCTGAAAAATGATAGTAGACATTAAGGGCTTTCCAGAATAAGGTGGATCATTTGAAAGTTTGAAACCAAAAGTCCTTTCATCAATCAAATTTATATATAAGGAAACTCAGGGGCCCTTTAGTTTTTTATTTTATACATTGAAACATTTACAAGTACAGGGAATTAGAAGGTATTATGGTAAAGTTAGAGGAAAGTGGCTGCTGCATGAAAACCTAGATGACTTTTGGCTGCAATTTGCCACTGTTAGATTGCCTTGGCATGGAAGAAAGTGTCTGTCACTGCTCGAACCTTGGCCAGCCTTGTGGTGTCCCTAGTGTTTTCCCAGCTGAGCTGGAAGCAAAGGACTGGGGCCCTTCAGTTGTATTTCAGAGATTTGACACTAGTTGTTGAAGCTAGCTAGTTGTTAGATCCTTCATATAAATACCTCGAAGCTCAATTGAAGCAGCCCATCATCTAGCGCATATTGCTCGATCTTGTAATGACTTTACCTTATGGACGGGAAATATTTGTAAATCAATTTCAACTATTGTGGCCTCTGATTGTTTGATTCAATGATAATGCTATCTAATGCATTCCATAAAAAAAATAACTAAATTCTAATGTTGAGCAAACTCACTTTTAGATTGGTGACATTCTACATGAAAAATTATATCTTCAACTACAAATGTTGAAATTGCATTATTCTTGATCCATTGTAAAGTATGTTTAGTGCTTATTCACTCAACTTAGTTGGTATGTACCTTGAACTCTACACTTTAAGAAACTTAAAAAATAATTATAAAATAAATGTTTTTCAAATATTAAGTATGTTTTATGGATTTTTATTTTATTAGTTAAAGCATGGAAAAAATTATTAGCACCCATCGTCCATTAACTAGGATAAGTTGTAGTTATATGCTTATATGCACTAGATAAGTCTCATAATTTTGAAGCTAGTCCAAATAGTTGCTGTGATTAGTAGGATAAGTTTGTACTCTTAATCGAGTTACCGCAATTTGTGTGTATAAGTAACTAGAATAAATTAAATGGTAAAACTCCACCTATGTAATATTAAAGTGGTGCTACTTCAATTAAGAAGATTGAAAAAATTCTTATAAATATTACAGAATCTAGGATTAGCACATGGGCGTATATAATAGTGCTAAGGTAGAAGAAAAATCTCAACTAAATTTTAACAAGTATTATGTGTGTTATGTCTCTAGTTCTAACACAAGGAGTTGAGGTTCAAATCTTTGTGATATTTATAACTTCATTAGAACTTTGATATATATACACTAATTGAAGGTCTAAATCGAAATATACCTTCTTGTATGCATAATACAGTATCTAGTGAAATAAACGTGTAACTTTCAAAATAGTGCGAGATTGGTGGAACATTTTTAAGTTCCATGTGTAACTTGTATGTTTAACATAAATGAAAAATATATTTTGGTTATTTGATTTTAATTCATTTCATAAATTAATTAAAATTTAAAGGGTTGTGACTCTTCTAACACTTGAGTCATTTGTAAGGGACGTATTTCTTCATGAATAATTGTGTATATTTCAAAAGACACATATTTATGAACGGTAGTATCTATTAAGGGAAGAATTATATTTTTCCATTTTCTATATAAATGAACCATTTCATAAATTTAAAAAATATTTTTCATAAAGCTTTGTTGTATCTTGGAAACATATTCATGGTATTTTATAGTAGGGGAATAATTGCGTTTAGGAAAATGAAATTATTTCACACCTCAAAGCCTTCTTTAATCTCTGTCATCTCTTATTTTTCTAACAATTGATTTATCAAAGTATCTTACCTCTTATAGCACATTTCAATTAGGCACTTTCCATTAATTTCATTGTTAAATCAATTGAAAATTATTGTTGTGGCACTTATAAATACTAAAATAAATTTAAAATAACACTTCTAATCCCCAAATCTAAACCTTCCGCTGACCCATTGCCAAGAAAACCCTAGAACATTTTGCAACTTAAAAAAATTAGATAAAAATAATAAATCAAAACTCATGAACCAAGAGACGACAGCATCATTGCCTTGCTTGCTGACACCACTGACTGGATCTACAACAACAGTAGCCCCTCCACCCATTTTTACACTTTGGTTTTCCCAGTGAAAGTGAGTTTTTTCCATAGTGTTAAATACTGTGGTATACCGTTTATCGCGGGTATGCGGTACGCGGTACAAATGGTTTCACTCATAACTGGTGCCAGGTGGTGACAGCAGTGGTAAAGAAGGGAGGAGGCAATGAAACAGTGAAGAAATTAGCGACATCAAAGATTTGTTTGGCAAAGAATTGGGGGTAAAGTATGGGGTGGTAGGATGGGGATTTTTGGGAAAAGTGGGGTAGTGCTAGGTGTAAAGAGAGGGATAGAAGGGAGTGCAACCAGAGGTGAAGGGCAGGGCGAAGTCCACAGGGGCTGGTGGAATTCCGGCAGGCTGGGGGTGGGTGTTTTTTCTCCAGTTGAGGCAGAGAAAAGACTTATTGATTGGAGTTAGAAAGTTAGAAATTTAAGGTTTAAAATTATTGATATGAAAAGTTATAAGGCTAAAAATGTTATTCTATAATTTATTTTAATACTTTTTAATATCAAATCAGCATTTTTCATCCGATTTAATAGTCAAATTAACGGAATGTGGCCGATTGAGATTGAGATGTACAACTGGAAGAATGGTTCCTCGATGAAACAACATGAAGTTTAAGTACTTATTTAGGATATAAAAATAAGCTAGATGACTCATTAACTTTACTCTTAAGACTTAGTTTTGCCGATAACCCTAAGATCTAGCATTGGTTCAGGTTATTTTGACTACCTCGAGGCACATCACTTCTTCCAAGATAAATTTGGTGAATATAGGGTGCATGATATTGTCCATGAGTTTATTACATATCTTTCAGTAAAAGCGGAAGAATATTTGACATTGGAGGAAAAATTTACCAACGTCTTACCAGTTGAGTATAAGGAAAGAGTTCGACATTCCTTGCTATTGCTTAAATATTCTGAGACACACCCTGCACAAATTTGTGATTGCAAAAGATTGCAAAGCCTCATGGTGAGATGGTCCTCTAAATCACTTGCTTCTGAGACTCCCAACATTGAGGGCTGCAATGAAATCCTAAATCAAGCATGTGACAAATTGTGTCGTCTACAAATCCTGTCATTGTCCAATCTACGCCCTCTACTACATTTCTGTGCTGACATTGGCAAACTGATACTCCTGAGATACCTTGACTTGAGTCATTGTCATAAAATATTAGAATTTCCCCAAAGTATATGCGATCTGATAAACTTATAGACATTGGACATCAGATGGTGTATTGCTCTTAAGAAATTGACTGACAGGATAAGAGACTTGACCAACTTAATCCATTTTTTTAATAAACGAACCGTAAAGCTAAAGTACAAGCCGAAACAGATAAGAAGGTCAACAAAACTACAAACACTGAGTGAATTTGTTGTAGGCAATGGAGAAAAGGCAGCATCTCTTGAAGACTTAGGGTACTTGACTAATCTTCAAAGGGAGTTGAGCATAAAAGGACTAAACAAAATGGATGACAAGCAGGCTAAAGCACAGCTGGGAAAGGTCGGCAAGAAGATCATTACCATGTTTCTAAACTTTGACGGTTCTCCCATTGACGAGAGTTTCAAATGACAAATATATAAAAATAATATGAGAACGTTGGAGAATAAAATGAGAAATAGATAGCATTTAGAGTTTCAAATGAGAAAAGCAATATGAGAGGTTGGGACAAATTTAAACCAATGAAAAATTTGAAATAGCCTAAACACTAAAAAAATAATATAGGCCCCCAAGAAAGTGATCACCTGATCAAAAAGTGATTAATGCTATATAAGAAAAACAAACTAATTGCCTCTTAGAAAATGGGTCATGTGGATTTTTTTGTAATCAAAATCTATTACAATCTATTGCAAAAGTAAGGATGAGAGTGAGCTATCCTAAACCTAGGGGTGAAAGGGTTTTGTGTAGAAGACCTTAAATGTAATAAAACACAATTTTTGATGCACTATTCAATGAAAAAGTGTCTTGGCCTTATGCATTTAGTATATATGAGGTTCTTCAATACCTACATAATATTGTTGGGCTTTTTATATTGCAGATAATAGAAATTGGTGGAGTAGTTAAGGTGGAATAAAATTCTGTCTTAATACAATACACACATATAATATTGTTTGTTTATATACATATTTTCTATTCTAAATTAGGAGGGGTAAGTAATTAAGAAACATGGAGTTAGGCACATAGCTGATGATAAAGACACGGATGAAGCAATGCGTGTAATTTTTAGTTGGCTGAAGCGATCGAGTAAGAGATCGGCGAAACTGAGTTGATAGAGAAAAGTAGAAAAAGAATCTATTGATAAGTGACGATGCAGCTATTTGGACATTGAGAAGCAGTGACTTAACTTCCTAAACCTTACTCCATGTTTTCCTCTAGTTGGGTTTTGACCGAAAGCAAGGTGTGCAGTCTCTATGACGATCGATGGTCAAATCAAAGCAAGAGCAACGTATCGTCCCATACAAATCGACCAGATGCATCATCTCACTTTAATTGATTGGAGGTCACAACATGCAATTAGAACGAACCCAAATTATGAGGATACCCAAAAATCTGCTGTAGTGCCAAAATGAAAAGGAAATTTGAGGTTAGGCTTGGAGGACAAATTTGATAATTCACAGGAAAAAACAAGAATGAAAAGCAAACGCTATTTGAATTTTTTGTTAATCTACATGTTAGGGTTTAAGAAATCCTCTTTCAATCCTTATAAATTTTTTACTTTGGTACTTTAGCTGTCAATCTTGCTTATATGCAGATCCCACTATTGCCCTCATCTTGTCTATATGAGTCTAATTATCATATGAGAAAATCTAGGGACCAAAAGGTAAGAAATTAAATTATAGGTATTGAAAGGGGGTTTTGATCATTATAAATTTTTTACTTTAGTACTTTAGCTATCAAGCTTGCATATAAGCAAATCTCACCATTGCCCTCATCTTATCTATCTGAGTCTAATTATCATAGGAGAAAATCTATGGACCAAAAGGTAAGAAATAAAATTAGGGACTGGAAAAGGTGTCCTACCATTACTAAGAAAAATGCAAACACTATCTGAATTTTTTTTCTACATGTTAGGGTTTGAGAAATCCTCTTTCAATTTCTATAAATTTTTTATTTTGATACTTTAGCTGTCAAGCTTGCACATATACAAATCCCACCATTGCCCTTATCTTGTCTATCTGAGTCTAATTATCATATGAGAAAATCTATAGACTAAAAGGTAAGAAATAAAATTACAGGTACTGAAAGGGGGTTTCAATCCCTATAATTTTTTTACTTTAGTACTTCAGCTATCAAGCTTGCATATAAGCCAATCTCACCATTGCCCTCATCTTGTCTATTTAAGTCTAATTATCATAGGAGCAAATCTATGGATCAAATGGTAAACAATAAAATTAAGGACTAGAAAAAGTGTTCTATTATTACTAAGAAAAATGCAAAAAAAGATGACATTAAAAACCCCCTTTCAGTACTTGTAATATTGCTCTTTACTGGCTATAGCTTTCAAACTCTTAGATCTGCCAATCTCCCATTATGTTCATATTATCTATGTGGGCTTAATTGCCATATAGAAAAGTATGGGGAACAAAAGAGAAAAAAATGAAATGTTTAGGGATTGGAAATGGGGTTTCACCATTACTAAAAAAAAATTTTTTAAAAAAATGACACTATTCAATGGCCAGTAACTTTGTTCCATCTTTAGAATATAATAGTAATGTATAATTAGATTTTGGCCCATTTTTGTTTTTTTAGATTTTTTTTATTATCTTAAAACTCGAAATCAATTTTAGGTCTTCTGAAAAATGATAATAGACATTAAGGGCTTTCCAAAATAAGGTGGATCATTTGAAAGTTTGAAACCAAAAGTCCTTTCATCAATCAAACGTTATTTATAAGGAAACTCAGGGGCCATCAGTTTTTTTTTATACACAGAAACATTTACAAGTACAGAGAATTAGAAGGTATTATAGTAAAGTTAAAGGAAAGTGGCTACTGTGGCGGAACAGGGCCCCAGTGCCCTGAATTGCTAACACTGGTAGGCTCTAGGGAACTATGATCCCACTTAAGTTACAGTTGGCTAGTTATTACTTGTAAAATACCTTAAATCATTACGTGCAACTAGTTACTTAGCCTACCCTGCATAAGAAATATGCATGCGTTGTCCTGGCTATGCAATAATAATTAAATTAAAACTTCATTGAAAATAGTGCCGCGGCAATTACTGAAAACATAAATCAAATAAGCCAAGACATAAATCTTTAGTTGCTTTAACTTCAAGTAACAACTTTGTGCATACATTTCTAACTTATACGCACCCAAATGTAACTCTAGTGTTATACACACCAATGGACACTAGTAGAGGCAATCTATGTATGAAATTACCATACATATAAAAGAAGCATCTCATAACTACTAAGATACTAAGATCCATCCTTAGCTCTTCACCCCAAGCAAGCTTGCTTCAAGTGATGAGCCACACTTTCCTTGTACTCACTTAGCCTTGAACTGTAAGGCAAACACTTTGGTCAGTACTTACTTATGCCGTAAGTAACTTAGAAAACATGGAGTTTCCTACTTAGAGAATACCTTTGAACCAATAAATCTTAGCTTTAACAGCTACCCCTTACCAACTGTTAAGCCCAAACAAAACTACTTAAACCTGCACAACACTTAAGGGGTGAGTACACCAAAGTACTCAGTAAGGGATTAGTACCTGCAGGGAAAAGCAATGCATGCATACAAAGCACAACAACATATAAATAGACAGCATACAAAACAAAGCAAGCAACCAACAAGATAACCAGAAGCAGGAAAATAAACAACAAACATTGCAAGTGATGGATGGATGGATGGATGGATGAATGAGTTATGCACATGCAAATGCACTTAGGACTTCCTTACACCCGTAGGTGCTGGACTTGTCGTGAGCTCTTACGACTGGGGTACTTGGATACTGGCCCTCGTATCCTATGCTAGCACTTAACTACTAACCCCTTGAAGTCCTCTTACGGGCACCTTAGAGTAAGACCTTGCTTACTCAACCTTACCCGCCTTGACGAGCTACTTAGAGTAAGTTCCCACTTACTCACTCCTTACCCGTCTCTTCCCTTAACTTATTGTGCAGAGTAGCTACCTTATGTGGTTCAACTTACCAAGCTTTTGAAGCTTAGCTTAGGGCCCCTTAGTGGCTTACTTACCAAACTATAAAGTTTGGTTGGGATTCCCTTAGGTTTCCTTTTCATTGAACAGGTTTATGACATTCTACTCGGCCAACAAAGAGTCTGAAACCCGACTTAATCCCCTTAGTGCACACTTGAGAATTGAAGCACTTTGACTTCCTTAGCCACCACTACTTACCCTTCCTTAACCACACCACTTAGCTACTACCTATATAATGCATAATTCCCGACTTAGGAATGAATTCTAGACCCAACCGAGGCTACGGAACATCTTAATTTAGCCTATGGATGGAAACCGAGAGTTTGAGACACTCTTAGGATGCCCGGAGCTTAAGGGCAAAATGCCTTGGCGGCGCCGTTGGCGACGCGTCGCCAAAGGCATCAGCATTCGGAAAACTTTCGCATTTCTCGGCGACACGTCTTCACCGGTGTCGCGTTGCCAATATGGCGTCGACACTGGCGACGCGTTGCCAACGCTTTCCAGCGTTGCGCGACAACATGCGACCTTGCACGAAAACTGCTCAAACTTTCTCATCCCAAACTCAAATCACTTGGGTCTTGTTTCTAACTCATTCCCACACAAAAGACTACATTTCTATGCATTATTTGAGCTTAATTAACTTGAATCCCTTACCTCAAATCATCTTGAAAGCAAGAACAAGCTATGAGCACCTCCAAGCTCCAATGGGTTCCCTTGAGTTCCAAACTTAAAATCAACCAAATTTCAACACCAAGAGCACGAAGTTAAGACCATTTCTAACCAATTAACAACCTTAAAACTAACCCATAAGGATCAAATACGTTTACCTTTGGGTTTGAACCAAAACTTGCAAATACAACTCCAAATGCACCAATTCCATAAAAAACGAGCTAAGGGCTTGTTGGGATTGCTTTGGGACCTTCGAATTTCATGAAAACTTGAGTGATTTGGGAGGTTTGGGGAGTAGAAAGCAAGGGAGAAAGAAGAGCTACGAAAATGGCTAATGGGGGAGATGATGAATAGTGTCATCTCCTCCATTTAAACCAATTTAGCCCAACTTCTTCCTCTTGTCACTTTGGCCCTCAAACTAAATTTTGAATCACTTAGGCCACTTAAACACTCCCATTTCTATCACTCCTTGATCCCAAAGAAAGGTTATCCTTGCCCAAACACGTTGCCCTTGCATCACCTAAGCCATTATAAGACATAATAGCTTAAATTTTTACTTAGTGCATTTTTCACCCTTGACTTAAGCTTTTGGTTCAAATGGCTATAGTTTCCTATAGTCTTAACTTAACTAGCTCAAAACACTTGCATTGACCTAATCTTACCAAAATTACGATCATGCCACTGCCTTGGGCCAAAATTACCATTTTACCCTCTTTGCCCCTTAGGTGCCAATTACCCTTTGGAACTCAATTTAACCTCAACTAGCTTGCTTTCCTTGCTTAATACTACTTATTTGAGGAAAAAAATACTTGGGATTCACTTACCTCGACATTTAATGTAGAGGAAATACTAGGAGAGCCTTTACAGCTACTGCACAAAAACCTAGAGGACTTCCGGCTACAATTTGCCATTGTTAGAATGCCTTGGCATGGCCGCATGGAGGGAAGTGTCTGCTACTGCTCAAGCCTTGGCTGGCATCATGATGTCCCTAGTGCTTTCCCAGTTGAGCTAGAAGCACAGGTCAAGGGCCCTTCAATTGTATTTCAAAGATTTGGCGCTAGTTGTTAAAGCTAGCTAGTTGTTAGATCCTTCATACAAATACCTCGAAGCTCAATTGAGGCAGCCCATCATCTAGTGCATATTGCTCGATCTTGTAACGAATTTACCTTATGGATGGGAAATATTTTGGAACCAATTTCAGCTATTGTGGCCTCTGATTGTTTGATTCAATGATAATGCTATCTACTGCATTCCATAAAAAAATTACTAAAGTCTAATATTGATCAAACTTGCTTTTAGATTGGTGACATTCTTCATGAAAAATTATATCTTGAACTATAAATGTTAAAATTGCATTATTCTTGATCCATTGTAAAGTATTTTTAGTGCTTATTCACTCAACTCAGTTGGCATGTCCTTTGAACTCTTCACTTTAAGAAACTTAAAAAATAATTATAAAATATATTTTTTTTCAAAAATTAAGTATTTTTTATTGATTTTTCTTTTATAAGTCTAGGCATGGAAAAAATTTATAAGTAGCAAATAACACTGATCATCCATTAACTAGGATAAGTTGTAGTTATATGCTTATGTGCACTAGATAAGTCTCATAATTTTGAAGCTAGTCCAAATAGTTGCTGTGATTAGTAGGATAAGTTTGTACTCTTAATTGAGTTACCACAATTTGTGTGTATAAGTAACTAGGACAAATGAAATGGTAAAACTCCATCTATGTAATATCAAAGTGATGCTACTTCAATTAAGAAGATTGAAGAACTTATAAATATTACAGAATCCAGGATTAGCACATGACCATATATAATAGTGCTAAGGAAGAAAAAAAATCTCAATTAAATTTTAATAAGTATTATGTTTGTTATGTCTCTGGTTCTAATACAAGAAGTTGAGATTCAAATCTTTGTGATTCCTATAACTTCATTAGAACTTTGATACATATATATATACACTAATTAAAGGTTTAAATCGAAAGATACCTTTTTGTATACATAATACATTGTCTAGTGAAAATAAACATGTAACTTACAAACTAGTGTGAAATTGGTGGAACATTTTTAAGTTCCATGTGTAATTTGTATATTTCACATAAATGAAAAATGTATTTTGGTTATTTGATTTTAATTAATTTCATAAATTAATTAAAATTTAAAAATTTGTAACTCTTCTAATAATTGTATCATTTGTAAGAGACACATTTCTTCATGAATAATTGTGTATATTTCAAGAGGCACATATTTATGAATGGTTGTATCTTATAAGAGTTATATTTTTCCATTTTCTATATAAATGAAATATTTCATAAATTTGAGAGATTTTTTTCATAAAGCTTTGTTGTATTTTGGAAACATATCCCTGTTATTTTTACGCTTTGGTTTTTCCAGCGAAAGTGGGTTTTTGCCAACAATGCTGAATCGAAAAGCACTTCAAGTTCTTGACCTACTGCCTAACGGGCTGGATCGAGATGACTTGCTTGGGAAGCTCTGCACAAGGCCCGGGCGATTGATTTCCGGTACAGATCGGGTCACTTTGAGAATCGGGCAGCCCTAGAGGCCGAGTTGGCGGCAATGAAGCCCACCCACATCTTCAACACCGTCGGTGTTACCGGCCGGCTCAATATCAACTGGTGCGATTCCCATAAGGTCGAGACCATCAGGACCAATCAATCCTAGGGATGGCAATTGGGTGGGTTGGGTCAGGTTTGGGTCAGGTCATTTAGGTTCGGGTCTATTCGGGTTAGCATGAATTCGGGTCTAGGTCGGGTTCAGGTCAGGATATTTGGGTTCGGGTTGATTTCAGGTTGAGTTGATTTCGGGTTCGGGTTGGGTTCGGCCGGGTTTATTTGGGTTCGGGTTCACTTCAGGTCGGGTCAATTTTAGTCCCAGGTAACTTCAGGCCAACTTTCGGGTCAAACTCGGGGCAACCTTTGTGTTCACATGGGTTATTAATGTGAAGTCAAAACGATTGAATCTATTCAATTTTTTTAAAATTTAAATCAAATAATTTGAGTTTTTGTGTGATTTAATTTACATTAAATTCTTATTTTTTAGTATATTTAAATAAAATATTCATAAAAATCTTCTTCATTATAGTTTAGTAATATTTAAGTAATTTAACATTATTAGTAATATTTAATTATTTTTCTAAACTCATACCCTTTAACTATCATTGTACAGATTATTTAGATATTCACTCAGCTATCACTCAGACATACACAATGACAATTTTGTTATGCTTATGTTTCAATGAATTTTCTTTGAAATTACAATGAAATGCAAATCAAGTTCATTATTAGTGACTAAATTGTAAAATTTAAAAATTTTGGTTGAAAGTACAAAGATTTCAAAAAATTTAGGATCGATGTTGTAATTATTATGGGTGACTAAAATAAATTTTTTTAAAATTTAGGTACCTTACTGCACTATACTTAAAAGTATAAGGATGAATGTTGTAATTTTAATAATTACCTATTAAGATCATTAAACTTACTAAATATAAAAATTACTTCTGTTGGAAAAATCCAAATATGGGATTCACTAAATATGGATGTTTCTTCCCCAAATAAGATACTTACAATATATAGAAGTCCTAAAAAAACAAAAGTTATTAAATATGGAAATCTTTTCTCAAAATATGAAAATTATTAAACATGAATATCTTAAAAAAACAAAAGAAACTACTAAATATGAAAGTCTCATCTCTAAATATGAGACTTACTAAATATATAAGTACCAAAAAATGGAAGCTACTAATAACAGAAGTCATCATTCCTAAATATAAGATATACTGAATATGAAAGTCTCAAAAAACGCAAGTTACTAAACATGGAAACCTCCATATTTAGGACTGAGTTAATATTGAAAATAATGAAAGAGGAAAGTTAAGGTTTAAGATGATGGTTAAAATCGGGTATTGTCGGGTTTAGTTATCGGGTCATCTCGGGTTGAGGTCAGGTCAGTCTCGGGTTTGGGTCATTTCGGGTTCAGGTCAATTCAGGCTCGAGTCATTTCGGGTTCGGGTATTTCGGGTTTGGGTCATTTGGGTTCGGGTTTTCTCGGGTTTCCTTTTAATCGGGTTCGGGTTCAGGTCGGGTTGGGTATAGTCGGGTTCAGGTCGTTGACTTTTTTAGTCGAATCGGGTTAGGTCAGGTGTTGACACCCAATTTCGTCCGACCCTTTTTTTTTTTTTAAAAAATAATAATTAAAAAAATTAAAAAAAATAATTATTATATAAAAATTATTATTAATTAATTATACAAAGAGAGAATTAAATTAAATAGTTTTGGGGAAGGGGCTTTTTGTTAAGTTAATATCTATGTCTGTATATCCAAAGAAATTAAAATTCAAAAAAAAAAATTAATTAAAAAATTATCATTATTAACTAATTAATTATTATTACTAAAAAAATTTTAATTAATTAGTTTAAAATATATTTTGTTTTATAAGGGTTTATTTAAAAATAATATATGTGTGTATGTATGTATGTAGGAATTACAAAAGAAAACTCCATAAAAAAAAAAAAACAAACAAACAAACAAAATTGAAAAGTTTGGGGTAAAAATGACAAAATTGAGACGTTTTGAGAAAAATTGACAAATTCTGAAAGTTCCAGGAGCATTTGGTAATTTTTTGCGTCAATGTTGGCCCAGACTAACGTTTCTGGCCCAAATTAACAGAAAACGACAAAATTGTCAAAATCAGAAGCTTCTGAAGCTTATCCAGAATCAAAGTAACATAAAGGACTGGAACTGTCATTTTACGAAAATAAGAGATAAGTTTGAATTTAATTAATTTTTAATTTTTAACAGTACATCACCCATTACCCTATAAATAGGGGTCCAAATCTGTGTGTTAAGAGGGAGAAAAAAAAAAAATAAAGCTTAGAGCTCCGTTTTAAAGAAAGCGAAAATTACAGCCCTTGTCCCTGGCCTCTCTTCTCTCTTCCTAGAAGATCAAAAACTTCCTGTTGTTTCGTTTTAGCCCCCGTCTTCCTCCAGTCACACCGTTTCTCTCTCTTAGTTCGCTGCCGTTCCTCCCTTCTCCGCCGTTTCCACCTTCGCTCAAAACCAGCCCGCCGCCGTCCACCGCCGTCCGTCGCCTTCCCACACCCGTCGGGTCGCCGGCCCGCCGTGCGCTCCCCTCCGGCCCCGCCTCCTTTCCTCCTCCTCTCTCCCTTCGCCCTCCCGTTCCGTCGCGCCACCTCCCCACCTATCGCCGCCGCTCGCCGTGCCCAGCTCCCTGGCCGCCGTCGCCGCCTATTCCCCCTTCGCCCCTGGCCGCGCTGCCGCGCTGCCGCCCCGTCGCCTGTCGCCCCCTTCCCCTCGCGTCGTGCTCTGTTGCTCCGTTTCAGAAAATTCAAAATTTTGATTTTAAGGGTAAAACTCATCTTTAGTCCTTTATCTTTTTAATTTCTTTCTCTTTAGTTACTAATCTTTTATTTTGTTCCTGCAGAAAGAAAAAACTAATTACTAACTCTTTTAATCTTTACTTGTTTATTTATTATTTATTGTTGTTATTATTACTAACTTTTGTTATTTTTGTTATCATTATTCACAACTAACATAATTAACTTTATTAACTTCACTAACCTTTATTATTGTTATTATTATTATTAACTTACTAACTTTACTAACTTTTTATTATTGTTATTATTATTACTAACTTACTAACTTTACTAACCTTTTATTATTGTTATTATTATTATTAACTTACTAACTTACTAACTTTACTAACCTTTATTATTATTGTTGTTATTATTGTTAACAATTAACTCAACTAATTTTTATTATTATTGTCATTAACATTAACAACTAACTTTACTAACTTTTATTATTATTGTTGTTATTATTATTGACAATTAACTTTAATAACTTTACTAACTTTTATTATTATTATTATTATTATTGTTATTATTATTATTCATGGAAGGTTATACCTCTTTTTTTTTTTTAAGTGGATGGCCAAAAAAACCCCACTTTATTATTATTAATTGTCCTTTATTTACTTTATATAATTTTTTTTTATAAGTGATTAAATTTATTTCACTTTTAATAAGTAAATAATAACAAATCAAAAAAATTTTATGTGAATAACTATTTTTAAAGGCTAATAAAAATCATTTTTAAAAGCCAATTATCTTTTATTACTTTGGAATACATGTTTTTATTATTTCTTTAAAGACAACAAAAAGCTAACTTTTAAAAATTATTAAACAAACATAATTAAATAAAGTAAGGATATTTAAAAGATATTTAAAAAATAGTAATAATAATTAAAAAATTGTGACTAGAATTAATAATTAATTAATAAAAAATTAAACTCCATGTCCAAATGATCCGCCAGGATCCAATGGTTTGGAGAATAAAAATATTTTTAAAATAAAATACAAAATATAAAATATAAACTAATTTTAATAGTTACTTTCATTTTTATCCAATAAAATAGTAATAAAAAAAACCTTTTTAATAAAAGAAGTATATGAAAATTAAGACTTTGTATTTTACTTATTTCTTTTAAAATAAAATATAAATTTTTGATTCCTTTATTGAATAAATAAAAATCTTAGCCAAATGATTTCAAAAATTCAAAAATAAAATAAATTCAAAAGAATTAATTTCCCTTTAAATATTTTGGACTTATTAATTAGATTTTTTTTTATAAATTAAATAATCTCTTTTTGGTTAATCTTTTATCAAAAACAAAACAAATAAGTATTAAGACTTTTCTTTTATTTTTGAAATATATATATAATTCTTTGGTTTCTTTATTAAATAATAACTTTTTGGTTAATCTTTTATCAAAAATAAAATATATAAATATCAAAACTTTACTTTTGTTTTTAAAAGATACATATAAATCTTTGGTTTTTTTATTAAATAATAACTTTTCGGTTAATATTTTATTAAAAATAAAATATATAAATATAAAAAATTTACTTTTCTTTTTAAAATATACATATAAATCTTTGGTTTCTTTATTAAATAATAACTTTTTGGTTAATCTTTTATCAAAAACAAAATATATAAATATCAAAACTTTTCTTTTATTTTTGAAATATACATATAAATTTTTGTTTTCTTTATTAAATAAATAAAATTTTGATTAAATAATTAATTTTTGATTCACCTTTTATCAAATGAAATATTAATATTTTTCTTTTTTTTTTTAAACATACATATAAATTTTTGGTTTCTTTATTAAATAAACAAAATTTTGATTAAATAATTACTTTTTGGCTCACTTTTTATCAAATAAAATATTAATACTTTTCTTTATACATTTTTTTTTTGATTTCTTTGATAAATGAATAAAATCTTGATCAAGTAATTACTTTTTTTGTTCAATTTTTTTTTGAAATAAAAAGAATAAACATAACATAAAATATATAAATCTTTCTTTTATTTTTATACATATGAATTCTTATTTTTCTTTAAATAAAACCTTGATTAATTTCTTTTTGGTTATTCTTTTATCAAATAAATAGAATAAACATAAACAAATGTCAAGATTTTTTTTTTAACTCTTTAATTTCTTTATTAAATAAAGAATCTTAATATTAGATAATTTAAAAAAAAATTACTTTTTGATCCTTTTATAAATTAAGTAATTACTTAAGAAAAATAGATAATCAAAATTTTTCATTAAACAAGAAAAATAAAAAGAAAACTAAAAGAAAGGAAAAAGAATAAGAAAGAAAGAAAAGAAAGAAAAGAAAGAAAAGAAAGAAAAGAAAGTAAAAGAAAGGTAAAAGAAAAAAAAAGGACAAACAAAAGAATAAAAAAGAATAAAAAAAAAGAAAGAAAAGAAAAAAAAATATAAAAAGGAAATAAACAAGAATATAAATTTTTTTTTAAATCAGTTAACATTAAAGATCATTAACAAAATCTAAAATTTCATAAATAAAAAGACTTATAAATTAGTAATTAAACTAATAATTAATTTCATAAAAAAGTTAAATAATTAACAATAAGTTAAAATATTAAATTAATTTCCATATCCGAATGATTCGACAGGATCCACGGTTTGGAAAGTATCAACTTTTTTAATTTAATTGAATAAAAATTAAATAAAAAAGATAAAAATCCATTTTTTTGATATAGATTAAATTATATAAAATTTCATTAAATTCCGTGTCTGGGTGACTCGGTAGAGTCCATGGTTCGGAAATAAAGCTTCCGTGTCCGGGTGACTTGGCAGAGTCCATGGTTCGGAAATATTGAATTTGTAAAAATTATACAAATTAATTACCAAAATTTTTGAAGTCCATATTAATTTAAAAATCCACATTCCGACTAATTCAGTTAAAGTTTCTGTTTGAAAATTAACTGAAATCATTTAAAAGCAAGCAAAACAAAATTGAAATCAACTAAGGTACCAATTTTTGGGTGTTTTAACAAAGTTGTTTTAACGTAACCGTACTCCCGAACCCCGAACTCTCACAGACCATATTTTAGGTGTTCAATCGACCTGAGCGAAAACCGATTGCTGGCGACTCCCGAAAACTACCCGCACGTTGCCACATCGGGCTTGGGTTCGGGTGGGTTGGGCCAGGTCATCCGGTCAGGTCCGATTTTGCCATCCCTAATCAATCCCATAAGAACTCTTTCTTTTTATGTGGACTTGATTTTTCAAATTCTTCTTTAAGAAAATTCTTCTTTTTTTTTTCAGACCGGGATTTGATTTGGGAGATGGGATTTGGGTTCAGGGTGTTGTTTCCGAGTGAATTGGGAGAAGAAACAGATATTGCTCTCCTTTTCTTCGGATCAAGACTCGATTTGGAAGACTGTAGATTTAGGTTCGCGGAGTTGTTGTGA
The DNA here is from genome assembly GCA_039654915.1 of Aquilaria yunnanensis. NCBI lineage: Eukaryota > Viridiplantae > Streptophyta > Magnoliopsida > Malvales > Thymelaeaceae > Aquilaria > Aquilaria yunnanensis. The sequence goes on along the minus strand of CM077598.1, from coordinate 97,137,709 downwards.
GATGAACTGGGTAAGAAACGAAGACAACAAGGAGCAAGGAGCCGCCAACAACGAGGAGTCAAGGAAGAAATAGGGACGACAATGACATAGCTGGCCTTCATCAATGTTGGTTTCACTCATGACTGGTGTCAGGTGGTGACAGCAGCGGTAAAGAAGGACGGAGGCAATGAAACGGTGAGGAAATCAGCGACATGGAAGATCTGTTCGGCGAAGAAGACTGGGGGTGGTGGGATGGGGATTTGGGGGAAAAGTGGGGTGGTGCTGGGGGTAAAGAGAGGGATAGGAGGGAGTGCAACCAGAGGTGAAGGGCGGGGCGACGTCCACAGAGGCTGGTGGATTTCCTGCTGGCTGGGGTCGGGTGTTTTTTTCTCCATTTGAGGCGGAGAAAAGGCAAAAAGACTTATTGATTGGAATTAGAAATTTAGAAATTTATGGTTTAAAATTATTGATAATAAAAGTTATAGGGCTAAAAATGCTATTCTATAATTTATTTAAATATTTTTTTATATCAAATCAGCATTTTTCATCCGATTTAATAGTCAAATTGACGGAAAGTAGCCGATTGAGATTAAGATGTACAATGGAAAAAATGGTAGATCAATAGAATAATATGAAGTTCAAGTATTCATTTAGGGCACAAAAATAAGTTAGGTGACCACTAGTAGACTTTACCCACTTAGTTTTGCGGAAAGCCCTAAGATCTAGCATTGGTTGTTTAGTATTTTTTGTTTTTCTTAAGTATTCTAGCACGTTGCCTAGTGTAACCATTAACCATTGTTTTTTCTTAAGCATTCTAGCATGGGATGGGAATTGTCGCCCATTGGAAATTTTTTCTCCCCATGATCAGCCATGATCCTCTCCACAATTCTCTTAACTTCCCGTAATAGTTGGAATTTCTAGCAATAAGAAGGCCATTATTTGGCCAAACCAAGAATATCGTCGTCCTCTCAAACTCATTCATTCTCTCGTCATCCACCATAGTTTAACACATACTGAAGTTAATGTTGTCTTTACCCTAAGATTCCTCTAGATGCTCCATTCTGGTCCCTCCGTGTGCTATATGAAGCTTCTATGTCAAGTCGGCACTCTAACTGGATGATGATATTGATAGCCGTTTATGAGAACAAAAAATTGATCGGGGAGCTTGAAGTTGAAAGTTCTCATGAAAATGGGAAAATAACGAACTTAGTCCATGATTTTCTTCCCCCCACTGTTGGGAACCTTAACCTTGGTTTTTTGCTGCTACCACTCCTTGACGCGCCGCTGATCCACCACCTCTGTCTGCTCATATTATGCAGTTGTTGTTCCACCCTCGTGTTGTCATTCCCATGCAACATGTATACTGTTGTCTGCTCATATCCACAATGTCGCGACAGTGAATGGACGTTACTCCACCTTTCATGGCCCAGGAGAATGTGGGTCACGATCCAAACGTGACTTGGAGCACTCAAACAAGCCTGCCATTTGATCCTTCCTGGACGTAACTCGAATCCAACGCACTTCAGCATAATTTCAACCCAAAATGCAAGATCAGATGATTTCCGGCCTAATAATAACTTTGGGAAAGTTACAAGAACCCCCCTGATATTTGACTTAACCTACACTTGCCTCATCTATTTTCAAAAACCTACACTTTACCCCTTAGAATAAGCATATCAGTCAAATTCACTGTCATGCAAGCTGGTCAAATGCCATGATTTCCCAATAAGATTTACAAATTGTACAAATCAACCACAATATTCATTTCATGCTACCTAGAATCAATTTTCTCTAAATATATAATATATTTCTAATAAATTTTACATTTCTAGAAAATTTCTCTTTATAAATTTACTCATAATTACTAGATGTGTAATATATTCACTACCAAAAAAGGCCATTTAGTAACACCCAAATTCCGACACTAAAAGTACTAGAAAGCATTGCTATAGCCTATCCTGACGGTCTTGCAATGCATCTGTAAAGGTCTGTCGCAGTATCCTTTAGCAATAGCATAACAGACTTGTCGATATAACAAAAAATCATATAGTGACAGTTAAATTGACGTCACAGATACGATATAGTTACGACTCTTTGTGTCAGTAATTCACCTGTCCATAACCATGAAAGATTATTTGTAAGACCTAACATATACGTCAATAAAGATCTTTTGACACGCGGTGATATGATACCTACAAATCTATTGGAATGGATTAATAGCCTCTTGTTATTTATTGTTTGTGAGCTATTACTTGTTTTCAATAGTTTAAGAGTAATTCCAATTTGAGTAAGAGAAATTAGAACCATAAAATGCAGATAGAACAAAATCTGTTGTTGGTATTCATATATGTATACCTGCTCATGTCAACAATCTAAAAGCACCAAATATTTAGGAAGGTTCAGCATTATTACTAAGGATAAGAACGTGAAACCAACTAAAATGCTACTAAAAGATTCATAATAAGAAACTAAGAGACCTATCCACCGAAGTCGTTAACATCCAGTCTTTGCACCATATGCTTCAACCCACATAATTGCATCACCTCATTCATCTGCGAAGGACAAATTCAAATTTAGGCACTAAAATTAATGCAAAATTCATAGTTCCCAAAAAAATTTAACTATGAGAAATACAAATACTATATTTTTTTAATTAGCCAAAGGAACATAATTTATTAAATAAAAAAAAAGAGATAAATACAACTCTAAGGTAAGATTTTAGGGAAAAAACAACTAATGAACAAAGAGACTTCAAGAAACAAAGAACGCTAAATAAAGAGAAAAATAATACAACAAACCAAAATAACCATAAATTTATATGGAGGAAATTTTCAATGAACACAACACTTCAAATAGAAGCAAACTTAAAACCACAAAAAATTTCATGAGGATATAAAGCTGAAAAAATAACTGAAAACATATAAAATTGAACAACACATTTTTTTAGAAGATTATTGGATAATTACTCAAGAAGACTTAAACAATCAAAGCCAGGCTAGTGAATAATCAAACATAGACAAAAATAGAAGCTAGGAAAAAAAACCCAGTAAATCAACGGAACAATGGCAGAAGATTGAGAGCATGCTCTTCTTCAAATTCTATACACTAATCATTGAGGACCGCTGCAGACCTTAAGAACAACCATTTTAATCACTCCCAGCATCAGGAACCATTTACAAATGGATTACCTTTTAGTTATCTAGAATAACTCTAGATGACTAAGTAACTAGCTAATATGAATACAATACATTTATACAAACTAACAAGAAAATATTTTGACTTATACCCATGGGTTTGCTCTCCTAGGAATATCAAGACAACAAGTAAGAAAATATGCTTATAAAGATATCTATCATTTCCAACTAATGCTTCGCTAAAAAACAAAGCGTGACAATACATGGATCTATTTAGTATTTAAATATAACAATAAAGAGAACACAAGTTTAGAAAAGGAATCATAAAACTAACCAAGACCCAAATTTTCCTTGCTTATATCGACAAATTTCTCCTCCTTCTAGGTATGTAGGTTTTGGATGGCAACTTCACTGATTGGCTCAATTAAATACAAAACTGATGAGAAAAGAAAAGAAAAGAAACCATATTAGCTATCATGTAAGGACAATGAAACAAGATACAAGTATGTGAACAAAAACATAGTATTAAAAGCTAGCAACCTTTTTATTTCTCTTTTAGCAGTCTCCAGGATCATGTCAAATGTTTTCCAAACAAGTCGCTTTCTCATAATTCTTACCTGCAACATTGATTAGAAGAAATTACTAAAAATATCAAAAGTCTTGATTGGTATAGCATCACTGTAGTATCCAAAGTGCTGTGAATCCCAACATTCATACCTAAAAATTAAAGCAAACATAAGTTTCTACTTATGATTCAACTTTCCTAGAGGATATCTCAAGAGACATCAAGGGGAAGATCACTATAGGCTAGTGGATCAAAAAATTCACTGAAACTCTTATTGTAGAATTCATTGTATTCATTTTTTCAACTTTTATGGTATTACGCATTTATAACAGATGAGAAAAACAATAAAAGTCATTGTATGAGATGATAAAACAAAATTGCACTCCATAAAAATGTGGTTAAACTAGACACATAGTGCTAACAAAAACCAAATACCAGAACTAGATTCAGATCCCACAATTTATGACATAATTTAGAACAACGCAGTTTGTTCAGGATAGCAACAGAGTAACTCTAACATGGCCATAGCTCAATCTCTTCCACATGATTCTTTTGGTTGAGTATATGTAAAATGAAGATTAACAGTTACAAAGCAGCTCAATAGCAGTGATTTCACTAATAAGGAAAAACAATTCATTAACCAACAACCACAAGAAGAATTTTTACCTTTTCATTACCTTCCTAGACCAAAATTGTACATACATAGCCTTAACCTTGTTGTTGCTCAATTAGTGTTTTGTTTGCAGTAGTTACTTGTGTCTGTAGTTGCTCATTCCTTCAACCAAGCCATCTGTTGGCCCAAATGCAACCAAGAGGGAGGTGAATTGGTTGGGTTCCAAATCAAACAAAAAATGAGTTCTTGAACCTTCAAACTCAAAGTTAATTTAAGAAACAATAATTAACCCTATTCTAATCAGAAAAAGACTACCACATTCTGCCTAAATTTGATTTGAAAGCAACCTTTGAATTATTTTTGAAAACAAACAAATTCAACCAAGATAGGTTGCATAAAACACCAACCAAAGATCAAGTATGTAGAGAGAAGGAAAGAAGCTTGCACACAAGGATTTATAGAGGTTCGGTCTCCCCTTTTGAGAGTCTACTCCTCTCTTCAAGTTCACCACTTGAGAGTTTTCTTCTTCACTATGAATCACAAGAGTACACACTTTTTTGGTAGTTTTCTCTACCACAACCACTCACTAGTTTTCCCAAAGGCTAACTAGAAACCTCACCAACACCCTTTCCTTCACTAGTTTTCCTAGAGGCTAGCTAGAAACCTCACCAACTCAATCTCACCAAAATGGTGTTTATAAGATTACAAAGTGGTAAGAACAATAGAAGCTCTAAAAGCTAGATAAACAAGTGAAGGCACAAGTTCTTGGCAAATATCAAGTTTGAGCTCTTTGATGATGGGTTCTCTTTTCTAGTTGCCAAGAGTTGTTTCCAAAAAGTTTCTCCATGTTTTTATACTTATTTTGGAGCCAAAGAGACATTGAAAACCTGCTGAAGTCGTCTGGAAAAGCTCTACAAATTCTGGTGACTATTGCTCTATTTTTTTATGCAACAAAAGTTCCAGACCTCGTGTTAAGTTCTGAGTTTAACACGTTAAACTCAATTTCATCCTCCAACGGTCAAAAATGGCTAGTGACAGGTCATTAAAAACTTTGTCAGAGTGTCCATGTGGTGTCTTCTGATTCGCTCGAATGATATTTGAAATTCTGACTCCAATCGCGCCAGCCGAAGGATTTTGGGGGAAGCTTTCAAACTTGCGAACAACAGGTTAAACTCAGAGTTTAACGCATTACTTGATGTCTCAAAAATATACAGCAGTTCCAGACTTCGAATTAAACTATTTTAACGCATTAACGCATAGACTTGGGAGCTAAAAAGACTTGGGTGATAAAAAGACATGTTAAACTATTTCTTTAACGGATTAAACATGAAACAACTTAGAAAACTTGTCATTTGGAAATCAAACTTGATTCAAACACCAACATATTTTGATGACCTACTAACTTCTCTTCAAAAACAAGTTTTATCATCAAACTTAAAACATATTTTTTAAAATAACACTTGAATACTTGGAATTTAAGCACAATTTTAACAAATCTATTTTGACCCAATAAAATGAGATTCAGCACACTAAAACAATACATTTGTCATCATCAAAATTAAATATCTACTTGGAACCAATCCAACACCATCGATTCCTTTTCTTTCTCCATTTAATTCAAGCTTTTCCTTGTTCACAGACCGTATCACAACAAGAGAGGGACCTACTTTATGTTCTTCATTTCTTCTTTTACTGCTTCATCCAAATCTCACCTCATTTCTTTCATTGAAAGCCATGAAATTCCGATTTTGATAGTGGAGCAAGTATTAGGTCAAGATTTGCAAAGAGAGATCGAGTGAACATGAAGGCAAAGAGCTGAAACCCTTGTCTGCCTCTTACTCTCATTGGTTTTTTTGAAGACCACCGGTAAAATAAAAGAGACAGGTGTCTCTACCCTCTAGTTATAAATCATCATCCAATTACACACTAGCGTACTTGGAGTTTTAGCCCCTTTTCACTTGGGTCCCTCTGTTTAAAAACTAAGCACCAGCTGGAATAACAATTAAAGTACTTGCTATCTAAGGATCTTTAATTATAAAATGGAAAATTACAAAAAGCCCTATGCGGTTTGGTCTAACCTATAGTTTGCCCCCTCTATTTTGAGAAACCTACAGTTTGCCCTCTATTTTTTTTACACTGCCTGATAACAACTTTTGAAATTGTATTTAAACTGTATGATAATAATGTTATAGTAATTTTAAGATTTTTGATATTTTTTTCACAGCCAACCGACCTTTAAAAAATACTGATAAATAATTACAGGGGGGAAAATACATTTACAGAAAGGAAAACTGATTGTTTAAAATATCTATTAGCTATAAAAAAATACTAAAAAGATTGAAATTACTGGAAGATGATTATCGTATAGTTTAAATACAGTTTTAGAAGTTGTTATCAGGCAGTGTAAAAAACATAGGGGGCAAAGTGTAGGTTTCTCAAAATAGAGGGGGCAAACTATAAGTTAGACCAAACCACAGGGGGGTTTTGTAACTTTCCCATTATAAAAAGCTTCTAACTACTCACTCAATTAATATAAAGAGTTAAATCATGATGATAACTAATAATTCATAATTAGTACATACTTATTGGTAGTTTGTTACATGTGTCCTAATAAACACTCACTTATAAAAAACTGTTGGTGCAAGTCATAATATACCATTAGACTAGTGATGCACAGTGGGCCGACTCGGCTTGGGACCAGCCGGGCCCGATCCTGGGTTTATTAGGCCCGGGCATGACCCGGGTTGAGGCGTGCTGAGTCCATGCTGGGCCTGACCATGTCTTGGGCTTAATTCGGGCCTAGGCCTGCAATTTTGAATTTTGAATTTTAATTTTAATTTCATTTTATATTTTTAAAAATTGATTTTCAAAACAAAATTTTTTAAAACTATTTGTTTTAAGAGTAGAACACCACCACCGGTGTGAAATTTTATTAATTTTAAAGTCAAACGGAACTTACATAACATGGAACGGGCTTTACATGAGTCAATAGCAAAACATTCCATAAAAGTAAATGTAAAATAAAAGCTACGATATGTGCTAAACAGCAAAATCAGATCAACTACAAAGTAAAAAAATAATAAGCAAGCTGTGGATTTAAGCATTTATCTCATCGGGTTTTTCCTTGTCGAAACTCTTGTGGTCTTGTAATCTTAAAGCTGCAAGACCCCAATCACGGTTGCATATACAAACGCCAACCGCATCTGCTGATAACCTTGCGCGTTTCTCTGAAATTACACGTTTCCCAATGCTGAAAGTGGACTCAGATGCAACGATTGAGACGGGAACAACTAGAACTTCTTTGGCAATTATGGAGAGTATTGGAAATTTGTTACTTCTTGCTTTCCACCATTCTAGATTGTCGGTCTCACTATTCTCCCAAACCAAGTTGAGGTATGCGTTGACTTCATTAAGGCCGGATGCTGCAACACTAGGCCGTTTGAGGAGTTGTTCCGCCAGATTGAATGATGATGAGCCCGACAATGATGAACACCTGATGGTAGAGAAAGTAGTGTTCGCAACCTTATCCTTATGCCGGTCGGCATAAATCTTAAATAACTCTCGCAAGTGCTCATCAGTAGTGTCAGTTATAGCATGAACAGAAATATGTGCCATTTCTAAGAAGCTATAATAACCCTCAAGTAGCAGCTGTGTACCCGTGATTCTGACGATCGGGTCTAGTGTAGATGCAAGTAAATAGATCGGGGGTATAGTACTGAAATATAAAATTCATTTGTCTTTAATGGCCTTAATTGTGTCTTTTAAGAACTCGTCATCTTTGCATTGGTTAAAAACCCATACAATGTTGACCATATGCATTAAAACTTTTTGTGATGTGGTATAGTATACACCGAAGCCAAAAAAAGTGGCATCATAAAAATATTGTAGCATAGCTGCCAATTTTGACAGTTTATTCCACATCTCTTGTTTCAAAATCGTTTTCTTTTCTTTGACATTTATAAAACATGTCATGTGTGCAACAAATGGCATCGCATCCATCAACATCTCGTAAGTCGAGTTCCATCGAGTAGGGCAATCAAGTTTAAAATGTTTTCAACTAAAATCGAGGTCATTTTCCAAACAATATTGCTTAAACTCTTTGAAAACTTTGGTCCTTGACTTAAAATAATGGATTGCCCACCTCATTGGAGTAATTTCAGTACTCAAAACTTGAAGACTTTTTTGGACAGCTAAGTTTAAAATATGACAAACACATCTAATATGAAAAAAATGCAGCATCACGGACAGGTTCTAGTGATTCCTTCAATGTCTCAGCCGCGACATCGTTGTTTGATGCATTATCAAATGTTATGCTAAAAACCTTGTCATGACAAAACATTTCTTTTAAACTTTCTGAAATAACTTGGAATATGGTCCAACCAGTATGATCGACCTCCATCCACTTAAATGCAATGATACATTTTTGAACGACCCAACTATCATTAATCCAATGTGCAGTTATACAATAATAATCTTGTCTTAGTGGTGAAGTCCACATGTCACTAGTGAATGAGATAGAATAATCAAAAGCAGATAAGTATGCTTGTAAATTTGATTTACCAGCTTCATAAATTTTAAATGTCCCCCTCCTAGCAGTAATCCGAGATGTTCTTTTAAAAGCAGAGTTTAATTGTGATTTAATCCATTTTTTCATGTGCCTATCTTCTAATTGTGTAAATGGTTTTTCAGTTAACATCATCCATTCTACCATGCCTTCTCTACAATCTTTTTGATTAAATCTAAAAATACCTGATCCGTTGGCAGTACTTGCAAGTTGTGTCTGACCGCCGCTACTAGCAGTTGCATCTGGACATAAATTCGGATGCTTATGTTCCATGTGACGTTTCAGTGTTCCTATGCCAGAGTTCTTCTTGTGCACGAGCTTTATCTTGCGATGTTTGCAATTTCTAAACCTCGCATCATTTCCATGAGCATCCTTTTCGAAAACTTGGTCAAAATGCTCCCAAACCCATGCGGTGAGCCTTGACGTCTTACCTTGTGTTGGAAGTTCGGGTTGATGGTTTGTCGGGGTATGTTGAGAACCATCCCCTCCACCAACATTCTCTGATGCCGTTGGCTCCACCTCCTCAACGTCATCATCAGAAAGTTGATCGTCGAGTCCCAAGTCGTTTTGACTCATATCGAATTGATCATCATCGTCAATTTGTTGGATATGAGCCCATAGGTCACCGATTGGGAAAGGCCACAAAAAAAAGACCTCAAACCTATACGAGATGAAGAGCTCAAGGCCTTTCCCTTTCCTCTTGATGCCATTTGTGTGAGAATAAATTGAGAAGATCACGAGCTTTGAAAGTAATTAAGGAATGATTAAGAAAAAATGAAAAAAATAAGATTGAGAGCTTCAAAGAAATAAAAGAATGTATTACTAGAAAAAGAGAGATTGCTAAGATTGGTGTGAAGAAATGGTGGAAATGGCCTCCGTATTTATAAAGGAAGGCCTTTTTTTTTTTACTAAAAAACCCTTAGAATATAGTTGTTAGGGGGCAAAAAAGTAATTCTGGGGGTCAAAAAAATTCTGTAGGCCATTACAGGGACCAATTGTGTCATTTTCCCTTTTTCTTGAATTCTGGAGTTGTTGGAGTGCTGCCGACCGTTGCGTCAGGGGCGTGCTAGGCCAGGCCCAGTCCGGTCCCGTGTCTGTCTCCGTGCCGGGCCCTATTTCACCTTCGACCGTGCCGAGCCCACTTCTATCCCTCTCCTCTTTCAGGCCCATAATCGCCCCTCCTTTGGCCGAATTTAACACGGGCCCGTGCCGAGCCGTGTTTGACTGGTCCTGGGCCAGGCTTGACACGTGTCGATCCCGAGCTACGCCGGTCCCGACATTGTCCACTGTGCATCTCTACATCAAACATAAGAGATGTGTCAGTATAGTCCATCAATTACTAATAGAATTTATAAACTGCCATTAATCCTACCAACATTATTAAAAAGCGTCAGTGTCCATGATCTTTTTTGACAGTTTCACTTTCATGAATAATATGTGAAGAAAAATTTGGAGGACCAAAATTTTTAAGGTGGGTAGAATGTCATACCCCAACATTGTATATTCCATAGCTGGCTTGTTTGTTTGAATAAATTGAGGGAAAAAGGGCTATATTGCCAAAAAAAATAAAAGGTTTGGTAGAATTAGGGAACCAAGGATGTACTTGTCAAAGAATTTAGGCCTGTGGGATGACTGACAAGAAATTATGAAGTTGAAGATACAATTGCAGGGAATCAAGAAATTGTGGATTAAATTGTGAACCAAGGGTTTAATTGCCAAGAAAGATTTAATTGAGGGCAGGAATTGTATAAATGGGAAAATGCAAGTGAAATAAAAAGAGTTGGGTGGATCAAACAGAAAACTAGAACGTAATTGCAAGCAATTACAAAGATGATGGCTTAAATAAGAAATTGACTCATACTCATACGTAAGAGAAAGCAAGTGTCTAAGATGTGTTAGTCTAAGATGACTTCTAAAAGAATCCAATTCTGAAGGGTTTCGTGTCGCTAGATAGAAGCTTATAAAAAACCTTCTTAACCTTAACTTCAATCTGACCTGCAAGCGTACAGTGTCAATTGTAGTAGCGCTGAGTCAGGTGTCGATCCCACATAGAATTGTATGGCAAAGAATCCATCAAATACCGAGTACGATGACCTCACTTTAGTTAGAGCAAACAAATCATGGAAAACAAGGAATAAGAAGCTAAACTACCAAAATTGTGGATCACCCAACCACCAAACCAAACAAATATAACAGCTATCCTAAACATATATTTACAAAGTTTCTAAAGAATTCAAACCAAATGGGTTGTTACATAGACATAGCTTTAACACAAGTACCTACCTAACCCAAATCATGCTTCCTGAAAATTTCAGGCCGAAAAACTCTATAGTATCAACCCTTCTCTCTCAAAATAGGGCCAATTAGTTCCTTAGAATCCCGTTAGACATTCTCATGCTAACCAGTTGTCCTAGAAACCATTAAGCTCAAGTTCTCCTCTAAGGCCTTGTAGGAGCGATAATTCTCTTGAATTTACCCATTACCCACGCTTTATTAGCTCTCTTCCAACGTTAGAAACCTATCTCAAGCCTTTCCTAAGTTTAGAAAATTGTTCAACACAGGTAGGCAACAAATGAAGAACACATTCAAGCATAAGCTAAAAGAGCCAACAAATCATGGAAATAATCAATGGGTTATGTATTTACAAGCATAAAATCAACCCAAATGGTTCACAACATCCATAGAAACAACAAATCTACACATATTTATAGGAATCCCAAACTAAAGAAAAAGAGGAGTTAGGGTTAGAAGAACCAAATCCAAGTAAAAATCCTTATTGTAAAAGAACTTTCACTCCAATCCAAGCAAGAATCTCCATCAAATCAGCCTCCTAGCTCCCTAATCCATGAAAACCCTAAGAAAACTAGCCAAAAAATGATTTTGGAGGGTTTGGGGTCAAAGGAGATCCTGCTTTGCAACTTTTCACTGAGGATTTTTATAAACAGAGCTGGTTTCGGCAGAGTGGCGACGCATCGCCAATACTCGATAGTATGGATACTATTTAGTATTTTGACCATAACTTTGCAAACAAGTGTCTGATTGAGGCAATTCAAAAGCCCACTCGAAGCTAAGAAAGAAAGGCTACAACTTTTATGCCTTTACCCAAGCATGAATCTGCCAGAAAAAAGTCCAAAAATTACTTGCAAGTTACCCCTCTTTTGCTCCAATCACCTTCACCTACAAAAACATAAGAATAACACTAGAAGGACACTAAATTCTAACAATTATTGCTATGAAGTATAGAAATAAAGGTTAAATGATAGATATGCCATGCACTTAATGGAACCCCAGGCTTATTACTTTGCTCGTCCCGAGCAAAGGAAGGAACAATGAGAAACTAATGATATAAAGAGTAAGCAAGTGAATGAATCAACCTAACCTATCCTATCATATAAATCCATCTAAACATACAAGTTATACTAACAAAACAAACATACAAAATGAACAATGAAGAATAATGACCTAAGTTATGCTAATTCTCGTGACAAATGAATGAATCAACCTAACCTAGCCTATCATAGATGTTCATATAAACATACAAGTTATGCTAACAACACAAACATATAAAGTAAACAATGAAGAATAATGACCTAACCTACACTAACTATGCATCTAATTACAAAACTTAATTGCATTAGTCATAGTGGATGTCAAGCCTCAAGAATCAAAACAATATAATGATCATAATGATTCTTCCATATTTTTTTATCCGGACTTTCGACTCAATCGATTTCTTGCTAATTTCATAGTTTCCCATGTGAAAGTGTGTGCTTGACCAAATCTACGTAGACTAGCGTTACTCAAAATCAGTAAATGTTAATAAATGGACTACTTCACATTGAGATTAACATTAAGTACTCCAACTCTAAATTTGTTTTTCATATGACTTGATAAGTGAGAGAACTTAATAAGTGGAGTCAAAAGAGCCTTTTTCCTATTTCAAAACTTCCTTCACTTTAATTATCTTTTCTCTTTTGTTTCTTCCTTTTCCCTTTTTTTTTTTTATTTTTTCCCTTTTTCCCTTTTTTCTTTTTTTTTGAATAAAATTTTCAATTATTGCTCTTCTTTGAGTTGTAGCTTACAGTTTTACGTGAAAGTCAACTCTTACCTTAGGAGAAGACTAAGTAAGTACATACTCAAGGTCCTTTGCATGCTCATATCTCGAGTCACTATTTTACGCAAAGACCAACTCTTGCCTAAGGAAAAGACCCCCGGTTACTAAGTGAGTTGAAACATTGGAGTAGAGAATAAAATAAATTAATCTTTTAAGCGCATTATTTAACTAATCAATTAATTAAGGCTTCAAGTGACTCCACAAGGTAAGTGCCAGCATTTACTTCAAGTAATAATCAAACAAATACTAGAGAAGGCAAAGTTCCATAATCTAATGATTAACAAACACTTCATTCAAATCAACCACTAAGCTAAGCATATCGGTATTGTGTAAAATATATAGTGAGAAAATATAAACTTAACAAAACCTCAAATTGGGTAAATCATCCAAGATGAAAAATATCCAAGAATCACAACAATCAAAGCATAGCAATACATATCATATTCTCTCACTGGCTTGAACTCAGATATAGCTAAATGCAACCTAAATGACTAAAGAATGAATAAGTTATCTACCTATTATATACAAACAATCAAAATAAAGAATAAAAAATATAAAAAACTATCAAAATTACCCAAAAAAATATTTTAATTCACTACAAAAAAGTAGCTAAACTACAACTTCCTAATACCTATGCAGACTATATAAAGAAAAAAAAAATCAAACATCCTAACAAAATCTTCAAGTAGAATTCTCTCCCCCAAACTTAAAATAAATATTGCCCTCAATGTTTACAAACAAAGAAGAGAAATAGAAATCTTACCCAGGAGGCGAGGTAGTCTCGCCTCTAACTACTCCTCCAAACTTGTGATAATGGTGGTGGAACCAACTTAAAGGCAATCACACAACATCACTTTATTCTCCCTACAATTCATAACATCAGACCATGCATATCCATATAACTCAAGAAATCAAAACCAAGATAACTCTTTTACCATACAAAGTACATTTATCCATCAAGCAAGAATCCAACTTCACATTCCATAAAAATAAAAAATCACAATTCAAGCTAAGATGTCTCAAAGCATAAATTTGAAAAAAAAAATCTCTATGAAGCATGATTTGAAACACTTGTAAAGATGGTTTTCAAAGAGAAGAGCAAAAACTTCATACATGTAGTGCAAGGAATGAAGTTTTGGTTAATTGGAAAAAATAGCAAGTTGTGTGTGTAACATTGGGTTGTTCCATCATTTGCAGTACAATTTAAGAAAAGTAGTCAAGAATTCTAACTTAAACTACTAAAATAAAAGAAAAGAGAGAATACATACAAACAAAAAACATAACTCTAGTCTAAAGCAAAATCACCATAAGGATATTGATGGAATTCTTTAATAATTTCCCGACAACGACGCCAAAAAGTTTGTCACGAGACAGAAGTTTATGAAAAACCTTCTCAACCTTAACTTCAATCTCACCCACAAGCATACGGTGTCAATTGTAATGGTGGCGAATCAGGAGTCAATCCCACAGAGAATTGTATGGCAAAGAATCCCATCAAATACCAAGTATGATGACCTCACTTTAGTTAGAGCAAACAAACCGTGGAAAACAAGGAATAAGAAGCTAAACTACCAAAATTGTGGATCACCCAACTACCAAACCAAACAAACATAACAGCTATCCTAAACACATATTTACAAAGTTTATAAGGAATTGAAACCAAATGGGCTGTTACATAGACATAACTTTGACACAAGTACCTACCTAACCCAAATCATGCTTCCTGAAAATTGCAGGCCGAAAAAATCTACAGTATCAACCCTTCTCTTTCAAGCCAAGGCCAATTAGTTCCTTAGAACCCCATTAGACATTCTCATGTTGACCAGTTGTCCTAGAAACCATTAAGCTCAAGTTCTCCTCTAAAGCCTCGTAGGAACGATAGTTCTCTTGAATCTACCCATTACCCATGCTCTATTAGCCCTTTTCCAACCTTGGAATCCTCTCTCGAACCTTTCCTAAGTCTAGAAAGTTGTTCAACATAGGTAGCTAACAAATAAAGAACACATTCAAGCATAAGCTAAAAGAGCCAACAAATCATAGAAATAATCAATGGGTTATATATTTACAAGCATCAAATCATCCCAAATGGTTCACAACATCCAAAGAAACAACAAATCTACACATATTTACAAGAATCTCAAACTAAAGAAAAAGAGGAGTTAGTGTTAAAAGAACCAAATCCAAGTAAAAATCCTTGTTGTAGAAGAGCTTCCACTCCAATACAAGCAAGAATCTATATCAAATCAACCTCCTAGCTCCCTAATCCATGAAAATCCTAAAAAAACTAGCCAAAAAATGTTTTGTGAAGGTTTGGGGGTCGAAGGGGATCCTCTTTAACAACTTTTCGCTAAGGATTTTTTTAAATAAAGCAAGTCCTGGCAACGCGTCGCCAATACCCGACAGCATAGATACTCTTTAGTATTTTGACCATAACTTTGCACACATGTGTCTGATTGAGGCAATTCAATAGCTCACTCGAAGCTAAGAAAAAGGGCTACAACTTTTATGTCTTTACCCAAGCCTGAATCTGCCAAGAAAAAGTCCAAAAATTGCTTGCAAGTTACCCCTCTTTTGCTCCAATCACCTACACCTATAAAAACATAAGAATAACACTAAAAGGCTACTAAATTCTAACAATTATTGCTATAAAGTACACAAATAAGGGTTAAATGATATACATCCCATGCACTTAAGATTCTGGTGTGCCAAAGGATGACAAAGGCTGGAATTGAGAAGGAATCCATGGAAGCACTCTCGGTTTGTCATACATGGATTATAATGAATTTCTATGGTTCAAGCAAGATTATTATGGTTGAAATTCATGGTTCTAGTTATAGGAAGGCTACGAAAAGGATGAGAAAGTAATTTCAGCTAACCACTTAGTGACCAAAGTGTCAGGCTACACAAAATTGGGAGGGTTTCTTTACAAATAAGTTAGGAATTGAATTAGGGTAGTAGCTATGGGCTAGTTTTAGGTTCAGTAAACAAAACAGGTAAAAGACAATCTACAACTTGTGATTCTGATTATGTTTAAAGCTATATTGCTGGATTTATATTGTTGCTGGTTATGAGAAGCTGTTGGTTTCTTGAGAATTTAAGCTAGGCCAAAAGGATGTTGGTTTCCTTGTTATTGTATAAATTCTTATTTCTAAGTAATTAGGGATGTATGTAAAGGCCGAATGGCTATATGAGAATATTGGAGGCAAAAGGACACCCCAGGTTGTGCTATGATTATATCGATACCTTAAGGTATTTTTGTCATATTCTAGCTAGGTATATTATGAGCAAGCATTAGAATTCTAATTTTGGGTTAGGCTGACCCAACTTCAGGATCTGGAGCTCTAAGATTTTTATCTGAATAACTTAAATTAAATTAATTAAAATGAATAAAAGTGATATAGAATGCTTGCTAAGCCCTAAGGCTGTTTACCTGGTGTTATGGTGTGTGTGTGTTTGTGTGCTTCTGTGATTGGATGCATGTGCTGACTATATTATGAATATGCTTATTTGTTTTTTATTTGTATATTGTGCATGTTTTCTGTGTTTTCATTTGGATGCAGATATTTTGGTTAAAAGCCGAGGCAATTATTGCTGTTAAACTGAAATCAGAATTCATAGTTGTTAATATTTCTTACTAAGTTTCATTAAAACTTATCCCCCCACATATTTACATTTCTTGTAGATGATGCAGCTGCCACTATAGTTAAGCTGGCTTAGAGTTGAATAAACCTCTCTCAGATGTTGTATTGAAGACCAAGTCCTGGGTTTGGACTTCCATGTGCTAGGTCCTTTACTCTGATCTTGTAGCATATTAAATGCATAGGCTTTAAAGCTACCATATTATATACTGTACCCGATTTTTTTTTAATGGAAATGGAAATGGAAATGGTTTGATTTGCCCATGATTTTTAACTATGTTCTATTGAGGTTAGATTACAATTTTGAAGTTTTCATGTTTTAAATTGCCAATTTGTACAATAATCTAATATAAACTTTTAATTTTAAAAAACAATGTTATTAATGCATAGGTGTATGGAAATTTGGGCCATGATAGCTAGAACATTGCACAACGAATGAGCAAGTTACAGATACCTTCACCAAGGTACTACCAAGAACAAAGTTTAAGTACCTATGGACCAAGCTCAAAGTTCAACAAATTTGCATTAAGGATGAGTGTTAAAATATTGATGCAAATTTAAAAATAAAAATCAAGAAAACTCTAGAATTAATTAGAGCTTAAAAAAATCTAGAGTTATCCTAGATAAAATCTAGAGAAAGGATAATAATTAAATTAAGAGATATTTTTGAAGAGAAATATAGAAAAAATAGAAAAAGTCAAAGACTGGGGTTAAAATGTAGAATGTTCTACAAAGTTGTGGTTAGGAGTACTTTAGCGACATGTCGGCAGAAACAGGCTTGAGGGGGCAGACGCCCATAGTGCCCTAACAATCCTTGTACTCCTCATTTCGACCACCAATAAACAAAATCTTTCAACAAAGTCCTTTCCCTATTTTAATTTCCTTCAACTATTCCAAATTATTTCCCAACTATTCCAACTATCTCAAATACCAACCTAACTAATCCCAAAAAAAATCAACAGATACTAAACTAAATAACTTCCTTAAGTCACCCATCAAGATCCTGGTGATGGTTAGAAATT
Organism: Aquilaria yunnanensis; assembly: GCA_039654915.1. NCBI lineage: Eukaryota > Viridiplantae > Streptophyta > Magnoliopsida > Malvales > Thymelaeaceae > Aquilaria > Aquilaria yunnanensis. The sequence continues at coordinate 97,120,080 of CM077598.1, read as the reverse complement.
GGTATGTGAAAAGCATGTCTAAATTCTCGAAGCAGATTATGTATGGCTCGATGATTGGGCTTCCGATAGCCCACATGAACATCCTGCCGAGAAGCTACAAAGTTGATTCAATGAAGACAAGCAACTGTAAAAATGATCTGAAAGAGTTCATCAACAGCAAGATTCAGTTTGACCTCAACAATATGCAACATTAAAAGATGGAAAAATCGCGATTTGTGATTTTGGGGAGGATTGATGAGGAAAGGATTCTTGTTCTTGGGGAGGGTAATGATAAGTTCCTAAGAAGCAGGAGCTATGTTGTTGGTTTCACGTACATGAACCGCATCAATCTTCTGAGGTTCAAGCTCGTTTCTTGATCTTGTTTTCTGATGCGACAACAATGTGTTTAATCCTTTCTAGCAAACTTTCTTATCTAGAGGCTTGGAATTTGAGAGATTGTCATTCATGTTCATCTATACCATTTGCTTCTAGATTGAGTTGAAGAATTTAGTGACATCCATCACCAACCTACCTAATGAAGTTGGTGTTTTTCGGTTTGTAGATAACAACATTTTAGTTGCTAAAATTCAAGGGAAATTTCTTATCATTGTTGGTGCAATTTCCATATATGTTAATGGGCGAGACGCATTCATTTGCTCTATTGGTAAGGGAGCAAAAATTTTAAATATTTTGAAGATAATATTTTATTGGTCAAAATTAAGCAATTTTTCTAAATAATTTTTTAGTATTATAAATAAATAATTAATATTGAAAGATTTTAGGTTTTTAATTCTAATAGTATCTTTTTACCTTTTTTCCAGAAATAAAAAATAAAAAGAAGATCAAGCAAAGAAGGAAGCTGGAAAGCTCTAAGCTAGAATGACACATTCCTGTGATATGATCATCGCCGAGCAACAATTAAAATTCTCCATCATATGTAAGATTTCCTGTGTGAAACTCACTAGCATGGCAATAAAAGAAATAGAGCTTCGAAGAGTAGCAATAACTTGGGTGAAATCCATAAGCACGGTGATATCATGAATCCTTAGTCGAAAAGCTGCTAAAAGTGCTCTATTCAATGCTGCCAATTTAGCATGCAAGGTCGAACTACAGGTTAGAAGAAGAAATCCTTCTTGCAACTTTGGTGGACCCAAAATCCCAATCCAAATCTAGGTAGCTGCTCCCAAACTTGAGTTCTGACGTCATGCCCCATCAACTACAAAAATTTGTGGTCTTAAAGAGAAACTAAAATGATAGTTAGAACCTCAAGAATGACAAAGCGAGTTCGAGGTATAATGTAGGAGATTCTGAGTAGTATGTTTATATTCTCTAGCAGGCATTAGATGATGCATGAAAATATCTTATCTTGCAATAATTAACTGAATATTAAAAAGGAGCACTTCAGAATAAAGATTCATTCTGACCCAGCCAAGTAGTCCATAATATAACGACCAAATAGACAAGCCACTCAAACTGCCACTTAGGACAAGAGTTGAGGATAGAAAATAGTCATCCATTAAAAGAACGACAATTTTAGAGAGAGTGGTTGGAAGTGAAACTACCCCAAATGGATGTCACATTAAAGCATTCATAGAAAATGTGCATTGTAGATTCCACCAGATTACCACAACAAGTACAATAAGAGATATTGTGGTAGCCCTACGCCACCTGTGACTTCCTGCTACCTAGGATCACTAGGAATCCATGGAATTCCTGGGTTTTGGTTCGTATTATTGGTTTCTATGCTTATGGTAAAAACTAATGCATGCAAGCTAAGTTTACTAACCTAGATACTAGCATAAAATAATGCATGAGTAGCTTTGGCATAGAAATTTAAACTTAAAGTAAAACATTCAAATTATGACGGTACTGCACTTAAAAACAATTACTCCCGCCGTCCCATATTCTTTGCACCATTCACTTTTCAGCAATTAATCTATGATTTTTTATTCTCAACTTTTTAGTATATAAATAAAGAACTTTTATATAAGAATGATAAATCAAAACATATAGTTTCTAAATACATTTTTTTAAAATTTTTATAACAAATACTAACATGAATAAATTCAAGTCAAACTATGTGAAAAAATCAAATTATACAAAGAATATAGGACGGATGTAGTATAAAACTAACCATAGTCATAAACACATTTTCTACAAGCATCAATCCTATGTACATTATTCAATTATGTACATGAATCACAAACCAAAACACAAAACTAACCAATGTTGCTAAAGGCATCTAGTACAATTATGTACTCAAGTATAACCTACTGAGATGACCATACTAGGCTGACCACCTGAGCTCTATCTTTCAAGAGGTCATAGGCTCGACCTTCCTTTGTCCTTCTAGATCAACCACTACTCAAGGTTAATCCAACATAATTAGTACATAGTGTAACCAGTAAACCACAAAGTATAAACTAGCAAGTATAAATTATACCTGCTAAACTAGCTTAACAACCATGCTCAGGTTGTTGGCCGAACCACCCAAACCTGCACATATAAACTAAAGTGTAAGAATAATAAATTACCAATATTGGGTCTTCGGGGTACATGTAAAGCAAAATCCTATAGGACAGTGGACAACAAATGTCATACCGCAAGCTAATAACGGTCTAAGGCCTAACATATGCGCATATATTTAGGTCTCTTAGGACCATTCCTCATCCTAGTCCTCTTACAAGATTTTGTCTCGTGCCTAGCGAGTTCTGGCCCCTAACTTGCTCTAGTAAGCCTAGGCTTGCCAACTATGCTAGTTTGTCACCTAAGCACATAACAACCTCCCCTTGAAAACTATGTGCAAGAGTAATCCAAGATTACCTAGCAAAGCCAAGTTGGGTGCACTAAGGTCCCACACTAGTGCCTTAGGATTGGGTCCCGACTAGGTCACTAGGAGTTACTAACCTTTCACCTTTCCTATGGTGAACCCGGACTAGCACATGGCCAATCTAGTTTGGGCGTACTAGGTTCCCACTCTAGCCCCTTGAACCTGAGACCCGACTAGGTGACTAGGCTTGCTAAACCTTCGCTAACCTCCACCACTAGGTGTACTAAGCTTCCAATTTAGTACTTCAAGTCTAGAACCCGACTAGATGACCAAGTGTTGCTAAGCCTCCACCTTCTTAAGTGAACCTTGAATGGTACCAGGCTTGGCACTTACTACACCTCAATGAGTTAGCCATTACTAGGAATCATGCTTGCTCTACTTGCTCCTTGTCTTGTCTAGCACATACTAGGGTCCCGAATGCACTAAGGTAGCCTAACTACCTTGTCTCTCCAAGGCCCCTCAAAGTATTCTAATAATTTAGCTTGAGTTCTAAGTTACTTACCTACTTAGAGCTCATAGTGTTTCCTTTGATTACCTAGGGTTGCTTGCACATACTTGGGTGTCAAGCAACTTTTCAAGCCATGCCAAGCTCTCACACTATCCATTCTAGGCTTCCCATGGGCTCTATGGCTCACATGGCACTGAAATGTGCTTATGTGCCTCTATTAGCCTCATAGTGCCTTCCTTGGCCTTTAAGTGTTTTCATTAACTTTTTGTAGTTCTTCTAGTGCCTCAACCAATCTAAGGCCAATAAGATACTAACCCAAGTCATCTTTCGAAACTACAGCAAGTTGAGTCATAAGTTGCCCACATTAACCGTGCCTTAGTGCACATGCACCCATCTTAGTTAACTAGGCCACAGTTCTAGTTCACCAATGTTAGTTCACCATGATCCTTAGTTAACCTACTTGGTTACTCACTATTAATGCATTAAACCTACCTTAGGAGTGGGGGTGATCCTTCTCTTGGCCTCACCAAGACCCTAGATATGCCCAAGGATACAGAAGATACACTTACGAGGTCTAAAACAATCCTCCTACCTTGGCCCTACTGAATGCCACAGTCTCAAGCCTTGAGGACACATCTTTGGCACCTCTTAGAACTCCCTTTAGCCTCAGGACACCCAATGCTACATCCCTAGGTACTAAGGACATGTCTCTAGGCTCCAAGGGCCTTGCCCTGCTCCGTTTGCATCCTTAGGTCTTAGAGATGCATCTTTGAACTCCCCTAAAACTTTGAGGTTTTGGGGTAGCCAATGCTGTATCCCTGGGTTCTAAGGATACATCCTTGGGTTCTTCAGAAGCCTTGAGGACGCAGCTTCAGACCCTGGAGATGCATCTCTAACTGTAGAAACCACTTTCATGCCCAACTTGTCTCTCTTGTATCCGTGGCCCTTTTTCTTGAGCAAATCCAATTCAAACTCACCCAAAACATACTTTTAAGGCTAGAATCAATTTAAATGCATTAACATAACAATGAAAACACAAAATCCCCTTACCTTAAACACAATTATGCAAGAATCAAGTAAGCAAATCCACAAAAGCTTCAAAGGATCTACTAAGGGTTTCTTAGGTTCCAAGCATATTTCTTTCACAAATGGGCACCAAGGAAGCTAAATCAAGACTATTGAAAAGCTCATAACAACTTAAAACTATGAAAAATTTGTGGGTTTGAGCTTACGTAGAGTTCTTGAGCTAGAACTCCTTAGAAACTCCAAATTGTACCTCCAAAAAGCTCTACCTAGCTTGGGATATACTTGCTTAGGCACTCTTAATTTCACCATGAATTGAAGGAATTAGTGAAATTTGGGTATGGATTTTAAGGCAAAAGAAAGAGCTACGAATTATAGGTGGAAGGGATGATGAATAGTGGCATTCAAGCCACCCAAAATGGTTTAAAAACCAACCTTCTACTCTTTGGCCCTTTAATTTACTTAATTTTGACAAAAGAACTCCAATTCCAAATAGTGCCACTAACTTGGCAAATTTTTATATCAACGTTGGTTTCTTGTCATTTAGGAACATTAGATGAACTTATGAGCTTAAAACCAATACTATCACCTCGAGGTGCAAAATGACCAAAATGCACTTAGTGACATTTAGATGCCATTTGTGCTCTAGGAACCTTTTCTAACTCTTCATTGATGAGTTCATAATTTATATATATTTATTTCATAATTTCCTTTGCTTTTGTTCAAATTTATTAAGTTAATAAGACTATTAACTATGCTTATTTTGTGACTTGGGAAGGGAATAAAGAAGATGGTAGAATTTTGGACTATAAAAGAAATGGTGGCATTTTTATGCTTAAGGAAGAAACAAATTTATTATTTTCTACTTGCCGCCAAACTTTTCTTCATGGACTCTTTCAAAGCAAGCTATTGGTTTTGCCATTCCCATGTTGTTTTGATCCAATTCGCTGAACAAAATTGAAGTCTCCAGCAATTGGGCACTATATTTGCTTGCTTTTCGGTTAATGCTCATCTGGAAAAGAAAACAAAAAGACAGCCATTCACTTTGTCCTTTTTTTTTTGCGTTGGCTTGAAACAACGGACAGGAACAAGTTGGCGGGCTCCCCTGCTGTTTTAGCTTATTGATTTCTAGAAGACAAGCCAGTTGAGTAGCTGGGTTTTGGTTCGCAATTGGTTGCAGAAAATTGTTTGATGCCCAAGGAACTGATGCACAAAAGCTGTTCAGTGAAATGCCTATGAAAGGCAACTAGTGGGCTAGGCAATTTGGAATTCCTAATTTATGTAGACTTCTTAGCCAATCACGGGAGAGCTCAAATTCAACTTAACTTGGAGCTATTTGATCAAGCCCAAATCCTTTTTTTTAGTGCACTTTGGTCCCCGGATGATAGGGAATTTTCACCAATAAAAAGTTAGAAGAGAACACATACGAGCGAGCAAATTTTAGGTTTTTATCTTTTTATTTTCTTGTGCTTTTGACTCCTAAGTAATTTTTCTGATTCAGTTCTAGATACGATTTCCATCACCAACACCGGTTGTGAGAATTGATTCTTCTTGTTAAAACTTTCTTTAAATTCAAGTATTTACTTCTTTGTTATTAAGATTTATTGTAATTAATTTTCCTGTTCTCGCTTGTTAGATTGGTTATGAGATTGCAAATCTGCTTGATTTTCTTTCAACTGCTTAGGTGAAGAATTCGATTTAGAAACAAGTGTATTGACTGGGCTTACTTTTATTTCTAGTTAGTTCATACAAAGAAGTAAGACAGATTAAATTGTTCAAACTTTTAGATTATTGTCTGGAATAAACTTTTGTTCATTGTTCTTAATGCTAATTTTGGGTTTATTAGAAATTACTTTTCAATATCTGGTTACTCAAAATTAAGAAATTAATCTGAAGCTTTTTCTGGTTAATTTTAGTGTTGAATTTTTTTGGTTCTTTTTAGCTTTAAAGAGAGTCATGTTTATTTGTTTTGATTGAAGAAATATTTTCTTTCGATAATCAACTACGTGATTGGAATGGATAATCAACCTGAATTGAGCATTTTTAATATCGATTACTTTTATTTTAATTCTACATTCAATTTATGTTTGCTTTTAATTCAAGAAAACCCCATAATCTTTTATTTCAGTTTTATGACATGAAGCTTTCAGTATAAAAACTTCCCCTGAGATTCGACCTGGTTTTTATTGCTAAACTACAAATTTATTTATTCTGAGTCATTAGTAAGACCAGAATTATTTTTTGCGGTTTCGACGATCGACCAAAAATTTGGCGCCGCTACAAGGGAGATTTCTTTTTCTGTTAAAGTTTCCTTTTTACTTATTTATTTTTTCTCCTCTCTTTCTTTCTCAGTAAACTGACATATGCCAAGATCTTTTCATGCAGTTGAATTAGTATTTGATCCCGAGATTGAGAAGACAACAAAGGCGAACAGGAAAGCAAATAGACAAGTGGTCAATTTCACAGGTTGGACATCTGCGAACAGCAACTCAGAAAGTGAAGAAGAAGCAGTTGTTATTGTAGAGATGGCAACACAAAGAACACTGAGGGAGTTGGCAAATCCCGATGTTGTCCAGCAACCCCTTTGCATCGATTTTCCTGATATTGAGGTAGCATTTGAATTAAAATATGGATTAATTCATTTATTACCTACTTTTCGTGGTCTTGTAGGTGAGGACCCCCACAAACACTTGAAGGAGTTTCATGTAGTTTGCTCGACCATGAAACCACAAGGAGTTACAGAAGAACAGATTAAATTGAGAGCTTTCCCATTCTCTTTGTCGGACAAGGCGAAGAACTGGTTGTATTACCTTTCCTTTGGTTCAATTAGAACTTGGAATGACCTGAAAAGAAACTTTGTAGAGAAGTTCTTTACAGCTTTGAGGGCTAGAACGATTAGGAAGGAAATCAGTGGGATTCGGCAGTACAACGGAGAAAGTCTATTCGAGTACTGGGAAAGATTCGACCAGATATGTGCGAGCTACCCACATCACCAGATTTCTAATCAATTGTTGCTGCAGTGCTTCTATGAAGGGCTACTGTTTATGGATCGAAGTATATTGGATGCTACAAGTGGAGGAGCACTTATAGAAAAAATGCTCGAAGAAGTAAAAGACCTGATTTCTAAGGTGGTAGCCAACCCGCAGCAGTTTGGGACACAGGTAGACTATGTGCCGAAGAAGGTAAATGTGGTAGGAACTTCAAGTATTGAATCTCAACTTTTTGAACTAACCTCTCTCGTTAGGCAAGTTACCTTGGGACAGGTTTAAAATTCTAGAGTTTGTGGCACTTGCTCTACTCAAGGACACCTTACTAACTCATGCCCACAATTGCAAGAGGATACAACACCTTAAGTGAATGTGGTAAGTGGGTTTATTAACCAACCAAGAAGGTATGACCCCTATGCCAATCAATACAACCCTGGTTAAAGAAACCACCCGAATCTAAGATATGGGCAGATAAACAACCAGCCACCGTACCCATCTACCAGTTACAACAAACCAGCTGCTCAACCACAGAACTAGGCACCTAGTTCAGGCATGGCTTCAGAAGATATTGTGACAGCTTTAGTTACTAACACTCAAATGTTTCAATGGGAAACAAGGGCTAGCATCAAAGACTTAGGGAACCAAATTTCACAACTAGCGGCCTCATTGAATAAAATTGAAGCTGAAAAAGAGAGGCTCCCATCTCAAGCTGAAATCAACCCTAGAAAGCACACTAATGCCTTGACCTTTAGAAGTGGTAAAGAAGTAGAAACTACCATGTCAAAGATGGCTTGAACCCGGCAACTTCTGATGCACCAACTGAAGAGGTAAGTAACAAGCCAATTTTTCCAAAATAAAAAATTCTGACCTTTTCTTGGCAGGTTGGCAAATCAAAGAAAGAGGAGACCGAGCAGGAAATTCTAGAGACTTTTAGGAAGGTCAAAATCAACATACCCCTGCTGGATGCAATCAAGAAAGTGCCTTGGTATGCCAAGTTTCTAAAGGAGCTGTGCACCAACAAAAAGAAGCTGCAGGCTGATGAGATAATCAAAGTTGGTGAGAATGTGTCAGCAGTAATTGAAAGGAAGTTGCCCCAGAAGTGTAAGGACCCTGGTATGTTTACTATACCATGTGTAATAGGCAATTTCAAAGTGGAAAAAGCTATGCTTGATCTAGGAGCATCTATTAATGTTTTGCCACTATTAGTTTACAAGGCTTTGAATTTAGGACCTTTGAAAAATACAAGAGTGGTCATTCAACTAGCTTATAGGTCTAATTCATATCCTGAAGGGGTAGTTGAGGATGTTCTAGTTCAAGTAAATGAGCTAATTTATCCTGCTGATTTCTATATTATTGATATGGATGATAAGTTTGCTTCAAATACAGCTCACATTTTACTAGGTAAACCGTTCATGAAAATAGCCAGGACTAAAATAGATGTGCATGAAGGGACTTTATATTTTGACTTTGATAGGGAAATAGTAACTTTCAATATTTTTGAACCTATGAAATACCCAAAAAATTTTGAATCTGTTCGCCTTATGGATATCGTTGACCCAATTGCCCAAGATTGTTTTGAGCTGAATTTTGTAAGAAATGAATTGGATTTTGTGTTAACGAATAACAAAACTAAGAGAGATGTACAGCTGGAAATTAGTGATGACTTGAAGGAGACCATTATGTCATTATAGTCGCTACCAGTGTTACCCAACAGGTTAGTTGATTCATTTCTGCAACTATCGAGTACTTATGAAAGAGTTTTGCCCTCTGTTGAATAGGGACCGAAGTTGGAGTTAAAGTCTTTGCCTGAGAACCTGAAGTATGCCTACTTGGGAGAGGCTAAAACTTTACCAGTGATTATTGCAAGTGATTTGAACAAAGATCAGGACGAGAAACTGTTGCGAGTATTGAAGGAACACAAGACAACAATTGGTTGGACACTTACGGACATCAAGGGAATCAGTCCTTTAATTTGTATGTACCCTATTCTCCTTGAAAATGATGCTAAACTGGTAAGAGAGCCGTAATGGAAACTAAACCTAGCAATGAAGGAGGTTGTTTTAAAGGAGATTCTGAAACTTTTAGACCAAGGGATCATATACCCCATCTCTAACAGTTAGTGGGTAAGTCCAGTACATATTGTTCTTAAGAAAACTAGTCTAACTCTTGTTCCTAATGTTCAGAATGAGCTTATCCCTATGAAAGTCCAAAACGGATGGAGAATGTGTATTAATTTTAGGAGGCTGAATTTAGCTACAAGGAAGGATCACTTCCCATTCCATTTATCAACCAGATGCTTGAAAGGTTGGCAGGTAAGTCTTTCATCTGTTTCTTGGATGGATTATTTGGATACTACCAAATAGCTGTGGCTTCTGAGGACCAAGAGAAAACAACATTTACCTGTCCCTATGGAACTTTTTCTTATCGTAGAATGCTCTTTGGATTGTATAATGTCCCTGGAATGTTTCAAAGATGTATGATGAGTATCTTTTTTTAACTTGTTGGAAAATTGCATTGAGATCTTCATGGATGACTTTACCGTTTATGGTAATTCTTTTGATCAATGTCTGGATAAATTGGTTCTGGTTTTGAAGCGCTGCATTTTCACAAACTTGGTCCTCAATTATGAAAAATGTCATTTTATGGTTTAGCAGGGAATAGTTTTGGGTCATGTAGTTTTCACCAAGGGTATTGAAGTTGACAAAGCCAATGTGGACCTAATTGCCAATTTACCTTATCCTTCTAATGAGCGAAAGATTCGTAGTTTTCTTGGCAATGCAATTTTTATAGGCATTTCATAAAAGATTTCTCAAAGATTGCACAACCTTTAACCAAGCTATTACAAAAAGATGTGTCTTTCGACTTCGGAGAAGACTGCAAAGCTGCCTTTGACAAGCTCAAGGGATTGCTCACATCTACACCAATTATACAGCCTCCTAATTAGGATATTCCTTTTGAGATCATGTGTGACGCTAGTAAATATGCTGTAAGAGTTGTACTTGGCCAAAGAATTAGGAGGAACAGCCATGTCATTTACTATGCATCAAGGACGCTAAATCCTGCCCAATGCAACTATTCAACCACAAAAAAATGAGCTTTTAGCTATTGTTTTTGCTTTCGATAAATTTCGATCATATTTATTGGCATCTAAAGTAATTTTTTTCTGATCATGCAGCTCTTAAGTACTTACTGGGGAAGAAGGAATCTAAGCTGAGACTGATACGCTGGGTTTTGTTATTGCAAGAGTTTGACTTAGAGATAAAGGATAAGAAAGAAGCTGATAATTCTGTGGCTGCCCACTTTAGTCGATTGGTGTGTGACGAAGAGGCTTTGCTAATTTCAGAGTTGTTTCCTAATGAGCAGCTGCTATAGGTGCAAGGTAAGGAACCTTGGTTTGCTGATATTGTTAATTTTCTAGCTGCTGAAATTTTACCAAATGATTTGAATAAAGCAAAGGGGAACAAAAGTAAAAATGACTCTAAGTATTATATATGGGATGAACCATATCTTTGGAAAATCGGTTCTGATCATATTATTCATAGGTGTGTGCCTGATAATGAAATTCATTTCATTATTACTTATTGTCATAGTTATGCTTGTGGAGGACATTTTTACCCAAAAAGGACAGCTTGGAAAATTTTGGACAACGGGTTTTATTAGGAAACATTGTTTAAGGATTCTTACCAGTTCTGTAAGACTTGTGAAAAATGTCAAAGAGTTGAAAATTTATCCCACTGAAATGAAATGCCCCAAACCCCTATGTTACACTGTGAACTTTTTGATGTATAGGGAATGGATTTTCTGGGATCTTTTCTTAACTCTTTTGGAATTGTTTATATATTGCTTGCTGTGGATTTATGTTTCGAAATGGGTAGAAGCAAAGGCTATCTGTACTAATGATTCTAAGGTTGTTGTAGGATTTCTCAAGTCTAACATTTTTAGTAGGTTTGGGATTTTTAGAGCAATTATTAGTGATTAGGGTATGCACTTCTGTAACATAACTGTTAAAGAATTGATGAGGAAATATGAAGTGCATCATTAAGTAGCCACTGCTTATCACCCGTAAACCAACGGGCAAGCCGAAGTTTCAAATCGGGAGATAAAAAGCATCTTGGAGAAAACAATTAGTCCTAACTAAAAAGACTGGAGCCTGCACTTGGACGATGGACTATGGGCTTATTGAACAACTTATAAAACATCGATTGGAATGTCACCGTATCGGTTAGTTTATGGTAAGTTGTGTCATTTACCTGTGGATATTGAACATCGTGCTTTTTGGGCTGTTAAGTAGTGCAACTTAGATCTAAAAAAAGCTGCAAAAGGAAAGGAAATAAAGTTACAACTTTAAGAGCTAGAGAAAATCAGGTTGGAAGCTTATGACAATGCTAGCATCTACAAAGAGCGCACAAAGTACCTTCACGACAAACGGTTGAACCGTAAGCAATTTTTTAAAGGACAAAAGGCATTGCTTTTTAATTCAAGGTTGAAGCTCATGCCAGGTAAGTTAAGATCTAGATGGATTGGTTCGTTTGTTGTAGTGAATACTTTTCCTCATGGTGTAGTTAAAATTGAAAGTTTGGAGACTAACAAAGTTTTTAAAGTGAATGGTTACAGGCTGAATCCTTTTCTTGAAAATACTGTTGTCTATTATATGGAGGACATTCACTTAGTTGCTCTTACCTACGTGCCAGGCTGATGTAGAAAGCAGGTTGTCTAGCGAAAGACAATAAAGAAATACGCTTTATGGAGGCAACCCAAGCGTGGTCTTGTTCCACAAACCATTAGGATTTCTTTTATCTTCATTTTCATTTTTATTTTTCAGCTTTTATTTTTCAAGTTTCTTTATTATCACACTTGATTTTCTTAGTCAAGCAATATCTCTTTCGAGTTGGAGGTGAACCGAACCATATGGGGCAGCAAGTTGAAGTCAAATTTTGGGCTGCGAATCACTGCAAAATCACCTTTATGAGCGGTACATTTTATTTTCCCCATCTATGCTTTTATTGTGAATATTAAGGACAATGTTTGATTTAAGTGTGGGGGAGTGGGTAGTTTGGGCCCTAATTTTATACTTTTAAAATTTTTGAACTAATTTTTTTTTCTGATTCATACTTTTGAGCATTGATTTGAATTGTTAAGATGATTTCACCTTTTTGGTTGAGTTAGTAATTTATTAGTCTTTATGCAACTCTCAAATTTTAATTTTAATTTTTTTTTTACAATTTTTGATCAAGTTAGTTGATGGTTATCTTGAGAAGATGATTTTTTCATCAAATTTGCGTACTTAGTACATTGATTTAAACCTTGTGAGATTATGAGCTTATTAAGTTGAATATGTGGTTTATTCGGTTGATGGATGATTTGAATCACTTGAGAAAAAAATAAAAAATGTTTGAATTGTTGCATTCTACGGCAAAAAAAAAAAATTGTTATTCCACTGTTTTGGAAATTGAAGTAGGTATGGGTCTTCTCTTAAGGCACGAGTCGATCACTACTAAAAAATGTACTAGGAACAAGAGTATGGTCAAAGACCAATTTGGAGTTGTGTCAAGTTAGTTGCTTGGGTATGGCATAGCCTAGAGATAGTAAAATTTGACTTGACCCGAAGACCTGACCTGACCCACCCGAACTGAAGCTCGACTTGACCCGATTTGACTAGAAAAGTCAACGACCCGAACCTGACTGCACCCAACCCGACCTGAACCCGACCTGATCCGAACCCGAAATAACCCGATAAGACCTGATTTTAACTTAAATCACCATAAACTATATGGTTGGAAAAGATTTAGAAAACGTATGATTTAATATATATGAATGAGTTTCTTCTATTCTGTTAATATATTTTGCGTTGTACAGCGAACGAGTGAGAGCTATGGTAAACTATTAGTGATACGGTGATAGAGAGATAAAAATAAAGAAATTATAGTACTCATTCCGTCTTATATTCTTTGAAATATTTGACTTTTTGAAATAGTTTGAATTGAATTTATTCATATTACTCCATCTGTCTCAAATTCCTTGCACTATTCATATTTTAACAATTAATATATATTTTTTATTTTCAATATTTTAATATATTAAAAAAATATTTTATACATGAATGATAAATCAAGACTTATAGTTTTTAAATATATATTTTTAATTTTTAATAAACAATAATATAAATAAATTCAAGTTAAATTAGTCCGAAAAGTTAAATTGAGCAAAGAAAATGGGATGGAGGGAGATTATTTGTTACAAGAAAATTAAGAAAGTATATTTCAAGAGACTATAGGTCTTTATTTATTATTTAATATAATAATTTTTCATTTATATACTAAAATGTTGAAAATAAAAAATCATAGATTAATTGTTAAATAGTGAATGTTATAAAAAACTTGGCACAGAGTGAATATTTATTAAAGAAATTATATATTAATATATATTCAGAAATTTTATATTATTTTTTTATCTAGTTAAATTAAATTTTAATCAAAATTAAATAAAAAAATTTAATCAATTCAGCCATTTCAGCTTATGCATCAGTGAACCGAGTAAACTCAACAATCAAGTTGAATCTGGTCTAATTCCCGATGACCCGACCTGATTAGATTTAAACCCAAATAAACTTGGTCTGACCCAACCTGAACCCGAAATCTACTCTACCCGAAATCAACTTGAACCCGACCTGGACCTGAATACTTACTAACCCAATTAAACCTGAACTTGAATGACCTGATCCAAACTTGACCCAACCCATCCAATTACCAACCCTAGCAGAGCCCTGTTATACACTCGCTAAACAGCGGAACACAAGAAAAAGACAAAACGAGAAAAAAAAATGAGAAAAAAATCAAGTAAAATAAGAAGAAAGTAAATTCTCAACTAATTTCTTATTTTTCATGGGTTTGTGGTAAGATCGGTTGTGCTTTTTGATTTTTTATCTACCTAGTTTATTCTCTTTACTTCGTGAAAAAGTTTGATGTTTTTATCAGATTTTTAATGGTGATTGTTGCTAGCTTGAGAAGAAATTATTTTCAAGGAATTATTTAGTTTTGAGTTGCTATTGCTGAGTAGATTTCGTACTTAATCTCTCTTGTTAAGTTTTTTAAGACTCTTGGATGTGAAATTATTTTACCCTGTTCAGCTCAAAAGTATGTTTTTATTTTGAGTTTTATCTAGGGACGAGCAAAAGCTAAGTGTGGGGGAATTTGATGAGTTCATAATTTATATATATTTATTTCATAATTTTCTTAGCTTTTGTCCAAATTTATTAAGTTAATAAGGCTATTAACTATGTTTATTTTTGTGACTTGGGAAAGGAATAAAGAAGATGGTGGAATTTTGGACCACAAAAGAAACGGTGGCGTTTTTATGCTTAAGGAAGAAACAAGTTTATTCTTTTCTACCTGCCGCCAAACTTTTCTTCGTGGACTCTTTCAAAGCAAGCTCTTGGTTTTGCCATTCCCGTGCTGTTTTGATCCGATTCGCTGAACAAAATTGAAGTCTCCAGCAATTGGGCAGTATATTCGCTTGCTTTTCGGTTAGTGCTCATCTCGCAAAGAAAAAACAAAGACAGCCATTCACTTTGTCCTTTTTTTTGGCGTTGGCTTGAAACAATGGACAGCAACAAGTTGGCGGTCTCCCCTGGTGTTTTAGGTTGTTGATTTCTGGAAGACAAGCCAGTTGAGTGGCTGGGTTTTGGTTCGCACTTGGCTTCAGAAAATTGTTTGATGCCCAAGGATCCGATGCGCAGAAGCTGTTCGATGAAATGCCTGTGAGAGGCAACGAGTGGGCTGGGTAATTTGGAATTCCTAATTTATGTGGACTTCTTAGCCAATCACGGGAGAGCCCAAATTCAACTTAACCTGGAGGTATTTGATTAAGCCCAAATTCTTTTTTTCGGTGCCCCGGAGGATAGGGAATTTTCGCCAATAAAAAGAGTTAGACGAGAACACATACGGGGGAGCAAATTTTAGGTTATTATCTTTTTATTTTCTTGTGCTTTTGACTCTTGAGTAATTTTTTAGTTCAATTCTAAGGACAATTTTCATTACCAATACTGGTTGTGAGGATTGATTATTCTTGTTAAAATTTTTTTAAATTCAAGTATTTACTTCTTGTTAAAATTTAGGCTAAACTATATATTTGGCCCCTGAACTTAACCAACTCATACAAGTTGGTCCACAATTCAATATTCAGTAAATATAAGTCCCTGAACTTTGAAAAACTATGTGAGTTAGTCCATTAGCTTAAACATATTGATGGGAAAATTGCAAAAGTTCTCTTGATCTCTTTTATTTTGGCACATGAAGTACTCTTAGTTTAAAATCATTCAAATAAACTATCTCCTTTACATAGGGATGAAAGTTCGGGTTGTAAGATTAGGTTCGGGTTTAAACCCAATTTTTATAACATGTCCCTAACCCTATCCCGACCCTATTCTAGTCATAACCTAAACTGACCATAAATCCTGTTGTTTTATTTTGTGGCGTTCTGATTGGTTTCGGTCGATATTTATTTTTTGGCAAATGTGTCTAGAATCATTAGAATAAATTATTGCAATAACAGTAGAAATTAACTAGAAGGGGGCTCGTAGTCCCCTGTAGGTCAATGTATGGATCAATCAAATATACATATTTGTTATAGTACTAATATTATAAATAAACGAAGTAGTAAATAAAAATTATGAGTGATTTCTAAAAATTAATTAATGATTAATTCAAAGCATTGAAAAATTAATTTGGTAAATATAAAATATGTGACACAAAATCAAAGACCCGACATTTCTAATACGCCAAGGGAAAGTTTGAACCCACTCCATTTCTTGTTTACAAAATTCAAGATATTTAAAAAATAAGAATTAATTATTTTTTATGTAATTATTTTTTATGTCGGGTCTTTGATTTTATGTCACATATTTTATACTTAAACATCTTGAATTCTGTAAACAAGAAATGGAGCAGGATCAAACTTTCCCTTGGCGTATTAGACATGTCGGATCTTTGATTTTATGTCACATATTTTACATTTACCAAATCAATTTTTTAATGCTTGGAATTAATTATTAATTAATTTTTAGAAATCACTCATAATTTTTATTTATTACTTTTTATTTATAATATTAGTACTATAACAAATATGTATATCCCATACATATTTGCTTGACCTACAGTGGACTACGAGCCCATTCTAGTTTGTTTCTACAACATTATTATTGCAATAATTTATTCTAATGATTGGAGGCACATTTGCCAAAAAACAAATATCAAAGAAAATCAATCAAAACATCACAAAATAAAATATTAAGATTTAGGGTCAATTTGGGTTTGACTAGAAGAGAGCCGGGATAAGGATAGGGTTAGGGACATGCTATAAAAATCGGGTTTCAACCCAAACTCGATCTTACAACCCAAACTTTCTTTCCTAGGTAAAGGAGATAGTTTATTTAAATGATTTTAAACTAAGAGTACTTCATGTGCTAGAATAAAAGAGATCAAGAAGACTTTTGCAATTTTCCCATCAATATGTCTAAGTTAATGGACTAACTCGCATCGTTTTTCAAAGTTCAGGGGCTTATATTTACTGAGTTATGAGTTGTGGGTAAGTTCAGGGGCCAAATGTATAGTTTGGCCTAAGATTTATTGCAATTAATTTTTCTATTCTTACTTGTTGGACTGATTATGCGATTGCAAATCTGTTTGATTTTCTTTTAACTACTTAAGTGAATAATTCGATTTAGAAGCAAATGAATTGGCTGGGGTTACTTTTATTTCTGGTTAATTCATATGGAGAAGCAAGACAGGTTAAATTGTTCAAGTTTTTGGATTATTGTCTAGAATAAACTTTTGTCCATTGTTCTTAATGCTAATTTTGGGTTTATTAGAAATTGTTTTCCAATATCTAATTACTCGAAATTAAGAAATTAATCTGAAGCTTTTTTCAGTTAATTATACTGTTGAATTTTTTGGTTTCTTTTTAACTTTAAAGGAAGTCCTGTTTATTTGCTTTGATTGAAGAAATATTTTCTTTCAATGATCAACTGCGTGATTGGAATGGATAATCAATCCTGAACTAAGCAATTTTAATATTGGTTACTTTTATTTTAATTCTACAGTCAATTTATTTCAGTTTTTAATTCAAGAAAATCCCCCAATCTTTTATTTTAGTTTTCTGACAGGAAGCTTTCAGTAAAAAAATTTTCATTTAGAGTTGACCTGGTTTTCATTGCTAAACTACAAATTTATTTATTCTGAATTATTAGTAAGATTAAAATTATTTTTTGCAGTTTCGACGATCGACCACTCATACTTGCTTGAAATGCATAACAAATATTTAATAAGGGATTTCTTACCTCATAACTAAGTTTTACCTAACCATTGATAGTCCATTACCTGGAGGGTCGTAACAACTATAAAAACTGCCATACTCTTCCAAGATCTTTGTTGTGGGAAGGGCATTAAATTATGAAATTTTGAATCTTTTGAGGAATCTGAGAAGCCCAAATACGTTTAAGAATTTTTTGACATCTTGGGTTTAACCCATAGTAGTATGATGGAAAGTAAGGTTAAGCAAGGATGAGGATTTGGAAATGAGTTGTGAATTATACACTTGCTTAGTTGATAGAGTCCCTGTAGAATTACCCCGTCCACTAAATAGAATCATTACCATCACAAAGCATTAGAGGTAGGAGCTGAAGCGCATGATCCATAGTACAGGGAGGAAAAAATGAATTCTAGAATAAGGATATTCCACTTAGGGGTGTAAAACGAATTGAGCCTTATCGCATAGTTCGAGCTCAAGCTCGTTTTTCTCCTTTTCAAATCGAACCTAATAGACTTCGAGTCCGAACTCGAGCCATATTTTAGATTTTTCGAGCTCGAAGTAAGATCTACTGTTCGATCTCATAAACCAAGTGGATCGAACCTCTTGAGCTAACAAATTAAGCCTGAGCCTATTGCGAGCCAAGCTCGACCCTTGTTTATGAAGCTCGTCGAGTTCGAGCTCGAGCCTATTCCAATATGAAACGAGCCAAACTCGAGCCTGTTCGAACTCAATTCAGCTCATTTACACCCCTAATTCCACCAGCCACTAGAATGGTCAACAAGATCAGCAACTACGAAAGCAAGATCATGTTGAATTTTAGAAGCAGCAGAGTATAGATCCTCCGTCTCAGAGGATCACCAGTCTCAGTTTGATTTTGGATTTCCTTTTCTCCATGGTTTCCATCATCCCTCGCTTTACGCTTCCATGTCTCCTTGCTGCAGCCGCCCGTTGGCTTCCTGACAACAACCCATGGCTCGGTCCCTCAGGGCCTACATTGGCCTCTGGCCCATGGGACTCTTCTCACCCACCGTTGGTCTTAAAGTAGAGCTGACAAAGTTGCAAACGATGGCCCCACCACCGAGGCGGTTCTGCTTTTTGATGTTGTTAGGCCCATGGCAGTGTCTCTAATTCAAACTTGGATGCTGCACTGCACCCGTAGCCGTGAAACGTGCACCCACTGCTCCACTTCGCCCTTGTCTCTTCCTTAGGTGCAAAGTAATCCACAATATTTTTTCTTTTTTCTTTTTGTATTGGGGTAACTTAAAATTTTTAAAAAATAATTTATATTCATAGAAAAACACAAAACAACTTATTTTCTATAAAATATTTTAAAATTACTTTTTTAACTTCATAACAAGTAAGACTCCAAATAAATTGATAATTTTAGACAAAGAATCACTTTATATAAAAATAATACAGTATATTGCAATTGATTAATGTTAATTTAAAACAGATGCCTATAAAGCCATCCACAGAAAAAGCTAAGAAGGGATTCTTCTTTTCCAGACCAGCAGCATCTTCGTCTTTCCTAATTGATTACCTTGTCTGCGCCTCCGAGCTCTAAACTCTGTAAGCTCGTCTCAGTTGGCTTTGACACCGTTTCATACAAGGCACACAAACAACATGGCTGGGCCTGTATCTCTCATTTCCCCAATCTTGATGAAGCTCGGTTCATTTATAGAAGAAGACATTAAAACCTTCATATTCGCAAAAGAAGAGATGAAAAAGTTGAAGAGCGATTTGGAGATTATCGAGCCTTTTATTGAAGCTGCAGAGAGACAGCAGTTAGGCACTGAGAAAGCTCTTCGAGTTTGGCTGCGTAATCTGAAGCACATATGCTACAACATAGAAGATGCCGTCGATGAATGGAACTCCCGTATCCTCAAAATGAAACTAGAGCAACAAGAAGCAGAAAGAAATGCGTCCAAGCAAAAAAAGGTACGACTTTCTATGCTTTACCCTTTTCGTCGAGTTGGTTTATATGCTAAGATCTCCCACCGGATAAAAGTCAGAAAGGAGGAGCTAGATAAGTTTGCTGAGCAGACGACACGTTATATCACTCGTTTGCAGCCAGTTATGGCCATTCAAAATAATCAACTTGATCAAGCAGAGACCACCCATTACCACTCAGATAAAGGGGTGCCTGTTAGGGAAGAAGAAAAAAACAGACTATTTGACATGTTGTTGCCCGAGGATAGACCACCGGCTACACCAACAATCAGTTCCATAATAGAGCCACCGGCTACACCGACCATCATTTCCATAATAGGGCCGGGAGGGATCGGCAAGTCCACTCTTGCTAAAGAAGCTTACAATGATCCCATAGTCAAGCGCAGTTTCTATAAACCGGTATGGGTTTGGGTCTCAAAACATTTTGACATGAGAAGAATTGCTGGAGAGATAGTTGCAGGTATTACGGGTAGCACTCCAACGGCAACTACTAGCTTAGCTCAATTACTAGAGGAAGTTGAGAAATGTGTTACGGATAAAAAAGTGCTTCTTATCTTAGATAATGTTTGGATAGAGCGTAGACATGATAATGAAACTTCCATTGGAAACACAAATGATGCGAGAAGTTTGGTTCAATTGAGAAGCGATTAGATCATTGGTTTCAATTGAAGAACTCTCTCAAAAGTGCTGGATCTGAAAGTAAAATTTTGGTAACCACTCGTAGCAGGGAAGTTGCGGAAGATCTAGGATCAGAGGCAACCAAGAGGCTCTCACTGGAGCCATTATCAGATCTTGAGTCAGAGAAACTTTTTGAGGATATAGCACTCAATGGAAGAACAGTAGTTACAGAGGAGTTAAGAACAATTGGGAAAGGAATAGTATCTAAATGCAAAGGATTGCCCCTCGCCATCAAATGTCTTGCGAAGCTATGCCGTAAGCCAGATAGTGATTGGGAAACAATCCAAAAAAGCCCTATGTGGAGACAAGATGTGGTCGAGCAAGAAGTTTTCCGTCCTCTGATGATAAGTTATTGCTATCTAGAACCATCTGTAAGGCGTTGTCTCCTTTATTGTGCAATGTTTCCTAAAGGCAGTGATATACAAAAAGAAGAATTAATTAAGTTGTGGATGGCACAAGGCTTCCTCCAGCCAAGGGGGGATAAAACGATTGAGGCAATTGGTTCGGGTTATTTTGACTACCTCAAGGTGCATCACTTCTTCCAGGATAAAAATCGTGCATATGGGATGCATGATATTGTCCATGAATTTATTACATATCTCTCAGTAGAAGCGCAAGAATATTTGACATTGGAGGAAAAATCAACCAACGGCTTACCAATTGAGTATAAAGAAAGAGTTCGACATTTCCTGCAATTGCTTAAATATTCTGAGACACCCCCTGCACAGATTTGTGATTGCAAACGATTGCGAAGCCTCATGGTGAGATGGCCCCACTTCTATAAATCGCATCCTTCTGAGACTCCCAACGATAAGGACTGCAATGAAATCCTAAATCAAGCATGTGACAAATTGCTCCGTCTACGAATCCTGTCATTGTCCAATCTACAATTACGACATGTCCAGGCCAACCTTGGCAAACTTATACTCTTGAGATACCTTGACTTGAGTTGGAATTCATTTATATCAGAATTGCCCGAAGCTATTTGTGATCTGATAAACTTACAGACATTGGACATCAGTTGATGTTGTGATCTTAAGAAATTGCCTGACAGGATAGGAGACTTGACCAACTTAATCCATCTTCTTAACGAAGGCACTCTTGATCTAGAGTACATGCCGAAAGGGATAAGAAGGTTAACAAAGCTACAAACACTGAGTGAATTTATTGTGGGCAATGGAGAAAATGCAGCATCTCTTGAAGACTTAGGGTACTTGACTAATCTTCAAGGGGAGCTGATGATAGGACTATACAACGTGGATGACAGGCAGCCTGAAGCACAGCTGGGAAAGGTCGGCAAGAACATTGTTAGCTTGATTCTGCGCTTTGGCAATTTTCCCACTGACGAGAGTGTGCTTAAAGTCTTGAAGGCACCTGAAAGCGTACAAGAACTACGGATAGATTTCTATAAGGGCAGAAGCTTGTCCCAACTACCCTTAAGCAAGGCTCTTAAGAAGGTCTTTTTGTTTTGTTGTAAGAAACTGGAGCAATTGCCATCCCTGGGTCAATTACCGTCCCTCGAAATACTTAAGCTGCGTCGGTTGACCAAAGTAACAAAGATTGGAGTTGAGGTTCTGGGAATAGAAGGAGAGGGAAATCAAGACTTTATTGCTTTCCCTAGATTGCAAAGTCTCATAATTTTTGGCTTGACCGGCTGGGAGGAGTGGAATTTTGAGATTCCTAGTACCAGCTCAAGGACAATCCGGATCATGCCCCTCCTTCGCTTTTTGGATATAAGTTATTGCAATTCAATCACAGAAGAAAGAGTCCCACCGCAAATTCTTGGCTTGGAAAGCTTGGAAATCTTCGCGCTGAATGACCGATTCATCCGCCCTAATCGTCTTCCAAGGGAAGAGGTTTGTGTGGATGCCCTGCTGCTTATTTGTGAAACTAATAATAATGAATTAATTTCATCAACAGAAAGAAACTTACAAGTCTTTTCCTCCTTGCTAGTATCATCGAATGGGACTGGGACTGGAAATTTGATCATAGGCAGAGCAACTGGTATGCGACTTCATTATTATTAATATTTTTGTTACTCTTGCACTTCTACTTATTAATTTTGATCATGAAGGAAACGAGTTCTCTTGCTGACAAAATAAAAAAAAAACAAGGGTAAATATTTGCTAGCCTTTTGAGACAAGAGAATGCATCAAATATCAATGACAACATACTTAATTCTGATTCTTTTTTTTTTTTTTCTGCTTTGTTTTCTTCCCTAGTTACTCAGCATTGTCCGGTTTGGGTTAAACAAAGTGGATTCCCCAAATGGCGAGTGGAGTTATTGCTACCGACGATCGCAAAAGCTCAGACTGTGTGTGTGTTTTTATGTAATTCCAAACTTTATTGTGATTGTTAAATTTAAGTGGCTCCCTTCATGCAGTTTAATTTCTTGGCTTGTAATAATGTTCAACCTGTGTGTGTTTTTCATGTAATTGCAAACTTAATTGTGAATGTTACATTTCAATGACTCTTTCTGCAGTTCAATTTCTGGGCTGGTAATAATATGGGATTCTCTACTTCTGCTCCTCCCGTGTTCGTCTCCCTCCTGGAGCAGTTCAAACTTTTTGTTATTATTGGTATAATTAATTCTCATGTCAGATCTCAGTTGCTCTCTTCATGAGATTGTCCTTTAATTGTTAATACTGCTATATGTTTCTGCTTGTAAACTGAAACAGATTTTTGGCAGGGACGAAGACAATAGTATGTTCACAACAGCAATGTGAGAAGCAGGTCTAAAACATATGGCAACCTATGAGCTTGGAGCATGCTTAGTTGAATACCAAAAGGCATTGTCAACAACTTGTAGCATGCCTACTTCAAACGGCTTCAGTTCAAGTTCATTATGAAGTGCACTAGAAACTGCAGGTCGGTTTCCCTCAATCCGGATGCAGCGTAAAAACTGCGACACCTTCAGCATAAACCTATATAAACTTGCATGCCGTAAAGTGTCTTATGTTACTGATAACCTGTAAAAGAGCATCTCCAACAGCTTCCCCATTTTACAGTTTTTCTTCATTTTAGGGAATATGAAGTCATTTTTCACTCTAACAGTTTCCCCATCCTATTCTCTAAAATGGGAAATGAGATGAAAGAGAAGATCTCATTCCCTATTTCTGCAGAAACTCCAAAAAATTTTTGTGAATGAAAAATAACATTCTCTCTTTCTTGTAAAGGTTGTTTTATTTATTATTCACAACAATTAATTTATAATTTCATTTTCTTCAAAATTTCTTATAGAAATATAAACTTTTTATATAAAAATGGTATCTTAAAGACTCTATTTTATAAATTTAATTTTTTAAAAAAACTATAGTGTAAATTAATATGAATATTTTTAAGTCAGACTTTAGTTAAAAAATTTAAAATAGTCATTTTTTGTGAAACAAAGGTAGTAAATTTTTATATTTTGCACAATATTTAATTATACAACAATTATTTCATATTTTTTTTTCAAAATTTCATATAGAATTATAATTTTTTTTATGAAAATTGAACCTAAAGACTCTATTTTATAAACATAATTTTTTAAAAAAATTTTAATATAAATTAATATAAATATATTTAAGTCAAATTTTAGTAAAAAGGTAAAAGAGTCATTCTTTGTAAAATGGAATGAGTAATTTTTTTTACATTTTTTAATAATATTTAATTATACAATAATTAATCTAGTCATTAATTTGAATTTGCTTTAAATTCATAATATTTAATTGCTACATAATAAATACAAAATTCTACAAAATAGGAAGCTATTGGAGTTTGAGTAAAAAAATTATAGAGATTTTACTTTTTGCTTCTTTATCTTATAGAAATTTTTGGGAAGTTGCAGAACAATAACTGCATACCGCTAACTCCATACCGCCTCAGAATCTGGAGCAAACCATGTCGATGTCCAAACATTACTTCGTAACAGAAAGGTACCGATATAGGGCACGATTGTCAGTATGCAACTGTTAATTTGATTATCATTGCTAAAGAATGAATCCGAACACGAGCAGCAACAATTACATGTGAAGGATGCTTCACAACTACACACAGGTTACAACAAGAAACAAACACATCTTCCAGGAAAAGCAAGAACAAACATGGAATCCTGCTATTATGGTTATGGTCTCAAATGCATCTAACAAGGCAATTAACTAGACAAGCCTGTAGTAGACATCCCCACCAAAGAGAAGAAATTTGAATCCTTGCTTGCAAGGGCACTTGAAACGAATCTTGATGCAATCTCCAACCTTGTCAACACTAACAGATTCATGGGACTGATCTTCAGCTTCACCATCCCTCTCAAATTTGACCCAGAATCGATCCAGAAAAGAAAAAAACTTGTGAGAAATGTAAAAGGAAACAGCTTTGGCAATAATCTTGGCAACAAAACTGAGGAATCAGGTTGGACCCGATCAGCCGGGCCAGGGACCTCTTCAGTGCACATACACTCGTCAACGTCATGCACAATCTCCTCCATCCAGTGATTCATCTCCTTCAATCGACCTTGCATCCGTTTCAGCCTCTGGAATTAAAGACAAATCAAAACCATGAAAACAGGATTTTGGATTTCTAGAATTTCAAGACGCTGGCACTGTGAACCAAGATTGATGAACCTTGACTTCTAAAAGCAGACAAAAGGATGCAAAGAAACTGAGGCTGGGGTCGGAAACTGAGCGCCTGAGAGCCGGCGGCTTGGGCGGCAAAGAAGGAGAGCTAGCAGCAAGAATCCTCCGGCCCTCTGTCGGGGTGTGGACGATGGCAGAATCTGGTAGCTGAGAAGCAAAGGCGGCTCTTGTTGGCGCGCATGGGTCGGAGATGCAGCGGCGTAGAGGAGGGACAGGTTCTGTAATCGGCAGAGGAATCTTGGAGAAAGCACCATGTAACAAATTGCACCGCCTACGAATCTTGTCACTGTCCAATCTACCAATACCTTTTGACATTGGCAAACTCATACACTTGAGATTCCTTGACTTGAGTGAAAGTACATGCATATCATAATTGCCTAAAATTATTTGAGATCTGATAAACCTACAGACACTGGGCATATTGGTGTGTTTTTATTAAGAAATTGCCTGACAGGATAGGGGACCTGACCAACTTAATCCTTCTTGTTAATCGAGGAACTCAAAGCCTGGAATACATCCCGAAAGGGATAATGTTAGTTGTATCTGGAGCTGATTTTAGAAAGTTGTTTTTCTATTGAATTGAAGTCCTAGTCTTTAGCTAGTTAGTTATGATCTTTAGGAAGTTGTTAGCAGTTTTAGCAGATTTTTTTAAGATTTTCTCTGTTAATCAGTTATACTCATTCACTATATATTTGAAGATGAAAGTCAAATAAAATCAGAGTAATTTCCACAGATAATTATTTTTCAATAACATTGGTATCATAGCCCTTTTTCTTAAGGGACCTGTGAGAGACTTGTGAGGTTATTTTTGACTGAGTGTTCATCCAAAACAACTATCCAATTTTGCTTCTACAAAAAACCATTACACAATGGAAGGAGGGAGTTTACTTCCAGCCGTAACTCTACTTGTGTTTGATGGAGATCACTACCAAGCGTGGGCAGTGAGAATGAAGGCTTATCTGGAAGGGTGTGATTTGTGGGAAGCAGTGGAGGAAGATTATGAAGTTCCTCCTCTTCCAGGAAACCCAACTATGGCTCAGATCAAAACCCACAAGGAGAAAGAGATAACAAAGGCCAAGGCGAAGGCCTATCTCTTTGTTGCAGTTTCTCCAATCATTTTTAGCAGAATAATGGCATGTGAGTCTGCAAAGGCCATCTGGGACTTTCTCAAGGATGAATACCAAGGGGATGAAATAATCAGAGGGATGAAGGTGCTGAACTTGATAAGAGAATTTGAGCTGCATCAAATGAAAGAGTCAGAAACCATAAAGGAATACTCGGACAAGCTAATTGGCATTGCCAACAAGGTAAGGGTACTTGACACTGAGCTTACTGATAGTAGAATAGTGCAAAAACTTCTTGTATCCTTGCCTGAAAGATTTGAAGCAACGATTGCCTCTTTAGAAAATTCTAAAGATCTGTCAAAAATCAAGTTGGCAGAGTTATTGAGTGCTTTGCAGGCACAAGAACAAAGAAGAATGATAAGGCAAGAAGGTGCTACTAAAGGTGCGTTGCAAGCCAAGTTACAGCTGAATTCAAAAGGAAAAGGCAAGAATTTAAAAGGAAAGAAAGGGAACACTAGAAATGCAGAGGTTGTAGCATCTGAAAATGGTACAAATTCAAGCAACAGTAATAAAATAGGAAAGCACCCTCCTTGTCAACATTGTGGTAAAAGGAATCACCCTCAAAACAAATGCTGGTGGAAGCCTGATATGAGATGTAGAAAATGTCAAAAACTGAGGCATGTAGAGATCGTTTGTAATGAAAAGGAAACTCCGCAGCAAGGAGAGGCTCAAGCTACAATTCAGCAAGAAACAGAACAACTCTTTGTTGCATCTTGTTTCATTTCCAACATTTCAAGTGATAGCTGGCTCATTGATAGCAGCTGCACAAATCACATGACTAGTGATGAAAAGTTTTTTTTGGAGCTGGATAGATCTGTAGTGTCAACAGTTAGAATTGGAAATGGCGAGCACATCTTAGTGAAAGGAAAAGAAATAGTGGCTATTAAGAGCTATACAGGTACAAAACTCATCTCTAATGTCTTGTATGTTCCTGAGATTGATCAAAATTTGCTTAGTGTTGGCCAGTTGCTTGAAAAAGGATTCAAATTGATCTTTGAAGAAAGAAAGTGCCTGATTATTGATCCAAGTGGTCAGGAGCTATTCAAAATTAATATGCAGGGTAAAAGCTTCTCTTTGAATCCATTAGAGATGGAGCAAGTAGCATTTCCAAGTCAACTTTCAATCTCTGAAACTTGGCACAAAAGACTGGGACATTTCCATCACAAAGCCTTGCTATTCATGCAAAGAAATGAAATGGAAAATGGTTTACCAAAACTGGAGGAGCATTTCTCAAGTTGCAAGGCTTGTCTGGTTGGGAAGCAAACCAGATTTCCTTTCAAAGAAACAACATGGAGAGCCAAAGAGAAGCTCCAGTTGATTCATACTGATCTATGTGGTCCACAAGCAGTTCCATCACTAAATGGCAGTAGGTATTTTATCATTTTTATTGATGATCTAGCAAGGATGTGCTGGATTTATTTTTTGAAATTCAAGTCAAAAGTTGCTTAAAAAATGGGTTAAGAACTAGAGTGGCTGCAAGATTTAGGTCATCAGATCAGACAATAGAACTGAATATACTTCATACAAGTTCAATGTTTTCTGTGAAGAAGGTGGAATTGAGCATCAGTTGACGGTTCCATACTCGCCTCAACAAAATGGGGTTAGTGAGAGAAAAAATAGAACAATCATGGAGATGACCAAATGTTTGTTGCATGAGAAAAATTTGCCTAAGAAATTCTGGGCAAAAGCTGCAAGCACAGCTGTTTTCTTATTGAACAAACTGCCTACAAGAGCAGTACAAAAGAAAACTCCATTCGAAGCCTGGTATGGAAATAAGCCTACTTTGAAAAATCTCAAAGTATTTGGATGTTTGTGTTTTTCTTATATTCCACAGGTTAAAAGGGACAAACTTGACGAAAAGGCTGAGCCAGGAATTTTCATTGGCTACAGTTTGGTTTCCAAGGCTTACAGGATCTTTCAGCCTCAAGCAGAGAAGATAGTAATAAGTAGAGATGTTCAATTTCTTGAACATAAGCAATGGGACTGGACAGAAAAGTCTCAGGAAAAACATCAGCTAGTGTCCTTGAATCTTGATGAACTGGAGGATGACCTGCCTGTCAGGGGAACAAGGCCACGTTCAAATATTTATCAAAGATGCAATTTTGCTATTTTCGAACCTGCAGGGTATGAAGAAGCCAAGGCAGATCAAAGATGGACAGATGCCATGAAGGAGGAGATGGCCACGATAAAAAAGAATCACACCTGGGAGCTAGTAGAAAGGCCCCAAAACAGAAAAGTGATTGGGGTTAAATGGGTTTTCAGGACAAAGCTAAATCCTGATGGCTCAGTGAACAAGCACAAAGCCAAACTAGTGGTGAAAGGCTATGCACAAATATGGGGAATTGATTTTTCAGAGACTTTTGCACCTGTGGCCAGGTTAGATACTATTAGAATGCTTCTACCCTTAACAGCCCAAAAAGGGTGAAAAATCCACCAACTGGATGTGAAGTCTGCTTTTCTGAATGGTTTACTTAAAGAAGAAATTTATGTTGAGCAGCCAGAAGGTTTTTGTGTACCAGGTCATGAAGAGAAGGCCTATCTATTGAAAAAGACTCTCTACGGACTGAAACAAGCTCTAAGAGCTTGGTACAGCAGAATGGATGAACACCTGCTAAACTTAGGCTTCAAAAAAAGCTTGAGTGAATCAACTCTTTATGCCAAGAAAGTTGATTCTAACATTGTGATCATTTCTCTTTATGTGGATGATTTGCTTGTGACAGGAAATAATGTGCTACATATTGAAGAATTCAAGAAAGAAATGATGAAGGTCTTTGAGATGACAGATCTTGGAGAAATGACTTATTTTCTAGGAATAGAAGTTAGGCAAGCACAGAATGAAATCTTAATTTGTCAGAAAAAATATCTGAAGGAAATTTTGAAGAGGTTTAAAATGGAGGAGTGCAAAAGTATTAGCACTCCAATGAACCAGAAGGAAAAGCTGCAGAAAGAAGATGGAGCTGAACCAACAAATGAAGGAGTTTATAGAAGCTTGATTGGTTGTCTAATGTATCTCACAACAACAAGACCTGACATTTTGTTTCCTGTAAGTGTTTTATCTAGATTTTTAAATTGTGCCAATGAGTTGCATATAATGGCTACTAAAAGGGTGGTGAGATACCTCAAAGGAACTCTAACTTATGGTGTCAAGTTCAGCAAAAGTCAGAGTTTCAAATTACACAGATATTCTGACAATGATTGGGCTGGTTCAGTTGATGACATGAAAAGCACTTCTGGATATTGCTTTACCTTTGGATCAGGGTGTTTCTCATGGAGCTCCAAGAAGCAAGAGGTAGTGGCACAATCAACTGCAGAAGCTGAGCTTGTAGCAGCAGCAGCAGCAGTCAATCAAGCCATATGGCTGAGAAAACTAATGGCAGCAGAATGAAGAAGAAAACACCGAGATATTTGTGGATAATCAACCTGCTATAGCTATATCCCAAAATCCTGTGTTTCATGGAAGAACCAAACATTTCAATATCAAGTTTTATTTCGTAAGGGAGGTACAGAAGAATGGTGAAGTGAAACTGGTGTATTGCAAAACTGAAGATCAAGTGGCAGACATTTTCACCAAGCCATTCCATGTTAACAGATTTGTGTTCCTCAGAGAAAAGCTAGGAGTCTGTAGCTCCTGATCCAGGAAAAGATGTTAGTTGTATCTGGAGCTAATTTTAGAAAGTTGTTTTTCTGTTAAATTGAAGTCCTAGTCTTTAGCTAGTTAGTTATGATCTTCAGGAAGTTGTTAGCAGTTTTAGCAGATTTTTTTGGGATTTTCTCTGTTAATCAGTTGTACTCCTTCACTATATATTTGAAGTTGAAAGTCAAATAAAATCAGAGTAATTTCTACAGATAATTATTCCTCAACAACAGATAATACGGCTAACAAAACTACAAACACTGAGTGAATTGTTGTGGGCAATGGAGAAAATGCAGCAGCGTCTCTTGAAAAGCTACGTGGATGACAAGCAGGCTGAAGCACCGCTGGGAAACCTTAGCAGGAGCATTGTTAGCTTTGATTCTAGACTTTGACCATTTTCTAAAGAGTGTGGTTAAAGTCTTCAAGGCACTTGAAAGCGTACAAAAATTAAAGATGGTTGGCTATTGGGGCAGAAGCTTGTCCCAACATTTTTTTACGACTTCCATTTACTTGCTATTTTTATAAAAGAAAATTACAATTTAAGTTTAATTTATAATGAATTTCTTTTCCATTTTATTATTAAGAAGAAAATTTCCATATTTTTCCGCATCTACTCTTTTAACTATTAAAATTTCTATTTTCTACAAATTGGATTGAATGTCACAAACATCAAGTTCTAAAACTCCTTTGAGTCGTCTCTGAACTCATCATTTTCTCTTTAGCTGACCAGCAGTTTGGCAAGTAGAAAAACCTCAAAAAATCTCCCAAAGAAACAACTTTGGGATCCAAAAGCGAGTAGAAGGATTTCTCCAACAATTGCTTGACTGGATCCATGATGCTTCTCACAAGGCCTATTATTAATTTATTGTTTTAACTGATCCCTAAAATTATTCGTTTGCATCTTATCGGTTTAAAATTGTACAAAATTAGCATTTACTAGGTTTTTTAATCCGTGCGTTCCAGCGGACTAAAAGATCCATAATATTAAGAAATATAGAAATAACTTAAAAATCAAAATAAAGGTGGGTGACAACCTATTCCATACCCAAAATCAGACAAACCATAATGTAGAAATAATATGAGAAAGTTTGGAGAACAAAATGACAAATAGATAGTACTTAGAGTTTCAAATGAGAAAAATCAATAAATTAGGGGTTGGGACAAATTTAAACAAAAGGAAAATTTGAAATAGCCCAAACAAGAAAAACAATAATATAGGCCCCCAAGAAAGTGATCACCTGATCAAAAAGTGATTAGTGGTAGATAAGAAAAACAAAGCGATTGCCACTTAGAAAAAGGGTCGGAGTGGAGAAAAAATGATAGAGGAAAACAAAAAAATAAAAAATAAAAAAACATTGTTTTATTCATTGTTTATTAAACATTGAATAATCTTTACGTGTTTAATAAAAATACTGTTGAATCAGCCGAAAAGCTCAGACAGGTATGAAGTATAATGTTGATAAAAAAAACAAAAAAAAAGTGGCTTTTTTTGTAATCAAAATCTATTACAATCTATTGTAAGAGTAGGAATGAGAATGAACTATCCTAAACCTAAGGATTAAAGGGGTTTGTTGCACAAAACCTAGAGGTCTTTAAATGTAATAAAACACAACTTTTGATGCACTATTCAATGAATAGTGTCATGGCCTTCTGCATTTAGTATATACGAGGTGGGTTGTACCCACGCTATGCTGCGATTTATGATGTTTATTATGATGTACTTGAGCACAAGAATATTATGCATAGGTGAAGAGATTTCATAATATAGAGGATGCCTGCATCTTTTGGATAACAGCATGGTTTGCATATAGAAGTCTATTTTAATACAGCATGGATGTATAAGAGGGAATAGTAATATGCCTATGCATAACAAATAACTTAGTCTTTGTTGTAGTGTGCAGAAGGACAAAAGTTTAGAGCTGAAAGTGGTACATCATCAAATTGTTTGCCTTATGCTTGAGATCCAAAATTCTGAACTGGTCATGATTGATGCAAAAGTTCCAAGTACGCTAGCTGCTGAAGTTCCATGCTACACTGATAGTATTTACAATCTTCAAAAGTGGATCATCTGGATAAAGATAAGGAGCATGTGTTAGATATCTTAATAGGTAAAAAAAAATGCATATTTAGTTGTATCTTACAGTATAGGCATTAACTGGTTTCCTCAGTTGTAAGGTTTTCTTCAATTTTTGTTTTTTTGCAGTTGGAGTGCTAGCTGTGGCTGGATGTGTAGGTGAGATGTCTGCTGTATAAGATAGATAGCTATGGTTAGTTTTAGTAGTTCTAGGATAGTATGTAATTCATGTGACGCTGATATGGTAATGTATATCAGAAATTACTATAAATGCGATGAAATACAGATGATAATATTTTATCTGTGTAATTCTGATGGCTAAAAAAAATTCTAGTTTAGAAGTGTGAGATGATTGAATTGCTACCTTGTGGCACAAATAGTTTTTTCTGAGCAAATGTTGCTGTTGCTGAAGCTTATTTTCATGTGATGTTGGTGAAGGCGAAATGAGTGAAGGAGTGGGAGCAGTGGGTGTGAAGGGAGCTTGCCTCTCTGGTGTTTGCAAAGTTGTCTCTTCCATAGGTTCAATCTGGAACGTTTCATCCATTATATTGGAGATGATGATATCAATATCTGATTGCCTACTGTTTTGTCCAAAGTAGATCTGAAAAATTTTTTGTTGTCCAATAAGTTATGTCATGGGCAAAGGTGTTGTTCTTGGATCTATGTATCCAATCTTATACACCATCTTGTTGTAGTCCATGGCCAATAAGGTTTCTGCAGCTTTGTTGAAAAATGTGACATCAACTTCAGAGGTGTGGTCAGCTATTGCGGCCTTGAAGCTGTATCTGTTTGGTTTTTTATGATTTCATAGAATATTAGAAAAATTTTTTAGAAGAATGAACTTAGTTTTGTTGGTCAGTAAAACTTACAGATTTCTTGGTTTAGGTTTTACATCTCCATTATTGGTGCATGCTAATTTATCACCTTTTGGTCTAAGTTTGAGTAGGCATTTTGTGCATGCCTTTGTAAAACCAGTCCCATTGTTCGTTGATTCTTGTCACTGATGCTTTACACGTAAATCGAACCCACTACAAAAATAAAGGTCAATATTTAGCAATTGTTTTTCAATAGGATGTTGTTGTAAAGTGTATTTAGTAAAGTAGTACCTTATATCTTTGTGGATTTTGTTTCAAGAGATCAGTAATTGTAATCCTGTTTCTGAGTTTTTCTTTTTCTTGATCATGGAAATGCTTATTGTCTATCTTTAGTACTGGGGTGTCAACAACAGTTGTCTGGAAATTGTACATGGTTTGGGAACAATGTAATATGTATTATTTGATATTTATGCACAAAGAGGAAAAAAATTTTACATGTATATAATCTATAATATGAGAATAATATGTATTCGATGTCTTACTGTGGCAGGGCAGCTGCTGTGTCAAGTATTTCTAGACTAGTGTAGATGTGAGTTGTAGGAGTACCTGTCAGTTGAATGTGTCCTATCTTTAAAAGTTAATGTGATGTTAAAACTGGCTCATATTGGTGGATGTATGTGATAAAAAGTGAGGCTGGATATACCTCTGAAGTCTATAATCTTAATTGAAGTTAAAACTACAAGGACAAGCTTTGGAATGTTATCAAACATATCTGCCTTGTAGAAGGAAGCAACAATCTCATCCCAAACTATGCACTTTTATGCTTTTCCCACTGGTGAAAAAGAAAACCAAGAATTAGTAAAGATTATAAAATATTGATATTATAGAAGAATGAGAATGATGTACCTTGTATTTTCTATTTTTAGCTCTCTTCGTGTACATGGGTCACCTTTTGTGTTTGTTGTCAGTATCAAGTCTAATACTGTTATGAGGTGACCAAAGTAGTCTGCATTAATAGAAATAATTAGAGTCATTATAAACAGATTAGATGGTACTTCAGGTGAATGTGATTGTTTAGCAACCTATGAGCTGAGCATGATTGTTGAGGCGTGGCAAGAGTTGATTGTATTGAATGAAATAAAATTTATGTTGTGGGAAGCCATGATTTTGGATTTGATGAAATGTGGTTGTGTTGCCAAACTGTAACATAGTTTTGTGTGGAACAATTTTGTAGCTTTTCTTATAAGGAACACAAATATATTCTGAAATCCTGTAGCATGCATTCAACTGAATTTGAGCATCAAAGAACTGTTTGTCAACATGGTTCATTGTTGCATGTATTGCATCTCCTTGTAGAATTTATTAAAATATTCTAATGAGTATGATTGTTGGTTTTTTTTTTAGAATAAGAATATTTGTATAGATTAATAAAAGGAATATCATTGTCTAGGTGGAAAAAAAATTAGGCAAATGAGTACCATGTAGTTAGTGTTGTTTGTGTATGTATTTGGTTTATCTATATTTAAGTACTACTAATTATATGTATAGGCAATATTTGCCTTGAGGAAGAGGCAAAGGTTAGTTTTAGTGATTTGATAAGTTTTTTTTTTTTTATAAGCTAATTTGATAAATTTTTTGGAGAATAAATCAATGTGTTTGTTTTAATCCTATTGTATATGTGATTAACTCTACCTAAATATAGATATTATATGCTAAATAGAGTGTTTTTCCTGGTTTTTGTGCTTTGTAGGTAATTGACAGTGCATAAGTTAGTTTCACTACAAAACGGATGTGAAATTGCAACTGAACTTTCAGTCAGTAGGTGTTTCAGTCACTAATCAGTCGAAAGTAAAAAGGCATACTTTTTATTGCGACTGACAGGAGACTGAAGGGTGTTTCAGTCCCTAATCAATTGAAAGTAAAAAGGTCTATTTTTTATTGCGACTAACAGACGATTGAAGGCTTCAGTCGTAGAAATATTAGTTGTTTTTCAGTCAGAAGTAAAAAAGTCTACATTTTATTGCGACTGACAGGCGACTGAAGGTTTTAGTCGCAAAATTATTAGTCGCTCTTCAGTCAGAAATTTTTTAGAGATTTGAACTTCAGTCGCCCTTCAGTCAAAATTTAGTCACTCCAACTATTTCCCTTATACTTCTCTTCTTCTTTACCCGGTCAAAGCTCTCATCTCTCATTTTCGTTTTTCACTCTCATCTCATTTTCTTCTTTCATTCTCATTTCACTTTCTTCTCCACCCATTCACATCACTGTCCACCTTGCCATTCTGCCTCATCGTCCACCTCTCCCGTCCGCCCCTCTTCGATTGCTTGTTGTTCCTCATCATTGCCTCTTCAGCCTCCACTTCAAGTCACCTCCACCGACTCGGTCTCCTCCTCGCCTCCTCGGCCTTGCCATCGTCTGCCTTGGTCTCTTCCTCGACCTCACCGTCTGCCTCCATCTTGTTGCCTCACTGCTGTCCGCCTTTGCCTTCTCCAGCTTGGTCTTCTCAGCCTCCTCCGCCTCATCCATCTCAGTCTTCTCCAAATCTGAGTTTTAAAATTGTGATTTTTGAAGTTTTGAACTATTGTATTGAAATTTTTTCAATTGTTCTCTAGATTGAATTTTTGAATTTTATTTTTTTTAATTTTATATTTTGGTATGTATGTTGATTTTTATATTAATGTAAATGTGTTTTATTTAAATTTTAATTTCATATTTTTGTTTATTTTATTATTAATATTTAAAATAAGATAATATTCATAACAATTAAATGAAATTATCAATTAAATAACAAATGAAGTAAATAACAAATTAAATTAAATAATATTAATTAAATAATAATTATATTACATAGTAATGTCTTTTTTTAAAAAAAATAAAAATCCTATTGTAGTGACTAAACATGACAATTGCTAATATAGTGACTAAACTAGTTAGTCGCAACCCACAATGTTCTTGACTGATTTTTATTGAAAGTTTCAGTCGCTTTTTGCAGTTGAGATTCAGTCGCGATATAATTGTGACTTGAAAAAGTGTGACTACCATTTGCAGTAACAAAGCAGTCGCTTTTAGTCAATATTGCAACTAAAATGCGACTAAAATTTCAGTCGTGATTTTGCATTTGTTTGTAGTGTATCGAATTAGGAGTAGTAGTATTGTGTTGGTCAACTCATTGTAAACTTATAAAGCTAGTAAAAAATCAATGCTGAAAGTATTAATTAATGTGCTTTAAGGTCAAGTGAAGCAAGAGTATATGTACCAGATGAAAGAATTTCTAAGTCTTTGATGGTATGCCTTTTAAGCAATGTCATTATAAGGTTATAGTCATGCAATTTTGAACTTCGAAACCTTCTAAGTCTGTATTTGAAGGAATGCTTTAAGCTATTACTATTGTGGTACCTGTTTTTCGAACTTTTTTATGTCCATAACAGTACTAAGGTTTGTTGTTTTCAGTAATGAACTATGCATTTTTTTGGTATAATTTGTTTATTCGTAACTCTAATATCTGAGACCAAGATTATTTTTAGCCAATGAAATACATATATGTATAGATAAGTAAGTGTGTATAGATGAGGAAGTAATGTATTTACCTCTTTATCCAGCAAGAAGCAGTCATAACTCTTGGGTTTAGATCACAGGCATTATAATGTAGCCACTTTCTGTATATGCGAGCTTCCATAGGACCATTTTCATCTCCTGGTGTAAGATCAGCTACTCGTCTGGAATCCATCCTAAAAATGATGCACAAAAAAAAATTGTTAGGATATTAATCTAGAGAAATAATGAGCTGAATTATGCAAATGCAAGTGTGGGCTATAGTTTGACTATAGTATAAGCATGCACCAGTCCTATTTTTCTAAGAAAATCTATGTATTCATTGTTTTTTGTCAAATTTTGTGGCTGATCATTGATGAATATTCATAAGTGTATTGCTATTAAGGTTTAAATCATTATTATACACTTTGAGTATGATTAATTTCTGTATTCTGAGCATTTTTTCACCAGGTTACTATTCATACATTTTTACTATTCACAGCCATTTTACTATTCACTGAGCTACTATTCACAAAGCCACCATTCCCAATTTACTATTCATACGCGTGTTTTACTGTTCATATGTGTTTTCACTATTCATTAATATTAAATAATTATTTTTACGTAGATAACGTCATCACTTGGCGACACTTCACAAGAAAAATCATATCTGGAGCTGCAGATGTGGGAACTGAGTGATTCCAAATTTATCTAAAAACCAACACATAAATCTTCAACTATGCTTCATTCTGCAAGCTAGTTTGATCTTTTTCATTACCGAAATCTGATTATAGATAAAACTATTCATTCTTTCATGTGCTGAAGAGCAGTTTTGGTATAAAAATCATAACTTGCGCTACGGATGTCCGATTTGAATGAACAAGCTATGGATTCGAAGCTAAAGAAGAGATCTACAAGTTTTGTCCTTTGAAGAAGAGCTAATTCGATGTGTACAATAGTCAAAAAATTAAAAGAAGTTGTAGCCTGCCATTATTAATTTATATTTACCTATATTTCACTATTTTCCCCAAAAACTTTATAAATAGGCACCTTGGGGGAAGGGTGAAAGGGATGCCATTTCTTAGGCCATTTCCATGTTCTTGTATTAAAGTTAGATTTTCTCCTTTGTTCTTGTTCTTGTTTTTAATACCGAAGCTTTATCCAAGTGTTTTCTCGTTCTTCTTCTTGTTGTTCCTTTGATCTTTTAATCCATGTTCATTTCATCTTTCTACATGTTATTTACTTTTATCATGACTAACTAATCTTCCTTTTTATAAGGTGAAAGGGTAAATCTTTTGGTATAAAGGTGATAATTGATTTGAATGGATCACAAAGTTAACGGTATTTTTTTCCTTAATCTATTTAACTTCCCTCCTTGTTAAGTGGGATTCTTGATTCATCATAGTCAATCATTGGCACAAAAGCTACTTGATTCCCTCTGTAGAACATGGCTCTACCGGCTATATTGGAATCTTGAGTTATTGTAGGCAAAGGTTAGCACGATGGATACTTGAACCCATTAGCAAGTATTGACGTTTTAAGACCAATGAAAGTTAATACTAACTAAATTCCCCAATTGGGACCTCCTTTATGTGTGGATCTCAATTGAGTGGTAAGATGGGTTAAAATTAATCATAACTTGTTGGGTTTCAGGAGCCAAACAGCGCAGCAAAATTTAACCGAAACCCTCAGGATCCAAGTGAAACAAGGTAAACCGGGTGTTCGAAAATTTTCATACCTAATTTTCGGTTGAGATCTCTCACTCAACTGTAGAGTCGAATCACAAAACCTGAACAGTTGACGTGTTCAGGCTCTCTATGGTATCCACACGAGCCTCTCGGGATCACCACACTTCCACCACGTCCCGGCAGATGCGTTTCTCTTGCGCTCGCAGTGCTAACTTGCGTCCTCCAAGAAATTGCAAGAGAAGAGTGCGGCTGTCCTTTTGAGAGACTAGGGCAAGGAGACCTACGAATTTCTCACTAAAAGTTGTATTTATAGTGAGACTCAACTTGCAGGCCTAACGGGTTTCAAAGCCCTAATCCAATTAGGATTTAATTTCGGGCTTAATAATGGCTCAACTCTTGGGCCCATTATTAATACGAAATTAAAGTGAAACCATAACCCAAATAATTAACCCATGCACTCTAATGATCCAAATAGCTCTATGTGTGCGACCCAATAGGCTCTTGCCATGTTGGCAATGATCATAAATCACATTTATGATCATAAGCAATGAGCGGTGTCTAGCAAAACATCATTGCTACCCAAGTGACAAGATTGTCGGTGAATCGACTACACCTTTATGATCATCACCGATATACGCCATTGTCCCTTTGTCCAAGATATCAAGACTAAGCACGAGACATGGAATGTGTCACTCTCGTATAGCCCAATCTTTGGTTTCTTGATTACCGAGTAGACTAGCTTACGCTGATGACATTGATATCGTATATCAACTCATCCGAGCATGACCAGGCATTTTCTAAGTCTCACTCTATCAAGGGGCCCGAAGATATCACTCCCGTTACATAGGAGGGACAAATCTCATCTTGATCATACAAATCCCTCCACATAATATGTGACATACCCAATGACCTCCTACAAGTTCACTCAGTTACGAGCAACAAAAGAAAGTATCAAAATATGTGACTCACATGTAGGGATCCTTGATGATCTCAGGTCGAAGGACTACATATACCATGATCACTATGAGAATCACTTATGACACTCATATAACGATCCATGTAGTGTTCTCATGGTGGGTCGGTCCAGTACACAAGTTCTCCAACTTGTACCCATATGTAGACTACATATCTCATATTAGTCTTCACATATGCTAGTCGTTATGTATTATTGCAACCCACTCCACAATAATACTAGACTAGGGACGTTTGAGAATATCATTATTCTAGGGTTACAATTATGTTTGTTATGTTACGTAGAAACGAAACAACAAACATAATTGCTGGATTAATGCCTTAATAAAATATCATGACTCAATGTGCAAAAAATA
The DNA here is from genome assembly GCA_039654915.1 of Aquilaria yunnanensis. Lineage (NCBI taxonomy): Eukaryota > Viridiplantae > Streptophyta > Magnoliopsida > Malvales > Thymelaeaceae > Aquilaria > Aquilaria yunnanensis. The sequence continues at coordinate 97,081,073 of CM077598.1, read as the reverse complement.
CAATCATCTCATGATTGGCTTTTTGGGCACAACACTAACATAACCGATATACTAAAAGTGGATCCCCTAACCTTAGCTATTTATTTGAATTTGAGGTTTGTAATCAACACCTGTTCACACCTTGCACCAAAATCTTTCCTTATCACTAAATTTGTATTTTGTATTTCTTAATTCACTTCCCTATGGTTCGACACTTGGACTCCTGAGATTTTACTACTTGCGACAACCTACACTTGGGTTACAACTACTAGAGTGCAGCAAGTTTTTGGCGCCGTTGCCAGAGAAGTAAAATTAGAGTACAAGTTTAATTTTTTTTTCCTTTTGTTCCTTTTTATTTTGTTTCATTTTTTTTGTTCATCGTATGGAAGGCTGCGCCTCCTACCTCTCCATTAATCATATGGAAGACTAAGCCACCTATCTTTTATTTTTTTTGTTCATATTTGCTTTATTTATTTATTTTTCTTATTATTATTAAATAGAAGGCTGAGCCTCCTACCTAACTTGTTATTGATATTTGTTTTTCTTGTTGTTATTTTATTAATGCATGAAAGCTTGGTCACGTACATCAAGTGGTGGACTAGTAAGAGAATCTTCATCTTCTTCAAACATAGCTGAACACATTAATGAACAAGAAGATAACCATTCTCTACATAATAAACAAGATTAGCCTAGGACACTTAGAGAACACATGAACTCCATAAGAAAAAGTACACCATCATGTCTAATTTTTCCTGCTGATGCATCTAACTTCAATTTCAAGCCAGGTATTATTCAACTTTTACCAACTTTTCACAGCTTTGATTCTGAAAATCCTTACTTGCATTTGAGGGAATTTGAAGAAGTCTATCACACATATAACAACGTAACTATAGCATGAACACCATCAGGCTTAAGCTTTTTCCTTTTTCTTTAAAAGATAAAGCTAAAACTTAGCTATAGAATCTTAGGTCAGGCTCCGTCAATTCTTAGGATGAACTGCAACAACAATTTTTGAAAAAAAATTCCTGCCCATAGAACAAATTCTTTCAAAAGGCAAATCACCACTTTCATACAAAAACCAGGTGAAACTTTTTACCAGTGTTGGGATGGATACAAAGATTTACTTAACACATGCCCATACCATGGTTTTGAAATTTGGAGACTAGTCTCATATTTTTATGAAGGTTTGACACCTAGGGAAAGACAAATGTTAGAAATGATGTGTAATGTAACATTTGAGGATAAAGATCCTGACGAGGCAATGGATTAGCTAGACATGCTAACAGAGAATGCACAGAATTGGGACAACACTGGTACCTATGAAACTATAGGTAAAACTCAATCCCCTGCATCTATCGGAGGCATATATCATCTTAAAGAAGATAATGACCTTCAAGCAAAATTTATATCCTTAGCTAGAAAGGTTGAGGTATTAGAAATGAAGAAAACTAGTCATTTAAAATTCATTGAAGAAATTGTTTTCCACATTTGTGAGACCAATGACCATTCCATTAGTAATTGCCTAACTTTGCCCTCTTTCAAAGAATGCCTCCATGAACAAGTCAATGCATTGAACAACTTCAAGAAGCCAACCCAAAATCAATTCTCGCAAACTTACAATCCTGGTTGGAGGAATCATCCAAATTTCAGTTGGAGAAATGATAATCACGCTCAACCTTTATAACCACCTTTGTACACCCAACAAAATTTTCAACAATATCAAGGGTATGCATCATATGTTCCTCCTTTTAGAAAGAATCTTGAAGATACACTACATTCATTCATTGAAAAGCAAGAGCCAATCAATGCTCAAACAAGTCAAACCATGATTGATTGAAAGATACTCTTGCAAAAATTGCATCTGCACTCAACACTCAGGAAAAAGAAAAATTTCCTTCTCAATCACAACCAAATCCCAAAGGTCAAATTATGGATCAAGTGAAGTCAATCAATACACTCTGCAGAGGTAAGGTTATTGAAAAATCCATTCTTGATCCTTGTGAAGAAGATGATGAGTCAACCTCCAAGAGTAAAGAATGGGTTGAACCTATACCAAGTAAAGAACAAATTGAATCTCCACCAGCACCTTCATTTCCTCAAGCGTTAACTGTTCCTAAGAAGGTGAATCAAAATCATGAAATTTTGGATATTTCAAGCAGGTAAAGATCAATATTTCTTGGTTAGATGCGATCAAATAGGTACCTTCTTATGCCAAATTATTAAAGGATTTGTACACTGTTAAAAGAAAACTGAATGTGAAGAAGAAAGCCTTCTTCGCCGAACAGGTAAGTTCTGTTATTCAAAATAACACTGTTTTGAAATACAAGGATCCTAGTTGTCCAACAATTTCATGTTTCATTGGAGAACATAAAATTGAACAAGCATTACTTGATCTTGGGGCTAGTGTAAACATACTTCCATATTCAGTTTACCAAAAACTAAATTTTTGTGAGTTAAAACCAACCGAAGTAACTTTTTTGCTTGCTGACAAATTAGTGAAAGTGCCCAGATGAGTCATTGAAGATGTGTTAGTCCAAGTTGATAAATTCATATATCCTGTGGATTTTATTGTTTTGGACACATCGCCAATGGAAATTAAAATTCAATACCTGTTATTTTGGGACGTTCATTTTTAGCAACTTCTAACGCTTTGATTAATTGCAGGAATGGATTGATGAAGCTGACATTTGGGAATAGACATTGGAGTTAAATATTTTCAACTTGCTTAAGCAGCCACCTGAAAAAGAAGATGAAAGTGAAGAAGTTTTCCTCATTGACACTATTGGGAGAAATCACATCGAAGAAGGAAGTATTTTTTATCCTCTAAAAAATTATCTGGTTAATTCATTTGAATCAATTATACAAATGGATCAGGATACATCTAACATATGTTCATTACATGATTATTCACAAGTGAAAGGAAGCACATGTTTGAAACCAAAAATTGAAGAGCAAAAGAAAATTCACACAATTGAGTTGAAGCTCTTACCCAAAGAGTTGAAGCACCTAATGTCAAAAAAAGAGGTCAAATCAAAGTTGGTACGATGGATCCTATTACTTCAAGAATTCAACATTGTTATCAAGTAAAAGAGTGGCACCAAAAATGTTGTAGTTGATTATTTGTTTAGACTAACAACAGATTCATCAATTGAGGCTACACCTATAAATGATTATTTTCTTGATAAATTTTTATTTCTGTCACTACAGTACCTTTATTTGCTAATATTATCAACTTTTTTGTGGCAGGATGGATACCAACTCAATGGAGTATCCAAGATAAGAAGAAATTTCTACATGAGGTGACAAATTTTATTGGAATGACTCTTATCTTTTCAAATACTGTCCTGATCAAATATTTACGAGAAGCATACCTAAGGATAAGGTAAAAAGTGTCATTGCATTTTCTCATTTTGAAACGTGCGGAAGGCATTTTTTGTCAAAGGAAATAGTTGTATAGATTTTGCAATCTGGATTTCACTGACCCTCTTTGTTTAAAGACGCACATGCATTATGCAAAGCCTTTGAAAATTGTCAAAAAGTAGGATTTATTTCTTCCCGGTTAAGTGGTGGATACAGTACTTTGTGGCTCTCAAGTCGGTTATCTCAGTTTCCCATAATAATTGATTTCTTTCTCTCCTTTCTTAATTTTTTCTCACCAATGGATTCTACTCTTTCTGCTTTGCGAAAATACTTTCCTTCTCTCCTAATAAATGTTCTTAAAAGGATTTATCAAGCTAGATGTGAAAGATTTAGAGTTTTTATGCACAAAGGCATTCATGAATAGGTGCGTTGGTTAATTGAAGCTAAGGTCCGTTTGGCTGGTGAAGTTCCAAATACATTTGTGCCCCACATGCCTGGCTTAGGCAAAAGCTTTTATGCTAAAAAGCGAAGAAGAAAAAGGTTACACGTCTGTCACAATTGTGGTCGATGGAATTGTGATACTAAATGTCATTCTTTAGGGATGATGTCCAATAATCGAGAAGATAAAAGAAAATTCATTAAGAATGGCCTGTGTAATGATTATGTGGATGATATCCGATTGATTCTTGAAACGTATTCTTATGAAATAGTTCAACGTGAACTTTTTTGTTTGTGGAGGATTTTTCATAGAGAACAAGAGCGTTACAGTTATGGGAATCTGACTTTAAACGACCTTGTTTGCCAGTTTGTAAGAAAACTGGATGGAAAGCATATCCCCGACTCATAGAAGGCGTTGAAGCCGTTACTGGACGTAAAACTGGTGGAAGATGTGAGCCACAATCCCAACTACTGTACATTAATGTTATTTTAGTTTTTTTATTTTTCTCTTTACAGGTTATCAATCATTAATAAGTAATGAAGCACTATGGAAGAGAGCAATCGGACTTGTGAATCTGTTTATCTTGTCTTTTACTTTTACCATCTGCTTTTTCTTTATTTTGGTTTAAGTTATTTTAGGTTTTTCATTTTCAATCACTACAATTTCATGTAATTTCTTCTTCACTCTTCTTATCTATGTTTTGCCATTGAGGACAATGTCTTAATCTGGTTGGAGGGAGGGATAGTTGATATTTGATTTCTTTTTAGTTTCTCTCATGCTAATATTAAAACCATTAGACAAAGCATTTAGTTTATGATGGCTGAATAAAGAGTAATTTTTTGCTCTTGAGATGCATCTTATTTTATGTGACATGCATAACATTTTTTTTTCTTGCAAACATAAATAGTTGCATGTAGGAACATTTAGCATGAATTTAGGTTGTTTGTTTGCATTTAAGAACCCAACTCATGCAAATATCATCATTGGATGTATGTTTTGTAAATTTGAAATGGTTGTTAATTTTTGAAAGCACTTAAAGTATGTTGCTTGTTACCTAAGGAAAATAAATAACCGGTAAGCACTTTTGAGCCCTTAATGTTCATTAGGATGTGTGAATTTCTTTGTTGAGAGTGCTTACTTCATGTTTTGAGCTAAACCTTGCTTGGATGAGTGGTCTTAATGACCTATGCAACCTCACTTCTTGCATGCAAATTTAAGGAAGAAGATGGCATTTTAGGGCTAACCACCTACCAAAAAGCTAACCTTGTACATCATCCCTTAGTGAGCCCCTTTCAGCTTTATAGCTATATTCTTTGTTTGAACCCTATATGTTTAACCACTTTTACTTCATTTTGATCCTTTATTGTCCTTGGAACTAGTGTACTTAGTGATTTTAGGCTTAGAAAATTAAAATGAATGTGTTGTTTTTGGTAAAATAAAAAAATAAGTTTGTGGTGTACTTGAGAATATGTTGGGTTACCTTGTGCTTAAATTGTCATAGTAAAAAATTTAGGGTGAGTTGAGCTTGAATAATAAAAATTGAGTGTGTATCATTGGATGGTTGAGTTTTAAACAAATGTTGATTTGTTATTTATGATAGAAAAAGGCAAAAGCGAGACCATAAGAAAAAGCCCTCACAAAATAAAGTTAAATATATATATATATACATATATATATAATCTCTTTCGTTTCATAATACTTGGCCTCTTTTTCTTTTATAGCAGTCTAAAAAAAAAATTTTGTTCTTTTTCCCTTTCAAATAAAATTATATATGCTCATACCCATGTGAATCCATACTAAAGTAAGGATGAAAGACATTTTCTTTATCTTTTTATGACAGATAAACACATAATCATTGGGGACAATTTTGAAAAAAAAAAAAAACACAACTTCAGCCTTAATAATTGTGCAAGTTAAATGAGGCTAACCATTTTGAAACAGAGAGAGGTTTAAAAAAAAAGAAAAAGAGAAAAGAAAATAAAAAGAAAAAAAAGTGTTAAATTCAATAAGTTTAAAACTCAACCATATTTGTTTTCTAAACTCATGTGTTGATAAGGAATTGTGTTTTGGAGAGGACTTGGAGACTATGGTTGATTTGGGTATTTAGTGTTTTAGGTGCCCATATTTATTGTTTATTGTATTACTAGTTCTCTTAAACTCCACCATTAAAAAGCCTCTATCCGATTCCCGGTTTCACCAAACCCAGCCTCATTATAACCTTGTATAAACACCATTAGACTTAAATTTACATGCAGTCCATTTTGGGAATCTAGTGAGGGTGAAGTTGGATCCCCTTGCAAGCTCTGGATTGAGAAACACAAAGTAAGCTGTTCACAAACCCACCTTAAAATAAGTGCAAATACTTAGGATGTGATCCTCTACCTCTGGTAACAAGGACTTTAACTTTTTCTCCTTTCATTAATTACTTGCAAGTCAAGTTTACAAGTGTTATATATTCATAGTATGATTTGTCATGAGTTGTTAGATTATGTATTTTGTTTATTTTCTTAGGTTACAATTACTGGGGACTAGCAAGAACCTGGTTGGGGGTGTGATGAATACTCATAAGTGTATTGCTATTAAGGGTTTAAATCATCATTATTCACTTTGAGTATGATTAATTTCTATATTCTAAGCATTTTTCCACCGGATTATTATGCACGCATTTTTACTATTCACACTCATTTTTTACTATTCATTAAGTTACTATTCACTATTCACCGACTTACTATTCATAGGCATGTTTTACCGTTCATATGCATTTTCACTATTCATTAATATTAAATAATTATTTTTACGTAGGTAACACCATCACTTGGCGACACTTCATGAGAAAAATCATATCTAAAGCTGTAGATGTGGGAACTGAGTGATTCTAAATTCATCTAAAAGACAACACATAGATCTTTAACTCTACTTCATTCCGCAAGCTAGTTTGATCATTTTCATTGCCAAAATCTGATTATAGATGAAACTGTTCATTCTCTCATGTGCTAAAGAGCAGTTTTAGTAGAAAATCATAACTTGAGCTACGGATGTCTGATTTGGATGAGCAAGCTATCGATTTGAAGCTAAAGAAGAGATCTACAAGTCTTGTGCATTAAAGAAGCGCTGATTTGATATGTACGATAGTCTAAAAATTAAAAGAAGTTGCAGCCCGCCATTGTTGATTTGTATTTACCTATATTTCACTATTTCATTTTACCATTTCACCCACCCCAAAAACTCTATAAACAGGCACCTTAGGGGGAGGGTGAAAAGGGATGCTATTTCTTAGGCCATTTTCATGTTCTTGTATCAAAGTTAGATTTTCTCCTTTATTCTTGTTCTTGTTTTTAATACCGAAGCTCTGTCCAAGTGTTTTCTCGTTCTTCTTCTTGTTCTTCCTTTGATCTTTCAATCCATGTTCATTGCATATTTCTACATGTTGTTTACTTTTATCATGACTAACTAATCTTCCTTTTGATAAGGTGAAAGGGTGAAGCTTTTGATATAAAGGTTATGATTGATTTGAATGGATCACAACGTTAACGGTATTTTCTTCCTTAATTTATTTAACTTCCCTCCTTGTTAAGTCGGATTCTTGATTCATCATAGTCAATCATTGACACAAAAGCTACTTGATTCCCTCTGTAGAACATGGCTCTTCCGGCTATATTGGAATCTTGAGTTATTGTACGCAAAGGTTGGCATGATAGATACTTGAACCCATTAGCAAGTGTTGGCGTTTTAAGATCAAGGAAAATTAATACTAACTAAATTCCCCGATCGGGACCTCCTTTATGTGTGGATCTCAATTGCGTGGTAAGATAGGCTCAAATTAATCATAACCGGTATACTAAAAGCAGATTCATAATCTTAGCTATTTATTTGAATACAAGGTTTGTAATCAACACCTATTCACACCTTGCACAAAAATCTTTCCTTATTGTTGACACCCAATTTTTGTCCAGTTGTTAATAAAATAAAAAAATAAAAATAAAAAAATAATAAACAAATAATAAAAAAATAATTAGTTTAGGGGGCATTTTGTTTTGTAGGGTTAGTTAAAAATAATAACAATATATATATATATATATATATATATATATATATAATTAAAAAATATAAAAAGGGGGAATTTTAAAAAAATTGACAAAATTGAGAAGTTTGGGAAAAATCTGATGAAATCTAGAAGTTCTAGGGAAATTTGGTAATTATTCGCAAGGTTTTGGGCCAAGTTGACAGAACAGACAAATTTGGGTCAATTTGTAATTTCGTGAAAAACCTGGGACCAGACCAGTAATCAAAGAGACGTAAAGGACTAAAACTGTAATTTTAACCAAATTATATTTTAAAAATTTTTTTAATTAAATTTTGAATTTTTTTTAAATTGAGGGAATCCAATGCTCCACCCCTATAAATAGAGGTTCAAACATGCAAAGAAACGGACGAAAATTAGTAAGATTTGAGTTTAGAAAAGGAAAAACTGTAGCTATAATCCCTGGCCACTCCTTCCTCACCTAGAAAAATTCTAAACTTCTATCCCTGCTCCCTGCTGCCGTCCGTTATCTAACGTTTCCAGCCAAAACCACTTTTTCGTCAATCCTTTCACCATTGTCCTTACACCGGCCACCATCCTCCTCCTCCCTATAACAGCCCTAGCCGCCACTGTCAAGCGCCGCCGCACTTAGACTCCCATCGCTGCCGGAATTGAAAATTGGAGCGAAACCACTTCCTCAAAAAAAGGACACCCGCCGGATTTGAATTTCTTTCCCTTTGTGTATAACCCCTTTTTAACCCTTCTACTTCTCATATTCATCCATATAAGTCACTAATTTCTTTTTCTTTGTAAAACTAATTACTAATAACAACTTTTTTTCCTTTTCTTTTTCTTTTTCTTTTCTTTTTCTTCTTTCTTGTTTTTTTTTTATGGAAGGTTATACCTCCTACTTTTATGTGGATGGCCAAACGCCCCACCTTATTTATTTTTTATTTCTTTCTCTTATTTATTTATTATCATTTTATTTACTTTTATTTACTTGTTTGCACTTTATTTTCTTTACGTGGATGGTTAATCGCCCCAGTTTATTTATTTATTTACTTTTCTACACTTTATTCTCTTTACGTGGATGGTTAATCGCCCCACTTTATTTATTTATTTCTTCATTTATTTACTTTTCCGCACTTTATTTTTACGTGGTTGGTTAATCGCCCCACTTCATTTATTTATTTATTTATTTATTTACTTTTTTGCACTTTTATTTTCTTTACGTGGATGGTTAATCGCCCCTCTTTATTTATTTATTTCTTTATTTATTTACTTTTCTGCACTTTATTTTCTTTACGTGGATGGTCAGTCGCCCCACTTTATTTATTTATTTATTTACTTTTCTGTACTTTATTTTCTTTACGTGCATGGTTAATTGCCCCACTTTCTTTATTTATTTCTTTATTTACTTTTCTGCACTTTATTTTCTTTACGTGGATGGTTAATCGCCCCACTTTATTTATTCATTTCTTCATTTATTTACTTTTCCGCACTTTATTTTTACGTGGATGGTTAATCGCCCCACTTTATTTATTTATTTCTTTATTTATTTATTTTTCTGCACTTTATTTTCTTTACGTGGGTGGTTAATCGCCCCACTTTATTTATTTATTTATTTTTTTACTTTTATGTACTTTATTTTCTTTACGTGGATGGCTAATCGCCCCACTTTATTTATTTATTTCTTTCTTTATTTACTTTTTTGCACTTTATTTTCTTTACGTGGATGGTTAATCGCCCCACTTTATTTATTTATTTCTTTATTTATTTACTTTTCCGCACTTTACTTTCTTTACGTGGATGGTTAATCGCCCCACTTTATTTCTTTTTTTCTTTATTTATTTACTTTTCTGCGCTTTATTTTCTTTACGTGGATGGTTTATCGCCCCACTTTATTTATTTATTTCTTTATTTATTTACTTTTCTGCACTTTATTTTCTTTACATTGATGGTTAATCGCCCTAATTTATTTATTTATTTATTTTCCTTTCTGCACTTTATTTTCTTTACGTGGATGGTTAATCGCTTCACTTTATTTATTTATTTCTTCATTATTTACTTTTCTGCACTTTATTTTTATGTGGATGGTTAATCCGCCCACTTTATTTATTTATTTCTTTATTTATTTACTTTTCTACACTTTATTTTTACGTGGATGGTTAATCACCCCACTTTCTTTATTATTTATTTTCTTCACTTTATTTTTACATGGATGGCTAAGTGCCCCACTTTATTTATTTATTTATTTCCCTTCATTTATTTACTTTTTACACTTTATTTTTACGTGGATGGCCAAGCGCCCCATTTTCTTTATTTATTTTTCTGCATCTTATTATTTCTTTATGTGGATGATTAAATTTACTTATTTTATTTATTTACCATTTTTTATGGCTGGCCAAGAGTCCCATCGTACTTTCTTATTTTATTATTATTATTATTATTATTATTATTTTCTATTACAACCAAGCCCCCATCCTTTATTTGTCCGTCATTCTTAACATTATTTGAAATATTAAGACACTTTTGTTTTATTATTTCCTTTAAGTAACAAAATTTAACCTTTTATTCCATTTATTAAAATAAATTAAAAATCATCACCAGATGATTCAATAAAAATCAATGGTTTTTGAATAAGTTTTTTTAGATCTATGGGTTAGATAATTACTTTTCAAGAAAAATAAAAAATTTTTAAAAATAAAAAAAATAATAAAAAGGAAAATAATATTAAGACCATTAAAAATCCATGTTCGGATAATTTGGTAAAAATCTATGAATTGATAATTAATTAAATATTTAGTAATAAATTAAAAATCAAAGTTCATTAAATTCCATATCCGGGTGATTCAATAGGATCCATGGTTTGAAAAATATCAAATTTATTATAAAAAATTATAAAAATCATGTACCAAGATTAAAAAATCCATATTCGGATAATTTGGTAAAATTTATGATATGGATTGATAATTAATTAAAATAATAAATAAAAATTAAATTTCATTAAATTTCATATCCGGGTGATTCGATAGAATCCATGGTTCGGAAATATTAAATTTATAAAAAAATGAATAAAAATCAAGTATCAAGATTTGGAAATCCGTATCGATTTAAAAGTCCATATCTGGATGATTCAGTTAAAATTTCTGGTTTGAAAATTAACTGAAATTATTTAAAAGCAAGCAAAACAAAAATTAAAATCAACTAAGATGCCAATTTTGGGCATTAGAATAAAGTTATTTTAACGTAACCGTACTTTTGAATCCCTCAAACTCTCGTAGACCATTTTAAGGTGTCCAATCGACCTAAGTGAAACCGATTGGTAGCGACTCCCAAAAAACCACGTTGCTACAGCTTGGCGACTTCACTGGGGACTCTCGTGAGTTGAGCCTAAAAGTTTGATTTATTTAGTTTTGCTTTGCTTATTCTTCTTATGGGTTATATTTACTCGTTGTAGACACGCAATATGCATTCATGACATAAGCTCTACACCCAAGCTTCCTCAACGTAACCACATTCTTTCAAAGCGGAATTGGTGTTGTTGTCCTTGTGAGACCATGGTCTCCAAGCCTTCACCGGTTTCAAGTAGCAAAGTAGTATATTGCCTCATGAGACGAATAGTCTCTGCATGGGCCCACGAAAAGCTACGACCCGAATTAATCATTTCCTTACATAAACCCTTGTGGGTAAGGAATTGGGCTGTCATTATGATTTAGTGATGGGATTCGGGAACTACCCTAAGCCTTTTTGGCAAGCCACCCTATGCATATAGAACTCCCCATTTAACCATATAACTGGCCATAGAATTCCTACCATTTATCAATGCCATAAGCATGTCATTATTATGCCATTTTGTTACCCTATACTTTTGTTTTCTTCGTGTCTTATATTTATGGCTCTAACTTCTTTTCTCATAATAGTTCATGAGTTATTAATTGATATTTAACTTGTTACTAATCTTGCCTTTCTTTTGTTGTGCTTTTGATTTTTCAAGTGCAATTTTTTTTCTTCATGCATCAAAACCATATATCAAACTATACTAACTTTTTTATTTCTGATGACAACTAGGAGTCTTGAAATTCCACGATAGTGGATAATCAAACTCATTCATTGCATGCATGCATTACATCAATCACGTACATGTAAAGTCTAATAAAATGAATCTCACTTTAAAAAGGTAAAATTGGCCCTCAACACCGATATTCAACTCGGCTCCAAACAAGACTTATGGCAGAGCAGATGGAAGGACGTCTCACTGACATTGAGTCAAAGATGGAGAGCATGGCTGAGCAAATGAAACAATTAATGGAGTTAATCAAGGGGGAGGCAACCCAAATCCCCATTAAAGAGCCACAAGATCCCACTTATCCCCCGGGATTCACCCCGCAATGGATCTCAATTCAAGAAAATCTTTCTCAGGAATCAGGTCCGTCAGTTAGCATTCACCTGAAACAAAATACTGCTTATGAAGAGAAGAAGACACTGTCAAAGGAAGAAGGAGAATCTCAAAAGCTCGAGACAATAGAGAAGAGACTTCGGGCCATTAAAGGTGGCACTTTATTTGGATCCCTGTCAGTAGACGATCTTTGCTTGGTGCCAGATGTTGTGATTCCCTCAAACTTCAAGGTACCAGAGTTTGTGAAATATGATGGGACAAGTTGCCCTGTCACTCATATCACACTTTTCCTAAGAAAGCTACAACCACTCATAAAAGACGAAAAGGTATGGATAGCACTTTTCCAAGAAAGTCTTACAAAATCAGCACTACAGTGTGTTGACACCCAATTTCGTCCGGGTGTTTTAAAATTTTAAAAAAATTTTATTAAAAAAAAATTAATTTAAAAAAAATATATTACTATTATTATTAAAAAAATTTAATTAGTTTAAAATATATTTTTGTTTTGTGAAAATTTGATTTAAAATGATATATGTGTAAATATGTGTATGTTTGAAATAAAATAAAATTTCATGAAAAAAAAATGACAAAAAATTAAAAGTTTGAGGTAAAAATGACAAAATTGAGAAGTTTCGGGAAAAATTGACAAATTCTAAAAGTTCCAGGAGCATTTGGTAGTTTGTAACATAAAATTTTGGGCCTGCCGACGTTTTTGGCGCAAATTGACAGAAAACGACAAAATTGTCAAAATCAGAAGCTTCAGGAACTTATCCAGAGGCTGAGAGACGTAAAGGACTAAAATTGTCATTTTACCAATTTAAAAGATAAGTTTGAAATTTTTTATTAATTTATCCATCAACAGTTTAGCCAAACTTCCTCTATAAATAGACCCCCAAATTTTGTGCTGAACACAGAGAAAAATAGAAAGAAAAGCTTAGAGCTCCGTTTTTAAAATAGAAAAAATTACAGCCTTAGTCCCTAGCTCTCCTTCCTTTCCTCAGAAAATCTCAAAACTTTTCATTTTGACGATTAAGCCATCTTCTTCCCCGTCCGTCTGTCACCGTTTCTCTCTCTCTCTCTCACCTCTGCACGCTGCCCGTCCGCTCGCCGCCGTCGCTCGTCGCCCCGCCGTCCCACCCCGCCGACGTCGCCGTCCCCCCCTGCCCCTGGCCGCGCCACCACCGTGCCCAGCCACCCCCCCCCCTCGCCTCCCGCGCGACGTGCTTTGTTTCCTTTTCTGCAGAATTCAAAAATTAAAATCTAGGGTAAAACTCTCATTTTGTCCTTCAATTTTTCAATTTCTTTCACTTTGGGCACTAACCTTTTATTTTATTCTTGCAGAATTAATTCCTAACTATTTTAATTTTTACTTGTTTTACTTATTTGTTATTGTTACTAACCCTTTTTTTTTTGTTATTAACTTACTAACAACTAACTTTTAATATTATTATTGTTACTAACCTTTTAATTTTTGCATTATTACTAACTTTTATAATTGTTGTTAACAATTAATTAACTTTTTATTATTGTTGTTAATTAATTAATTTAATTAACTTGTCTAACTTTTTATTATTGTTGTTAATTAATTTAATTAACTTGTCTAACTTTTTATTATTTTTGTTAATTAATTAATTAACTTGACTAACTTTTTATTATTGTTGTTAATTAATTAATTTAATTAACTTGACTAACTTTTTATTATTGTTGTTAATTAATTAATTTAATTAACTTGACTAACTTTTTATTATTGTTGTTAATCAATTAATTTAATTAACTTGACTAACTTTTTATTATTGTTGTTAATCAATTAATTTAATTAAACTTGGCTAATTTTTTATTATTGTTGTTAATTAATTTAATTAACTTTGCTAACCTTTATCATTATTTATTTTTAAAGTGGATGGCCAAAAAGCCCCACTTTATTATTATTAATTTTCCTTTATATAATTTTTTTTTAATTTAATTCACCTTTACCCTTACTTAAATAAATAAATGAAAATTAAAAGAAGATTATTTTTTAATTAATTATTAAGCCTAATAAAAATAATTTTTTAAAAAGCCAATTATTTTTATTTTTCTTTTATAAATTGAATAATTATTTAAATAATAAATAACTTTCACTAAAAAAAAAACTAAAAGAAAGATAAGAAAAAGATAAGAAAGATAAGAAAAAGATAAAAAAAAGAAAAGAAAGAAAGAAAAGAAAGAAAAGAAAAAGAAAAGAAAAGAAAAGAAAGAAAAGAAAGGAAGAATAAAACTAAAAGAAAGATAAAATCAAAAAGAAAGAAAAGAAAGAAAAGAAAAGAAAATATAAAGAATAAAAAATAAATTTTTTAGATTATTAATAAATCTAAAAACAAAAGACTTACAAATTAGTAATAATAAATTCCATAAAAATAATAATTATATAACTAACAATTAATTAAAGTAATTTCCATATCCGGATGATCCAGTAGGATCTACGGTTTGGAAAATATCAAACTTTCAAAATAAATAAATTAAATAAAAAGATAAAAATCCATATTTTTACGATATGGATTAAAATTTTCACCAAATTCCGTGTCCAAATGACTCGGCAGAGTCCATGGTTCGGAATCAAATCTTCCGTGTCCAAATGACTCGGTAGAGTCCATGGTTCGGAAGTATAAAATTCTATACAAATTAACTTAAAAATCCACATTTCGACTAATTCAGTTAAAATTTCTAAATTAACTGAAAATTATTTAAAAGCAAAGTAAAACAAAATTAAAATCAACTAAGGTGCCAATTTTGGGCGCTATAACAATATTGTTTTAGCGTAACCGTACTCCCGATCCCCGAACTCTCGCAGACCAATTTTAAGGTGACCAATCGACCTAAGAAAACTGATTGGTGGCGACTCCAGAAAACCCGACGTTGCCACACAGTGGTATCTAAGTCAAGGTCCAAGAAACATCAAAACATGGAATGACCTCGCTCAGGCTTTCATCAACAACTACAAACATGTCATGGATTTGGCCCCGGATCGCCAAACTCTCCAGAATATGGAAAAGAAAAAGCAAGAAACCTTCAAGGAGTATGCTCAAAGATGGAGGGACTTAGCCGCACAAGTTCAGCCACCCATGATTGATAGAGAAATGGTGACTTTATTTGTCTAGACACTAAAGTACCCATACTATGACAAACTCATTGGTAATTCAGCAACCAATTTCTCAGACATTGTCATGTCTGGAGAAAGATTTGAGGATGGGATTAGGACCGGGAAGATCACCGAATCCTTTAATGATGCCATGAAAATACGAGGACCATCCAGAAGAAAGGATGAAGAAGTACAACAAATTGGACGCGGAAGAGGGATTCCCCTAGTAGGTACTGTGGCTACTGGGCCTCGCCTAACTTATTCGATCAATAGGCCCAATAATTATCCTCCCAACAGGCCTAATTAATTACGGCCACCTGTTCTGACCCCTCCAGTGCCCACACAAAGACAAAGATAAATTTTTGCGCCAATTCCTATGACTTACACTGAGTTATATCCAAAACTCATTGAAAGTCAACTGATCCGTCCAATTCCTACAAGGCTAATGGAACCCCCATATCCAAGGTGGTACGACCCAGCATAACTTGCCCATATCATGATGGCGTTGTGGGCCATGGTCTAGAAAATTGCGTAGCTTTGAAACGCATAGTCCAACAATTAATTGAGTCAAAGTGGTTGGACTTTTCTGATGAACTGAGTGTCACTCACAACCCATTGCCGCCTCATCAAACTGGACCAGTTAATATGATAGAGGAACACCGACTGATGAAGAAGTTATTCAATGACATTACAACTCCTTTTAAGCATGTATACTCATGGCTTGTGAAAGAAGGGGTCATCATTGGAAAGCCTTCTCTTGGACATAAAGAAATCAAAGATGAAGAATGGTGTGATTTTCATGACAGTAAAGGTCATTCCATCCAGGAATGTTCAGAATTCTGTGAGAATCTATAGAGACTCATGGACCCATCCCAACTCAGCATTTGTCTGGGACAAGATTTGCAAGGAATCTCAGAGCCATTGAAAATCTCTGCAAACGAAGGGAAATATGGCCTAGGTTTCACACCGACAAGGCAAGATAAAATGAAGACGATAGCTGAAAAAAAAGAAAAGAGGATTGCACGACTAACAGGGCATCCCTTAGAGGGAAAAAATCTGGATATCCCGAAAATCACTAAAACATTCGTGAGTGGTGGCTTAATTACGAGAAATGACAATGAAGGCGCGCTGACCATCAGCATCGACAAGTCTTTTGAACATCTTTCGATTCAAGCAATAATCAGCGATTCACCCGAAAATGAGGAGGTCGTTCAACCTTGTAGCCCACGGGATGTGCTAAACAATTGGGAGGTGATAGAACTGCCTGTTATAATTGAGAGCTTTTCAAAGTAATCTAATAGTAAAAACCTCCTAAAGAAAGGTTCAATCAATAGGGTGTAGTCTTTGCTTAAGTGAACCTTTTAGTTATTGCTTTTCATTTCAATAAAGTTGTGATTTATGCACATTATAAATAAATCACCAATTTGCATTCATCTTATTCTCGCCATTTTCTCTTCTCTCTTTTCTCTCTGGCTAACGCAAACCTGAAACTCTCTTTGATGATAATGAAAGAATGAACTTTGATAATCCTATAAACACTGCTGACTTGGATGACGAAGATCTTTAAATATCTCCTAAGTTATTAAAAATGATCGAGCAGGATGAAAAAATAAGAGCAACAAGTCAGGAACCAACTAAGACATTCAACTTGGGAGACAATCAGGATGTAAAAGAAGTTAAGATTGGCACTCTATTTCCTCCTGAAGAGAAAGAAGAACCAATACACTTACTGAGAGAATATGTGGATATATTTGTTTGGTCATACCATGATATGACCGGCTTAAGTTTGGACATAGTGCTACACAAAATACCATTGAAGCCTGGGGCGAAGCCCGTCAGACAAAAGCTACGAAGATTAAAGCCGGATAAAATTTGAAAGCTATGGGATGCGAGATTCCTTGGAGTCGCTGAATATACAGAATGGGTTGTCAACATAGTTTCAGTTGAAAAGAAAGAGAGTGGGAAGCTAAGAGTTTGTCAAGACTACCGCCCCTTGAACGAGGCCAGCCCTAAAGATAACTTCCCACTTCCTCACATTGATACGTTGGTGGATAATACCACAGGAAACTCCTACTTTTCTTTCATGGATGGTTTTTCTGGGTACAATCAAATTAAACTCGATCCAGATGACATGATAAAAACTGCTTTTGTTACCCTTTGGGGTACCTTCTACTATAAGGTGATGCCTTTTGGGCTAAAAAATGCTGGTGCTACTTATCAAAGAGCCATGGTCGCCTTATTTCATGACATGATGCATAAAGAAATTGAAGTGTATGTAGATGACATGATTGCCAAATCCTCCACTGCTAGGGGGCATCTAAATGTACTGAGAAAACTATTCGATAGACTTCGCAGGTATCAACTAAAATTGAATCCTGCCAAATGTACTTTTGGAGCCTCTTCAAGCAAGTTATTGGGTTTCATGGTATGCAAAGATGGGATTCAAGTTAACCCAAGTAAAGTCAAAGCAATTCAAGAAATGCAACCTCCAAAGACTCAAAAAGAAGTAAGGAGTTTTCTGGGCAAAATCAACTTCATAGCAAGATTCATATCACAGTTGACATCCAAGTGTGAACCTCTTTTCAAATCACTAAAGAACAAAAATCCAATTGAGTGAACAACGAATGCCAAAAGGCATTTGACAAAATTAAGCCATACTTATCAAATCCACCAGTTTTGGCACCACCTTTATCTAGAGAACCGTTGATTCTATACTTATCAATACAGGATTCTTCATTAGGATCCATATTGGGTCAACGCGATCACACAGGCAAGAAAGAGCATGCAATTTACTACTTGAGCAATAAGCTTACCACATATGAGGTGAAATACTCAGTAGTAGAAAAGTCTTGTTGTGCCCTTGCATGGGTAACAAGCCGACTACGACACTATATACTCAACAATACCACATTGCTGATCTCTAAGACCGATCCCATTAAGTACATCTTTGAGAAACCCGCTTTATCAGGAAGGATTGCAAAGTGGCAAATGTTGTTGTCGGAATACGACATACAGTATGTCACCCAGAAGGCCGTAAAAGGCAGTGCAATTGCTGAATATTTGGCTGATAGAGCGTTGGACGATTATGAGTCAATGAAGATGGACTTTCCTAATGGAGATATAATGACGATAGAACAGGAAGTCTCTGAAAATGATGAAACATGGAAAATGGTGTTCGACGGAGCATCTAATGCTTTGGGACAAGGGATTGAAGCTATATTCATCTCTCCAAGTGGAGAACAATTCCCTCTCACAGCAAAAATTACATTTCCTTGTACCAACAATATAGTAGAATATGAAACATGTGCTATGGGACTCCAAATGGCACTGAGACTGAAAGTACGAGATCTCCGAGTTTATAGGGATTCTGTACTGGTCATATACCAAATAAATGGAGATTGGGAAACACGGGATTCAAAATTGATCCCTTACCAAATACTCATACTAGACTTGGCAGGGAAGTTGAAAAGTATAAGCTTTCATCATCTTCTAAGGGAAGATAATCAAATTCCGGATGCCTTAGCTACTTTAGTTGCCATGTACAAGATAAGCGACCCTGAGCATACTTTTTTTTTTTAAATGAAAGTACTAGATTCCCCAGCTTATTGCATCAGTGTGGAGGAGGAATTGGACGGGAAACCTTGGTATCATGATATCAAGAAATACCTCCAAGAATGAGTATATCCACCAGAAGCATCAGAAAATGACAAAAAGTTTTTACGAAGGTTGTCCATGGGTTTCCTTTTAAACATAGACATACTTTATAAGAAAACCCCAGATTCGATGCTACTTCGCTGTGTAGATGCTCATGAAGCACAAAAGATCATGGAAGAAGTTCATGCTGGAATGTGTGGAGCACACACTAGTGGTCATACCATGGCAAGACAAATAATGAGGGCGGGCTACTATTGGCTCACATTAGAAAACGATTGCATCAATCACGTAAGAAAATGTCATAAATGCCAAATATATGCCAACAAGATCCAGGTTCCACCTGCTCCTCTTAATGTGACAGCAATACCTTGGCCTTTTTCTATGTGGGGAATAGATGTCATTGGAGCAATTACCCCCAAGGCTTCTAATGGTCATAAATTCATTCTAGTGGCAATTGACTACTTCACTAAATGGATAGAAGCTGTGTCTTATGCAAGTGTAACTCAAAAGGTGGTATGCTGGTTCATCAAGAAAGAAATCATTTGTCGATACGGGTTGCCAGAATGAATCATCTCAGACAATGCCACAAACTTGAATAATGAAATGATGCAGACTTTGTGCCGACAGTTCAAGATCAAGCATCACAATTCAGCACCTTATCGACCAATGATGAATGATGCAGTAGAGGCGGCCAATAAAAATATCAAAAGGATTATTGAAAAAATGATTGCCACTTACAAGGACTGGCATGAGATGTTACCTTTCGCACTACATGCTTATAGAACTTCGATTCGTACTTCTACTAGAGCAACACCTTTTTCTCTAGTATATGGTATGGAGGCTGTATTACCCATTGAGGTTGAGATTTCTTCGTTGAGGGTATTAATTGATACCCAATTGGAAGAAGTAGAATGGGTCAGGGCTAGATATGAGCAATTGAACCTAATCGATGAGAGGAGAATGATTGCCCTCTGCCATGGGCAACTTTATCAAAGGAGGATGATCCGCGCTTACAATAAAAGGTTCGCCCACAACAATTTCATAAAGGTGATATAGTGCTCAAGAAAATTCTACCCTTTCAGTATGATTTTAGAGGGAAATGGACACCAAACTATGATGGACCATATGTGGTGAAGAAAGCCTTTTCAGGAGGTGCCCTAATTTTGACAAAAATGGATGGATGAGAGCTATCAAAACTAGTAAATTTAGATTTAGTGAAAAAGTACTTTGCATAATGATGAAGTTTCAGACAAAAGGGAAGAAGTGAGTACAGGGTTACCAAAGCCTGTTCAATCAAAGTTATCAAGGAGAGCTTGCGTTGTTCTCTCAAACTTTCATTGTTCTTCATCTATACCCAAGACTTTTATATCCCCTTACTCATAAATGAAAAGCCAATTTTCTCTAGCTCTTCTTCTTCAAATCTCATATTCTTGCTGGCCTCTAGTGTGCAATAAATTATGACTCTGTAGGAAGGATAGTAATAATTAAAACTCAGAAAAAGAAAAAACCGTAGATTACTTTGATAAGCTTTATGAATTAAAACAGGTAAGATCGAGGTCCTGCTTTGCAAACGGCACAAAACATTTGCTAACAGGGAAAATGAGTAACAAATCTTCGAGAGATGGCCTTGGTGGTTGCCTAGATGATTGCTTCAAAAGTCTCATAATTGAAAATAGGAACATGATTATATCAACAAGAAGGAAGCATACTTACGAATGTTTCAACAGGGATGAGTATCCAAAGAGACATAAAGTATGTGGCGGGCAAACCTTAATGAAGTTGAGACCAAAATTCAAGAACAAGTTAAGAAAATTGTTTTGAAGAGGCTTTCGAAAGATTGAGTTTTTTGAGGCAATGGACAAGAGCTAAGAAGCATAAAGAGATTCAATAATAATCCGAGAAGGCAATCACAAGAAAGATCCAGTAAAGTCAAGACATGAAGAACTATATCCATACAAATAAAAAAAAAAAAAAAAAAGAGCCATCAGTTGCACATCCCTTGCGTTCATGTATTTCACATTATGCATGAATGGCTTTTGCATAACAGGGATCAAACGAAAAACATATCTGCGGCATGATTACAACATTGATAAGTATAAGCTGAGACTTCAACTTCATCAGCCCATTCCAGTCTATCACTTGATGCATAGCTAATACGCTGGACCAAACTGCGTCAAGAATTCAACATAAGAGATAGCTATGGTCAAGGATAAGATAGACATAAAAAATATTATCGTTGACAATTTGTCAAAAGCTGGCAATGGATTCGATAATCGAGGCTACACCCATAAGGACGGGATCGACGTCAGCTCAATGGAATATCACAGATAAAAAACATCTATGGTCAAAGATAAGGCAGACATCAAAATATTGTCAAAAAGTAGGACCCATTCTTTCCGGTTAAGTGGCAGATATAGTACTCCGTGACTCTCAAGCCAGTTGTCTCAGTTGCCCATAATAACTGACTTCTTTCTCCTTCATTTCTTTTATTTCCTTCTAAAAATGGACCCTACTCTTTCTGCCCTGCGAAAATACTTTCCTTCCCTCCCAATGAATGTTCTTAAAAGGATTTACCAAGTTCGGTGTGAACGATTAAGTGTTTTGATGCACAAAAGAATCCTTGAAGATGTGCGGTGGTTAATTGAAGCTAAGGTCTGACTGGCAGGTGAAGTCCCAGATGCATTTGTGTCTCATATGCCTGGCTTAGGCAAAAGCGCTTATGCCAAAAAGCAAAGAGCGAAAAGTTTACAAGTCTATCACAAATGTGGTCGATGGACTTGTGATACAAAATGTCATTCTTTAAGAATGATCTTCGATAATTGAGAAGATAAAATACAATTCAGCAAGAATGGCATGAGTAAGTATTCTTTGGATGATATCCAATTGACTCTTGAGATGTATTCTTGTGGATCAGTGCAACACGAACTTCTTGGTTTATGGAGTTTTTTTCATGAAGAATGAGAGCGTTATAGTCCTGGGAATCTGACTTTAAAAGCCCTGTTTGCCAATTTGTAAGAAAACTGGATGGGAAGTAAATCCCTGGCTCATAGAAGGCGTTGAAGTCGTTACTGGACGTAGAACCAGTGGAAAATGTCACAATCACTGTACATACAAGTTGTCATATTTGCTTTTGACAATAATGTACTTACTCTTGTAAGCGTAATTAACACGTTATCCTTTCTTCGCTATAAATGCATGTTCTTCTTTCCGGTTAAGTAGCGGATACGGTACTCCGTGACTCTCAAGTCGGTTATTTCAGTTTCCTACAATAACTGATTTCTTTCTCTCCTCTCTCAAATTTTTCTCTCATCAATGGATTCTACTCTTTCTGCCCTGCGAAAATACTTTCCTTCCCTCCCAATAAATGTTCTTAAAAAGATTTACCAAGCTAAATGTGAAAGAATCAGAGTTTTTATGCAGAAAGGCATCCCTGACAATACGCGGTGGTTAATTGAAGCTAAGGTCCGTTTGGCTGGTAAAGTTTCAGATGCATTTATGCCCCGTATGCCCGGCTTAGGTAAAAGCACTTATACCAAAAAGAGAAGAGCAAAGAGGCTTGGCGTCTGTCATAAATGTGGACGATGGAATTGCAATACTAAATTTTTTTCTTTAGGGATGACCTCCAAAAATCGTGAAGACAAAAGAAAATTCATTAAGAATGGCATGCGTAAGGAATCTTTGGATGATATCCGGTTGACTATTGAAATGCATTCTTGTGGAATAGTGCAACGTGAAATTATCGGTTTATGGAGGACTTTCCATAAAGAACGAGACCGTTACAGTCTTGGGAGTCTGACTTTAAATGAGCCTGTTTGCTAGTTTATAAGAAAACTGGATGGGAAGCAAATCCCTAACTCATAGAAGGCGTTGAAGCCATTACTGAACGTAAAACCGGTGGAAGGTGTGAGCCACAGTCATAACTACTGTACATGCAAGCTGTTATTTTTGAAAATTTTCCTTTTCTTCTGACAATAATGTACCTACTCCTGTAAATATAATTGACATGAGCCACAGTCACAACTACTGTACATGCAAGCTGTTAGTTTTGAAAATTTTTCTTTTCTTCTGACAATAATGTATAATGTATCTACTCCTATAAATATAATTGACGTGAGCCACAGTCACAACTACTGTACATGCTAGCTGTCATTGTTGAAAATTTTCCTTTTCTTCTGACAATAATGTACCTACTCTTGTAAATGTAATTATTGCATTATCTTTTCATCTCTATAAATACATGCCCTTCTTTTCATTTCTCACAAGGTTAAGGATAGAAATGGAGAGAACCTCAACTCATAAATTGTGAAGTATTTATGTATTTTGTAGGGCTTTTCCTGGAAAAGGTGAAAAGTATTTGAGAGTAGCCAACCATTTGGGTAGAGTATTAGCTGAGCGAAAAATACATTTAGTTTATGGGGGAGGTAGTGTCGGATTAATGGGAGGTGTAGTTTCAGCAGCATCTCTAGGAGGAAGTCAAGTTTTGGGCATTATCCCTACACCTTTGAAGTTAATTTCTAGGGGCACGATTGGAGAAGAATTAGTGGTTAAAAATTTGCAAGAGCGTTTGTTACAAATGCTTTTTAACTCTGATGCTTTTATTGCTCTACCAGGAGGTTTTGGCACGTTGGGAGAAATCTTCCAAATTGCTTCCATGGCCCAACTTAATTTTCACAAGAAACCCATTGGGCTGTTGAATGTTAGCAATTTCTTTGCAGGTCTGATATCTTTTATGGATTACACTGTGTAGAAGAAATTTATCTCAATGGTGGCACGATGAATCCTAATATCCGAATTAACTGCTGAAGAATTGCTAGATAAAATGCAAGCTTTTGTTCCTGAACTAGATCCAGCAATGATTAAGATAGACTGGACACAACAGTCTTTCCCGATCAGTTCAATTCCATAATGTCCTTTGCCCGGCCTGTTGAAGCACTGTGGAAGAAAAAGCGATCGGACTTGTGAATCTGTTTATCTTGTCCTTTAGTTTTATTATCAGTATTTTTTTTCATTTTCCAGTTTTTTTTCAGGGAATTTCTTCTTTATCTTTTAGGATAGTTTTGATCATGCTGATATTAAAACCATTGGACAGAGCCTTTAGTTTGGAATGGCTGAGTAAGGAGTAATTTTACTCTTGAGATGCATCCTATTAGGTATGCTAGTCATAATATTTTGGGGTAGCTAAGTTTCAACCCTATTTGGATGACATATCTGACAAGGGAATCTATATTTTCTAAAGAAAATATTATATGAAACCTGAATATTGATTCCAAACATCCATTCCCTTACATAATTTGTCAGTTTATTGCCATTTTATGGAATTTCTCACTTTCAAGATTCACTCATTTCATGGAATTTCAAGTTTTTTATGAAAATTCACACCTCCGAAGAAATTATTCCAACTTCAATTGCCATCGTAGAAATTTTTGCTTGAGGTACTAAGGAAAGTTCCTTAACCTCACAAAGAAGAAAAAGCTTTTTCTTCTTAAGATTGGAAGCAATATGAGAGTTCATATTGCGAAAAGTCTAGGAAAGTTTCTAGATTTGATCAAAAAGGAGGAAAGAGTTTTTCTCCTTTGATTTTTCTTAGACGATAGGAGAGTTCTTGTCGTAGAGGTACTAAGGAAAGCTCATTAACCTCAAACTCCATTGATTTTTCTTAGACGATAGGAGAGTTCCTGTCGTAAAGGTACTAAGGAAAGCTCCTTAACTTCAAAAAGGAGAAAAGAGTTTTTTTCCTTTGATTTTTCATAGACGATAGGGGGGTTCCTGTCATAGAGGTGCTAAGGAAAGCTTCTTAAACTCAAGCTCCATTGATTTTTCTTAGACGATAGGAGAGTTCCTGTCTTAGAGGTACTAAGGAAAGCTCCTTAACCTTAAAAAAGAGGAAAGAGTTTTTCTCTTTTGATTTTTCTTAGATGATAGGAGGGTTCCTGTTGTTGAGGTGCTAAGGAAAGCTCATTAACCTCAAGCTCCATTGATTTTTCTTAGACGATAGGAGAGTTCCTGTCGTAGAGGTACTAAGGAAAGCTCCTTAACCTCAAACTTCATTGATTTTTCTTAGACGATAGGAGAGTTCCTGTCATAGAGGTACTAAGGAAAGCTCCTTAACCTCAAAAAGGAGGAAAGAGTTTTTCTCCTTTGATTTTTCTTAGACGATAGGAGGGTTCCTGTTGTAGAGGTACTAAGGAAAACTCCTTAACCTCAAACTCCATTGATTTTTCTTAGACGATAGGAGAGTTCCTGTCGTAGAGGTACTAAGGGAAGCTCTTTAACCTCAAAAAGGAGGAAAGATTTTTTCTCCTTTGATTTTTCTTAGACGATAGAAGGGTTCTTGTCGTAGAGGTGCTAAGGAAAGCTCCTTAACCTCAAGCTCCTTTGATTTTTCTTAGACGATAGGAGAGTTCCTGTCGTAGAGGTACTAAGGAAAGCTCCTTAACCTCAAACTCCATTGATTTTTCTTAGACGATAGGAGAGTTCCTATCGTAGAGGTACTAAGGAAAGCTCCTTAACCTCAAAAAGGAGGAAAGATTTTTTCTCCTTTGATTTTTCTTAGACGATAGGAGGGTTCCTGTCGTAGAGTTGTTAAGGAAAGCTCCTTAACCTCAAACTCCATTGATTTTTCTTAGACGATAGGAGGGTTCCTATCGTAGAGATACTAAGGAAAGCTCCTTAACCTTAAACTCCTTTGATTTTTCTTAGACGATAGGAGAGTTCCTGTCGTAGAGGTACATAGGAAATCTCCTTAACCTCAAAAAGGAGGAAAGAGTTTTTCTCCTTCGATTTTTCTTAGACGATAGGACAGCTCCTGTCGTAGAGGTAATAAAGAAAGTTCCTTAAACTCGAAAAGGAGGAGAAAAAGGTTTTTCTCCTCAGGGTTTAGGCGGCAAGAAGTTTCTCAATGCCTAGTTAAGTTCGGACGAAATTTGGTAATGGCTTTGCATGCATCATGTCCCATGAGACACGCAAAGGGGGGCAGCTGTTGACACCCAAATTTGTCTGGTTGTTAATAAAATAAAAAAATAAAAATAAAAAAAATAATGAAAAAATAATAAAAAAATAATTAGTTTAGGAGGCATTTTGTTTTGTAGGGTTAGTTAAAAATAATAACTATATATATATATATATATATAATTAAAAAATATAAAAAGGGGGAATTTTAAAAAAAATTGACAAAATTGAGAAGTTTGCGAAAAATCTGACAAAATTTGGAAGTTCTAGGGAAATTTGGTAATTATTCGCAAGCTTTTGGGCCAAGTTGACAGAACAGACAAATTTGGGTCAATTTGTAATTTCGTGAAATACCTGAGACCAGACCAGTAATCCAAGAGACGTAAAGGACTAAAACTATAATTTTGACCAAATTATGTTTTAAATCTTTTTTTAATTAAATTTTGAATTTTTTTTTAAATTGAGGGAATCCAATGCTCCACCGCTATAAATAGGGGTCCAAACGTTCAAAGAAACAAACAAAAATTAGTAAGATTTGAGCTCCTCATTAAAAGAGTAAAAACTGTAGCTATAGTCCCTAGCCACTCTTTTCTCACCCAGAAAAATCCTAAACTTCTATCTCTGCTCCCTGCTGTCGTCCGTTATCCAACGTTTCCGGCCAAAACCACTTTTTCGTCAATCCTTTCACCGTTGTCCTCATGTCGACCACCATCCTCCTCCTCCCTAGAACCGCCCTAGCTGCCGCCGCCAACCGCTGCCGTGTTTAGACTCCCATCACTGCCAGAATTGAAAATTGGAGCTAAACCACTTCGTAAAAAAAAAGGGACACCCGCCGGATTTGAATTTCTTTCCCTTTGGGTATAACCCCTTTTTAACCCTTCTACTTCTCATATTCATCAACATAGGTCACTAACTTCTTTTTCTTTGCAAAACTAATTACTAACAACAACTTTTTTTTCTTTTCTTTTCTTTTTCTTCTTTCTTGTTATTTTTTTTATAGAAGGTTATACCTCCTACTTCTATGTGGATGGCCAAATGCCCAACCTTATTTATTTTTTATTTATTTCTTTTATTTATTTATTATTATTTTATTTACTTTTATTTACTTTTATTCAATTTATTTTCTTTAGGTGAATGGTTAATCGCCCCACCTTATTTATTTATTTATTTATTTCCTTTTCTGTACTTTATTTTCTTTACATAGATGGTTAATCGACCCACTTTATTTATTTATTTCTTCATTTATTTACCTTTTCGCGCTTTATTTTTACGTGGACAGTTAATCGCCCCACTTTATTTATTTATTTATTTACTTTTCTGCACTTTATTTTCTTTATGTGGATGGTAATCGCCCCATTTTATTTATTTATTTATTTACTTTTCTGCACTTTATTTTCTTTATGTGGATGGTTAATCGCCCCATTTTATTTATTTATTTATTTATTTATTTACTTTTCTGCACTTTATTTTCTTTACATGGATGGTTAATCGCCCCACTTTATTTATTTACTTTTCCGCACTTTATTTTCTTTACGTGGATGGTTAATCACCCCACTTTATTTATTTATTTCTTTATTTATTTACTTTTCTGCACTTTATTTTCTTTATGTGGATGGTTAATCGCCACACTTTATTTATTTATTTATTTACTTTTCCGCACTTTATTTTCTTTACATGGATGGTTAATCGCCCCACTTTATTTATTTATTTCTTTATTTATTTACTTTTTCGCACTTTATTTTCTTTACGTAGATGGTTAATCGCCCCACTTTATTTATTTATTTCTTTATTTATTTACTTTTCCGCACTTTATTTTCTTTACATGGATGGTTAACCGCCCCACTTTATTTATTTATTTATTTACTTTTCTGCACTTTATTTTCTTTACGTGGATGGTTAATCGCCCCACTTTATTTATTTATTTCTTCATTATTTAATTTTCCGCACTTTATTTTTACGTGGATGGTTAATTGCCCTACTTTATTTATTTATTTGTTTATTTATTTACTTTTCTGCACTTTATTTTTACGTGGATGGTTAATCGCTCCACTTTCTTTATTATTTATTTTCTGCACTTTATTTTTACATGGATGGCCAAGTGCCCCACTTTATTT
The DNA here is from genome assembly GCA_039654915.1 of Aquilaria yunnanensis. Classification (NCBI taxonomy): domain Eukaryota; kingdom Viridiplantae; phylum Streptophyta; class Magnoliopsida; order Malvales; family Thymelaeaceae; genus Aquilaria; species Aquilaria yunnanensis. Next base: position 97,053,041 of record CM077598.1, on the reverse strand, counting down.
ATTTATTTACTTCCCTTCATTTATTTACTTTTTACACTTTATTTTTACGTGGATGACCAAGCGCCCCATTTTCTTTATTTATTTTTCTGCATCTTATTATTTCTTTTTGTGGATGATTAAATTTAATTATTTTATTTATTTACCATTTTTTTATGGCTGGCCAAGAGTCCCATCTTACTTTCTTATTTTATTATTATTATTATTTTTTATTTTCTATTACACCCAAGCCCCCATCCTTTATTTTTCCATCATTCTTAACATTATTTGGAATATTAAGACACTTTTGTTTTATTATTTCCTTTAAATAATAAAATTTAACCTTTTATTCTATTTATTAAAATAAATTAAAAATCATAACCAGATGATCCAATAAAAATCAATGGTTTTTGAATAAGTTGTTTTAGATCTATGGATTAGATAATTACTTTTCAAGAAAAATAAAAAAATTTTAAAAATAAAAAAAATAATAAAAAGGAAAATAATATTAAGACCATTAAAAATTCATGTTCGGATAATTTGGTAAAAATCTATGAATTGATAATTAATTAAATATTTAGTCATAAATTAAAAATCAAAGTTCATTAAATTTCATATCCGGGTGATTCTATACGATCCATGGTTTGGAAAATATCAAATTTATTATAAAAAATTATAAAAATCATGTACCAAGATTAAAAAATCCATATTTGGATAATTTGGTAAAATTTATGATATGGATTGATAATTAATTAAAATAATAAATAAAAATTAAATTTCATTAAATTCCATATCCGGGTGATTCGATAGAATCCATGGTTCGGAAATATTAAATTTATAAAAAAAATGAATAAAAATCAAGTATCAAGAATCCGTATCGATTTAAAAGTCCATATCTGGATGATTCAGTTAAAATTTTTGGTTTGAAAATTAACCGAAATTATTTAAAAGTAAGCAAAACAAAAATTAAAATCAACTAAGGTGCCAATTTTGGGCGTTAGAATAAAGTTATTTTAATGTAACCATACTCCCGAATTCCTCGAACTCTCGTAGACCATTTTAAGGTGTCCAATCGACCTAAGTGAAACCGATTGGTGGCGACTCCCAAAAAACCACGTTGCCACACTTATTACCAAATTTGTAATTTATATTTCTTAATTCACTTCCCTGTGGTTCGACACTTGGACTCCCAAAATTTTGCTACTTGTGACAACTTACACTTGGGTTACAACTGCTAGAGTGCAGCAATCACCAGATTGCTTAATGAGAATTCTTAAACCATGTGGTGATGTTGCTCTATCAATTGTCCATTCCCAATTTTGTTAAGTTATTAATTGACTTTTATTGATTGTAATTGCATAATAGAGTTTAATTGGAAATTGTCTTCGTTTGAAAATGAACAAAAGCTTAAGGTCTTTGTGCGACAGTGATATTTGAGGTATATATACTCAGTCACCAATTCTTATTCCTATTATAACTTGAACCTCTATAATTTTTGTAAGCATCTGCGTTACCATCATTTGAGTTCCATTGCACAATCCTTCACCTTGGTTAATGTTTCTGAGTAGCATAACAGGGGACCCCAACTTTAAGATGAATCTGATGTTGTGGAAAACCAGAGAAACTGAAAGTGTTAAGATATTCTAGAGGGTATAAAATCTCAGCTTCTCCATGATCTCAAGCGATTGGAGATGCAGAATCAGAACTTAGATATGTTATTGTTTGGCCTGGTACTAAAGAAAGTACTTGATCATTCAACCAATCAGCAGTCTTATATTTTAGGCAAACAATAGCCTTGTCAAAAAATTGGTGGGCAGTTGGATTTTCAAGGGTATGCTTCTCGTAAATGAAATTTATAAGCTCCTGAATTCCATCTTTATCATCCTGTATAAAGAATTGCTCTAGAATTTCTATCCATTTAGAATCTGGTTTCGATGCTGCAACAGGTTTACCAAAAGTTCCACTACCGACTGAAAGTAACCATGACAAAAATTCTGTTATGCTTGATCTCTCAGCTTCATCAAGTTTAAGCTATAGCAACCTCACATTCAAGCTAAGAAGGCATACTCTAAAGTGCTTCCATAATGGTGATGATGCAATTGAGGACAATATGATGTCAGCTCATATTCCTTCAGGTTTAACAGGTAATGTCTGACAAAAGCCCCCCCAAGCATAATTGATTTTCCTCCAAATACTTTGTTTGGTTCTTCAAGCACATTTCGTAAAGTTGTATCCAGTGCTTCAAAGCATTATCTATCATTCATTGGTGCTTTGTCCCAAACTATTAATTCTGTTTCAAGAAGTAACTTTGCTAATTGTGTTCCCTTCTTTATATGACAAATTGATTCATTTGTAAGATCCAAGGGTAACTTAAAATGGGAATGAGCAATACGACCTGAAGGCAATAGTAAAGAGGCTATTCTAGATGATGCAATAGTATGCACAATTTTATTCTTAGCTTGTAGCCTAATGATAATTGTTTTTCGTAAGAAGGTTTTTCCTGTGCCTCCATGTCCATATACAAAAATAAGTTGTTGTGTTTTTTACTCTGATGCTTCCATCATCATATCATGAATAGCTCTTTGTTCTGTATTAAGCGAGGAAGCAAGTGACTATTGAAGGAAGATAGTTTTGCAGATATTTATCATTCATATGCAAGTTCCTGATTGATAATCTAGATCCTACTCTTAAAGGAATATCATCAATCATTTTCCTTTATTTATTATTCCATAGAGTCACAGGATTTGAAATATCACAATACATAAGCATATGAGTGAATAATAACCTCAATTCAACTGATCCTGCCCATACTACAACTTCTTCAAAGTCTACTTCCCATTTTATGTCATCTCCGAGCAATCCCAATGCTTTACATTCAAGATGATATGTAGGGAATACTGTATTATTAACTGTCCGTATCTCTTCAAATGACTTACAGCCTTTCTGATGGCTTACCAACATCCTTAAGAAAAATAATTCACCACAGCTTGGATTAACATATATCAACCTTCATATTGAACTTTTACCTCCATGTGTTCTTCGTGTCCAAAATTTGCCATTGTTATGCGAAACATATTCTGCTGGAAAATCTAGATATGTTAAATGATGGGCAGTTGTGTCTGTGTCATTTGTTTTGAGCCATTCTGTTAGTGTTGTCTTCTTGTTCAATGGGTTATTGACAACTGATTGTAATACTTGTCCATCTCGGAATATGGCACGCTGCATTGAAGGAAGGTGGACAGCAAGAACTTGAACAGCAGGCTCCCTTTTGTATATATCAAATTCAAAGATCCTCCAACAGGCCTCATGTGGATATATATAACAATAGTCTACATAATTTCAAATTTCAACAACTTTTTTTTGCTGATTACTTCCTGTTGTATCAATATCATTTCTAGAATTTGTAATTCGAGCTCTAATCCAGTTAGTTCCTTTTGAAATATACTTGAAAAGATATTTAATGTACATACTCTCACCATAAAACTCAACATTGATGTGAGCATGAAATACCAGGAAAAGTTATCTATTATAAGGTACTACATAAGAGTTGTCGAGTTGAATTCCATGTTTGATGACAAAAATGCCTATGTTTCTTCTTCGATACTGGATGAATCCAATTCAATCAAAAGATATGAATTGCTTATACTTTTTTGGGAAAGATTCAAAGCATGAATTATCTTCCATATATGGTGCTGTAGGCCTTGCTAGACCACATGGGCCATGCATCATTAATTCAATAACAATTGCATAACCTTGTGGATCAGTTTGTTTGCTTGGAATTTCAGCTGAAGTCAACATGTCTAACTGATCAGGAGTTTTATTCTACTCGCAGCATCTAGCCAAAGAAAGGTATGACAGTGAGGAAAACCTCTCTTCTGAAATTCTATCATAGATAATACTGTATATACGGAAAAAAAATTGATCAGACAGTAGGCAAAAAGAAAAAATTTTGGTTGATAACTCATAATAAAGTAAAATACCATAAAGGATTAAATCAATACCTGTTGTGATAGTTTCAAATATTTTTTTTTATTTTTGAGATAAGCAACAAAAGCTTGTACTTTAAGCTAAAAAATGCAATCTACAATATCCGGCCTATCCTCAAGTTTCATTCTAGGAAGTTCTTCTAAGTATCTAGTAATTTCTAGCCACTTAACATTGCATGTGAATGTCAAGAAAAATTGTGGATTTTCATGCACTCTACATATGACTAATACATCTTGATAGTGCTTATACATGGACCTCCAGTAAAGGAAGAAGGCAGTATTGTACATGCTCCAACATCTGATCCATCTTGATCTCATCTTAAAAGTGCATCATGTACTCCTTGAAAATATTCATTTCTTAAATCTGCCTGGTTAGCTCTTATGTAATCAAATCTATCTTGCTCTATGGAAATATATGCATTGACAACATATTGCTGAAACAATCTTCCAACGTGAATTATCAAAGAGAATGAATCAAGCCTATCATGCAGTTGGAAGCAATAAAAAATTCTTATATTGACACATCTTCTCTTGCTCGAAGATTCAGAATCAATGTTAATTAATGAGATATTAACATAGAAGCCATCTTGACCGAATATGAATATGAGCGAAAATTGCAAAGACATATATAATGGATGAAGCTTAGAAATTCTTTGTAAAATTCCACTTTTATATTCAATAACAATGTCATGATCATTTTTGTCCTTTGCACTAGCATAAAAAACTATCACTCCAATACTGCTAGATGTTGGTAGTGCATATTGAGACTCACCTCTTTTACTATACAACTTGATTTTGAATTCTAGAACATTTGCATCAGAACATTTATCTCTTTCTATTTGGAAAAGCACTACCAGCTTATTGTGCTCATTAAGTAGCTCCATAAGGGCTTTAACTATTTGAGGATCAAGTCTTGATGATCCCTAACCTCCAAAATGATGCATTCTATTAAACACTTCATTTTGAGTGTCATAAACATAGAGCTGTAGGTATCTTGGTTCTTTGCTTGGGAATGGACAAAAAGAGCCCACCTTGTGGTATATATATGTCCATTTATCTTAAATACATAGGGACCTAAACCATTGTTTATCACCTCATCTATATTTGCTCCAAATGAAGTCATTGCAAACATGTAATTGTATGCTCTTATGTTCTCTATGAAATGTCTTGTGGCATATAACTCTTTAATATACTCTAGAGGTTCTGGAGAAGACGGAAGAGTAACTTTGCCGCCACCACAACAACAACTAAATCTAATTTCACCATTAGGAAATGGATGTTTCAGGTGTTCCTCAAACCAAAATAGAGGTTTACAGTATTGGCATACTTGCTCATAGTTGCCTAAATCAATGTATTGACTTGAAACACCTAATCATAATAAATAACATAATATCATCAATATGATATAATACATAGCAACAGAAATATCAACGAAACTATAGTGAAGGCAATTTTTTATATACCTGATGACATGGAGTAGTTGCTAGGAACGTCTGTAGTTTGTGTAGCAGCACAATTAGATGAACTATTTTTATGATGGTTATTATAAGTTGAAGACGGTTGATTGACTAGTAATACTGTAGCCCTCCGAAAAGTTGACAGAAAAGAGGCTTGATCCTCAACAGGTTCATTGACCATCACTGAATCATGTATTGCTGTAGCATCATCACTTGGTTAGGATCTATGAGACTTAGGCTGATGACTTGAACAAACAACTTGAAATGAGGCATCAACTGATGATTCAAGTGCATTATGCATAGTCCTTACCTTTTTCATCTTTTTCTGACGCTGTACATCACTATTCTGAAAACTATGTATTCTCGACTCATCAATACACTGGGGGAAATTACAGGTAAATTTATAGTAACCTGCCCACTTAACATCCTTGCCCTTTCTTGGTTTTGTGTTGGATAAGTTAAAGTATCATTACATGAGTAATTGTCAGCTATTGTTGTACTCTGAGAAGGATATTCTCTATAAATTGGAGGAATTTTTCTCCTAGTTCACATTTCTCAAGCTTTTAGATGAATGCATGAAACATGATAAAGATCTAATCAATGTGCAACAATATATTAACATTCATCACTATCATCAACAAACTAATTCATTCTAGAAAAACATACAAATATGTAAATAAGGGATATATAGCTGATGTACTAAACCACAATTATAGAGGAAGGAGGATGAACTTAATACACTGTTGTGACAAAAAGCCTGGATGATTCCACAACAAAAACTTCACTAGTTAAAATCTGAAATAAAAAAAAAAGATACAGGCATATAGTTGAGATAATACGCAACAATGTAAGAAGCTCAACTTATAACTAATAACATTCAACTATAGAACATGACCTGAATTTTTTCATATATAAAAAAGCAAAGCATACCTATAGGAGGAACGGTAGTGTGAAACGACAGCTATAAGTTGTTAAAGGAGTGTCTGGTGTTCAATATAGCAAACAACTGACTGCAAAATATGGATTATTTTGGTAAGAAACAGAGTATAGATGCAAAAGATGAAGCTAAATCTTCTTTATTTCAAGTCCAACATTTATCTATTTTTCATTGGCTGAGAACTAATCTTATATTTACGTTCATACAACTTTCAACTATCATAACTTTGGCACTTCTTTGAATATTCTAAAGATTTGTTGTTCACAACAAACTTAATTTTTTTTTCCATTCACGTTATTTACAACTTCAATAAATTCAGAAGTAATTTCCTCCTACTTAATTCTGTAGTGGAAGATGCCTTGGGGTTAACATTGCCTTTATAAATTGTTATGTGCTTCCGTTCAATTCTGGTGAGTAATAGTTTAATATTGTCTCTCATGTTTGACATGGCCATATACTGTAGTTTCTTGTTTGCCTATTTGTTCACAAAAATGATTAAAAAAAAGTCCATAACAAACTATAAAAAAGAAAGGAAAGGGCGGTTTGTAGGTTTTTTAAAATACTATGACAGAGTATTATGATACCACACATGAATACCATAAATCAACATGCTACACATGACAGTAAATTCAAATATTCCATTGATTCATTGTAATGATAAGGACTTAGGCTATAGCTTTCTTGTTAGGCAGTTGCAGTATTTGTCAAGGATAATCGTGACGTACCAAATAAATTTCTTGAACAGTTAAAGTTTTTAACTCATCTAGAAATAAATCTGCCTTGTAAGATAGGCCAAGTTGATTTTTGTCCTTGGCTTGTTGTTTAGAGATCAGTTAAGATGAGTTACCTTACTAAATATCCCAAATAAAAAAAAATACAAATAATCCTATATCCAGGTTACATAAAAGGAATAAAATCTGGAGCACATGAAAGAGTGGAGCCAGTGGAAATCTGGAAAAAAGGAATAAAAAAAATAAAAAAAGTCAAGGATATCATTTAATACAAAATGGTGGGAGCAAAAATCAAAGAAAACGACATCAATGATCCATCAATAAATACAAAGAAAACATAAAAGCAGGAACAATAAAACACATTCAAGCAACCTAGGCGGTACTTTGAAAACAAAAAAAAAAACATAACATAGAACTCACAAAACAAACAATAAGGCATTAAATACTAACATAACCATTTAGAAAAGAAGATAAAGAAAACAGTGAATGGAGAATAACACAGACACCATCAAACAAAAATGCAACAGAGAATATAAAGGATGAAGACAAAAACAAAACAATTGCTTCTTCACACAGCAATGTTGTCTCCAAAGAGCTACCAAGCGGCCTCTACATGAATTTTGTCATGACCTCCACCAGCCTGAAAATGAAAACTTTCAGGATATACTGTAATTTTGGAAGATGAAAAGTAACAGCCACATGTTTCAAGCTACATACTCACATTAGTTGAAGAAAAGACTACCAATGTTGAAAATTGTGAACCCATTCTTCATTTAATGAATGACGTGACAATTTAATCACAAAATCATTTTTTATTAAAAGAAACCCAATAAATTTAAAAAAAAACTGCCATTATTTTGCTCACTAACACACACGCATAAATACATGTGAGAAGGCCAATAAGGAAAAACATAACCCGTAAAAGGCAATAGAAACATAACTCATAGTAGTAGCAACTTCATTAAACCATGTACCAACAAAGAAGCAAAACAAGAATGTTGAGAAAAATATGAATGATATCTGAACTCAAAGAAATAAGGGGAAATCTACAACCTCTCAACCTAAAACATAAAAGGTAAAAAATGAATGAAAAATAGATAATTACTTTCTGACAACATGGGTCATAAAAGAAAAAAATAGATTTCCATTGTCTGAGCAACCCCCACATGAACAACTCTAAAACTTTCCATCCACCATGGATAACCAAGAGCAAAAGCAAATAGCGGGACCCAACAAAATGACAGGAAATCAATTGAATCATCAGCCAACAAAATGACAACCGTGGCCACAACCATCACCTCTCACCCGAACAACATGAGGCAGCATGAAACAGCAAAAAACAACTTTCCCATCATCAAAATGCAATATGTAACTATTTAAGCCAGCAACAATCACAGGAATCACCCACAGCTGGATAGGATAACACAGATCATACAGACAAGAAATCAACGATCATAACAGTGAAAAGTGCAATCCCAGGAGGCAAAACTAAGGCTCACCTATCAACAGAAAAATGACACAGTTTTACATCAAATTAATAAAGACCAACACAGGCCCGAACAAAACATCAGCCCAAAACATGAGGCTCACCCAAAACAATGAGGGCCAGAAAACCAAAACTCTACACCACAGCCCAAAACGCACAACTAACCCACAACAAAGGCACTATGTAAAGGCTCTCATAGTATTTTCTCTACATTAAATGTTGAGGTAAGTAAATCCCAAGTTATTTTCCTCAAATAAGTTTTATTAAGCAAGGAAAGCAAGCTAAGTAAGGTTAAATTGAGTTGTAAAGAGTAATTGGCACATAAGAGGCAAAATGGGCAAAATGGTAATTTTAGCCCAAGTCAATGGCATGACCTCAATTTCAGTGAAATTAGGTTCATCCAAGTTTTTGGAACTAATTAAGTTAAGACCATAGGTATTTTTAGCCATTTGAACCAAAAACAAAGTTAAGGGTGAAAAATGCACTAAGTGAGAAATTGAGCTATTATGTTTTATAATGGCTTAAATGGCCTAAGAGCAAAGTGTTTGGGTAAGAAAAACCTTTCTTTGGGACTAAGGAGTGATGGTGTGGGGAGTGTTTAAGTGGCCTAAGTGATTCAAAATTAAGTCTAAGGGCCAAGGTGACAAGTTGAAGAGAGTTGAGCTAAGTTGGTTATAAATGGAGGAGATAGAACTATTCATCATCTCCCCCATCCACCATTTTCGTAGCTCTCCTTCCTCCACATCTCTCTACCTCTAAACCTCCCAAATCACTCAAGTTTCCATGGAAATTGAAGATCCCGAAGCTATCCCAACAAGCCCTTAGCTCATTTTTTGTGGAATTGGTGCATTTGGAGTTGTTCCTGCAAGTTTTTGGTTCAAACCCAAAGGTAAACGACTTTGATCCTTGTGGGTTAGTTTTAAGCCTATTAAATGGTTAGAAATGGTCCTAACTTCGTGCTCTTGGTGTCCAATTTGGTTGATTTCAAGCTTGGAACTCAAAGGAACTCGTTGGAGCTTGAGTGTGTTCATAGCTTGTTTCTTGCTTTCAAGATGATTTGAGGTAAGGGATTTAAGTTAATTAAGCTCAAATAATGCATATAAATGTAGTATTATGTGTGGGAATGAAGTAGAAAGAAGACCCATGTGAATTGGCCTTGGGATGGGAAAATTTGAGCAAGTTTTGTGCAAATTTGCACGTTGTCACGCAATGCTATAATGCATTGGCAATGCGTTGCCAATTTGGTGACATGTCGCTATTAGACATCAGGATTCCAGAGCGTTGATTCCTTTGGCGATGCATCACCAATGGTGCCACGAAGGCATTAGTCCCTTAAGCTCGGGGCATCCTAAGAGTGCCTCAAACTTTCAATTAACTCTCGATTATCATCCCTAGGTTAATTTAAGATGTTCCATAGCCATGGTTGGGTCTAGAAATCATTCCTAAGTTGGGAATTATGCATTATTTAGGTGGTAGCTAAGTGGTGTGGTTAAGGTAGGGTAAGGAATGGTGGCTAAGGAAGTTAAAGTACTTAAGTTGCCAAGTGAGCATTAAGGGGATTAAGGCGGGTTTCAGACTGTTCGTTGGCCCAAGTGGGAGATCTTAGACCTTTGGGCAATTAAAAGGAAACCTAAGAGAATCCCAACCAAACTTTATGGTTTGGTAAGTTAGCCACTAAGAAGCTCTAAGCTAAGCTTAAAGAGCTTGGTAAGTTGAACCACATAAGGCAGCTACCCTGCAAAATAATTTAAGGGAAGAGACGGGTAAGGAAATAGTAAGCGGTGACCTACTCTAAGTAGCCTGTCAAAGCAGGTCAGGTTTGAGTAAGTGACAACTTACTCTAAGGTGCCCGTAAAAGGACTTCATGGGATTAGTTAAGTGCTAGCATGGGATACGAGGGCCAGTATCCAAGTACCCCAGTCGTAAGAGCTCACGGTAAGTCTAGCCCCTACAGGTGTAAGGAAGTCCTAAGTGCATTTGCATATGCATATTTCATTCATTCATCCATCCATCCATCAATTGCATTGGTTGTTGTTTTATTCTTGCTTCTAGTTGCATTGTTGACTGCTTGTTTTGTTTTGTATGCTACATATATATACTTGTTGTGCTTTGTATGCTTGTATATCTTTCTCCCTGTAAGTACCAAATCCCTTACTAAGTACTTTAGAGTACCCACCCCCTTAAGTGTTGTGTAGGTATTAAGCGGGATAGTCGGGCTTAACAGTTGGTAAGGGGCAGCTGTTAAAGCTAAGTTTTATTGGTTCAAAGGTATTCTCTAAATAGGAAACTCCAAGTTTCTAAATTACTTATGCCATAAGCTAGTACTGACCAAAGTGTTTACCTTACAGTTTGAGGCTAAGTGAGTACAAGGAAAGTGTGGCTTATCATTTGAAGCTAGCTTGCTTAGGTGAAGAGCTAAGGATGGATCTTAGTATCTTAGTAGATATTAGCTGCTTCTTTTACATGTTTGGTAATTTCATACATAGATTGACTCTACTAGTGTCCATTGGTGTGTATAACACTAAGGTTACTTTTGGGTGCATATAAGTTTGAGATGTATGCACATAATTGTTACTTGTAGTTAAAGCAACTAAAGTTTTTATGTCTTGGCTTGTTTAAATTATGTTTTGTTAACTGCCTCGGCATTATTTTCAATGATATTTTAATTTAATTGTTATTGCATGGCCAGGATAATGCATGCATATTTTCTATGCAGGGCAGGTTAAGTAACTAGTTGTACGTAACGATTTAAAATACTTCTCAAGGAATAACTAGCCAACTGTAACCTAAGTGGGACCATAGTTACCAGAGAGCCTGCCTATGTTAGCAATTTAGGGCATTGGGGCCGTGTTCCGCCACACACTATTCATCCAACAATGAAATTGTTCATCTTTAGAAGTTAGTAGTGACTAGATTTTAAGGGCCGTGCATTGTACCAGGAAAAAAAATTCATAATCTTAGAGAACATAACAATGACTTAAAAATTGAATTAAAATTTTTTGATAGCCAACATCATATCCAAAATCACATCACATGTAGTAAAGGGATGGGGAAAAAGTGAAAAATTAAAGGCAGAAATATCAAATTTGCCACTAATATTTTGGGTAGGGAGCGGATATGTCACTATATATTTTTTTTTTGCCCAATCTCCCACTAGTGTTTTAAAATAGGCCGAATATGCAACTATGAGTTAAAAAATAACAGAAAATGATAAAAATAGCAGGTTTTGAAATCTTGGGGTTATTATGCATCTTTCAAAAAATATCAGGACCTTTGAGATTTTTGCCAAAAGAAGGTCTGATCTCTGCCAACAGCGCTCTACCCTTGTTGTTATTTCCATCACCAGTGCCCAAACTCTATTGCCGCCCTCCCTCTGTCTCTAATATCTAATTTCATCGCTGACATTTTTGACAGAGAAAGAGTTTAATTACAAAAAGTTTTTGAAGTTTGTTAAGACTTGCATTATCACCCTAAAATTTCAAAAGTTGTTATTTTTAACATTTTTCGTTAGATTTTTAATAGCCAGTGGCATATCCACTCTTAATTTGAAACTTTAGTGGCTTATTCGGCCCATTTTAAAACATTAGTGGGAGATTCGGTAAAAAAATACTATAATGGGATATCTACTCTCAACCCAAAACTTTAGTGACAAATTTGATAATTTTTCCAAAATTAAAACAATATCATTTCTCTCATTATTTAATGAATAGTGAAAACCCCTTAGGCATTTAGTGTATATATATATATATATTATGAGGTTCTTCAACATCCAGATGATATTGTTGGGCTTTTTTCTATTGTAGATAATAAAAATTAGTGGAGTAGTTAAGTTGCAATAAAAGTCTATCATAATACAACACACACATATAATATTAATTGTTTATGTACATATTTGCTATTCATGAATTAAGAGAGGTAGGTAATTAAGAAATATGGAGTCAAGTATGTAGGTGGTGATAAAGGCATAGATGAAGTAATACCTGTAATCTTTAGTTGGCTAAAGCGATCGAGTAAAAGATCGGTGAGACTCAGTTGACAAAGAAAAGTACAAAGAGAATTTGGTGATGAGTGACAATGCGGTTATGGAACGGAGAAGCAGTGACTTAACTTCCTAAACCCTACTTCATGTTTCTCGTCTGGTTGGATTTTGATCGAAAGCAAGGCGTGCATCTCTCTGTGACGATCGATGATCAAATTGAAGTGAGAGCAACGTATCATCCCACACAAATTGACTGGAATGGTCATTCCACTTTTACCAGTTGGAGGTCACTATACGCAATTGGAGTGAACCAAAATGATGAAGATACACAAAAATCCACTATAGTGCCAAAATGAAGAGGAAATTTGAGGTTGGTCTTAGAGGACGAATTTGAGCATTCACAGGTAAAAGCAAGAATGAAAAGCAAATGCTATAGGAATTTTTTGTTTTTCTATATGTTAGGATTCGAGAAACCCTCTTTCAATTCCTATAAATTTTTTACTTTGGTACTTTAGCTGTCAAGCTTGCATATATGTCGATCCCATCGTTGCCCTCATCTTATCTAAGTCTAATCATCATATGAGAAAATCTAGGGACCAAATGGTGAGAAATAAAAATACAAGTACTAAAAAGGGGTTTCAATCCCTATACATTTTTTACTTTGGTACTTTAGCTATCAAGCTTGTGTATATATCGATCCCACCATTGCCCCTATCTTGTCTATCTGAGTCTAATTATCATATGAGAAAATCTATGGACCAAAAGGTAAGAAATAAAATTAAGGACTAGAAAAGGTTTTCTACCATTACTAAGAAAAATGTTAAAAAAAAATGACATTAAAAACCCCCTTTCAGTACCTGTAATTTTGCTCTTTATCGGCTATAGCCTTTAAACTTTCAGATCTACCAATCTCACATTATGCTCATATTATCTAAGTGGGCCTAATTGTCATATAGAAAGGTATGGGGAACAAAAGAGAAAAAAAGAAATATTTAGGGATTGGAAATAGGGTTTCACCATTACTAAGAAAAATGAAAAAAAAATTTCAAACCACAAAAGACAAAAATGACACTATTCAATGAATATAGTAGTAATGTATAATTAGTTTTTGCCCCATTTTTCTTTTTTTTTTTTTAAGGTTTTTTTATTATCTTAAAGACTTGAAATCAATTTTAGCTCTTTTGAAAAATGATGATAGACATTAAGGGCTTTCCAGAATAAGGTGGATCATTTGAAAGTTTGAAACCGAAAGTCCTTTTATTAATCAAACGTTATTTATAAGGAAACTCAGAGGCCCTTCAGTTTTTTTTATGTATAAAAACATTTATAAGTACATGGAGCTAGAAGGTATTATTGTAAAGTTAAAGGATAATGGCTGTTACATGAAAACCTGGAGGACTTCCAGTTACAATTTGCCACTATTAGACTACCTTGGCATGTGGAAGAGAGTGTCTGTCAATGATCGAACTTTGGCCAGCCTTGTGGTGTCCCTTGTGATTTACTAGCTGAGCTGGAAGCATAGGATAGAGGCCCTTCATTTGTATTTCAGAGATTTGGCACTAGCTGTTGAAGTTAGCTGGTTGTTAGATCCTTTATATAAATACCTTGAAGCTTGATTGAGGTAGCCCATCATCTAGCGCATATTGCTTGATCCTGTAGCGCATATTGCTTGATCTTGTAATGACTTTACCTTATGGACGGGAGATATTTTGGAACCAATTTCAGCTATTATGGCCTCTAATCGTTTGATTCAATAATAATGCCATATGATACATTCCATTAAAAAAATTACTAAAGTCTAATATTGATCAAACTTGCTTTTAGATTGGTGACATTCTACATGAAAAATTATATCTTGAACTACAAATGTTGAAATTGCATTATTATTGACCCATTGCAAAGTATTTTTAGTGCTTATTCACTCAACTCAGTTTGTATGCACTTGGAATTCTACACTTTAAGAAAAGACAAGTTTTAACCCCTGAAAACTTTTCATTTGTCTTAGTAACCTCAAAATTTTTACATCTCACAATCAAACTACCTTCTCCTAACCACCCTCTCTCTTAATTGGTTCTCGCATCCTCCGTTATCAATACCAAGCACTCGGATTAAGGCCTTACCCTGGTCTTGTTGAAGTATGAAGGCTGACACACACCCAAGTATGTAATTGACTTGTGCCGCAAATCTCCGCAACAAGTTGCCTATTTGCACCAGAAGTCTTATTCTTTTGCATGTTCTTATTATCTTTCATGTGATAAGAGTTGTAGTTGAAATGAGATAGCTAGATATGCCTTGTATGTGTATTCTGTAGCTCATCTAGAAGTTCATGTACCTGTATATAGCCAATGGGTTGTATAGCCTTTTATTGCAAGAAATACAAATCAATTCTTCACCCAATTTTACATGGTATCAAAGCAAGTTCAAAATTGCCCTAGCCATTGCTGAAAATAACTCAAGTGATAGAGCCGAAGCGGCCTACATGTGAGAGGGCATGTTAAGTATGAAAATCTTACATGCCCAAGAAAAAGAGTTAAGTCAATGCTTTATATAGTGATGAGGTCTCTTTACCTATAGTCAATTGATTTTAGATTTGACACTATAGCAACATAATTTTTTAGGAGTCGCTACCAATCGGTTTCACCTAGGTCAATTGGATACCTGTTATAGTTTGCGATAGATTCTAAGATTATGAGTAGGTTATGCTAAAATAATCTTATTAAAGTGCCCAAAAATTGGCACCAAGGGGTTTCGATTTTATGTTTCCCTAAATTTTGTTTCTTTGCTTAATCGTTGATGAAAGTAATTTTACTTAATTATGTTTAATTAATTAATTAATTTAATTCCAAACTATTAGTCTTTCCAGACAAACCGAATATAAAATCCTAGACTTCCTTAAAATCTTGGGATAAAGAATTTAAAAGGAACACCTTGTTCAAAGCCATGAATCTTATCAGACAAATTGGATTTGAACAAATAATCCGTTTAGGAATTTTATCAAATCACCAAGAACGGATTCTTGAAAAAATTGTTAAGTATTTAAAAGTTGCTTAACCGATAATTTATGCAGGTTAGTGTTCGATGCATTATGAGAATTAAAATTAAACTATTCTAAAAAAACAAACAACAGAAGAAACAAATCAAATCAGAACAGGCCGGTGGTGACCTGGGGTTTGGATGGCGGCAACCTCGGGCAAGGCGGGAACGGTGGTTGGCACGGGCCAGTGGCGTATGGCGGTGAAAAGAGGGGGAGATCGCGGCGACTTTCTCCTTTTGGCTGTGCATGACGACAACGAGAGGCACCTGGGCACGGTGGCTCGACGTGGGGGGAACAGGGACGACTAGTGATGGCATGGATAACGGTGGCTGGAGGCTGGAGGCTGGAGGCTGGAGGCATCAGCCAGCAAAGGGGAAAACTAGGGGTGGCGGCGGAGATCGGGAAAAGCTTAGGGTTTTTCTGGGTGAGGGAGGAGAGGCAAGGGCCCCAATTACAGTTTTCTCTTTTTTTTAGCTAAGAGCTTAGGGTTTCAAATTTCCTCATTTTTCATGTCAATAGTAGCCCATATTTATAATAAGGAGTCTTAGGCGAGATTAGCTAGGTTTTCCAAGTTTAAAACTGATCAAAATTCAACTTGAAAGAGTTTTGGTCAAAATACTAATTCAAGTCCAAAAAAACTCTTGAGTTGCTATTCAGCCCCAAACTCTATGCAAATTCTCAATTTCACCCAATACTTCTCTAATCTGTCAATTAAGCCCAAAACTTCCAGGATTTACCCAATTAGCCCAAATCTTCACAAATTTTACAGTTTTGTCTCAAACTTTCCAATTTTACCTATAATCTTCTAAAATCTCTCGGTTTTCACCCAAACTTTTTCCTTTTCCCTAAATTGACCCTACATGACCTTTAGGACTCCAAATTAGTACCTAAACTAAATTAACTCCTATTTTGACCCTAAATGACTATTCTAAATTCCTAAAAACTCATAATATGAACAACAATGTAACCTAAAAGTGACCAGATCAACTAACCTTGAAATGACAAAAATGACTCCAATATCCAAACAACTGACCAAATAGCCCCTAAAAATGAAAATGCCCCTTAAATAACCTAAATCTTAAACAAAAGTCAATGCTTGGACAAAATTGGGTGTCAACAAACACTTTAACATAGTATCAGAGCAAGTTTATGATATCAAATCACATTTTTAATCATGAAAAATGGAGGAAAAAATAGAGACGGCGGCAATGGGAGTGGACCATCATGCGGATCCTCTATGAACCTATTTTCATATTTGAGCTCGCCTTATTTCTTGACATTTGTGGTTGTACCACGGCCTCACTTATGGTGGCACCCTTGGCTGGTGGCAACTATCCTAAATGGAAGAGAACCATACTGAACGTGCTCCATAGCAAGAACAAAGTAGGCTTTGTAGATGGAAGCCTAGTAAAGCAGAAGGATGATGCCACAAGGTTGCTGGCTTGGAACAAACGTGACAACCTAGTTCTTTCCTGACTCATTAACTGGATACAGCCTACAGATCATGATTCAATTGCCTATCATGACACAATAGCAAAACTATGGAAGGATCAGGAGGACAGGTTTGGCCATACTAATAAACCAAGGGCACACAAGCTAAAAAAGAACATAGCACTACTTAATCAAGGACCTATGAATGTAGCAAGTAGAATAATGAGTCTTGGTCCATTTGTCCTATAGCCAAGGCTTCGAGACTACCTTTTAATAAGAGTGATAGTTTATCATGTTTACTATTTGATTTAATTCACATGGAAGTTTAGGGGCCTTATCTTACTATTGGTGATTCACATTACTTTCTTACTTTGGTGGATGACAATACTAAAGCAACATAGGTTTTTCTAATGAAAAGCAAAAGTGAGGCAATGCAGCATTTCAAGAACTTTTTCAAAAAGATTCAAAACCAATTTGGCATTGGAATAAAAAAGGTGAGAGGCAATAACACACTAGAACTAACCTAAGGTGAGATGAGGGTGTTTATGAGAGAAAAAGGCATCATAAGCCAAACATCATATTTTGGAACTCCATAACAAAACATAGTAGCATAATGAAAACAAAGGGACATCTTAAACATAGCACGAGCATTGATGTTTTAGGCAAACTTATGATATGCAAGTAACCCATTGTAACTCAAGGATAAATTTTATGCCAAGAGCAAGAGCTTGTGTTTTCTTAGGATACCCAAATGGACAAAAGGGTTACGAGGTATATGATCTTGAAAAAAAAATGTTTCTTTGTGTTTCGAGACCTACATTTCTATAAGGATGTTTTTCCATTTTCCATACAATAACAAGAGCTTGCACATGCCAAGCAGCCAACCAATGCATATAGAGGACAATCAGGCTGTACTAGGCCAAGACCAAAGTAATAATGCAAACCAAGAAGAAAGAAGGAATAAGGAAATGGATGAAGGGCAAAGCAATGTCGCACAGAAGCCTGAAACTAGGCACAACACTCGAACTCGCTAGCCATCAAGATATTTGGATGCGTAGCAAGTTGACTTGCCAGGAAGAAATGCACCTACCCATTCGAATTCGGCACGTCTAGGTAAACCATATCCCTTAGCCTCCTATATATCAAATGATCCTTTTTCCATGCACCATAGAACGTTGCTACAGTTTTTAACGACAAAGAGCCAATGTCCTACTTAGTAGCCCAACGACACTCAAATTGGTAGTGTGCCATAAAGGTTGAAATTGATGCGTTAGAAGCTAACCACACATGGGAGTTGACTACATTGCCTGCAAGAAAAAAACCAGCCAGCTACAAATGGGTATATAAAATCAAGCGATGGTCAGACAGGAGCATAGAAAGATACAAAGCAAGGCTAGTGGCAAGGCTACATGAAAATAGAAGGAATGGACTACACTGAGAGCTTCATACCAATTACGAAGCTAACAAATGTATGCTGTTTACTAGCAATAGCAACTATGAAAGGATGGCAATTGTACCAACTAGATGTCTATAATGTATTTTTTCATGGAGATCTGCATGAAGAAATTTACATGCAGCCGCCACCTGGATACCTACCACAAGGAGATAAACAAGTCTGTAGATTCAAGAAATCTCTCTATGGACTCAATGAGGCATGAAGAGAGTGGTTTGCAAAATCTCACTGGCATTAAAGTCCTATGGATTCATGCAGTCAATAGCAGACTCTTCATTGTTCACAAAAAGAGAAGGTGAAAATTTTTTGGCAGTCCTTATGTACATCAACAACATGGTGGTGGCTAGTAATAATGCAAGCGAGTGTTAGAAGGTAAAAGATTTCCTACATCGTCGTTTTTGTTTAAAGGACCTTGGAAAGTTGCAATAATTTCTAGGTTTAGAGGTGGCACATGGAACCAATGGCATATTTATTGGCCAGCAAAAATAGGGTTTGGATGTGCTAGTTAGTGCTGGCTTGACTAGAGCAAAGCCCAACAAGATCCCCATGCAGTAGCAACGCAAGCTCGGCAGCTTAACTAAGCCAAAAATGCAAGACCTTACACCATATAAGCGACTAATTGGCAAGCTCCTATACCTCACTATCACTAAGATATCATGTATGTAGCCAATGTAATTAGCCAACACATGCAAAGCCAATGGTGGAACATTACAATGCAGCTCTCAAGGTTCTTCGATATGTAAAAGGAGCACCTGGTCAGGGGCTTATGTTTCCACGCCAAGGAGATTTACGGCTTAAAGGCTACTATGATGCTGATTGGGTCACTTGCCCAATCACAAGGAGGTCCGTCAAAGAATATTTCATGAAATTGGGACAAGCACCTTTGTCTTGGAGGACAAAAAACAACTGACTGTCAATATATCATCAACGATGGTCAAGTACCGAGCAATAACACTAGCAACAAGTGAGTTAGTGTGGTTAAAATCTATCTTAAAAGACCTCACTATTGACATTATGCAACCTATGCAGCTTTTCTGTGACAACAAAGTAGCGCTGCACATTGCAACAAATCTAGTCTACCATAAGTGCACAAAACACATAGAAATTGACTGGCATTTTGTGCACGAGAAATTGCAAGCAAAGAAAATTAAGACCAGTTATATCCACTCAAAGCAATGGCTGGCAAATTTGTTCACAAAAGCTTTAGGCCATGACGATATCAAGAGATTGAAAGGCAAGTTGTGCATTTCATCCCTACATGCTCCAACTTGAGAAGGGATGTTAAAATATGAAGGGCAACACACACACATGTATGTAATTGACTTGTGCCCCAAGTCTCTGCAACAAGTTGCCTATTTGCACCAAGAGTCTTATTCTTTGGCACGTTCTTATTATCTTTCAAGTGATAAGAGTTGTAGCTGAGATGAGATAGATGGATAGCCTTGTACGTGTATTCTGTAGCTCATCTAGAGGTTCTTGTACTTGTATATAGCCGATGGGTTGTATAGCCTTTTAGTGTGAGAAATGCAAACAAATTCTTCACCGAATTTTATAGCTCACTGTTAGGTGCCGGCAAATCAACAACACAACTCTGACCGGAGCTCCTGCTTTCTTGCCACCAAACAGGCAGTTTCACTTGAACTCTGACAAAGACTAGGTGGTGAGCGATGACATCAGCACTAGTAGGCGATTACAACTTTGTTTTCGAGGTTTGTAGCACCAGCTTGCCAGGGATTCACTTGAGATCGGTGACATCGAAGATCGGCGACATCAGTGATGGTGAAGTTGTTGCCTTCATTTATGAGTTTTCTAGTTGATTCGAATAAAGATAATCATTATGGTTCTTGGGGTTGTTTGAAGAGTTTGGTGAGGAAGCAGGTGGATTCTGTAAATTACAAGGTTTTTGGCCACCATCAGTTGCCAAGGAATTGACTGTTCCTCACCTTATTGCAATCGGTAATTTTCCTTCCATTTTTTATTATTTGTCCATCTCTTAAAAAAACAAAAGAAAATTTTCTTGGTTTTTGGGTTTTAATACATAATATCCTTGATCTTGGAGATTTTTGTGTTGTGCGTTATGAATCTGATCCTATCCTTGGTTTTATATTGCTGCTTTTTGTTGCTTCATTGTTGAACCGTTTCTAGGTCGTTGGACTACTAACTCTTACAACTTATCTTGCTTTTGCTCTTTTCAAGCTCTTTATGCTGGAGTTGGCCATATACTCATATATACTTCTTTTCTCCGCTTGTTGCACATCAGTATTTTCTTGAGGTCTCTAATGTTAGAATTGTTGTTTTGCAGAGTGGCATGGTTGATTGATTGGCCTCAGATATTGGAGTACACAACTGGAGGAAAAACAGAGAGAGGACAGATCCATATCAATTTTATCCGGCCAAGTGATATGTTTTCATCGGAAGTGATTTGGGGAGATTAAATAGGAAAATCTAAGATTTAAAATTATTAATTAAAAATTTTTGGAGAAGGTGGTTTAATTGTGAGATCTAAAAGTTTTAAAGTTTCTAAAACAAATGGAGAGTTTTCAGGGATGAAAACTAATGGTCTAACATTTTCATAGTTAGACGATTAACTATGTAACATTTTATAGCAACATAAGTCTCAATTCAAGGAAGATGGGTGCAAGTTATCTATTTAAGAATTTAATTATTTTATGAAAGAAGTTTATTAGATGTATAAAAAATCAGTAAAACTGAAAAAAATCCATTTAAAAAGAGCTATTTAATATAAAAATGGAAAGAGAGTAAATCTTACAAAATGAGTTTTGAACTTTTCATATGAATTGTAGACCTTTGTGATATCATCCCATGGTTTTGATGCTTTTTCTAAATCTTGCGTTACAAAGCTTATTCTAAAAGAAGTCAAAATCAAATTACTTGAAAAATATATCTCAAAACATGGCATAGAAACTTTCGTAGTGATACTGCGTAGAAAGGGACACAAAACCAACGGACTTGGTTATAGAGCTCAGCAATCAATGAGAACAAATCCAACAGCCAATTGGATGTTAACTGGTGATGATAGCTAATGGGGAACATAAAAATCTAATGTGGTCTGCATATGTTAGCTCAGTTGTTCAGATATTATATGCTCCCTACCTTATGTATGTTATACGACCCTTAACAAATTAAAGAATCTTAAACGTGTCTCTTCTCTACTCTCTGGCAGGGCTTTGCCGAACAGATTTTGGCGGGGACCCCTCGGATTTGCTCTTCCCCAACCTGGTGTCGTAAAGCTCCTCATGGTTGCGCTGGCGTTGACCCAAGCTGATTAAAAGGTGATATCGACATCAACGGCACAGGCAACGACGGCAGAGATGTAGGAATCGGGTGAGGAAGAGACTTAGTGTGTGTGCCTGAGGTCACACCCACAACTCTATATATGTAGAAGTGTTTGGATTATTTCGGCTATAAGGATTAAAGAGTTTTGTTTTGAGTGGGAGCTAGAAGTTTAAAAGCATCTTAGTGCGAGTGGGAGTTTGTTGGAATTCTTGGCGCACCAAGATCCTTTTAAGATAGGATTTGAGCTCATTGAGCTAACTTTAGCTTGAATAGCTATCTAAGGCAACTAGAAGTAGTTCCCTGTAGCTCAAGTCAGCTCACTTCAGCTATAAGTAGCTCAAAGTAGCTGCACTTCAGCTCAAGTTAGCTCAAGTCAGCTCACTTCAGCTTCTAGTAGTTGAATTTAGCTAGATTCAGCTCAAGTCAGCTTACTTCAGCTATAAGTAGCTCAAAGTAGCAGGACTTCAGCTCAAGTTAGCTCAAGTTAGCTCAAGTCAACTCAAGTCAGCTCACTTCAGCTTTTGGTAGCTGAGTGTAGCAAGACTTCAGTTCACTTCAGCTGAGAGCAGCTAACTCCAGCTTTAGGTCAGCTCTAGGAGCTGGACCTTAGTTCATGGTGCTTGGTTGGAGCTCAAAGGAGCTCAATGGTGCATAAGTAGTATAGTGAGCTAGCTTTGTGCCAGCTCACCTTGCTTTTAGCTCAAAACCACCAAGAGACACATCTTTTGTGTAAAGGTATGTCTCTTCATCAAAAGAGATGACTATTGGCTAAAAGAACATGTCCTTTCATCCAAAGGAAGTGTTCCTTGAGTGAATAGACATGTATATTCGCCCATGAGGTGGTTGGGGTGGTTATTGCACCAAGAATGATGTCTTTTGACATCAAGAGACATGTATTTTCGCCCATAAGGTAGTTATGGGGTGGTTATAGGCCAAAGGAAGTGTTCCTTGGCTAAAAGACATGTATTTTCGCCCATAAGGTAGTTATGGGGTGGTTATAGGCCAAAGAAAGTGTTCCTTGGCTAAAAGACATGTATTTTCACCCATAAGGTAGTTATGGGGTGGTTATAGGCCAAAGGAAGTGTTCCTTGGCTAAAAGACATGTATTTTCGCCACCATACATGACCCTTAGCCAAAGGAAGTGTTCTTTGGCTTAAAAGACACATTTCTTGGTGTAAAGGTGTGCCTTTTGGTTATCTATAAATAGCCTTTAGTGGCTGGCCATTTGATGCACGAATTTGGCACTCAATTTGCTCCATTTTCTTGAGAGAAAATTATTCTTCTCCTATTTCCTTCAGAGGCCGAAATATTAAACACTTTTTGAGAGCATTGTGGGTGGATTTACATTGAGATTGTTCATCTCAATTCAAGCCTCAAGGTGCTCCTCCAAGATCAAGTTCTTCCTCTTTTCTTCACACATAACCAAGAAGGAAGGTACACATTCTTTCTTGATTTAGTAGCATGCTAGAATTCATTCATTATTTACATGAATGTTCTTAGTAGTATGCTAGGATTTGTTTATCACAATATGTATGTAAAACTCACATGTTATATCAAATGCATAAAATATGTTAAACTTATTAGAATAATACATGCTTATACTCATGTTGAACTCAAATGATCAAAATGCATGTGGCATGTACAAGAGTAGATAACACGTCCACACCTACTTTTTTTATAGGGGGTTGAACCCATATATATTCTTGAATATATAGATAACATATATGAGGTCTCATTTGTACATATGTTACACATTATTTGTACATATCCCTTATTTCATTTATACAACGAGTTTATATATATCTGGCATCTGACTCGTACATATATCCAATTTTTTTAAAGACATGAGATTTGATGTATTTACATTTTTTTATGCTATAAAAGGAAATATTAAAATATAAATATATATAGTTAGACTTATCTCTTTTCCGAGTATAATTAAGGATTGATGATAACCAAGTCTAGGGATGACAAAATTTAACCCAACCCTAAGACCTAACCTGACTCACTCGAACCTAAGCCCAACCTAACCAGATTTGACTAAAAAAGTCAACGACCCGAATCCAGCTGCACCTAATTCGAACCTAATTAAAGTGAAACCTTAGAAAACCCGATAAGACCTGATTTTAACTTAAATCAACATAAATGACCGAACCCTAAATGACCCGATGACTAAACCCGATAAGACCCGATTTTAACTTAAATCAACATAAAGTATATGGTTGGCAAAGACTTTAGAAAATTTATGATTTAATATATATGAATGAGTTTCTTCTATTCTATTGATCTGTTTTACGTTGTAAGGCGAACGAGTGAGAGTTTTGGTAAACGATTAGTAATACGGTGATAGAGAGATAAGAATAATTAGGTTTAAGAAATTATAGTACTCCTTTCGTCTTATATTCTTTGAAATATTTGACTTTTTCAAATAGTTTGAATTAAATTTATTCATACTACTCCATCTGTCTCAAATTTTTTACACTATTCATATTTTAACAATTAATCTATATTTTTTAATTTTCAACATTTTAATATATAAATAAAAATATTTTATACATGAATGATAAATCAAGCTTTATAGTTTTTAAATATATATTTTTTACTTTTTAATAAATAATAATATAAATAACTTCAAGTCAAATTATTCAGAAAAGTTAAATGGAGCAAAGAAAATGGGATAGAGGAAGATTAATTGTTAGAAAAAAATTAAGAAAGTATATATAACTATAGGTCTTTATTTATTATTTAATATAATCATTTTTCATTTATATACTAAAATGTTGAAAATAAAAAATCATAGATTAATTGTTAAATATTGAATGTTATAAAGAACTTGGCACAGAGAGAATATTTTATTAAAGAAATTATATATTAATATATCTTCATAAAATTTATATTATTTTTTTAATATAGTTAAATTAAATTTTAATCAAAATTAAACAAAAAAAATTGAATCGATTTAGCCATTTTGGCTTATACATCAGTGAACCGAGTGAACTCGACAATCAAGTTGAATTTGGTCTAAAACCCGATAACCCCAACCTGATTGAATCCAAATCCAAATAAACTCAGCCTGACCCAACCCAAACTCGAAATTTACTTAACTTGAAATCAACCCGAACTCAAATAACCCGACCTGGACCTAAATACATGCCAACCTGATTAAACCTGAACCTGAATAACCTGACCCAAACTTGACCCGACCCACCCAATTGCCATCCTTAACTAAGTCCAACAGCCAATAAGTCATTACAACAACGGGTAGGATGCAGTAAAAGTCCCAAATCTTTAATTTTTATTTAAAGTTGGTCCTCCAATTTCATTTCATTGCCAATTGACTCAAAATATTTATAATTAGTCTCTAGCCTTAGTCAAGACTGAATTAGCATAAAGAACCAATTTACAATTAGGAAAAATTGATAGTTTGAAAAATTTTATTAGTTGTGAAGAATTATGATGTTGATTGAATTTATAGGAAGACAATTAAAAAACACTTTAAATTAGAATTTAAAATGTTTGTGTTAGATAGTTAACTAAGTGAGAGTTATAATTCAAATTGTTTGATTTTGTCTTCTCATTATTCAATATATATCATAATTTTTTAACAATTAACAAATCATTTAAATTTTTAATTTTTCTTCGCTATAAATTTGGTTTTTTGTGCAAATACAATCTCCTTTAAGGCTAGATGTAATATGCAAGGAATTATAAAGTTTTGGAATCAATGTGCAATGAAACGGAGATTGACAACCAATTTGTAATGAAAATTAAAAGCTCGGGGTTTTTGGTGCATTTTACCCTTAAAACAACAATGCCTATCAGGAGTCCGAATATTTATTTTTGTACAACAGCTTTTTTTTTTTCCTTTATTTCTGTTTTTTTAGAGCACGAGTTAATTTAATATTGCATCCGTTTCAAATTTTTTGCTTTATTTCTTTTTTTTTTTTGTTTAAGTTTGATTTAAATTTATTTATATCTTTATTTATAATTTTTTTTAGAACAGGTTATATATATTTAGAAACTAATGATCGTTGAAAATTACTTGTTTTTTAGTAGTGTAACTTGTGACAGAGGTGTATATTTTATTTTCTTCAAAAATAAACTAATGATCTAACGCACACATATATTGAAAATAAATAAAATATATGTCAAATTGTAAAAAAAAAAATAAAAAGAAAATGACAATATCAATGAAACAATTAAAAAAGAACCTTGTCAACAATACAAAAAAAAATTGAAGGAACAGATTGGAACGCAGCATGAGCAATTATGAGGGACAAAAATTAATAGTTTAGTTTCCTACGTATTCGCACTAGCTGTCGTGTTAACTACTCTTGTTTTAACAGGATATATATGCTGTGACTCTTTTATATAGTGAGCAGCAAGTGGATTGGAAAGCTGTTCATCTCCATAATTTTGCACTCGAATAGCTTTTCTGTGCTTCTGTGCTCTAAACTCTATAGCTCGCCTCACTTAGCTTTGACAAGTTTCATCTAAATCGTACAAGCAACATGGTGGAGTATATTTCTCCCATCTCCACAATCTTGATGAAGCTTATTTCTTTTGTGGAAGAAGACATTAAAACCTTTATATCCGCAAAAGGAGAGATGAAAAAGTTGAAGTGCGATCTCGAGATCATTGGGCCTTTTATTGAGGATGCAGAAAAACGTCAATTGGGCACCGACAAAGCTCTCCGAGTTTGGCTGCGTAATCTGAAACACATATGCTACAATATAGAAGATGCTGTGGATGAGTGGAATGTCAGAATCCTCAACATGAACATGGAGCGCCAAAATGCGTCCAAGCTAAAAAAGGTACTGCTTTATATTCTTTACCCTTTTCGTCGAGTTTGTTTATATGCTAAGATCTCCCGCCGGATAAAAGCTAGAAAAGAAGAGCTAGATAAGATTGATGAGCAGACGAGACGATATATTTCTCAGTTGCAGCCATTGATGGCAATTCAAAATAATCAACTTGATCAAGCAGAGACCACCCCTAACAAGTCAAACACAGTGGTGCCTGTTAGGGAAAGCGAAAAGGATCAACTCATCACGATGTTGTTGGCCAAGAACACACAACTGGCCACACCTGTCGTTTCCATAATTGGGAAGGGAGGGATTGGCAAGTCTACTCTTGCTAAAGAAGCTTACCATGATTGTAGAGTCCAGGGGGCTTTTGATAAAAGGGTATGGGTTTGGGTCTCAAAACATTTTGACATAGCAAGAATTGCTAAAGAGATAGTTGAAGCTATTGAGGGTCAGACTCCACAGGTAACTGGCTTAACCCCATTACTGGAGAAACTTAAGAATTGTGTTGAGGGGAAAAAGGTGCTTATAGTCTTGGACAATATTTGGATAGAGCGCAGGCACAGTAATGAAACTTCCATTAGAAACACAAATGATACGAGAAGTTTAGTTCAATTGAGAAGCGATACAGATCATTGGCTTCAATTGAAGGACTCTCTCACAAGTGCTGCATCTATAAGTAAAATTTTGATAACAACTAGGAGCCGTGAAGTTGCGGAAGATCTAGAAATAGAGGAAACTAAAAGACTCTCACTGGAGCCATTATCAAAACATGAGTCAGAGAAACTTTTTAAGGCTATAGCATTTGTTGGAGGAAGAATAATAACTGAAGAGTTAAGAACAATCGGGGAAAATATAGCATCTAAATGCACTGGGTTGCCCCTCGCCATCAACTGTCTTGCAAAGCTATGTCGTAGTCGGCCAGATAGTGATTGGAAAAGAATCCTAGAAAGTGCTATGTGGAGGCAAGAGGAGGTTGAAAAAGAAGTCTTTCGCCCTTTTTGATGATAAGTTATTGTTACCTAGAACCATCTATTAGGCGTTGTCTCCTTTATTGTGCAATCTTTCCCAAAGGCAGTAATATACAAAAAGAAGAATTAATTAAGCTGTGGATGGCACAAGGCTTCCTCCAGCCAAGGGGGTTTAGAACAATGGAGGCAGTTGGTTCTGGTTATTTTAACTAACTTGAGGCGCATCACTTCTTTCAAGATTCTTTTCCTGGTGCTAAGATGCATGATATTATTCATGACTTCATTACATATCTCTCAGTGGAAGTGGAGGGATATTTCACATCGGAGGAAAAATCAACCAACGACTTAACAGTTGAGGGTAAAGAAAGAGTTCGACATTACCCACTATTGCTTAAATGTGATGAGACACCCCCTGCACAAATTTGTGATTTCAAAAGGTTACGAAGCCTCATCGTGAAATGGTAAACTGATGCTCTTGAGAAGGAGTGCAACACAATCCTCCATAAAGCATGTGACAAATCGGACCGTCTACGAGTCCTGTCATTGCCCAATCTACCATTTTCTTTAGAAGCTCACATTGGCAAACTGATGCTCTTGAGCTACCTTGACTTGAGTAGGAATCCATTACTATCAGAATTGCCCGAAGGTATTTGTGATCTGATAAACTTACAGACATTGGATATCACCAAATGTCGTTCTCTTGAGAAATTGCCTGACAGGATAGGAGATTTGACCAACTTAATCCATCTTCTTAACAAAGGCACTAGATGGCTGAAGTACATGCCGAAAGGGATAAGAAGGTTAACAAAGCTACAAACACTGAGTGAATTTGTTGTGGGCAATGGAGAAAATCCAGCATCTCTTGAAGACTTAGGGTACTTGACTAATCTTCAAGGGAAGCTGGAGATGAGAGTTCTAAGCAACGTGGGTTACAAGCAGCGTGAAGCACAACTGGGAAGGGTCAGCAAGAACATTGTTAGCTTGATTCTGCGCTTTGGCAATTCTCCCACTGACGAGAGTGTGTTTAAAGTCTTCAAGGCACCTGAAAGCCTACAAGAATTACATATACTTGGCTATGGGGGCAGAAGCCTGTCCCAACTATCCTTAAGCAAGACTCTTAAGAAGGTATTTTTTTATTATATGAGACTGGAGCAATTGCCACCCCTGGGTCAGTTACAGACCCTCGAAGACCTTAGGCTAGAAAATTTGCCCGAAGTAAGAAAGATTGGAGTTGAGGTTCTGGGAATAGAAGGAGAAGGAAATCAGGAGTTTATTGCTTTCCCACGATTTCAGATTCTCCGGATTGTTGACTTGCAGGGCTGGGAAGAGTGGGATTTTGAGATTCCAAACACCAGCAATAATAGCTCACGGACAATCTCGATCATGCCCTGCCTTCGCATTCTGGAAATAATTCGTTGCGATTCAATCACATCAGAAAGAGTCCCACCACAAATTCTTGGCTTGGAAAGCTTGGAAGCCTTTGAACTGAATGGCACAAACATCCGCCAAAATAATCGTTCAAAGGGGAAGGTATATGTAATGACCCAACCAAATTTAGTCCATTTTATTATTTTGGGTATTTAGGTTAAGGACCAATAGAAGAAAAAAATAAATATAATAATAATAAAAAATAAAAACAGCAAGGGAAGTAATAAAAAAAAAAGGGGAAAGAAAAGAAGTGGAAACACTAAAAGGGGAGGGAGAGACGGAGACAAGTTAGAAAACGAGAGAAATAAGAAATAATTAGGGTTTGGGTATTTCTCTCATAATCTTATATACCTATTGCTTTGTATTGAAAAAGTGGAACAAGAAACCATCAATCGAGGATCAAGTGAAAGCAAGCTCTGAATTTTTTCAACAAAGAAAGAATCTTTGGTGAGTAATTGTTTAGTTATTTTTTAATATATAGGCTAACTTTTCTTTAAAATTAAAGAGAGATTTAAGGAAAGGTTATGGTTGATTTATAATTTATTTCGATGATTGAAAGAGTTAATTGATTATTAGGATTATTTTGGATGAATTAGAAATAAATTTGGGGAGATTTTAGCTAGGTATGGCTGAAATCACAGAGTAACAGAAGTGCGAATCGGAGAAGACGAAGAATCGTGATTCTGGAAACAAATTGGGATAATGACAGATTAGGTCCTTAAGGTTTAGAGACGGGTTCATCGACACCTAATAGTATAAAATACTACAACTTAGTCACCAGAAGTAAAATGCTGAAGGATATGATCGGGTTAATCACAGTATCAGTCCCTAAGGCTTCTAACACAACTTCATTGGATTCTTAGATTCCAGAAGCGTTCGTTTGGGTCACTATCAGCAAATGATTTTGAGTTATTTCCTGAATTGATTATGTTTTGACATAAACTTTCACATAATTATTTTAGGCGGCTAAAGAATTATTTCAGGAGTTTGAAAGTTGCATTTTGAGGTAAGTGGCTACTACTATTCTAAAAATTAAATTGTTTTGATATTATGTATATATATATATATATATTATTCCTTCAAAGTGCTAAGTTTCTCAATTTAGTAATTTTTTTTAATATTTTGATTTAAAGTTATTTTGCATTAAATAAAATTTTAATCAGAATAAGAGTTTTCAATTACAAGTTTTATTCTGAAATTATTTTCCAAGTATTTGATTAATTTACTTGTTTATCTACTTATTCGAATTTTATCTTATTTATGCAATATATTATGTTTGATTAAATAAGCTAGGATCAGGTATGTTTTGATTGTGATGTTTTGTACTGAAATTTTATATTAATCGTAATGCTCTGAATTTCTGTTCTAACTCCGTTTTGGTGGGTGTTGGTTCTGTGCTCGTACTACTGGGAAAGTGTAGTTTTGGACCTTCCACGTAGGGTATTTTGTTCTATTCTGTTCTGCAGTGCACTATTTTTAGGCCTAGTCCTTCAGGGCGCTCGATCGTTGGCGATTCTTAGACGATTCAGGACGCACTACAGCGGTTTAAGTGTAGTCACAATGATCACTCTACCCACTCTGCTCTGAATTTCTGTTCTGCTATTCTGCTCTAAACTGCTCTGTTTTGGTTAATGATTTTATTTACAAATATTATTTGCTCAGCTCACAAAATTGTTATTTCATTGATTATGTTCTAACTATTCAAATATCTTCTGCTAAAGTTTATGTTATTATTTTTACAAGAATTATTTCCTGCTTGATCCCTATGTATTTTGTATATTGTATTTCTGTTTTCAAAATCCGCCACTTGCTGGGCATTCGTGCTCACCCCGTTTTCACCCCTTCACGCAGATAAGGAGTAGTTTAAGTTAGCTAGCGGGAGTGACTACAAGAACAGCAGCAGTTCAAGACAATTAAAAGTATTTCTTTAGTACTACTATTAGAAACTTATTTATGTTTAGAAAACTCTTTGGATTTTGGTTTCATTCTTTAGAGCTTTAATATCTTATGGATTATGTTCCAGTTTCAAGAATTGTAGTTGCTCTGTCACTTATTCTCATAAGAGAATTTTATAAGTTTGGAATTATTTGGAATATGTAGCCTTGCATGCTTAGGGAAATTATTTTCTTGAGTATGCGGCGTGTCATCGTCCCGAGACTCCTAGAGTGGGTTTGGGGGCGTGACAGAAGTGGTATCAGAGCATAGGTTTGATAATTTTGGAGACCTTAGGTTAGGGCAATGCTAGGTTTTGTTGTGCTTAGATATTAAGTATTCTTCCGTCATCTGTTGCGCTAATTCAAAATATGACTATCTTCAGTAGACATATGGCACCTAGGCGTATCACCACTCAGCATCAGGCAAATGAAGGAAATGATGACGATGTTCCTATTGCTCAGCTAGCAGGACATGGGCGAGAGGCTCTTATCCGGAGGAATGCAGCAAATCAGGCTAACCCTCCTGCACAGCCTGATGCAGCAGCTGTGGCTAATGCCTTGCTACAGCAGTTGGTTATGCAACTTGGTCAGCAAGGTCAAGCAGGTGCTCCTCTAGGTGTTGGTGTTAATGGTGGGAATGGTGAGAGGGGCCTAAATGAATTTCTGAAGTTACGACCAGACAGATTTAATGGTGAAGGTGATCCAAAGGAAGCTAGGTATTGGCTTTCAATGATGGAAGATTATTTTGATCTTCTTCAGTATAATGACAAACAGAGGGTAGGTGATGCAACTTTCGTCATGGATGGTCGAGCTAAGGATTGGTGGAAGATTGTGCAGCCTGAGAATTTGGATGGGTTCACATGGGAACAATTTAAGCAAGTTTTCAACACCGAGTTCTTCCCTGAAACCTATAGGATGCAAAAGATTGTAGAGTTCATGCAGCTAACACAGGGAGATATGACTGTAGCAGAATATGTGAAAAAGTTCACCGAGCTTTCATCTTATGCTCCAGATTTGATAGCTCAGGAGAGTTCAAAGGCAATGAAATTTGAAACGGGGCTTCGGCAACCCATTCGAAGTAGGGTTGCTCCACACAGGCTTCATACTTATCGAGAGGTGTTGGAAACTGCTACCATTGTGGAGAGGGAGCTAGGTCCTATTGTTAGGGACCAAAAGAGGAAGGATAGACTGGGGGGATCTTCAAGCAAACCATTTGGAAATGTAACAAAGAAACCAAATTTCACACCAACCGATCATGGAGTTTCTATGCGTCAAGATGTGCCAAAGTGTGACTAATGTGGGAAATTTCATTTTGGTGATTGTCACTGGAAGACTGGCGACTGTTTCCGTTGTGGGAAGAAAGACCATCTGATTGCCGATTGTAAACAGCTAGAGACCAGAAATCCCTATCGAAGTTTCCAGGCGAGGAGTAATTTACCAGTTTCAAAGAAACAAGATGAAAAAGGAGGTGCAGCAAAGTCGCACGTTCGAGGCCGGATATATGCACTTACTCAGCAAGATGCAGATAACTCTAATGCAGTTGTTTCAGGTACGGTGAAAATCAGTTCTGTTTATGCTCATGCCTTGTTTGATTCTGGTGCCAATTATTCTTTTGCATCACCAAAGTTTGCTGCTCGATTGTCATGTGTGCTGGAGCCATTAGATTTTGAACTATCTGTCGAGACCCCTTTAGGAAAGTCCGTTGTTACTAATTCTGTTTATAAAGGGTGTGCAGTCAAAATTGGGGAAAGAAATATGCCTGTGAATTTGATTAGACTGGATATAATGGACTTTAATGTGATTTTGGGGATGGACTGGTTATCAACGAACCATGCTTGGGTTGACTGCCATGAAAAGAAAGTAGTATTTCGTGTTCCTAATGAGCCAGACATCATCTTTTTCGGCAATAGGCAATGCGTCCCAATTGGTCTTATCTCTGCTATGCATGCGTGTCGGTTGTTGCGAAAGGGTTATCAGGGATATTTAGCATTCATCCGAGATACTAGCCAACCTGAATTAAAGCTGGAAGATATTCTTATTGCCAAGGAAATTCTTGATGTCTTTCCTAAGGAAATTCCTGGGGTGCCCCCTAACCGAGAGGTTGAGTTTTCCATTGATCTTGAGTTAGGGACTTGCCCAATCTTTAAGGCTCCCTACCGAATGGCACCTGCAGAGATGAAAGAGTTAAAGGTATAGCTGCAAGAGTTGCTCGATAAAGGATACATTCAACCTAGTGTTTCACCATGGGGTGCTCTTGTTTTGTTCGTGAAGAAGAAAGATGGAAGCTTGAGGCTTTGCATTGACTACCGGGAATTGAACAAGGTGACTGTCAAGAACAAGTATCCATTGCCTCGTATTGATGACTTGTTCGATCAACTACAAGGTGCACAAGTCTTTTCTAAAATTGATTTGAGGTCTGGGTATCACCAACTGAAGATTAAGGCCGAAGATATACCCAAGACTGCTTTTAGAACCAGGTATGGCCATTATGAATTTGTGGTCATGCCATTTGGTCTAACGAATGCACCAGCTATTTTTATGGACTTGATGAACCGGGTTTTCAAGCCTTATTTAGACCAATTTGTTGTTGTCTTTATCGATGATATTTTGGTCTATTCTAAAAGTCCAAAGGAGAATGAGTATCATTTGAGAATTATTTTACAAACATTAAGAGAGAAGGAGTTATATGCAAAATTTGAAAAGTGTGACTTTTGGTTGGAGAAAATTTCTTTTCTTGGACATATAATTTCAAAAGATGGAGTTTCTGTAGATCCATAGAAAGTTGAAGCAGTGGTGAATTGGGCTAGACCCTCTAATGTTGCTGAAATTCGTAGCTTTCATGGTTTAGCTGGTTATTATCGTCGGTTTGTTGAAGGATTTTCAACCTTGGCCATGCCTCTATACATGTTGGTTCGAAAGAATGCTAAGTACGAATGGACTGAAGATTGTGAGAAAAACTTCCAGGAGTTAAAGCGAAGATTAGTCACTTCACCTGTCCTTATCATCCCGTCTAGCACTGAAGGTTATGAAATTTATTGTGATGCTTCACATATTGGTTTAGGGTGTGTACTTATGCAGAATGAAAGAGTTGTTGCCTATGACTCTAGACAGTTGAAGCCATACGAGAAGAATTATCCTACGCATGACTTGGAATTAGCTGCAGTTGTCTTTGCCTTGAAGATCTGGAGACATTATCTCTATGGTGTTTCCTATAAGGTGTTTACTGATCATAAGAGTTTGCAATATATCTTCACACAGAAGGAATTGAATCTAAGGCAACGAAGGTGGTTGGAGTTGCTGAAAGATTATGATTTAAATATTTGCTATCACCCTGGCAAGGCAAATGTTGTTACTGATGCTTTAAGCCGTAAGTCTTCAGGCTCATTAGCTTCTTTACTTACTAATAAAAGAGCTATTCTTAATGATCTACAGAAGTTGGGGGTATAAATTATAATAGATGGTGTTAGTAGTGTGCTTGCTAACTTGATGGTCCAACCAACTTTAATTGAGAGGATCAAAATTTCTCAAATATCAGATGAAGGAATTAACATGTTGAAAGAAGAAGTTGCACAAGGGAGGCATCCAGGATTTCGTATTCATGAAGATGGATTTCTAAAGTTTGGTGCTCGGCTATGCGTCCCTAGATATGAGGCTTTAAAGGAAGAAATTATGAGAGAGGCACATAATACCCCTTACACTATGCATCCAGGTGGAACTAAAATGTACAGGGACCTACGGGAGCATTTTTGGTGGCAAGGAATGAAGAAGGAGATTGCTAATTTTGTTTCAAAGTGTAAGACTTGCCAACAAGTCAAAGCGGAACATCAAAAGCCTTCAGGACCTTTGCAGCCTCTTTCAATTCCTGAATGGAACTGGGAACACATCACTATGGATTTTGCTGTGGGACTTCCAAGGACTACCAGAGGTAATAATGCTATTTGGGTGATTGTTGATCATTTATCTAAATCCGCCTACTTTTTGCCATTCCAAGAAGGTGCAAGTTTAGAGAAGTTAGCTAAGTTGTATGTTAGAGAGATCGTCCGCCTACATGGTGCCCCATTATCTATTGTTTCAGATAGAGATTCACGGTTTATCTCAAGATTTTGGGGACAATTGCAAAAGGCCATGGGAACTCAACTCAATTTTAGCACTGCTTATCATCCTCAAACTGATGGCCAATCAGAACGAACTATTCAAATTCTTGAGGATATGCTCCGAGCTTGTGTGCTAGACTTTGGAGGTAATTGGGATGATCATTTAGCGCTTATTGAATTTGCCTATAATAACAGTCATCAGTCTAGCATTGGAATGGCACCCTATGAGGCATTGTATGGACGGAGATGCATATCACCAATATGTTGGGATGACATAGATGATCGAAAAATTTTGAGTTCAGATATAATTACAGAGATGGCAGAGAAGAATCAAATTATTGGTGATCGCTTACGGATTGCACAGAGTAGACAAAAGAGTTATGCTGATATAAGAAGACGAGTGTTGAAGTTTGAGGTTGGGGATAGCGTTTACATTAAAGTGTCACCGACAAAAGGAGTTATGAGGTTTGGAAAGCGTGGGAAATTAAGCCCAAGATATGTTGGTCCTTTTGAAATTTTAGATCGAGTTGGGAATGTCGCTTACAGAGTTGCGCTGCCGCCATCTTTATCAGGAGTGCATGATGTGTTTCATGTATCGATGCTACGTAAGCATGTGCACAACCCCGATCACATAATTCAACATCAACCGATCAACATTATGCCAGATTTGACGTATAAGGAGCGACCGGTGGATATTCTTGATCGAGAGGAGAAAGTATTGAGGAGACGTACCATCCTATTTGTGAAAGTTCGTTGGGAAAAACATTCTTTATCAGAAGCTACTTGGGAACGCAAAGAGGAGATGCGCGAGAAGTATCCATTTCTATTCATCAATGAAGGTAAGTTTCGAGGACAAAACTTATTTTAAGGGGGGAGGATGTAATGACCCAACCAAATTTAATCTATTTTATTATTTTGGGTATTTAGGTAAGGCCCAAGAGAAGAAAAAAATAAATATAATAATAAAAAAAAATAAAAACAGCAAGGGAAGTAATAAAAAAAAGGGGAAGAAAAGAAGTGGAAACACTAAAAGGGGAGGGAGAGACGGAGACAAGTTAGAAAACGAGAGAAATAAGAAATAATTACGGTTTGGGTATTTCTCTCATAATCTTATCTACCTATTGCTTTGTATTGAAGAAGTGGAACAAGAAACCATCAATCGAGAATCAAGTGAAAGCAAGCTATGAATTTTTTTAGCAAAGGAAGAATCTTTGGTGAGTAATTGTTAGTTATTTTTTAATACATAGGCTAGCTTTTCTTTGAAATTAAAGAGAGATTTAAGGAAAGGTTATGGTTGATTTATAATTTATTTCGATGATTGAAAGGCTTAATTGATTATTAGGATTGTTTTGGATGAATTAGAAATAAATTTGGGGAGATTTTGGCCGGGTATGGTTGAAATCACAGAGTAACAGAAGTCCGAATCGGAGAAGACGAAGAATCGCGATTCTGGAAACAAATTGGGATAATGATAGATTATGTCCTTAAGGTTTAGATATGGGTTCATCGACACCTAATAGTCTAAAATGCTACAACTTAGTCACCAGAAGTAAAATGCTGAAGGATATGATCGGATTAATCACAGTATCAGTCCCTAAGGCTTCTAACACTACTTCATTGGATTCTTAGATTCCAGAAGCGTTCGTTTGGGTCACTGTCAGCAAATGATTTTGAGTTATTTCCTGAATTGATTATGTTTTGACATAAACTTTCACATAATTATTTTAGGCGGCTAAAGAATTATTTCAGGAGTTTGAAAGTTGCATTTTGAGGTAAGTGGCTACTACTATTCTAAAAATTAAATTGTTTTGATATTATGTATATATATATATATATTATTCATTCAAAGTGCTAAGTTTCCCAATTTAGTAATTTTTTTAATATTTCGATTTAAAGTTATTTTGCATTAAATAAATTTTTAATCAGAATAAGAGTTTTCAATTACAAGTTTTTATTCTGAAATTGTTTCTAAGTATTTGATTAATTTACTTGTTTATCTACTTATTCGAATTTTATCTTATTTATGCAATATATTATGTTTGATTAAATAAGCTGGGATCAGGTATGTTTCGATTATGATGTTTTGTACTGAAATTTTATATTAATCGTAATGCTCTGAATTTCTGTTCTGGCTCCGTTTTGGTGGGTGTTGGTTCTGTGCCCATACTACTGGGAAAGTGTAGTGTTGGACCCTCCACGTAGGGTATTTTGTTCTGTTTTGTTCCGCAGTGCATTGTTTTTAGGACTAGTCCTTTAGGGCGCTCGATTGTTGGCGATTCTTAGACAATTCTGGACGCACTATAGCGGTTTAAGTGTAGTCACAATGATCACCCCACCCACTCTGCTCTGAATTTCTGTTCTGCTATTCTGCTCTGAACTGCTCTATTTTGGTTAATGATTTTATTTACAAATATTATTTGCTTAGCTCACAAAATTGTTATTTCATTGATTATGTTCTGACTATTCAAATATCTTATGCTAAAGTTTATGTTATTATTTTTACAAGAATTGTTTTCTACTTGATCCCTATGTATTTTGTATATTGTATTTCTGTTTTCAAAATCCGCCACTTGCTGGGTATTCGTGCTCATCCCGTTTTCACCCCTTCACACAGATCAGGAGTAGTTCAAGTTAGCTAGCGGGAGCGACTACAAGATCAACAGCAGTTCAAGACAATTAAAAGTATTTCGTTAGTACTACTATTAGAAACTTATTTATGTTTAGAAAACTCTTTGGATTTTGGTTTCATTCTTTAGAGCTTTAATATCTTATGGATTATGTTTCAGTTTCAAGAATTGTAGTTGCTCTGTCACTTATTCCCATAAGAGAATTTTATAAGTTTGGAATTATTTGGAATATGTAGCCTTGCATGCTTAGGGAAATTATTTTCTTGAGAATGCGGCGTGTCATCATCCTGAGACTCCTAGGGTGGGTTTGGGGGCGTGA
Organism: Aquilaria yunnanensis; assembly: GCA_039654915.1. Classification (NCBI taxonomy): domain Eukaryota; kingdom Viridiplantae; phylum Streptophyta; class Magnoliopsida; order Malvales; family Thymelaeaceae; genus Aquilaria; species Aquilaria yunnanensis. Next base: position 97,015,096 of record CM077598.1, on the reverse strand, counting down.
CAGTATATATGCATGCCCTGCTGCTTATTTGTGAGACTAATAGTAAAGAATTTCATCAACAGAATGTAACTTAACAACTTTTTTCTTTTCCTCCTTGCCCGTCAGTGCTGTTACTTTGGGTGCAATCACACGCTTGATAGTTGATCATAGGCAGAGCAACTGGTATGCGACTTCATTATTATTAATCTTGTTGTTGCTCTTGCACTTTCAGTCATTAATTTTGATAATGAATGAAACGAGTTTCCTTGCTGACCAGAGAAAAAACAAGAGTAGCAGCACAAGAAGTTCTTGGGGTCTCGCTCCGATGGTAGTTCAGTGGAGGCGAGCTTCGCGACACAGTGAGCAGTCGGGAAGGCGGAAGCTAAGGCGGCGGAAGCAGTAGCGACAGGGAGAGGGGAAGTAGAAGAGCCATTGCAGCAGCACGCGGTGCAACGCGGGTTATTCTGGGCATCGATGCGGGGGTGGGACATGTCGGCGGCCAAATTGTTGAGCGGAGAATCTCCGATTCCGAGCGGCAATTCATGATCTTGTTCACCCATTTTTAAGAGATTTCTCAAATTGATCTGACTCCTGGGAATTTTGGGTGGAATCAGAAGCATGAGAAGGTTTCATATCGAGGTTTTAGGAATAGGAATTCGATTGAATTCGGAAGCCGGTGACTCAGGCGCCAAATTAAGGGAGATGTAGCTTTAACGGTTACCTGCGGACACTTCGCGCGCTGGAGGGTCTCGGAATGATGCAAATCCAAGGTTGGGGGCCAAATAGGGAAGCCGATAAAAGCTTGAGGGCATCCGTTTGAAATCAGTGAAAGCTATCCAAATTATTAGGAATGCTTTGAAAAGTTGGGGTTTTTAACAAATTACTAAAGTACACTTCCTATGGGTTCATTACTTGTCTTGGTTAGTTGGCAAACTTAATTTAGTGATTTGGTTCTCTATGCTTATTGGTGAAGTCACCTATTTGAATTCTTGTTTCCCTAAGTGAGTGAATTTGACATTACAAATACTAAGTGAATTTGTTGTGGGCAATGGAGAAAATGCAGCAGCATGTCTTGAAGACTTACATTACCTAACTAATCTTCAGGGGGAGCTGAAGATAAGAGGACTAAGCTACGTGGATGACGAGTAGGCCGAAGCTTGATTATGGACTTTGACCATTCTCCAAAGAGTGTGGTTAAAGTCTTCAAGGCACTGGATTAAATTTCATGAATGATTTCTATAATCTTTAGTTATTATTTTTTTTTAGTCCATAACCTATTGAATGTTTTGTTCTAGTCCTAAATCTATTAAAAATGTTTCATTTTAATCCTAAATCTATTGAAAATATTTCATTTTGATTTTACTTTGATGAAATTTGTTAATTCAAAGTATTTTTCTAATAACAACTTTTTAGATCATAATTTAAACTATTCAGTAACTGTCTTACAATAAATTTAATATGTATAATAATTTTTTTATAGTTAATGAAAAATTCAAACCATATTTTTTATCTCTCTGTAAATTAAACTAACTTCATTGAGAAAAGAAAAAACTACTAATTTAAATTTTCTATTTACTGTAAAAAAATATTAAACTGTTTAAATTTACTGGAAGACAGTTACTGAATTTTTAAATTAGAATTTCAAAAGTTTATGTCAGATAATTATCCTGAGTTAATGAATTTCATCTGGTAAGGGACCAAAATGAAACAATTTTCATAGGTTTAAGGCCAGAATAGAACTTTCAATAGATTAGGGACTAAAAGAAAATAATGACTAAAGGTTAGGAACCATTTATGAATTTACTCAAGGGATCCGAAAGCGTACAAAAATTAAAGATAGTTGGATATCGGGGCAGAAGCTTGTCCCAACCACCCTTAAGCAATCCTCTTAAGGAGCTCATATTGGGATATTGTATTAGACTGGAGGAATTGCCTCACATGGCGCTTGGCTGTGTCCGTCCGGAGTTATTGCTTCCACGGATGCAAAAGTTAAGACACATATGCAGGCGATATGATTGTGTTGCTACTGCATCTCATGGTGGTTAATAAAAATGTTCAGGGTGTGTGTTTTTCATGCAATTCCAGACCTAATTGTGAGTTGTGACTGTTACATTTCAATGACTCCCTTTATGTAGTTTAATTTATGGGCTTGTAATAATATGGGTTTGTCTTCTTCTGTTCCACGCTTGTTCCTCTCCCTTCTTGGAGCAGTTCAAGCTTTTTGTTCGTATTGCTATGATTAATGCTCATGTCAGATCTCAGTTGCTCTCTTCATGAGATTGTCTTTTAATCATTAACACCACTATATGTTTCTGCTTGTAAACTTAAAACAGATTTTGTGCAGGGAACGAAGACAGCAGTAAGTTCTCAGAGATATATATGGACCAACAGCAATGTGAAAAGCAGTTCTGAAACATATGGCAACCCATGAGCTTGGAGCAAGCTTAGTTGACTACTAAAAGGCTTCGCCAATAACTTGGAGCTTGCCTACTTGAAACGGCTTCATTTCAAGTTAATCATGATGTGCACCAGCAACTGCAAGCTGGTTTCCCTCAATCCGGATGCAGTGTAAACCTGCAACACCTTCAGCACAAACCTACATAAACTTGCATGCTACCAACTGTCTTATGTTACTAATAGCTTATAAGTGTTGCAGGGAAACAATGTCGATGTCCAAACATTACTTCGTAACAGAAAGGTACCGACATAGGACATGAAAATCAGTATTTGACTGTTGTTTGATTATTATTTATTCTAACTACCAGGTTTCAACTAACTCCAACTACCAATTACCTAAATTAAGCGAATGCATTACTTCGATAACATTCACCCTGTTTTTTCTCTTATACCCATGTCCTATGGATCCTTCTATTCTTTTTGTATGTCACTGCTAAATTTATTCCTCATACCCATATTTATTACCATTTTAATTATATTATTCTTACAATCTACTATATATATATATATATATAAAACATGATACACTTAAGGAATAAAGAGGCTTTTCACTTAAGAGATGTAATATAGAGCTGACAAATGGCAAATTTGACAAATATAGTAAGAAAATTAATATTTTTTACACTTATTTACCAAAACTACCCCTAAAGCAAATCTTGTTACCATGTAAGGTAATTCCTCTTTTACTTTGGATGCATTAGGAAAACATTTTCAATTATTTAGGGAAGTATTGATAGGTCAATTTTTTTAGAAAAGTCAATATCTTTAACATAGATAATATTTTTTATTGATTTGTGCAAATTTCAATAATTTCCTTTGCTTATTAAAAAGTATATCTGAATTCGATTTTTTTTCTGTTTCTTGCCCAACACCGATCAGGGAATTAAAAAAAATATATTCCCATTTTCTTGATTTATTTTATGCAAATTTCTATAATTTTCTTTGATTATTAAAATACATCCAAATTTTATTATCATCAAAATACTACGTAAAATGAAAACAACGCATATATTGACACAAAACAATGAAAACATATGTATATCTTCTTGTCAAGCCTACAAACTACATATTCTTCTTCATGAAATAGAATAAGAATATGTTTGACAAATTAGAAATCAAATTAATTAACTAATTTAACATATCAAAATTTTAGTCCAATCAACATTTAATTCCAACGTTAAATATATCAATTTATTTTACCAAAATTAAAAAAAAAATATTAACACTTACCAACTAAGTTATAACCATTTTCTACTATATAATAAGGGGTTATTTCTTTTTTTCTCTCTCCCATTTCCTCTCATTCACATTTCTCTACCTTAAATTCGTCACTATTCCTCCTTATTGTTTTTTCCTCTAGCCGCCATAAAAAATGCCCATCAACCAATTTTTCATCATGGATATGCATTTTGTTTTAGTATGATGGTTTTCTTATGGTGCTAGCTGTAGTAATCAATTCATCAACAAACTCCTCTGATGCGAAAACTGCTATACCGTGATGATGTTGTCATGTTCCATAATGGACTTGGGTGGGTCGATAATGGACAGTTGAAGCCAAGAGGAGTAGGGTAGTGGTGAATACCCACATCTAGGAATTTTGTATTAGATCGTACTCATAGGATCCAACATGTCTACAAATAAGTTTGCATTGGATAGGTCTAACATGATTTTACCTGGTATATTATTTTTTGTTAAGTTTTTCGTTGTGATGTAAATGTTTGCTTGAAGTTAGTCTTAGATGTATGGTGGGTACCACCTTTTCCCTATAATGACCATGGACGATCAGACGGAGTGCCAAGCTGCCGTGTTTGATCTTTGTTGCCTTAAACTAATTTTCTTGAAGTTTCTCTCCAAGTATGTTGTGGCCAATGCTCTTATTGCAATAGTATAGTTTTCCTATTAAGTTAAATGATATGTTCATGGCCTAGATTTTAATACTCTGTTTAGCTTTTTTTTTCTTATTTTAAGAGTTTGAGGAAGAGTTCTATAACTTTTGTTGTGTTTCTAATAAATTTTTAGATACTACTAACACAAAACAAATGTTGGTTTTGCTCATAATATTCAAAATATGCCTTAGAATATAGATTATTTGAAGATTTATTGTAAACCATATATATGCACCATTCCTTTTGTCTCCAAATTGTGAATTGATTGCTTTTTTACAATGCATCAGGTGCTTTTCTTTTTCACACTGTTATCATTGTTGTTTTTGCACCATTAACTCAATTTATTTATTTTTAAGAACTATCAATTTAGCTCTGATCTAAGTTTATGTTTGAGTTGTGTAGGAACAAGATTTAAGTGCTACTATCATACATATCCTTTTATATATGCAATGAAAATTGAATGATTGATGAAAATTTTCAACTTGAGCATAAGTTAGAGGCTACCAAATTGTTTTGAATTAAGGGGGCCAGACTTTGTTTTGAAAATATTTAAAAAATAATACATTTCCATTATATATATAAGAGATTTATTTTTTATTTTTATTTAGAATTAATATCATTTGAAAGCTACTATACTATTTATCTAACATTCACTTAAGTCACGTATTTTTCAAAAAAATATTTTGAAGAACTTTTTCCATACCCAACTTTAAAAGAAATAAATATCAATAAAAAATGTCTTTTGTGAAAAAAAAATTTTAGTTTATATTTATAAGATTTTTCTTCCATCATCTCCATTTGCAAAGTTTGAGTTCAAAATTAAAATTTCAATGTGTAATTATTATTACCCATACTTATATTCATTTTCTTTATTTTTAAGAAATATTGGATATTTATCAACCATTACATTGTTTATGAAAATAGTTTTACATTTTATAGGAATATGGTTTTAAATTTGGCCTCCATCAGTTTGGCGGCATGCATGGTCAACGAATTTAAGTAAAGATGCATTAGAAAATATTCTATATGATGCAAATACCCTAATTATTATAGCCTAATGGCGTGACACATTATATTTGCCTTCATAAATGATAAAATTTCCTTCATTTTAAAATAATCTTTCTATAACAGTTAAATATATATACTTTTCTGGAACTTAATTCAATTTAGGATCTTGTAGTAACGCCAGGTATATAAACTAGTTATATATATATAAAGCAAGTTACACTTAAGGAGAAATAAGACTTTTCACTTAATAGAATAAACTATAACTTGACATGTGGCATTTTTTATATGTAAGGAAAGAAAATTTGATCTTTTACAACTTCATACCAATTTTAGCCCCTAGATGTTCAAGCCCCTAAACCATCGCCCCTTACAAGGAATTAAATTAATGACCAAAACTATTGACGATCTGCTCATGAAAATAGTTGACTTACTATGCATATAAAATGAAATCGAATAAATTACACAATTTAAGCCTTAAAACTATCTATAACAAATGAAATTGAATGAGTTTGGCTCATTGATGAGATTGACTCTTTTTGAACGTAACTTCCCTTTTGCAAGATGGTCAATTTTTTTAGGCCCTATTTCTCTATTTATCCAGTTTCTTCCTTTGGTTAAAACGCGTTTGCAATCCCTCAATTTCTAATCCTTCTCATTTTAGTCTCTGATTTCGGTCCATGTGGTGTTTTGGTCCCCAAACTTAATAACTACTTAACTTGAATGTTTCTACTTGCTCTCTTAGTCCCCAAAATTTTTTCAATTGTTTTTTTATGTATTACCTTCTAGAGCAAAATATTGGAAATTGTGATATATTTGTTTTTGAGTTAAACCATTTTTTTAAACTTTTATTAAGTCAATTGTTAAAACCTTAATATCTAAAGTTTTTCATTTTCCTTTCTTCATACTCAAACTTTTTGGCCAATTTTTCCCTTTTCTTTTCTTTTTATCTTTATTAAGTTAATGATTGAACCTTTGCTTAATTAACATAAATTAAACATAATATTATGTTTCAATCATATCTTTTCATTATTGATAATTGAGATTTTCAGAATGAGTTATTTACATTAAAAGTTCTATGATTCAATAAAGTACTTTGGTCCATAATTGCTAAAATTGAAGATGAATTTTTCTAAATAATTTTCTAAAAAATATTAAAAATTGGAATTTGAGTTAATAAGAGATGAAATTTTTTAGTGTGGCAACATCGGGTTTTCGGGAGTCGCCACCAATCTGTTTTCTTAGGTCGATTGGTCACCTTATAATTGGTCTGCGAGAGTTCGGGGATCGGGAGTACGGTTACGTTAAAACAACTTTATTAAAACGCCCAAAAATTGGCACCTTAGTTGATTTTAATTTTGTTTTGCTTTGCTTTTAAATAATTTTCAGTTAATTTTCAAAATTAGAAATTTTAACTGGATTAGTCGAAATGTGGATTTTTTAATTAATTAATTTGTATGAAATTTTATACTTCCGAACCATGGACTCTGCCGAGTCATTTGGACACGAAAGATTTTGATTCCGAACCATGGACTCTGCCGAGTCATTTGGACACGGAATTCGACGAAATTTTAAAGAATTTAATCCATATCGTAAATATGGATTTTTACCTTTTTATTTAATTTATTTAAAATTTTTGATATTTTCCAAACTGTAGATCCTACCGGATCATCCGGATATGGAAATTAATTTAAAGTTAATTATTTAATTATTATTTTATGGAATTAATTATTAGTTTAACTTATAAGTCTTTTTTTATTAAATTTGTTAATGATTTTAAAAAAAATCTTTCTTTTTTATATCTTATTATTCTTTTCTTTCTTTTCTTTATCTTTTTTATTTTTATCTTTCTCTTATCTCTCTTTTCTTTTTCTTATCTGATTTTTCTTGTTTAATGAAGGATGTTTATTATTTAAAGAATTACTCAATTTATAAAAAATTTAAAAAATAATTAATTTTTATTTAACAAGAAGTTAATTTAAAGGAATTAAAGAGTTTAAAAATAAAAAAATCTTTGATCATGGTACGGGGCGTTGTTACTCAGCCAGACCCTCTTCACCAGGTGAAGCAGCTCAAAAGCGGGCACGAGACAGTTTCCAGCCAATATACCATGAACTAAAAAATTCTCTCTTTTTTTTTGACTTAACAACATGGTTCAGATTTATTTTACATATATATTTTTTATGGCTAATTTCTTTAAATGAAATGAGTTTAACCATAAAATAAAGAAAAATTAAATAACAATAAATAAAGTGGAGGTTTTCTTCTCTTTTTATTTTTTTTATTTTTATTTTTTTTGTTTTGAACATTCATTAAAAAAAGAGATGCATAAATTAAATAACACGAGCAAATAGATAAAGGGAAAACACATAAAGTAAACAAAAGAATATCAAAAGATGATATATAAATAACTAAAGTGGGGCTTTTCGGCCATCCACTTTTTTTTTAAAATAATAATAGGAGGCATAACCTTCCATTATAACAATAATAATAATAATAATAATAATAATAATAATAATAATAATAATAATAATAATTAAAGTTAGTTATTAATAAAGTTAGTAAAGTTAGTTGTTAGTATAACAAATATTAAATGGTTAGTGACAACAATAATAATAAAAGTTAGCGGTCAGTACAGTTAATTGTTAGTATAGCAAAAATTAAATGGTTAGTGATGTTAGTTGAGTTAGTAATTAGTTTATGCAAAAATTAAATAGTTAGTAATCTGAATAGAATAATAATAATAATAACAATAATAATAATAATAATAATAAACATATAAAGATTATTGTTAGTTCTGTAGAAATAAGAAAGGTTAGTGACTTGTATAAATAAAAAATGGAGAATAAGAGAAGAATTGTACTGAGATTCTGAATCGACTTTTAATCGAGTTGAGGATTCGCGAACGGAATATTTTTTTTTTTTAAATAATTTCAATTAATATCCAAGCCATAGATTCTAACCGAATCATCTGGTCATGGAATTTAATTTAAATTTAATTTATTATTAGCTATTTAATTAATTATTAAATGGCACAGGTAGACTGAATATTTCCTAGGTGTGATTTTTATTATGTCAAACTAATTTTAGATTAATTTAAAAAAAAGTTTATCTAATCTAATCATATAATTATGCTTAACATTAATTCTTCAGTTAATTTACACATTTAATTATTTGAGCAAACGAAAAGACAATAAAAGGAAAACAATGCGCGAATTGTAAATCAAAACAAACCCAAAGTTCAGATGAATAAATCAAATAAATCCAAGGACAAATTATTTATTAAAATTACCTATTTAACTTAATCATATAATTAAGCTTAATGACAATTTCTAAGTTAGTTTATGCGTTTAATCATTCGAACAAACAACACACAAAATAAAGAACATAAGTAAATCAGAGATCAAGTTGTGCATCAAAACAAACTTAAAGTTTCAAATGAGCAAATCAGATAAATCCGAAGACAAATTATTTATTTAAATTATTTATATAAGCTAATCATATAGTTAAACTTAATGTTAATTGCTAAGTGAATTTTACACCTTTAATTAACTGAATAAACAAAAACATAAAAAAGGAAAATAAACAACAGTGACTAAATTGTAAGTCAAAACAAACTTAAAGTCTCAGATAAATCAAATAAATTTAGGGATTTAACTAGGATTAAGCCAAAATTATAGACTTTCGGGTCAGATTCGGATCAACAACAGATCGATTTGCGAGTTGGGTTTCATTATTTAATTTTAATTTTTGTTTACTTTAAACAATTTTAAATAAAATCCAAACCATAGATTCTAACCGAATCATCTGGATATGGATTTTGTAATTTATTAATATCCTAAATTCATCCTTGAATTTTCATTAAAATCTGCTCAGAATTGAATCTCGTAAATATGACCCCTTTTTTTTTAATACATTATGTAAGCATGAGTTTTAAATTTATGCTAACTATTAAAATTAAAATCAAATAAATAGGTAAAAATTTGACCTAACCTAAAATTGCAATTTTATGTAATATTGATCACAGACTAATTCATGATTCTCGAAATAATAAACCAACAACCCAAAAAAAAGAAATAAAAACATAAAATAATACTGTCAGTGATGAATATGCAAAACAGGAGAACATTAGTGACTTAAATGAATAAAAACAAAGAGAATCAAGGGTTAAATGAGAATTTTACCCAAAAATTTGATTGAGTCAAGAAACAAACGCGAGTCGCGACTGGCGGGCCTTCTTCTCCGGCGTATAATCATTCTCGACAGTGAAGAATTTCCTGACATACTCGACGCTCTTGTTCTCGATCCTCTTGGCGATCATTTGGTTGAGCAGCTCGAGAAGGTCCTTGATTTTGAGGTAGTTGGCGGTGCACGATTGGATTTTTTTGCTATTTAATTTAATTTTATTTTTATTTTTATTTTTTTTAAATAATTTCAATTAATATCCAAGCCATGGATTCTAACCGAATCATCTGGACATGGATAGATGATCCATCTTAGGACGGATTTCTAATAAATTTAAATATTAATTAACCAATAATTTGATACAGATTAATATATTACAAAAATAAAAATTAAACTATTCTAAAATCCAATAAATATACATGAATATACATATCAAATCAAAATCCTATATTATTTTCCATGTCAATTCAATGATCAAATTTTATGTAAGGTCAAACCAATATTAATAAAGAAAACAAAGAAAAGTATGAATAATGAAAATCTTGCTGATGGGGGTTAATCTGCAACATAGAATATGTTAGTGACTTAAACGAACAAAACAAAGAAAGCTAAGGACTGAACAAGGATTTTACCAAAAAAATAAATAAAAAGTCTTTGACTTTGGTCAACAATTTAAAAACGCGTCTTCTTCCTCGTGCAGCAAAGGTCTTCTTCCTCGTGCAGCAAAGGAGCACAGCAGCAGGGGAGGCGAGGCGCGACGAGGCGAGCCAGGGGGCGGGCGCTGGCGCTGTGCTCGGAGGAAAGAACGACGGCTGACGGAGTGGGAGAGTCGCGAGAGCAGAGACCGACGGCGTGCGAGCGCGGCAGAGGACGACGCGAGGCGACTGGCGCAACGGCAGGGAGGTGCGATGAGGAGGCTGGCGGCGTTAGCGGGAGGAGAACGGCAGGGGAGACGCGACGGTGAAGGGAGAACAGGAGGGCGACGCGGTGGTGCTCGGCGACGAGCTGGGCAGGCGACACGGTGGCTGGCGCGTCGTCGGTGGCCGGTGGGGCTGGCGCGACGGTGGGGAGCACCGCTGGGCGCAGGTCAGCAGGGGAGATGAGAGAGAGAGAGGAACAGCTGTAGGTCGAGAGAGAGAGAGAGAGAGCGTTGTTGCGAGAGGGAGAGAGAGAAAGATAGAAACAGAGAGGGAGAGAGTTGTTGCCAGATTGAGAGTGAGAGAGTCGGGGGAGCAGAGGGGATCAGAGAGAGTTGTGTCTGGGGTGTCGAGGGGAGCAAGCTGTCTCTCCCTTCTCTCATGTTGCCAGAGAAAGAGAGATAAGAGTTCGTGAGAGGGAGAGAAGATAAGATTAGAGATAAGGGGGCGAGAGAAGATAAGGGATAAGGGGAGGGGGAGCCTCTGTCGGCCACCCTCCCCATTTTTTATTATTATTTTTATTTTTTTTCTTTTTTTCTTTTTAATTAATTAATTAATTAATAATTTTTAATTTTGATTAACTTAGATTTAATTTATTATTATTATTATTTTCTTCTTCTTCCCCTTTTTTTTTTTAACATACAAACTAAAAAAGAACGCCCCTAAAATAATATTGCCATTATTACTATTATTATTTTTTTAATTAAGTAATCAATTAATTAACTAATTCAATAATTTTTTTTTAATTTTTAATTTAATTAATTTTTTTTATTTTTAAGCCGGACGAAATTGGGTGTCAACAGCTGCCCCCCTTTGCATGCTTCATGGGACATGATGTATGCAAAGTTAGTTACCAAATTTCATCCAGCTTAGCTAGGCATTGAAAACCTTCTCGCCGCCTAAACTCTGAGGTTTAAGGAAAGATCCTTAGAACCTCTAACGATAGAAAAGGTTCTATCGTTGTAAGTTGGACTGAAAGATTGATTGTTTGTTTGAGGTTCAGGAAAGGTCCTTAGAACCTCTAACGATAGGAAAGGTTCTATCGTTGTAAGATGGACTGAATGATTGATTGTTTGTTTGAGGTTAAGGAAAGGTCCTTAGAACCTCTAACGATAGGAAAGGTTCTATCGTTGTAAGATGGACTGAATGATTGATTGTTTGTTTGAGGTTTAAGGAAAGGTCCTTAGAACCTCTAACGATAGGAAAGGTTCTATCGTTGTAAGATGGACTGAATGATTGATTGTTTGTTTGAGGTTTAAGGAAAGGTCCTCAGAACCTCTAACGATAGGAAAGGTTCTATCGTTGTAAGATGGACTGAATGATTGATTGTTTGTTTGAGGTTTAAGGAAAGGTCCTTAGAACCTCTAACGATAGGAAAGGTTCTATCGTTGTAAGATGGACTGAATGATTGATTATTTGAGGTTAAGGAACTCTCCTTAGAACCTCGACGATAGGAAAGGTTCTATCGTTGAAAGTTTGAGGTTAAGGGCCCTACCTTAGAACCTCTGCGATAAGAACTCTCTTATCGTTTAAGAAAAATTGATGATTGATTGTTTGAGGTTTAAGGAACTCTCCTTAGAACCTTAACGATAGGAACTCTCCTATCGTTGCAAGTTTGAGGTTAAGGGCCCTACCTTAGAACCTTTGCGATAAGAACTCTCTTATCGTTTGAAGAAAAATTGATGATTGATTGTTTGAGGTTTAAGGAACTTTCCTTAGAACCTCAACGATAGGAACTCTCCTATCGTTGCAAGTTTGAGGTTAAGGGCCCTACCTTAGAACCTCTACGATAAGAACTCTCTTATCGTTTAAGAAAAATTGATGATTGATTGTTTGAGGTTTAAGGAACTCTCCTTAGAACCTCGACGATAGGAACTCTTCTATCGTTGAAAGTTTGAGGTTAAGGGCCCTACCTTAGAACCTCTGCGATAAGAATTCTCTTATCGTTTGAAGAAAAATTGATGATTGAGGTTAAGGGTCCTACCTTAGAACCTCGATGATAGGAACTCTCCTATCGTTTGAAGGAAAATTGATGATTTTGAGGTTAAGGGTCCTACCTTAGAACCTCGATGATAGGAACTCTCCTATCGTTTGGAGGAAAATTGATGATTTTGAGGTTAAGGGTCCTACCTTAGAACCTCGACGATAGGAACTCTCCTATCGTTTGAAGGAAAATTGTTTGTTTTGAGGTTAAGGGTCCTACCTTAGAACCTCGACGATAGGAACTCTCCTATCGTTTTGAAGGAAAATTGATGATTTTGAGGTTAAGGGTCCTACCTTAGAACCTCGACGATAGGAACTCTCCTATCATTTAAAGGAAAATTGATTGTTTTGAGGTTAAGGGTCCTACCTTAGAACCTCAACGATAGGAACTCTCCTATCGTTTGAAGGAAAATTGATGGATGTCGAGGTAAAGGTTCCATCCTTAAAACCTCGAATTGATTGATTGATCTCGAGGCAAAGGTTCCATCCTTAAAACCTCGGATTGATTGATTGATTTCGAGGCAAAGGTTCCATCCTTAAAACCCCGATGATGAAAATTGATTTTGAGGCAAAGGTTTCATCCTTAAAACCTCAGATTGATTGATTGATGTCGAGGCAAAGGTTTCATCCTTAAAACCTCGGATTGATTGATTGATGTCGAGGCAAAGGTTCCATCCTTAAAACCTCGGATTGATAATTGATCTCGAGGCAAAGGTTCCATCCTTAAAACCCCGGATTGATTGATTGATCTCGAGGCAAAGGTTCTATTCTTAAAACCTCGGATTGATTGATTGATGTCGAGGCAAAGGTTTCATCCTTAAAACCTCAGATTGATTGGTTGATTTCGAGGCAAAGGTTCCATCCTTAAAACCTCGGATTGATTGATTGATGTCGAGGTAAAGGTTCCATCCTTAAAGCCTCGAATTGATTGATTGATGTCGAGGCAAAGGTTCCATCCTTAAAACCTCGGATTGATTGATTGATGTCGAGGTAAAGGCTCCATCCTTAAAACCTCGAATTGATTGATTGATCTCGAGGCAAAGGTTCCATCCTTAAAACCTCGGATTGATGAAAATTGATTATTTTCGAGGCAAAGGTTCCATCCTTAAAACCCCGATGATGAAAATTGATTATTTTCGAGACAAAGGTTCCATCCTTAAAATCCCGACGATGAAAATTGATTATTTTCGAGGCAAAGGTTCCATCCTTAAAACCCCGATGATGAAAATTGATTGTTCTTCGAGGCAAAGGTTTCATCCTTAAAACCCCGATGATGAAAATTGATTGTTTTCGAGGCAAAGGTTCCATCCTTAAAACCCCGATGAAAATTGATTGTTTTCGAGGCAAAGGTTCCATCCTTAAAACGCCGATGATGAAAATTGATTATTTTCGAGGCAAAGGTTCCATCCTTAAAACCCCGATGGTGAAAATTGATTATTTTCGAGGCAAAGGTTCCATCCTTAAAACCCCGATGAAAATTGATTGTTTTCGAGGCAAAGGTTCCATCCTTAAAACCCCGATGATGAAAATTGATTGTTTTCGAGGCAAAGGTTCCATCCTTAAAACCCCGATGATGAAAATTGATTATGATTGTGGAGAAAAACTCTTTCCTCCTTTTTAAGTACCTCAGACAATCGAAGTTGAAATGTTCTATTCGGAAGTGTGAATTTTCATAATAGGTGAGTGCAGAAATTTATACTTCGATAAGATGAGTGAATCTTGATGATAACAATAATACTAACAAATTATGTAGAGGGAACGGATGTTTGGAATCAATATCCAAGGTTCATATAATATTTTCTTCAGTAAATATAGATTCCCTTGTGAGATATGTCATCCAAATAAGGTTAAAGCTTAACTACCCCAAAATGTTATGCCTAGTAGACCTAGTAGGATGCGTCTCAAGAGTAATAAAAATTACTCTTTACTCAGTCATTCCAACCTAAAGGCATTGCCCTATGGTTTTAATATCAGCATGGACGAAACTATCTTATATATAAAAAAAGAAATTCCCTGAAAAGAAAAACTGAAACGCGAAAGAAAATGCTGATAATAAAACTAAAGGACAAGAAAAACGGATCAGATCGCTTCTTTCTTCCACAATACTTCAACAGGGTGAGTAGAGGACCATTATGGGAGTGAACTGGTCGGGAAAGACTGTCGTGTCCAGTCTATCTGAATCATTGCTGGATCTGATTCAGGAACAAAAGCTTGTATTTTATCTAGCAATTCTTCAGCAGTTGTTGCGGATATTATAATTCGCCGTGCCACTTTTGATATGAAATTCTTCTGCATAGCATAATCCATAAAAGCTATCAGACCTGTAAAGAAATTGTTAACATTCAATAGCCCAATAGGTTTCTTATGCAAATTAAGTTGGGCCATGGAAGCAATTTGGAAGACTTCTCCTAATGTACCAAAACCGCCGGGTAAAGCGATGAAAGCATCAGCATTTAAAAGCATTTGTAGCACACGTTCTTGCAGATTTTTTACCACTAGCTCCTCTCCGATCGTGCCCCCAGAAATAAACTTCAAAGGTCCTGGGATAATGCCTAGAACTTGACTTCCTCCTAAAGATGCTGCTGATGCTACGCCTCCCATTAATCCGACACTACCTCCTCCATAAACTAAATGTATTTTACGCTCAGCTAATACTCTACCCAAATGGTTGGCTGCCTTTAAATATTCTTCATCTTTTCCAGGAAAAGCCCCAGAAAATACATAAATACTTCGAGATTTACGAGTTGAGGTTTTCTCCATTCCTATCCTTACTCTTGTGAGAAAAGAGGATATATTTATAGAGATGAAGAGAGAAGGCAATAATTTTATTTTCAAGAATGGATACATTATTGCCAGCTATTCACAGTAGTCACGAATATGACTCTGGTCAGGTATGGGTACACTATCGTTAAAAGAGGAGGAAAATTTTCAAAATAGCTGCTAGCATGTACAGTAGTCACTACTGTAGCTTACGTCAGGAGTAGGTACGTGATTGTTGGAAGAGAAGGAAAATTTCAAAAGTGGCAGCTATATACAGTAGTCCGTGTCAGGAGTGGGTACATTATTGCCAAAGGGGAGGAAAATTTCAAAAGCGACAGCTAGCACGTACAGTATCGTGACTATGGCTCATGTCAGGAGTGGATACATTATCGCCGAAAGGGGAGGAAAATTTCAAAAGCGACAGCTAGCACGTACAGTAATCGTGACTTTGGTTCATGTCAGGAATGGATACATTATCGCCGAAAGGGGAGGAAAATTTCAAAAGCGACAGCTAGCACGTACAGTAATTGTGACTTTGGTTCATGTCAGGAGTGGATACATTATTACCAAAAGGGGATGAAAATTTCAAAAGCAACAGGTAGCACGTACAGTAATCGTGACCTTGTTCCATCTTCTACTGGCTTTGCGTCCAGTAACGGCTTCAATGCTTTCTATGAATCGGTGATTTGCATCTCATCTAGCTTTTTCACAAACTGGCAAACAGGGTCGTTTAGGGTTAGATTCCCAAGACTGTAACGTTCTCGTTCTTTTTGGAGAATTATCCATAATCCAACAACCTCAAATTGCACTATTCCGCAAGAATGCGCTTCAAGGACCTCTCGGATATCTTCTAGAGATTCCTTACGCAAGCCATTCTTAATGAATCTTATTCTATCATTACGATTTCTGGTGATCACTCCTGGAGAACGACATTTATTGCCGCAAATCCACCATCCACAATTATGACAAACGCCTAGCCTCTTTGCTCTTCTTTTTTTGGCATAAGCGCTTTTACCAAAGCCGGGCATACGGGGAAAGAACGCTTCTGGAACTTCACCAGCTGAACGAACCTTAGCTTCAATTAGCCACCGCACATTATCAGGAATGCCTTTGTGCATAAATACTCTGAATCGTTCACATCTAGCTTGATAAATCTTTTTAAGAACATTTATTGGGAAGGAAGGAAAATACTTTCGTAGGGCGGAAAGAGAAGACTCCATTGATAAAGGAGGCAAAGAAAGAAATTAGTGATTGTAGGAAACGAAAATAACTAACACATATTTATAGTGATGAAAGGGATAATGTGTTAATTACACTTACAAAAGCAAGTACATTATTGTCAAAAGAAAAGACAAATGACAGCTTATATGTACAGCAATCATGACTGTGGCTCTCATCTTCCACTAGTTTATGTCTAGTAACGGCTTCAATGCCTTCTATAAGTCGGGGATTTGCTTCCCATCCAGTTTTCTCACAAACTGGCAAACAGGGTCATTAAAAGTTAGATTTCCAAGACTGTAACGATCCTATTCTTTACGGAAAGTCCACCATAAATCCATAATTTCCCATTGCACTATTTCACAAGAATGTGTTTCAAAAGTTAATAGGATATCATCCAAAGATTCCTTACGCAGGCCATTCTTGATGAATTTTCTTTTATCTTCATGATTTCTGGAGATGTATCCTAAAAAGCGACATTTAGTATTACAATTCCATCGTCCACATTTATGACAGACACCTAGCCTCTTTGCTCTTCGCTTTTTGGCATAAGCACTTTTACCAAAGCCGGGCATACGGGGAAAGAACGCTTCTGGAACTTCACCAGCTGAACGAACCTTAGCTTCAATTAGCCACCGCACATTATCAGGAATGCCTTTGTGCATAAAAACTTTGATTCTTTCACATCTAGCAAGGTAGATCTTTTTAAGGACTTTTATTGGAAGAGAAGGAAATTATTTTCGCAGGGTAGAAAGAGTAGAATCCATTGATGAGAGAAGAATTTGAGAGATGATGGAAAGGAATTAGTTATTGAAGGAAACTTAGATAACCGACTGGAAAAACATGCATTTATAGCGATGAAATGGATAACGTGTCGATTACACTTAGGAGAGCATGTACATCTGTCAAAAGAAAATGCAAACTTTTCCAAATATAACAAACTGTATGTACAGTAATTGTGACTGTGGCTCACATCTTCCACTGGTTTTACGTCCAATAACGGCATTAACGGCTTCTATGAGTCGAGGATTTGCTTCCCATCCAGTTTTCTTACAAGCTGGCAAACAGGGTCATTTACAGTCAGATTCCCGGGACTGTAACGGTTTCGTTCTTCATGAAAAATGCTCCATAAACCAAGAAGTTCACGTTGCACAGATCCACAAGAATGCGTCTCAAGAGTCAATTGGATATCATCCAACGAGTCCTTACTCAGGCCATTCTTAATGAATCGTATTTTATCTTCTCGATTATCAGAGATCATCCCTAAAGAACGACATTTAGTATTACAAGTCCACCGTCCACATTTATGGCAGACTTGTAACCTTTTCGCTCTTCGCTTTTTGGCATAAGAGCTTTTGCCTATACCAGGCATGTGAGACATAAATGCCTCTGGGATTTCACTTGCCAGACGAACCTTGGCTTCGATTAACCACCGCACATCTTCAGGGATTCCTTTGTGCATCAGAACTCTTAATCGTTCACAGCGAACTTGGTAGATCTTTTTGAGAATGTTCATTGGGAGAGAAGGAAAATATTTTCGTAAGACAGAAAGAGTAGGATCCATTTTCTAGAGGGAAGTAAAAGAAAGAAGAGAGGAAAGAATCAGTTATTATGGGCAACTGAGAGAACCGACTTGAGAGTCACGGAGTACCGTATCCGCCGTTTAACCGGAAAAGTGGATCCTACTTTATTTTGGTATCATAGATATTTCTTATCTTTGATATCTCGTAAGGCATGACATTGATCCAGTCCTTGACTATTGAATCCATTGTCCGCTTTTGACAAATTTTCAACGACAATATTTCTTGATGTCTGCCTTATCTTTGACCACAGCTATCTCTTATCTTAGATGCTGCTAAGCTGGCATCAATCTTGTCCTTCCAGGTGTAGCCACGATTATTGAATCAATTGCCAGGCTTTTGACAATATTGGCTACTTTATCCTTTTTGATATCTGCCTTATCCTTGGCTATAGCTATCTCTTATCTTGGATACTACTAGCTGACGTCAATCCTGTCCTTCCAGGTGTAGTCTCAATTATTGAATCGGTAGCCAAGCTTTTGACAATATTGTCTACCTTATCCTTGAATTCCTGATGCGGGTTGGTCCCGCATATTAGCTGTGTATCCAGTGATAGATTGGTAAGAGCTGATGTTATTGAGATCTCGGCTTATACTGCTGTAGCTGTGCCGTGGATGTGCTTCCCATTTAATTCCTGTTCTGTATGCTATGTATGCATGATATGAAATGCATGAATGCAGAGCATGTGTAACTAATGGCTTTTTTTTTTTTTTTGTATGGATCTAGTTCTTTATGTCTTTGTTTTACTGGATCCTCTTTTGTGATGGCCTTCTTGGACTATCATTGAATCTCTTTATGCTTTCCAGCTCTTGTCCATTGCCTCAAAAGCCCAACTCTTTTCAAAGTCCGTTTTCTTTGACTTGTTCTTGAATTTTGGCCTCAATTTCTTTAATGTTCGCTCGCCTCATACTTTATATCTCTTTGGGTACTCATCCCTTGTCATGGATTTCATAGCATCAAAGGCTTAACTTTCAATGTCTGTCCTTTTTCTTGTGTCTGGGCTGACACATACTTATCCCCATGTTACAATCTGAATGATTGCTCTTCCTTGAACTCATGTTTTGATCCATAAGACTTGCCCCCTTGTCTATTGAACTTCTTTGTTGGCAGTACTCCTCTTACGCTTCGTAGAGACTACTTTGCCCCCCTAAATATGGTATTTATGTTGATAAAAGGTATCACCTCGCCTTTAACAGAAGGTCGAGCATTTCTAGACCTTTGTGATGGCACTTGATTGTAAATTTCTCTTACAAGAACCACATCTTATTAAAGAAAGACTCAAGCTATCTCCTCACTTTTAAGTCTACATACATTAATGAATAATGGTTTGGCCTTAAAGAAAAACTTTCATCAATTTGCAAAGCTTGACAAAGTAATTTACGGTCTTTGTTTTTAATTAAAATATCCTGCCATTCTTCCCTTTCCAACTCGAAGACATAAACTGTGCAAGGCAATAAGGTAGAAACATGATTCACAATAATAGCCTTTTAACTGAATGAGGATGATATCGAGAGGTAAATGTTAGGTGTGAGGAAAGTTAAGTTTGAATGTTTTTTTTTTTTGTGGCAGTCTTTTAGCTGAATGAGAATGATATTAAGAGGTAAATATTAGGTCTGAGTAAAGTTAAGTTTCAGTGGTGTGAAAGAAGGGTCTTTTAATACTACTCGTGAGCAGTATTAAATAGGTTGAAACATGATTCACAAGGATAGTCTTTTAACTGAATGAGGATGTTCGGTCTGAGGAAAGTTAAGTTTAAGTGGTGTGGAAGAAGGGTATTTTAATACTACTCGTGAGCAGTATTAAATAAGGTAGAAACATGATTCATAATGATAGTCTTTTAACTGAATGAGGATGTTAGGTCTGAGGAAAGTTAAATTTAAGTGGTGTGAAAGAATGGTCTTTTAATACTACTCGTGAGCAGTATTAAATAAGGTAGAAACATGTTTTACAATGATAGTCTTTTAACTGAATGAGGATGATAAGTCTGAGGAAAGTTAAGTTTAAGTGGTTTGAAAGAAGGGTCTTTTAATACTACTCGTGAGCAAATTTGATTATGATGAAAAACTCAATAGTGATGACCTCAAACTTGCCACTCTTTCCAGAAAGTTAAACCTCATCTGTTGCCCCCCAACTATCGTGGTCTTTATGTATGCTTGGCTTGAAAGTTGCTTTTGTGTTCTAAACCGCCTTTGCAGGTTTTCAGTCTAGAATCCATAGCTCACTTTTTTTTGTTTTTTCTTTCTTTGGCTCTAACTTGAGCTTCGTTTCTTTTCTTTTTTTTTCTTTTTTTTGTTTTTGTTTTTGTTTCTTTTTTTTTTTTTTTGTGAGCTATGGTGATGACATACTTGATAACTCTCTTGAAGTGAGATGACTCAAGTGGCCTTGCTTGCTTGTGCTTGCTCTCGGTCTCTTTTTGGTTTTTGAATTTTCCCTTAATGGATTCTGATAGAAGGGATGAACTTCTTTCATTTTTTGGAATTTATGTTGCAGAGAACCGAGACCATAGCCGTCTTGAAGTGAGATGACTCAAGTGGCCTTACTTGCTCGTGTTTGCTCTCAATCTCTTTTTGTTTTGGATTTGGATTTTCCCTTGTTGTCTTTTGATGGAAGGGATGAACTTCTTTCCTCTTTTTTTTTTTTGGAGTTTGTGTTGTGGAGAGCCGAGAACTTTTTCTTGTGTTGAGCATTTGTGAGAATTTGGAGGCCACTGAATTCATTTAATAGGAGAGCTACCTTCTTTGGAAGCTAAACCAAGATTTCTTGCAAGGATGTTGATAACCGCTGCGAATTCCCTTTTGAGAGTTGAGGTGCAATATTTGAAATCATTCTTACTAGATTTGGCAGCACTTTGAAGATCATCACTAACAAATCTTCCTTATCTTTCAATTTCACCCACGAGTAGTATCATTTAGAGAGTAAAGTGTGATGGCAATAATGGGTAGTGTAATGGCAAAGAGTGAGAGATAGATGTAAAAATGGAATTTTTGGTAGAAAATGGTAGAATATGTGGATGTAAGAATGGAAATTTTAGGTAAAAAGTGGTAGAATGCACACATTACATCTTTTTGTTGTTCCAAGAAAAAGAATACCAGGTGTCCATTTAACAAAGACTACACCCTAGATTCTGGACTAAATCTAGGAGATTTTTACTATTAGATTACTTTGTCAAGCTTTCAAAGATGCAAGCTTAGTAAAAGGATTCCCTGTTATTCAAAAGTGTGTTCGAACTGTTAGATCGGATCTGACTTAGAGTCCTTCCAAAATCAATGTAATTCCAGCTCGAAATCTTCACTTTCAATTACCAATCACATCATGGCCTAGGAATTTAAACTCGACCAACTATTGGACCTTGAGTTTCAGTGCCACACAATTTTCAATTAAATGCCCGATTGAACATTTTGTATTTGGCGTTTGGGTCATTCCAACTTGGAAGAGGAGGCTACTTGATCTTTGCTACCGTTGGTATGGGTGGTAGCAGGTTTGTAACTTGTGAACATTGAATCAACTTGAGTAGCATTTCTTCCCATTGGTGTTAGTATGTGGTACTGATGAGGAAGCCTTGGAGATTACAATCTCAATAGGATATCCTTTCACTTGTAACGTGAGTGGTATTGGACCATAGGACTTGGAGATGATGTTTTGGACAGCTCCGCTTCTTTTATTGAAACATCCTCCAATTGAAGAATCGACCAGCTTTCCTGTTTTAATTCCAAATTCGATCTTTTCTCCAGATAAAACCATATTTGAAAAGCTACTTGAAGTGTTCCCAACTAGTTTTTCATAAAATGGTTTATTTAGTGTTTGGGTAAACAGGGTGATCAATTCTCTTTCTATCATAGATGGTTGAACTTGTGCGGCTAAGTGTCTCCACCTTTATGCGTATTCCTTAAAGGTCTCTTGTTCCTTCTTCTCTATATTCTGGAGAATTTGGTGATCTGGGGGGTAAGTCTATAACATGTTCACAGTTACTGATTGAGAGCTTAAACGAGGTCATTCCAGGCTTTGATGTTTCTCAGACCTTGACTTAGATACCATTGTAGCGCTGACTTTGTAAGATTTTCTTGAAAAAGTGCTATCAACACTTTCTCGTCTCTTGTGAGTGGTTGTATTTTCCTTAGAAACAGCGTAATATAATTGATGGGATAACTTGTTCCATCATATTTCACAAAGTCAGGTACCTTAAAGTATGAGGGAATCACAACATCTGGTAGCAAGCAAAGATTGTTCATCAAAAGAGATAAAGTGCCTCTTTCAATGGTCCGCAGTCTCTTTTCTATGATCTCGAGATTTTTTAGTATTCTCTTCTTCTTTAAGCAGGAGCTTCTTTTCTTCAAAAATTGGACTGTGCCTTAGATGAATGATATCAGATGGACCTGAGTCATGAAAGAGCTTCTCTTGAACTGAGACCTGTTCTGAGTGAATTGGGGAGGATAGGTTAGATCTTGTGGGTCATTGACGGGGACTTGGGTCGCTAACTCCATTAACTGTTTCATTTGCTCAGCCATACTTTCTATATTGGACTTCATATCTATGAGACGTCCTTTGGTTTGTTCTGCCATTAATCTTATTTGGAGCCGAGCTGGATATCGGTGTTGATGGCCAATTTTACCGTTTCTAAAGTGAGATTCATTTTATTAAACTTTATGTGCAATTGATTGATGTGATGGATGTATGTAATACAAAATGAGATTATGTTTTTATCAGACTTTGTATGCATGTATTTAATGTAATGGATGCGTGCAATAAGTGAGTTTGATTATCAACTATCGTGGAACTTCGAGATTTCTAGTTGTCATTTAGAAAGATCAAAAGTTATTACAGTTTGGTGCGTGGTTTTGATGCATGACGAAAAATTGTACAAAACAGAAGTATAAAAAAAGAATAACAAGGTTAACAACGAGTTAGATATCAATTAATAACACATGAACTATTACGAAAAGAAGTCTGAGCCATAAATATAAAACACAAAGAAAACCAAGGATAAGGTAACAAAAATGGCATAACAATAACATGCTTATAGTGTTGGTAAATGGTAGAAATTCTATGGTCAGTTCTATGGTTAAGTGGGGAATTCTATATGCATAAGGTGGCTTATCAAAAAGGCCAGGGATAGTTCCCGAATCCCATCACTAAAGTATAGTGACGGCCCAATTCCTTACCCTTTAGGGTTTATGTAAGGAAGGATTAATTCGAGTCGTAGCTTTTCATGGGCCTATGCAGAGACTAACCGTCTCAGAAGGCAATACACTACTTTGCTACTTTGAAACCGGTGAAGGCTTGGAGACCGTGGCCTCACAAGGACAGCAACACCAATTCCGCTTAGAAAGAATCGTGTTTGATTTAAGGAAGCTCGGGTATAGAGCTTCATTTTGTGAATGCATTATGCATGTTTACTTAAGTAAATATAATATATAAATCCACATAATAGTAAAGCAGAGTAAATCAAAACAAATCAACTTTAGGCTCGACTCACTAACCAGGGTCCCCAGTGGAGTCGCCAAGCTGTGGCAACATCGGGTTTTCGGGAGTCGCCACCAATCTGTTTTCTTAGGTCGATTGGTCACCTTATAATTGGTCTGCGAGAGTTCGGGGATCGGGAGTACGGTTACGTTAAAACAACTTTATTAAAACGCCCAAAAATTGGCACCTTAGTTGATTTTAATTTTGTTTTGCTTTGCTTTTAAATAATTTTCAGTTAATTTTCAAAATTAGAAATTTTAACTGGATTAGTCGAAATGTGGATTTTTTAATTAATTAATTTGTATGAAATTTTATACTTCCGAACCATGGACTCTGCCGAGTCATTTGGACACGAAAGATTTTGATTCCGAACCATGGACTCTGCCGAGTCATTTGGACACGGAATTCGACAAAATTTTAAAGAATTTAATCCATATCGTAAATATGGATTTTTACCTTTTTATTTAATTTATTTAAAATTTTTGATATTTTCCAAACTGTAGATCCTACCGGATCATCCGGATATGGAAATTAATTTAAAGTTAATTATTTAATTATTATTTTATGGAATTAATTATTAGTTTAACTTATAAGTCTTTTTTTATTAAATTTGTTAATGATTTTAAAAAAAATCTTTCTTTTTTATATCTTATTATTCTTTTCTTTCTTTTCTTTATCTTTTTTATTTTTATCTTTCTCTTATCTCTCTTTTCTTTTTCTTATCTGATTTTTCTTGTTTAATGAAGGATGTTTATTATTTAAAGAATTACTCAATTTATAAAAGAATTAAAAAAATAATTAATTTTTATTTAACAAGAAGTTAATTTAAAGGAATTAAAGAGTTTAAAAATAAAAAAATCTTTGATCATGGTACGGGGCGTTGTTACTCAGCCAGACCCTCTTCACCAGGTGAAGCAGCTCAAAAGCGGGCACGAGACAGTTTCCAGCCAATATACCATGAACTAAAAAATTCTCTCTTTTTTTTTGACTTAACAACATGGTTCAGATTTATTTTACATATATATTTTTTATGGCTAATTTCTTTAAATGAAATGAGTTTAACCATAAAATAAAGAAAAATTAAATAACAATAAATAAAGTGGAGGTTTTCTTCTCTTTTTATTTTTTTTATTTTTATTTTTTTTGTTTTGAACATTCATTAAAAAAAGAGATGCATAAATTAAATAACACATGCAAATAGATAAAGGGAAAACACATAAAGTAAACAAAAGAATATCAAAAGATGATATATAAATAACTAAAGTGGGGCTTTTCGGCCATCCACTTTTTTTTTAAAATAATAATAGGAGGCATAACCTTCCATTATAACAATAATAATAATAATAATAATAATAATAATAATAATAATAATAATAATAATTAAAGTTAGTTATTAATAAAGTTAGTAAAGTTAGTTGTTAGTATAGCAAATATTAAATGGTTAGTGACAACAATAATAATAAAAGTTAGCGGTCAGTACAGTTAATTGTTAGTATAGCAAAAATTAAATGGTTAGTGATGTTAGTTGAGTTAGTAATTAGTTTATGAAAAAATTAAATAGTTAGTAATCTGAATAGAATAATAATAATAATAACAATAATAATAATAATAATAATAATAAACATATAAAGATTATTGTTAGTTCTGTAGAAATAAGAAAGGTTAGTGACTTGTATAAATAAAAAATGGAGAATAAGAGAAGAATTGTACTGAGATTCTGAATCGACTTTTAATCGAGTTGAGGATTCGCGAACGGAATATTTTTTTTTTTTAAATAATTTCAATTAATATCCAAGCCATAGATTCTAACCGAATCATCTGGTCATGGAATTTAATTTAAATTTAATTTATTATTAGCTATTTAATTAATTATTAAATGGCACAGGTAGACTGAATATTTCCTAGGTGTGATTTTTATTATGTCAAACTAATTTTAGATTAATTTAAAAAAAAGTTTATCTAATCTAATCATATAATTATGCTTAACATTAATTCTTCAGTTAATTTACACATTTAATTATTTGAGCAAACGAAAAGACAATAAAAGGAAAACAATGTGCGAATTGTAAATCAAAACAAACCCAAAGTTCAGATGAATAAATCAAATAAATCCAAGGACAAATTATTTATTAAAATTACCTATTTAACTTAATCATATAATTAAGCTTAATGACAATTTCTAAGTTAGTTTATGCGTTTAATCATTCGAACAAACAACACACAAAATAAAGAACATAAGTAAATCAGAGATCAAGTTGTACATCAAAACAAACTTAAAGTTTCAAATGAGCAAATCAGATAAATCCGAAGACAAATTATTTATTTAAATTATTTATATAAGCTAATCATATAGTTAAACTTAATGTTAATTGCTAAGTGAATTTTACACCTTTAATTAACTGAATAAACAAAAACATAAAAAAGGAAAATAAACAACAGTGACTAAATTGTAAGTCAAAACAAACTTAAAGTCTCAGATAAATCAAATAAATTTAGGGATTTAACTAGGATTAAGCCAAAATTATAGACTTTCGGGTCAGATTCGGATCAACAACAGATCGATTTGCGAGTTGGGTTTCATTATTTAATTTTAATTTTTGTTTACTTTAAACAATTTTAAATAAAATCCAAACCATAGATTCTAACCGAATCATCTGGATATGGATTTTGTAATTTATTAATATCCTAAATTCATCCTTGAATTTTCATTAAAATCTGCTCAGAATTGAATCTCGTAAATATGACCCCTTTTTTTTTAATACATTATGTAAGCATGAGTTTTAAATTTATGCTAACTATTAAAATTAAAATCAAATAAATAGGTAAAAATTTGACCTAACCTAAAATTGCAATTTTATGTAATATTGATCACAGACTAATTCATGATTCTCGAAATAATAAACCAACAACCCAAAAAAAAGAAATAAAAACATAAAATAATACTGTCAGTGATGAATATGCAAAACAGGAGAACATTAGTGACTTAAATGAATAAAAACAAAGAGAATCAAGGGTTAAATGAGAATTTTACCCAAAAATTTGATTGAGTCAAGAAACAAACGCGAGTCGCGACTGGCGGGCCTTCTTCTCCGGCGTATAATCATTCTCGACAGTGAAGAATTTCCTGACATACTCGACGCTCTTGTTCTCGATCCTCTTGGCGATCGTTTGGTTGAGCAGCTCGAGAAGGTCCTTGATTTTGAGGTAGTTGGCGGTGCACGATTGGATTTTTTTGCTATTTAATTTAATTTTATTTTTATTTTTATTTTTTTTAAATAATTTCAATTAATATCCAAGCCATGGATTCTAACCGAATCATCTGGACATGGATAGATGATCCATCTTAGGACGGATTTCTAATAAATTTAAATATTAATTAACCAATAATTTGATACAGATTAATATATTACAAAAATAAAAATTAAACTATTCTAAAATCCAATAAATATACATGAATATACATATCAAATCAAAATCCTATATTATTTTCCATGTCAATTCAATGATCAAATTTTATGTAAGGTCAAACCAATATTAATAAAGAAAACAAAGAAAAGTATGAATAATGAAAATCTTGCTGATGGGGGTTAATCTGCAACATAGAATATGTTAGTGACTTAAACGAACAAAACAAAGAAAGCTAAGGACTGAACAAGGATTTTACCAAAAAAATAAATAAAAAGTCTTTGACTTTGGTCAACAATTTAAAAATGCGTCTTCTTCCTCGTGCAGCAAAGGTCTTCTTCCTCGTGCAGCAAAGGAGCACAGCAGCAGGGGAGGCGAGGCGCGACGAGGCGAGCCAGGGGGCGGGCGCTGGCGCTGTGCTCGGAGGAAAGAACGACGGCTGACGGAGTGGGGGAGAGTCGCGAGAGCAGAGACCGACGGCGTGCGAGCGCGGCAGAGGACGACGCGAGGCGACTGGCGCAACGGCAGGGAGGTGCGATGAGGAGGCTGGCGGCGTTAGCGGGAGGAGAACGGCAGGGGAGACGCGACGGTGAAGGGAGAACAGGAGGGCGACGCGGTGGTGCTCGGCGACGAGCTGGGCAGGCGACACGGTGGCTGGCGCGTCGTCGGTGGCCGGTGGGGCTGGCGCGACGGTGGGGAGCACCGCTGGGCGCAGGTCAGCAGGGGAGATGAGAGAGAGAGAGGAACAGCTGTAGGTCGAGAGAGAGAGAGAGAGAGCGTTGTTGCGAGAGGGAGAGAGAGAGAGATAGAAACAGAGAGGGAGAGAGTTGTTGCCAGATTGAGAGTGAGAGAGTCGGGGGAGCAGAGGGGATCAGAGAGAGTTGTGTCTGGGGTGTCGAGGGGAGCAAGCTGTCTCTCCCTTCTCTCATGTTGCCAGAGAAAGAGAGATAAGAGTTCGTGAGAGGGAGAGAAGATAAGATTAGAGATAAGGGGGCGAGAGAAGATAAGGGATAAGGGGAGGGGGAGCCTCTGTCGGCCACCCTCCCCATTTTTTATTATTATTATTTTTTTTTTCTTTTTTTCTTTTTAATTAATTAATTAATTAATAATTTTTAATTTTAATTAACTTAGATTTAATTTATTATTATTATTATTTTCTTCTTCTTCCCCTTTTTTTTTTTAACATACAAACTAAAAAAGAACGCCCCTAAAATAATATTGCCATTATTACTATTATTATTTTTTTAATTAAGTAATCAATTAATTAACTAATTCAATAATTTTTTTTTAATTTTTAATTTAATTAATTTTTTTTATTTTTAAGCCGGACGAAATTGGGTGTCAACATTTAGTGAATAATTTTTTAATGAAAAATTTATCCATCATTTCAAAGCATGTACAATGTTATGTTTCATATTCACTTTCAATATTAGCAATTGTGGATTGATGTATCGAATTACTTTATTAAATCAAAGGGCTTTTGAGTAAATTTTACTAAATAAATTT
The DNA here is from genome assembly GCA_039654915.1 of Aquilaria yunnanensis. NCBI lineage: Eukaryota > Viridiplantae > Streptophyta > Magnoliopsida > Malvales > Thymelaeaceae > Aquilaria > Aquilaria yunnanensis. The sequence goes on along the minus strand of CM077598.1, from coordinate 96,986,755 downwards.
CTCATCCATATTAAAAATTGGAATTTGAGTTAATAAGAGATGAAATTTTTAGTGAATCATTTTTTATGAAAAAATATTCATCATTTCGAAGCACATATAGTGTTATGTTTTATAGAGTTATGTTTTAATCATAACCAAACATTTTAATGGTAAGAACATAACATAAAGAGAACTCAACCCAAAATTAAAATGAAGTAAAATTTAATTGATTAAAATAAAATTTTGAATGAGAATTGTTTAATTATTTATTATTGGCAGTTATTTTAATTTCAAAATTTATAAAAAAAATACCCACTACAAAGTGTGGCTAAAAAAATCTCGTTATTTCTATACATGTTCTTGTTATCATTATGCGTACTATATACAATTTTTTGCAACCTCTTTTTACGACTTCCATTTAGTTGCTATTTTTTTATAAAAAAATTACAATTTAAGTTTAACCTATAACGAATTTATTTTCCATTTTTTTATTAAGAAGCAAATTTCCACATTTTTTCCGCATCTACTCTATTACCTGCTAAAGTTTCTATTATCTACAAATTGGATTGAATGTCACAAACATAAAGTTCTAAAACTCCTTTGAGTCGTCTTAATCAGCTTGGGACTGAGCTCGTCATTTTCTCTCTTAGAGTATCTCCAACAGCTTCCTTATTTTGCAGTTTTTCTCCATTTTAGGGAATATGAAGCCATTTTTTACTCCAACAATTTCACCATCCTATTTTCTAAAATGGGGAATGAGATAAAAGAGAAGATCTCGTTCCCTATTTCTGCAAAAACTCCAAAAATTTTTGGAGAATGAAAAATAACATTCTCTCTTTCTTATAAAGGTTATCCCATTTATTATTCACAACAATTAATTCATAATTTTATTTTCTTCAAAATTTCTTATAGAAATATAGAATTTTTATATGAAAATAGTATCTTAAAGACTCTATTTTATAAATATAATTTTTTTTAAAAATTATAGTGCAAACTAATATGAATATTTTTAAGTCAGATTTTAGTTAAAAAATTTAAAATAGTCATTTTTTGTGAAACAAAGGTAGTAAATTTTTATATTTTGCACAATATTTAATTATACAACAATTATTTCATATTTTTTTTCAAAATTTCTTATAGAATTATAATTTTTTTTTATGAAAATTAAACCTAAAGACTCTATTTTATAAACATAATTTTTAAAATTTTTTATAATATAAATTAATATAAATATATTTAAGTCAAATTTTCATAAAAAAGTAAAAGTGTTTCTTTGTAAAATGAAAGGAGTAATTTTTTTACATTTTTAATAATATTTAATTATACAATAATTAATCTAGTCATTAATTTGAATTTGCTTTAAATCCATAATATTTAATTGCTATGTAATAAATACAAAATTCTACAAAATTTGGAAGCTGTTGGAGTTTGAGCAAAAAAATTATAGAGATTTTATTTTTTTCTTCCCCGTCTTATAGAAATTTTGAGGAAGTTGTTGGAGATGCTCTTAATGACCAGCTGTTTAGCGAATAGAAAACCCCCAAAAATCTCCCAAGGAAACAACTCTAGGATCCAAAAGGTCCCCCTTTGTCTCGTCTTCCGCCACTCCTCCATCCATTCGCTTGAAGGATTTCGCCAACAATTTGCTTGACCGGATCCATGATGCTTCTCGCGAGGCCTATTATTAATTTATTGTTTTAACTAATCCCTAAAATTATTCGTTTACATCTTATTGGGTTAAAATTGTATAAATTTAGCATTTACTAGGTTTTTTAGCCCGTGCGTTCCAGCGGACTAAAAGATCAATAATCTTAGGAAATATAGAAATAATTTAAAAATCAAAATAAAGTTTGTGACAGCCTAGTTCATACCCAAAATCAGACAAACCATAGTATCAAAATTTTATTTTAAAAGATAGAAATAATATGAGAAAGTTTGGAGAACAAAAATGACAAATAGATAGCATTTAGAGTTTCAAATGAGAAAAATCGATAAATCAGGTGTTCAGACAAATTTAAACCAAAGGAAATTTTGAAATAGCCCAAACGCAAATAATAATAATAATAATAATAATATAGGCCCCCAAGAAAGTGATCACCTGATCAAAAAATGATTGATGCTATATAAGAAAAACAAAGCTATTACTTCTTAGAAAAGGGGTCGTGCGGAAAAAAAGTGATCAAGGAAAACACAAAAATAGAAAGTAAAAAAACATTGTTTTATTCACTGTTTATTAAACATTGAATAACCCTTATGCGTTTAGTATATATAAGAGAAAAGAAGGGGAAAAACACTGTTAAATCAGGCGAAAAGCTCAAATAGGTACGAAGTATCAATGTTGATAAAAAACACAAAAAAATGTGGATTTTTTTGTAATCAAAATCTATTACAATCAATTGCACAAGTAGGAATAAGAGTGAACTATCTTAAACCTAGAGGTGAAAAGGTTTTCCTATGCAAAACCTAGAGGACCTTAAATGTCATAAAACGCAACTTTTGATGCACTTTTCAATGAATAATGTCTTGGCCTTACGCATATATGAGGTTCTTCAACACCTACATGATATTATTGGGTTTTTTTCTATTATAGATAAGAGAAATTGGTGGAGCAGTTAAGTTGGAATAAAAGCCTATCATAGTACAATACACACATATAATATTATTATTTTTGTATACATACTTGCTATTCATGAATTAGGAGGGTGGTTAATTAAGAAACGTGGAGTTAGGTACGTAGGTGGTGATAAAGACACAAATGAAGCAATACCTATAATTTTTAGTTGGCTAAAGCGATCAAGTAAGAGATTGGCGAGACTGAGTTGATAGAAAAATTAAAGCAGAAAGAGAATATGGTGATAAGTGACGATGTTGTTGTGTGGACATCGAGAAGCAGTAACTTAACATCCTAAACCTTACTCCATGTTTTTCCTCTAGTTGGGTTTTGACCGAAAGTAAAGTGTGCATCTCTCTATGACAACCAATGATCAAATTGAAGCAAGAGTAACGTATCGTCCCACACAAATCGACTAGATGCGTCATCTCACTATAACCAGTTGGAGGTCACAACACGAAATTGGAATGAACCCAAATGAAGATACACAAAAATCTACTGTAGTGCCAAAATTAAAAGGAAATTTTAGGTCGGGCTTAAAGGACGAATTCGATCATTCAAAAGAAAAAATAAGAATGAAAATCAAATGCTATTTGAATTTTTGGTTTTTCTACATGTTAGGGTTCGAGAAATCCTCTTTCAATCCCTATAAATTTTTTGCTTTGGTATTTTAGCTGTCAAGCTTGCACATATGCAAATCCTACCATTGCCCTCATCTTGTCTATCTAAGTCTAATTCTCATATGAGAAAATCTAGGGACCAAAAGTTAAGAAATAAAATTACAGGTACTGAAAGGGGATTTCAATCCCTATAAATTTTTTACTTTAGTACTTTAGCTGTTAGGCTTACATATAAGCCGATCCCACCATTGCCCTCATCTTGTCTATCTTAGTCTAATTATCATAGGAGAAAATCTATGGACCAAAAGGTAAGAAATTAAATTAAGAACAGGAAAAGGTGTTCTACCATTACTAAGAAAAATGAAAAAAAGAACAAATGACATTAAAAATCCCCTTTCAAAACCTGTAATTTTGCTCTTTACCGGCTATAGCCTTCAAACTCTTAGATCTGCCGATCTTGCATTATGCTCATATTGTCTATGTGGGCCTAATTGTCATATAGAAAAGTATGGGGAACAAGAGAGAAAAAATGAAATGTTTAGGGACTGAAAAAGGGGTTTCACCATTACTAAGAAAAATGAAAAAAAATCAACACAAAAAAAAATGACACTATGCAATGACCAATAACTTTTTTCCATCTTTAGAATATAATAGTAATGTATAATTAACTTTTGACCCATTTTATTTTTTTCATTTTTATGTTTTTTTTATTATCTTAAAGACTCGAAATCAATTTTAGGTCTTCTGAAAAATGATAGTAGACATTAAGGGCTTTCCAGAATAAGGTGGATCATTTGAAAGTTTGAAACCAAAAGTCCTTTCGTCAATCAAATGTTATATATAAGGAAACTTAGGGGCCCTTTAGTTTTTTATTTTATACACTGAAACATTTACAAGTACAGGGAATTAGAAGGTATTATAGTAAAGTTAGAGGAAAGCGGCTGCTGCATGAAAACCTAGCGGACTTTTGGCTGCAATTTGCCACTGTTAGATTGCCTTGGCATGGAGGAAAGTGTCTGTCACTGCTCGAACCTTGGCCAGCCTTGTGGTGTCCCTAGTGTTTTCCCAGCTGAGATGGAAGCAAAGGACAGGGGCCTTTCAGTTGTATTTCAGAGATTTGACACTAGTTGTTGAAGATAGCTAGTTGTTAGATCCTTCATATAAATACCTCGAAGCTCAATTGAAGCAACCCATCATCTAGGGCATATTGCTCGATCTTGTAATGACTTTACCTTATGGACGGGAAATATTTCTAAACCAATTTCAACTATTGTGGCCTCTGATTGTTTGATTCAATGATAATGCTATCTAATGCATTCCATAAAAAAAAATACTAAATTCTAATGTTGATCAAACTCACTTTTAGATTGGTGACATTCTACATGAAAAATTATATCTTGAACTACAATGTTGAAATTGCATTATTCTTGACCCATTGTAAAGTATTTTTAGTGCTTATTCACTTAACTTAGTTGGTATGTACCTTGAACTCTACACTTTAAGAAACTAAAAAAATAATTATAAAATAATTTTTTTTCAAATATTAAGTATTTTTTATTGATTTTTATTTTATTAGTTCAAGCATGGAAAAATTATTAGCACCCATCGTCCATTAACTAGGATAAGTTGTAGTTATATGCTTATATGCACTAGATAAGTCTCATAATTTTGAAGCTAGTCCAAATAGTTGATGCAATTAGTAGGATAAGTTTGTACTCTTAATCGAGTTACCGTAATTTGTGTGTATAAGTAACTAGAAGAAATTAAATGGTAAAACTCCACCTATGTAATATTAAAGTGGTGCTACTTCAATTAAGAAGATTCAAAAACTTCTTACAAATATTACAGAATCTAGGATTAGCACATGGCCGTATATAATAGTGCTAAGGTAGAAGAAAAATCTCGACTAAATTTTAACAAGTATTATGTGTGTTATGTCTCTAGTTCTAATACAAGGAGTTGAGGTTCAAATTTTTGTGATACTTATAACTTCATTAGAACTTTGATATATATACACTAATTGAAGGTCTAAATCGAAAGATACCTTCTTGTATGCATAATACATTATCTAGTGAAATAAATGTGTAACTTACAAAATAGTGCGAGATTGGTGGAACATTTTTAAGTTTCATGTGTAACTTGTATGTTTCACATAAATGAAAAATGTATTTTGGTTATTTGATTTTAATTAATTTCATAAATTAATTAAAATTTAAAGGGTTGTGACTCTTCTAACAATTGAGTCATTTGTAAGGGACGCATTTTTTCATGAATAATTGTGTATATTTCAATAGGCACATATTTATGAATGGTTGTATCTATTAAGGGAAGAGTTATATTTTTCCATTTTCTATATAAATGAAACATTTCATAAATTTAAGAAATATTTTTCATAAAGCTTTGTTGTATCTTGGAAACATATTCATGGTATTTTATAGTAGGGGAATAATTATGTTTAGGAAAATGAAATTATTTCACACCTCAAAGCCTTCTTTAATCTCTATCATCTTTTATTTTTCTAACAATTGATTTATTGAAGTATCTTACCTCTTATAGCACATTTCAATTAGGCACTTTCCATTAATTTCATTGTTAAATCAATTGAAAATTATTGTTGTGGCATTTATAAATACTAAAATAAATTTAAAATAACACTTCTAATCCCTAAATCTAAACCTTCCGCTGACCCATTGCCAAGAAGACCTTAGAACATTTTGCAACTTAAAAAAATTGGATAAAAAATAATAAATAAAAACTCATGAACCAAGAGACGACAGCGTCATCGCCTTGCTTGCTGACACCACTGACTGGATCTACAACAATAGTAGCCCCTCCACCCATTTTTACACTTTGGTTTTTCCAGTGAAAGTGGGTTTTTTCCATAGTGTTAAATACTGTGGTATACCGTTTATCGCGAGTATGCGGTACGCGGTACAAATGGTTTCACTCATAACTGGTGCCAGGTGGTGACAGCAGTGGTAAAGAAGGGCGGAGGCAATGAAACGGTGAAGAAATCAGCGACATCGAAGATTTGTTACGCAAAGAATTGGGTGTAAAGTATGGGGTGGTAGGATGGGGATTTTTGGGAAAATGGGGTAGTGCTAGGTGTAAAGAGAGCGATAGAAGAGAGTGCAACCAGAGGTGAAGGGCAGGGCAAGGTCCACAGGGGCTGGTGGAATTCCGGCAGGTTGGGGCTGGGTGTTTTTTCTCTAGTTGAGGCGGAGAAAATGAGAAAAGACTTATTGATTGGAGTTAGAAATTTAGAAATTTAAGGTTTAAAATTATTGATATGAAAAGTTATAAGGCTAAAAATGTTATTCTATAATTTATTTTAATACTTTTTAATATCATCCGATTTAATAGTCAAATTAATGGAATGTGGCCGATTGAGATTGAGATGTACAACTGGAAGAATGGTTCCTCGATGAAACAACCTGAAGTTCAAGTACTTATTTAGGATATAAAAATAAGCTAGATGACTCATTAACTTTACTCTTAAGACTTAGTTTTGCCGATAGCCCTAAGATCTAGCATTGGTTCAGGTTATTTTGACTACCTCGAGGCACATCACTTCTTTCAAGATAAATTTGGTGAATATAGGGTGCATGATATTGTCCATGACTTTATTACATATCTTTCAGTAAAAGCGGAAGAATATTTGACATTGGAGAAAAAATCTACCAACGTCTTACCAGTTGAGTATAAAGAAAGAGTTTGACATTCCCTGCTATTGCTTAAATATTCTGACACCCCCTACACAAATTTGTGATTGCAAAAGATTGCAAAGCCTCATGGTGAGATGGTCCTCTAAATCACATGCTTCTGAGACTCCCAACATTGAGGACTGCAATGAAATCCTAAATCAAGCATGTGACAAATTGTGTCATCTACAAATCCTGTCATTGTACAATTTACGCCCTCTATGACATTTCCACGCTGACATTGGCAAACTGATACTCCTGAGATACCTTGACTTGAGTCATTGTCATAAAATATTAGAATTGCCTTAAAGTATATGCGATCTGATAAACTTATAGACATTGGACATCAGATGGTGTATTGCTTTTGAGAAATTGACTGACAGGATAGGAGACTTGACCAACTTAATCCATCTTCTTAATAAACAAACCATAAAGCTAAAGTACAAGCCGAAATAGATAAGAAGGTTAACAAAACTACAAACACTGAGTAAATTTGTTGTAGGCAATGGAGAAAAGGCAGCATCTCTTGAAGACTTAAGGTACCTGACTAATCTTCAAAGGGAGCTGAGCATAAGAGGACTAAACAAAATGGATGACAAGTAGGCTAAAGCACAGCTAGGAAAGGTTGGGAAGAAGATCATCACCATGTTTCTAAACTTTGACGGTTCTCCCACTAACGAGAGTTTCAAATGACAAATAGATAGAAATAATATGAGAACGTTTAGAGAACAAAATGACAAATAGATATTTAGAGTTTCAAATGAGAAAAGCAATACATGGGAGGTTGGGACAAATTTAAACCAATGAAAAATTTGAAATAGCCTAAACATTAAAAAAATAATATAGGCCCCAAAAAAAGTGATCACCTGATCAAAAAGTGATTAATGCTATATAAGAAAAACAAACTAATTGCCTATTAGAAAATGGGTCGTGTGGAGAAAAAGTGATCGAGGAAAACATAAAAAACAAAGTAAAAAAAAAATATTGTTTTATTTACTGTTTATTAAACATTGAATAATCCTTATGTGTTTAGTATATATAAAAGCAAATGAGGGAAAAACACTGTCGAATGAGGTGAAAAGCTCAGACAGGTACGAAGTATCAATGTTGATAAAAAAACACACCAAAAAATGTAGAATTTTTTGTAATCAAAATCTATTACAATCTATTGCAAAAGTAAGGATGAGAGTGAGCTATCCTAAGCCTAGGGGTGAAAGGGTTTTGCGTAGAGGATCTTAAATGTAATAAAACACAATTTTTGATGCACTATTCAACGAAAAAGTGTCTTGGCCTTATGCATTTAGTATATATGAGGTTCTTCTACACCTACATGATATTGTTGGGCTTTTTATATTGCAAATAATAGAAATTGGTGGAGTAGTTAAGTTGGAATAAAATTCTGTCATAATACAATACACACATATAATATTGTTTGTGTATATACATATTTTCTATTCTGAATTAGGAGGGGTAAGTAATTAAGAAACATGGAGTCAGGTACGTAGCTGATGATAAAGACACGGATGAAGCAATACGTGTAATTTTTAGTTGGCTGAAGCGATCGAGTAAGAGATCGGCGAAACTGAGTTGATAGAGAAAAGTAGAAAAAGAATCTATTGATAAATGACGATGCGGTTATCTGGACATCGAGAAGCAGTGACTTAACTTCCTAAACCTTACTCCATGTTTTCCTCTAGTTGGGTTTTGACCGAAAGCAAGGCGTGCATGTTTCCATAACGATTGATGGTCAAATCAAAGCAAGAGCAATGTATCGTCCCATACAAATCGACCAGATGCATCATCCCACTCTAACTGATTGGAGGTCACAACATGCAATTAGAGCGAACCCAAATTATGAGGATACCAAAAAATCTGTTGTAGTGCCAAAATGAAAAGGAAATTTGAGGTTAGGCTTGGAGGACGAATTTGATCATTCACAGGAAAAAAACAAGAATGAAAAGCAAATGCTATCTGAATTTTTTGTTAATCTACATGTTAGGGTTCAAGAAATCCTCTTTCAATCCCTATAAATTTTTTACTTTGGTACTTTAGCTATGAATCTTGCATATATGTAGATCCCACCATTGCCCTCATCTTGTCTATATGAGTCTAATTATCATATGAGAAAATCTAGGGACCAAAAGGTAAGAAATTAAATTATAAGTATTGAAAGGGGGTTTTGATCATTATAAAGTTTTTACTTTAGTACTTTAGCTGTCAAGTTTGCATATAAGCAAATCTCACCGTTGCCCTCATCTTATCTATCTGAGTCTAATTATCATAGGAGAAAATCTATGGACCAAAAGATAAGAAATAAAATTAAGGACTGGAAAAGGTGTCCTACCATTACTAAGAAAAATGCAAACACTATCTGAATTTTTTGTTTTTCTACATGTTAGGGTTTGAGAAATCTTCTTTCAATCTCTATAAATTTTTTATTTTGATACTTTAGCTGTCAAGCTTGCACATATACCAATCCCACCATTGCCCTTATCTTGTTTATCTAAGTCTAATTATCATATGAGAAAATCTATGGACTAAAAGGTAAGAAATAAAATTACAGGTACTGAAAGGGGGTTTCAATCCCTATAATTTTTTTACTTTAGTACTTTAGCTATCAAGCTTGCATATAAGCCAATCTCACCATTGCCCTCATCTTGTCTATTTAAGTCTAATTATCATAGAAGCAAATCTATGGACCAAATGGTGAGAAATAAAATTAAGGACTAGAAAAAGCGTTATATTATTACTAAGAAAAATGGAAAAAAAAATGACATTAAAAACCCCCTTTTCAGTACTTGTAATATTGCTTTTTACCGGCTATAGTTTTCAAACTCTTAGATCTGCCAATCTCGCATTATGTTCATATTATCTATGTGGGCTTAATTGTCATATAGAAAAGTATGGGGAACAAAAGAGAAAAAAAATGAAATGTTTAGGGACTAGAAATGGGGTTTCACAATTACTAAAAAAAATTAAAAAAAAATAGCACAAAAAGAAAAAATGACACTATTCAATGACCAGTAACTTTGTTCCATCTTTAGAATATAATAGTAATGTATAATTAGTTTTCGGCCCATTTTTGTTTTTTTAGATTTTTTTTATTATCTTAAAACTCGAAATCAATTTTAGATCTTCTGAAAAATGATAATAGACATTAAGGGCTTTCCAAAATAAGGTGGATCATTTGAAAGTTTGAAACCAAAAGTCCTTTCATTAATCAAAGGTTATTTATAAGGAAACTCGGGGGCCATCAGTTTTTTTTTATACACAGAAACATTTACAAGTACAGAGAATTAGAAGGTATTATAGTAAAGTTAAAGGAAAGTGGCTACTACACAAAAACCTAGAGGACTTCCGGCTACAATTTGCCATTGTTAGAATGCCTTGGCATGGCCGCATGAAGGGAAGCGTCTGTTACTGCTCAAGCCTTGGCTGGCATCGTGATGTCCCTAGTGCTTTCCCAGCTGAGCTGGAAGCACAGGTCAAGGGCCCTTCAATTGTATTTCAGAGATTTGGCGCTAGTTGTTGAAGCTAGCTAGTTGTTAGATCCTTCATACAGGTACCTCGAAGCTCAATTGAGGCAGCCCATCATCTATTGCACATTGCTCGATCTTATAACGAATTTGCCTTCTGGATGGGAAATATTTCGGAACCAATTTCAGCTATTGTGGCCTTTGATTGTTTGATTCAATGATAATGCTATCTAATGCATTCCATAAAAAAATTACTAAAGTCTAATATTGATCAAACTTGCTTTTAGATTGGTGACATTCTTCATGAAAAATTATATCTTGAACTACAAATGTTGAAATTGCATTATTCTTGATCCATTGTAAAGTATTTTTAGTGCTTATTCACTCAACTTAGTTGGCATGTCCTTTCAACTCTACACTTTAAGAAACTTAAAAAATAATTATAAGATATTTTTTTTTCAAAAATTAAGTATTTTTTATTTATTTTTATTTTATAAGTCTAGGCATGGAAAAAATTATAAGAGGTAAATAACACCGATCATCCATTAACTAGGATAAGTTGTAGTTATGTGCTTATGTGCACTAGATAAGTCTCATAATTTTGCAGTTAGTCCAAATAGTAGCTGCAATCAGTAAGATAAGTTTGCACTCTTAATTGAGTTGCCACAATTTGTGTGTATAAGTAACTAGGACAAATTAAATGGTAAAACTCCATCTATGTAATATCAAAGTGATGCTACTTCAATTAAGAAGATTGAAGAACTTATAAATATTACAGAATCCAAGATTAGCACATGACCATATATAATAGTGGTAAGGAAGAAGAAAAATCTCAATTAAATTTTAACAAGTATTATGTTTGTTATGTCTCTGGTTCTAATACAAGAAGTTGAGATTTAAATCTTTGTGATATCTATAACTTCATTAGAACTTTGATACATATATACATACACTAATTAAAGGTTTAAATCGAAAGATACCTTATTGTATGCATAATACATTGTCTAGTGAAAATAAACATGTAACTTACAAACTAGTGTGAAATTGGTGGAACATTTTTAAGTTCCATGTGTAATTTGTATATTCCACATAAATGAAAAATGTATTTTGGTTATTCAATTTTAATTAATTTCATAAATTAATTAAAATTTAAAAATTTGTAACTCTTCTAATAATTGTATCATTTGTAAGAGACACATTTCTTTATGAATAACTGTGTATATTCCAAGAGACACATATTTATGAATGGTTGTATCTATTAAGGGAAGAGTTATATTTTTCCATTTTCTATATAAATGAAATATTTCATAAATTTGAGAGATTTTTTTCTTAAAGCTTTGTTGTATTTTGGAAACATATCCCTGCTATTTTTACGCTTTGGTTTTTCCAGCGAAAGTGGGTTTTTGCCAACAATGCTGCATCAAAAAGCACTTCAAGTTCTTGAGCTACTGCCGAACGGGCTGGATCGATGACTTGCTTGGGAAGCTCTGCACAAGGCCCGGGCGATTGATTTCCGGTACAGATCGGGTCACTTTGAGAATCGGGCAGCCCTGGAGGCCGAGTTGGCGGCAGTGAAGCCCACCCACATCTTCAACACCGTCGGTGTTACCGGCCGGCTCAATATCAACTGGTGCGATTCCCATAAGGTCGAGACCATCAGGACCAATCAATCCCATAAGAACTCTTTCTTTTTATGTGGACTTGATGTTTCAAATTCTTCTTTAAGAAAATTCTTCTTCTTTTTTTTCAGACCGGGATTTGATTTGGCAGATGGGATTTGGGTTCAGGGTGTTGTTTCCGAGTGAATTGGGAGAAGAAACAGATATTGCTCTCCTTTTCTTCGGATCAAGACTCGATTTGGAAGACTGTAGATTTAGGTTCGCGGAGTTGTTGTGAGATGAACTGGGTAAGAAACGAAGACAACAAGGAGCAAGAAGCCGCCAACAACGAGGAGTCAAGGAAGAAATAGGGACGATAATGACATAGCTGGCCTTCATCATTGTTGGTTTCACTCATGACTGGTGTCAGGTGGTGACAGCAGCGGTAAGGAAGGACGGAGGCAATGAAACGGTGAGGAAATCAGCGACATGGAAGATCTGTTCGGCCAAGAAGACTGGGGCTAAAGTAGGGGGTGGTGGGATGGGGATTTTGGGGAAAAGTGGGTTAGTGCTGGGGGTAAAGAGAGGGATAGGAGGGAGTGCAACCAGAGATGAAGGGCGGGGCGACGTCCACAGAGGCTGGTGGAATTCCGGCTGGCTGGGGTCGGGTGTTTTTTCTCCATTTGAGGGGGAGAAAAGGCAAAAAGACTTATTGATTGGAATTAGAAATTTAGAAATTTATGGTTTAAAATTATTGATAATAAAAGTTATAGAGCTAAAAATGCCATTCTATAATTTATTTTAATATTTTTTTACATCAAATCAGTATTTTTCATCCGATTTAATAGTCAAAGTGACGGAAAGTAGCCGATTGAAATTAAGATATACAATAGGAACAATGGTAGATCAATAGAACAATATGAAGTTCAAGTATTCATTTAGACACAAAAATAAGTCAGGTGACCACTCCTAGACTTTACCCACTTAGTTTTGCGGAGAGCCCTAAGATCTAGCATTGGTTGTTTAGTATTTTTTGTTTTTTCTTCAGTATTCTAGCATGTTGCCTAGTGTAACCATTAACCATTTTTTTTTCTTAAGCATTCTAGCATGGGATGGGCGTTGTCGCCCATTGGAAATTTTTTCTCCCCATGATCAGCCATGATCCTCTCCACAATTCTCTGAACTTCCCGTAATAGTTGGAATTTCTAGCAATAAGAAGGCCATTATTTGGCCAAACCAAGAATATTGTCGTCCTCTCGAACTCATTCATTCTCTCTCTTCATCCACCATAGTTTAACACATACTAAAGCTAATGTTGTCTTTACTCTCAGATCCCTCTAAATGCTCCATTCTGGTCCCTCCGTGTGCTATATGAAGCTTCTATGTCAAGACGACGCTCTAACTGGATGATGATATTGATAGCCGTTTATGAGAACAAAAAATTGATCGAGGAGCTTGAAATTGAAAGTTCTCATGAAAATTGGAAAATAACGAACTTAGTCCGTGATTTTCTTCCCTCCACTGCTGGGAACCTTAACCTTGGTTTTCTGCTGCTGCCATTCCTTGAGGCGCCGCTGATCCACCACCTCTGTCTGCTCATATTATGCCGTTGTTGTTCCACCATCGTGTTGTCATTCCCATGCATCATGTGTACTGTTGTCTGCTCATATCCACAACGTCGCAATAGTGAATGGACGTTACTCCACCTTTCATGGGCCAGGATATTGTGGGTCACGATCCAAACGTGACTTGGAGCACTCAAACAAGCCTGCCATTTGATCAGACTACTCAGGCCAGATCCTTCCTGGACGTAACTCGGACCCAACACACTTCAGCATAATTTCAACCCAAAATGCAAGATCAGATGATTTCCGGCCTAATAATAACTTTGGTAAAGTTACAAGAACCCCCTTGATGTTTGACTTAACCTACACTTACCCCTTCTATTTTCAAAAACCTACACTTTACCCCCTAGAATAGGCACATCAGTCAAATTCACTGTCATGCAAGCTGGCCAAATGCCATGATTTCCCAATAAGATTTACAAATTGTACAAATCAACCACAATATTCATTTCATGCTACCTCCAATCAATTCTCTAAATATATAATATATTTCTAATAAATTTTATATTTCTAGAAAATTTCTCTTTATAAATTTACTAATAATTACTGTATGTGTAATATATTCACTACCAAAAAAGTTCATTTAGCAACACCCAAATTCCAACACTAAAAGTACTAGAAAGCGTTGCTATAGCCTATACTGACGATCTTGCTAGCAATGTGTCTGTAAAGGTCTGTCACTGTATCCTTTAGCAGCAGCATAACAGACCTGTCGATATAACAAAAAATCATATAGTGACAGTTAAATTGGCGTCATAAATACGATATAGTTACGACTCTTTATGTCAGTAATTCACCTGTCCACAACCATGAAATATTATTTGTAAGACCTAACTTATACGTCACTAAAGATCTTTTGACACGCGGTGATATGAAACCTACAAATCTATTGGAATGAATTAATAGCCTCCTGTTATTTATTGTTTGTGAGCTATTACTTGTTTTCAATAGTTTAAAAGTAATTGCAATTTGAGTAAGAAATTAGAACCATAAAATGTAGATAGAACAAAATCTGTTGTTGGTATTCATATATTTATTCCTGCTCATGTCAACAATCGAAAAGCACCAAATATTCAGGAAGGTTCAGCTTTATTACTAGGGATAAAAACATGAAACCAAATAAAATGCTACTAAAAGATTCATAATAAGAAACTAAGAGACCTATCCACCGAAGTCGTTAACATCCACTCCTTGCACCATATACTTCAACCCACATAATTGCATCACCTCGTTCATCTGTGAAGGACAAATTCAAATTTAGGCACTAAAATTAATGCAAAATTCATAGTTCCCAAAAACATTTAACTATAAGAAATACAAATATTCTATTTTTTTAATCAACCAAAGGAACATAAATTTATTAAATAAAAAAATATATAAATACAACATAAGGTAAGATTTTAGGGAAAAAAAACTAATGAGCAAAGAGACTCCAAGAAACAAAGAACTTTAAATGGAGAGAAAAATAATACAAGTAGCCAAAATAACCATAAATTTATATGGAGGAAATTTTCAATGAACACAACACTTCCAATAGAAACAAACTAAAAACCACAAAAAAACTTCATGAGGATATAAAGCTGAAAAAATAACTGAAAACATATAAAATTGAACAACACATTGTTGGATTTGTTCCAAGCAAATATTTAATTTTGATAATGACAAGTGTATTGTGTTAGTATGATTAATCTCATTTTATTATGCAAAATAGTTTTGTTAAGTTGTGCTTAAATTCCAAGTATTTTGAATGTTATTTCAAAAAATATGTTTTAAGATTGTTGAGGAAACTTGTTTTTGAAAAGAGAATAGTAGGTTATTAACTTATATTAATGTTTAAATCAAGTTTGTTTTACAAATGACAAATGTTTCTAAGTTGCTTCCAAGTTTATACTTTAATACGTTAAACTAGTTTAATCCGGAGTCTGAGTTTGCTGTAACCTTTCGAAACCATCAGTTAACGTATTAAACTTTGATTTTAACCTGTTAAGACGAAGCCTGAAAGTTCCGTTCAAATTGTAAGAGTAGCGCGATTTCAGTCAAAAATTCAAATGGCACTTGGACGAATCAGGAGACGCCATATGGACACTTTGACAGAATTTTTAATGACCTGTCACTAGCCGTTTTTTGACCGTTGAAGGACGAAATCGAGTTTAACACATTAAACTCAAAACTTAACGCGAAGTCTGGAAACTTGGTTTTTTGTGTGAAAAACAGAGCAATGGTCACCAGTTTTTAATGACCATTTCCAGACTTCCCTAGTAGGTTTCCAACGTCTCTTTGGGCCCCAAATGAGTATAAAAACATGGAGAAACACTTTGGAAACCAACTTGGCAATAAGGTCAAAGATTCATCATCAAATGCTCATCAAAGTGTTCATCATTTGAGAAAATAGCTAAGTTTTGTGCTTTCACTTGTATATCTATCAAAGAATGCTATTGTGTGAGCTTGTAAGTTTGTAAACATTCCAAGTCTTAGAATCTCTTAAGTGGAGAGTGGTTTCTAGTAAGCCTTGAAGAAAACTAGAGAGTGGTTTCTAATAAGCCTTGGAGAAAACTAGAGATTGGTTGGGTGTGAACCTTGAAGAAAATACTATTGTAATCTTGATCAAGAGATAGTGGAGAAAATCTCAAGTGGGCAAGTTTGAAGAGAGGACGTAGACTCTGGTTGGTGGAGTTGAACCTCTATAAATCCCGATGCACTCTTTCTTTGTCTCTCTTTATATTTTGCTTTATATTTTCCTTATACTTGCTTAGTTTGTTCTTGATTTTTTGCTAAGTAAAATTAGTTGTAAAATTTGATTTTGCTAAAGTTTTTAATACAACCAATTTATCCCCCTCTTAGTTGCACTTGGGCCAACAATTTGTATTAGAGCTTAGTGATTTTTATTTTCAAAACCTTGTGGTTTCAAAATCGAAAGATCCATGGCAACCACTAGTTTTATGCATCTTGAGGGGCAAAGCACATCTAGGCCACCATTGTTTGATTCTACAAATTTTAATTGGTGGAAAACTAGGATGGAGATTCATATTAAAGCTGTTGATTATGCTTTATGGAGAATTATCAAAGATGGTCCTAATATTCCTTTAAAAGTAGTTTATGGTAAACAAGTACCAAAAGACTCAATCGAATTTAAATCGAAGGATGATGCTATATGTACTATGAATGTTAGAGCTATGAATATTATATGTTGTGCACTAACCCCTGATGTGTTCAATTTAGTATCTTCTTGTAATGATGCTAGGGAAATATGTAACAAGTTGTTGGTGAAATATGAAGGAACTTTACAAGTCAAGGACACCAAAATGCATATGCTAGTTAGAGCATATGAACTTTTCACCATGGAGCCAGGAGAGAGCATTCAAGATATGTTAAAAAAGTTCAATGAAATTCTTACACTACTCAAGTTGCTTGGAAAGGAATATACAAATGAAGAGTTGGTGAGAAAAATCTTGTGGAGCTTGCCTTCTTCATGGAAAAGTATAGTTGAAGTTATTAATGAAGGTGGAAGCATCAAGACCATGCACATTGATGAGCTATTTAGGAAATTATTGACATATGAGATGAAGGAGTAAGAGGAAGAAAGGCTCAACAACAAGAACAAGTTAATGGCCTTCAAAGTTAAAAAAGATGATTCATCTTCATCTTCTTCAAATGAAGATGATTTGGATGATGTAGCAATCTTGACCAAGAAGTTCAAGAAAATTCTCAAGAGGTCGAAGAATAAGGGTTCTAGAGGCAAAAAGAATGAGATCACTTGTTACAAGTGTAAGGAACTCGGACATCTACGATTTAATTGTCCATTGAACAAGCCAAAGAAGTATAAAAATCACAAGAGAGGAAAGAAGAAACGTAGAGCTATGGCGGCTTAGAGTGATAGTTGCTCATCCTATAGTGAAAGCTCATCATCATCAAATGACACAAATGATCAAGCCAATCTTTGCTTGATGATTAAAGAATATGAAGTCTTTTAAGATCAAAGCTACCCTAACTTGTGTCTTATGGCAAAAAAAAAAAAATGAGGTAACAAATACTTATTTTAGTAACACATCATCATCCTCATCATGCTCATCTAGTTGTTCATATGAAAAATTATTATATGCATTTCATGAGCTTTTCAAAAATTCAAAAAGACTTATCAAAAAGGTTGATGAATTGAATGTTGTAAATGCTTCTTTAACAAAAAAAATAGATGACTTAAAGAAGGAAAAGTTAGATATTAGCTTGTCCTTGAGACAAGAAATAGATGAATTGAAAAAGGATAAATTTGATCTTAGTCAATCTTTATCTAGATTTGTCAAGGGTAAAGAAAAACTTGATTTATTTCTTGGTGCTCAAAAGGGAGTCTATGACAAAGCGGGAATTGGTTTTAATCCATTGATGAAGGAAAGAAAATTTGGAAATAGATTTGTTGATGCATCTACATCCTCATCTAGTTCTTTTGTAACATGTCATGCTTGTGGTGGAAAAGGTCATTATTCTTATGAATGCATGTTCAAAAAATAAAAAGTTCCTTTTGGCTACAAATTAGTATGGGTTTCTAAAGGAACTAAAATTATTGGAGCCAACCCTCAAGGACCCAAAGAAATTTGGGTACCAAAAATCAAAACTTGAAATCTCATATATGATGCTAGAGCATAGAGCAATAATTGGAAGTTTATACATAAAGCTCTATGCACAAAGAAATTGGGAATTTGAAGTTCAATGCAAATGCTTGAGACAAAGTTCATTTGTGGTAACATTGTTGATTTTATTTGGTTAATGGTAATTTTTGATGCATTGAATTATTTGGTTGCGGTATGTTGCTTAATGAGTATATATATAAGTTATTCATTATTCTTGGAAGATATGTGATATGTTTTATGAACATTATGATGATTGTGGATTTGTTCCAATATTTTGATGATATGATTTTGTATGGAAAATATTATGTTGCTAGCCTATTAGTTGATATTTGGCTATTTTGCTTGATCTAGAAAGGGGGAGAAATTTTTCCTTTTTTATGCTTGGACTAAGGGGGAGCATGCTTTCTTGTAAAAGTTCCTTAAAGTTTATATGCCTTGATTAAGGGGGAGCTTGTTGCATGTTGTGATAATTTCTCTAAAGAAATTTTCATGATTTATTTTGATTACCCATATGTCTTTTTTATTATGACAAAAATGGGGAGAGATAAAATTGAAGAATGTTTAATAAATGGGGAGAATCATTGTTTAGGCTAATTGTTTGGATGTTATATGTATTTTTTGAAAGATGAATGATTGTTGTTTGGATGTTATATGTGTTCTTTTAAATATTGTTTTGTCATCATAAAAAAAGGGGAGATTGTTGGATTTGTTTCAAGCAAATATTTAATTTTGATGATGACAAGTGTATTGTGTTAGTATGATTAATCTCATGTTATTGTGTCAAAATAGTTTTGTTAAGTTGTGCTTAAATTTCAAGTATTTTAAATGTTATTTCAAAAAATATGTTTTAAGATTGTTGAGGAAGCTTGTTTTTGAAAAGAGAATAGTAGGTTATTAAGTTATATTAATGTTTGAATCAAGTTTGTTGTACAAATGACAAGTGTTTCTAAGTTGCTTCCACGTTTATACTTTAATATGTTAAACTAGTTTAATCCGGAGTCTAAGTTTGCTATAACCTTTCGAAACCATCAGTCAACGCATTAAACTTTTATTTTAACCTGTTAAGACGAAGCCTGAAAGTTCCGTTCAAATTGTACGAGTAGCGCGATTTCAGTCAAAAATTCAAATGGCACTTGGACGAATCAGGAGACGCCACATGGACACTCTGACAGAATTTTTAATGACCTGTCACTAGCTGTTTTTTGACCGTTGGAGAACGAAATCAAATTTCACACGTTAAACTCGAAACTTAACGCAAAGTCTGGAAACTCGGTTTTTGCGTGAAAATCAAAGCAAACGGTCACCAGTTTTTAAGGACATTTTCCAGACTTCCCCAGTAGATTTCCAATGTCTCTTTAGCCCCCAAATGAGTATAAAAACATGGAGAAACACTTTGGAATCCAACTTGGCAATAAGATCAAATATTCATCATCAAATACTCATCAAAGTGTTCATCATTTGAGAAAAGAGCCAAGTTTGGTGCTTTCACTTGTATATCTAGCAAAGAGTGCTATTGTGTGAGCTTGTGAGTTTTTAAACATTCCAAGTCTTAAAATCTCTTAAGTGTAGAGTGATTTCTAGTGAGCCTTGAAGAAAATTAGAGAGTAGTTTCTAGAAAGCCTCGGAGAAAACTAGAGATTAATTAGGTATGAACCTTGAAGAAAACACTATTGTAATTTTGATCAAGAGATAGTGGAGGAAATCTCAAGTGGGCAAGTTTGAGGAGAGGACTTAGACTCTGGTTGGTGGAGTTAAACGTCTATAAATCCCGGTGCACTCTTTCTTTGTCTCTTTTTATATTTTGCTTTATATTTTCCTTATACTTGCCTAATTTGTTCTTGATTTTTTGTTAAGTAAATTTAGTTGTAAAATTTAATTTTGCTAAAGTTTTTAAAACAACCAATTCACCCCCTCTTGGTTGCACTTGGGCTAACGCACATTTTTTTAGAAGATTATTGGATTATTACTGAAGAAGACTCAAACAATCAAAGCCAGGCTAGCATATAATCAGACACAGGCAAACATAAACGCGAGAAACAAAAAAAATAATAAAAACAACTCAGTAAAGCAACAGAACAATGGCAGAAGATTGAGAGAGTATGCTCTTCTTCAAATTCATCTTCATCTACACCACGTACACTAGTCATTGAGGACCGCTGCAGACCTTAAGAACAACCATTTTAATCACTCCAAGAATCAGGAACCAATTACAAATGGATTACCTTTTAGTTATCTAGAATAACTCTAGATGACTAAGTAACTAGCTAATAGGAATACAATACGTTTATACAAACTAAAAAGAAAATATTTTGACATATACCCATGGGTTTGCTCTCCTAGGAATATCAAGACAACAAGTAAGAAAATATATATGCTTATAAAGATATCTATCATTTCCATCTAATGCTTCGCTAAAAAACTAAGCGTGACAATACATGGATCTATTTAGTATTTAAATATAACAATAAAGAGAACACAAGTTTAGAAAAGGAATCATAAAACTAACCAAGGTCCAAATTTTCCTTGCTTATATAGACAAATTTCTCCTCCTTCTAGGTCTGTAGGTTTTGGATGGCCACCTCATTGACTGGCTCAATTAAATACAAAACTGATGAGAAAAGAGAAGAAAAGAAACCATATTAGCTATAATGTAAGGACAATGAAACAAGTTACAAGTATAAGAACAAAAACATAGTATTAAAAGCTACTAACCTCTTTATTTCTCTTTTAGCAGTCTTCAGGATCATGTCAAATGTTTTCCAAACAAGTCTCTTTCTCATAATTCTTACCTGCAACATTGATTAGATGAAATTACTAAAAATATCAAAAGTCTTGATTGGTATAGCATCACTATAGTATCCAAAGTGCTGTGAATCCCCACATTCATACCTAAACATGAAAGCAGACATAAGTTTCTACTTATGATTCAACTTTCCTGGAGGATCTCTCAAAAGACAGCAAGGGGAAGATCACTGTAGGCTAGTGGATCAAAAAATTCACTAAAACTCTTTTCGTAGAATTCATTGTATTCATTTTTATAACTTCTATGGCAGTACGCATTTGCAACAGATGAGAAAAACAATAAAAGGCATGGTATGAGATGATAAAACAAAATTGCATTCCGTAAAAATGTGGTTAAGCTAGACACACAGGGCTAACAAAAACCAAATACCAGAACCAGATTCGGATCCTACAATTTATGACATAATTTAGAACAACTCAGTTTGTTCAGGACAGCAACAGAGTAACTCTAACATGGCCATAACTCAATCTTATCCACATGATTCTTTTGGTTGAGTCTATGTAAAACGAAGATTAGCAGTTACAGAGCAGCTCAATAGCAATGATTTCACTAATAAGGAAAAACAATTCATCAACCAACAACCACAGGAAGAATTTTTACCTTTTCGTTACCTTCCTAGACCAAAACCGTACATACAAGGCCTTAACCTTGTTGTTGCTCAGTTAGTGCCTGGTTTGCAGTAGTTACTTGTGTCTGTAGTTGCTCATTCCTTCAACCAGGCCATCGATTCCTTTTCTTTGTCCATTTAATTCAAGCTTTTCTTTGTTCACTGACTAGATCATAACAAGAGAAGGACCGATTTTATGCTCTTCGTTTCTACTCTTACTGCTTCGTCCAAATCTCACCTTTTTTCTTTCATTGACAGCCATGGAATTTCAATTTTGATTGTGGAGCAAGGATTGGGTGAAGATTTGTGAAGAGAGATCGAGTGAACATGAAGGCAAAGAGCTGAAACCTTTGTCTGCCTACTCTCATCGGTTTTTCGGAGACCACCCGTAAAATAAAAGAGATAAGTGTCTCTAGCCTCTAGTTATAAATCATGGTCCAATTACACACCAATGTACTTGGAGTCTTAGCCCCTTTTCACTTTGGTCCCTCTGTTTTAAAACTAAGCACCAGCTGCAATAACAATTAAAGTACTTGCTATCTAAGGATCTTTAATTATAAAAAGCTTCTAACTACTCACTCAATTAATATAAAGAGTTAAATCATGATGATAACTAATAATTCATAATTAGTACATACTTATTGGTGGTTTGTTACATGTGTCCTAATAAACACTTAAGGATGCTTTCCAAATTATTGGTGCAAGTCATAATATACCATCAGACATAAAAGATGTGTCAGTATAGTCTATCATTTACTAACATACTTTATAAACCGTCACTAATCTTATTGACACTATTAAATAGAGTCAGTGTACATCATCTTTTGTGACAGTTTCACTTTCATGATTAATAAGCAAAAGAAAATTTAGAGGACCGAATTTTTTTAAGGTGGGGAGAATGTCATACCCCAACATTGTATATTCCATAAGTAGCTTGTTTGTTTTAATAATTTGAGGAAAAAGGGCTCTATTGCCAAAAGAAAAAGTTTGGTAGAATTAGGGAACCAAAGACTTAGTTGTAAAAGAATTTAGACCCGTGGGATGAATCACAAGAAATTATGAAGTTGAAGATACAATTGCAAGAAAGCAAGAAATTATGGATTAAATTGTGAACCAAGAGTTTAATTGCCAAGGAAGATTTAATTGAAGGTTGGAATTGTATAAATGGGAAAATGCAAGTGAAATAAGAAGAGTTGGGTGGATCAAACAGAAATCTAGGACACAATTGCAAGCAATTAGAAAAATGATGGATTAAATAAGAAATTGACTCCCACTCATACATAAAAGAAAACAAGTGTCGAGCTACTTTGTCTTAGCTCTGAATTAATGCGCTAGTCTAAGATGACTTCTGAAATAACCAATTCTGAAGGGTTCCAGCATGCCAAAGGATGATAAAGGCTGGAATTGAGGAGGAACCCGTGGAAGCACTCTCGGTTTGTCATACATGGATTATACTGAATTTCTACAGTTCAAGCAAGATTATTATGGTTGAAATTCATGGTTTTGGTTACAAGAAGGCTACGAAAAGGATGAGAAAGCAATTTTAGCTGGCTGCTTGGTGATCAAAGGGTCGGGCTACACAAAATTTGGAGGATTTCTTCACAAACAAGTTAGGAATTGAATTAGGATAGTAGTTATGGGTTGGTTTCGGGTTCAGTAAGGAAAACAGGTAAGAGACAATCCTACAACTTGTGATTTTGATTCTGTTTAAAACTATATTGCTGGATTTTTGTTGTTACTGGTGATGAGAAGTTGTTGTTTTCTTGAGAATTTGAGCTAGGCCAAAAGGCTGTTGGTTTCCTGGTTGTTGTATGAATTCTAATTTCTAAGTAATTAAAGATGTATGTAAAGGCTGAATGGTTGTATGAAAATATTGGGGGCAAAAGGACACCCCGTGTTATGTCTATGATTACATCGATACCTTTAGGTGTCTATGTAATATTATAGCTAGATATATTATGAGTAAACATTAGGATTCTAATTTTGGGTTAAACCTACCCAACTTCAGGATCTGGAGCTCTATGATTTTTAGCTGAATAATTTAAATTAAATTAATTAAAATGAATAAAAGTGATCTAAAATGATTGCTAGGCTCCGGCTGTTTTCCTAGTGTTGTGGTGTGTGTGTTTGTGTGCTTCTGTGATTGGATGCTTGTGCTGAGTATATTATGAATATGCTTATTTATTTCTTATTTGTATATTGCAGATGTTTTCTGTGTTTTCCTTTGGATGCAGATATTTTGGCTAAAAGTCGAGACAATTATTGCTGTTAAACTGAAATCAGAATTCATAGTTGTTAATGTCTCTTACAGAGTTTCATTATAAACTTATCTGCCAAATATTTACATTTCTTGTAGATGATGTAGTTGCTACTGTGGTTAAGTTGACTTGGAGCTGAATAAACCTCTTTCGGATGTTGTATTGAAGACCCAGCCCTAGGGTTGGACTTCCATGTCCTAGGTCTTTTACTTTGATCTTATAGCACATTAAATGCGTAGGCTGTAAAACTGCCTTATTATATATTGTACCTGATTTTTCTAATGGAAATGGAAATAGTTTGATTTGCCCACAATTTTTAACTTGTTCTATTGTTGTCAGATTACAATTTTGAAATTTTCATGTCTTAAATTGCCAATTTGTACAATAATCTAATAGAAACTTTCAATTTTTGAAAAAAGAAATGTTATTAATGCATAGGTGTGTGGCAATTTGGGCCATGACAGCTGGAACACTGCACAACGGAAGAGCAAGTTACATATATCCTCACCAAGGCACTACTAAGAACAAAGTTTGAGTACTTACAGACTAAGCTTAGAGTTCAAGAAATTTGCATAAAGGAGGAGTGTTAAAATATTGATCCAATTTAAAAAGAAAAATTAAGAAACCTTTAGAATTAATTGGAGCTTAAAAAAATCTAGAGTTATCTCGGATAAAATCTATAGAGAGGATAATGATTAAATTAAGAAACATTTTTCAAGAGAAATATAGAAAAAAAAAAAAAGAAAAAGTAAAAAATGGGGGCTAAAGTGTAGAATGTTCTACAAAGTTATGGTTAGGAGTACTTTAGCGACATGTCGGCAGAAACGGGCATGAGAGGGGCAGACCCCCATAGTGGCCTAACAATCCTTGTACTCCTCCTTTCCACTATCAATAAACAAAATCTTTCAACTAAGTCCTTTCCCTATTTTAAATTATAAGTTTACTCTTTCAACTATTCAAAATTATTTCCCAACTATTCCAACTATCTTAAATACCAACTAAACCAATCCCAAAAAAATCAACAGATACTAAACTGAATAACTTCCTTAAGTCACCCAACAGGATCTTGGTGATGGTTAAAAATTGGTATGTGAAAAGCATGTCTGAATTCTTGGAGCGGATTATGTATGGCTTGTTGTTAAAGCTTCCAAGAGCCCACATGAACACCCTGCCGAGAAGCTACAAAGTTAGTTCAACAAAGACAAGCAACTGCAAGAATGATCTGAGGGAGCTCATTAGGGGCTGCTTCCACCAGAACCTTAGGCAGCAAGATTCAACTTGACCTCAACAATATGCAACACTAATAGATGGAAAAATTGCGAGTTGTGATTTTGGGGAGGATTGATGAGGAAAGGATTCTTGTTCTTGGGGAGGGTAATGATAAGTTCCTAAGAAACAGGAGCTATGTTGTTGGTTCCACATGAACCCATCAATCTTCTGAGGTTCAAGCTCGTTTGTTGATCTTGTTTTATGATGCAACAACAATGTGTTTGATCCATTCTGGCAAACTTTCTTATCTAGAGGCTTGGAATTTGAGAGAATGTCATTCATGTTCATTTATAGCATTTGCTTCTAGATTAAGCTGAAGAAGTTAGTGATGTAATGAATACTCATAAGTGTATTGCTATTAAGAGTTTAAATCATCATTATACATTCTGAGTATGATTAATTTCTATATTCTAAGCATTTTTCCATCAGGTTACTATTCACACGTGTTTTTACTATTCAAAGTCACTATTCACCGACTTACTGTTCATACATGTATTTCACTATTCATATGCGGTTTATTGTTCATTAATATTAAAATATATATATTAAATAATTATTTTTTATGTAAGTAAAATTATCACTTTGCGGCCCTTCACGAGAAAAATCATATCTAGAGCTATAGACGTTGAAACTGAGTGATTCCAAATTCATTTGAAAGCCAACACATAGATCTTCAACTCTGCTTCCTTCTATGAGCTAGTTTGATCATTTTCATTGCCAAAATCTGATTATAGATGAGACCATTTGTTCTTTCGCGTGCTGAAGAGCAGTTTCGGTAGAAAAATCATAACTTTAGCTATGAATGTCCGATTTGAATGAGCAAGCTATTGATTCGAACCTAAAGAAGAGATCTATAAGTTGCATGCTTTGAGAAAGAGCTGATTCAATGTCTATGATGGTCAAAAAATTAAAAAAAGCAGCCTACCTTTGTTGATTTGCACTTACCTACATTTTACTATTTTACCATTTCACCCACCCCAAAAAATCTATAAATAGGCACATTGGGGGGAGGACGAATACATGCCATTTTTTAGGCCTCCTTTATGTTCTTGTATCATCCTTAGGTTTTCTTTTTTAGTTTTGTTCTAGTTTTCAATACTAAAGCTCTATCTAAGTGTTTTCTCATTCTTGTTCTTGTTTTTCCTTTGGTCTTTCAATCTATGTTCATTTCATCTTTCTACATGTTGTTTACTTTTTTCATGACTAACTAATATTTTTTTTGCTAAGGTGAAAGGGTGAAGCTTTTGGTATAAAGGTTATGATTGATTTGAATGGATCACAACGATTAACGGTATTTTCTTCCTTAATCTATTTAATTTCCCTCCTTGTTAAGTGGGATTCTTGATTCATCATAGTCAATCATTGGCACAAAAGCTACTTAATTCCCTTTGTAAAACATGGCTTTACCGGCTATATTGGAATTTTGAGCTATTGTAGACAAAGGTTGGCATGATGGATACTTGAACCCATTTGCAAGCGTTGGCATTTTAAGATCAATGAAAGTTAATACTAACTAAATTCCCCAATTGGGACCTCCTTTATATGTGGATCTTAATTGAGTAGTAAGATGAGCTAAAATTAATCATAACCAATATACTAAAAGTGGATTCCCTAACCTTAGTTATTTTATTTGAATTTGAATTTTTAATCAACAGTTGTTCACACCTTTCACGAAAACCTTCCTTATTAAATATCTGTAATTTGTATTTCTTAATTCATTTCCCTGTGATTCGATACTCGGACTCCCGAGATTTTATTACTTGCGACAACTTACACTGAGGTTACAACTGCTAAAGTGCAGCTAGTTTTTAGCATCGTTGTTGGGGAAGTAAAATTAGAGTGCAAGTTCAATTTTTTTTTGCCTTTTTGTTCCTTTTTATTTTGTTTCATTTTTTTTGTTTGTGTTCATCATATGGAAGGCTGAGCCTCCTGCTCTTTATTTCTGTTAATCTTATTTTCTTTATTTTTTCTTTATTATTGAATGGAAGGCTAAGCCTCTTGCTCTTTATTTCTGTTAATCTTATTTTCTTTATTTTTTCTTTATTACTGAATGGAAGGCTGAGTCTCCTGCATTTTATTTTCTATTTATTTTGTTTTTTTAATGGAAGGCTGAGTCTCCTATCTTTTATTTTTTGTTCATATTGCTTTCTTTTTATTATTTATTATTATTATTATTATTAAATGGAAGGTTGAGCCTCCTACCTAACTTGTTATTGATATTTGTTTTCTTGTTGTTATTTTATTTATGTATGAAACTTGGTCACGTATATCAAGTGGTAGACTAGTAAGAGAATCTTCATCTTCTTCAAACACGACTGAACACATTAATGAACAAGAAGATAATCATTCTCTACATAATGGCAAAGATCGGCCTAGGACACTTAGAGAACACATGAACCCCATAAGAAATAACACACCATCATGTCTAATTTTTCCTACTGATACATGTAACTTCAATTTCAAGCTAGGTATTATTTAGCTTTTACCAACTTTTCATGGCTTTGATTCTAAAAATCCTTACTTGCATTTAAAAAAATTTGAGGATGTCTGTCACACATATAACAACCTAAACTGTAGCATGAACATTATCAGGCTTAAGCTTTTTCCTTTTTCTTTAAAAGATAAAGGTAAAACTTGGCTACAGTATCTTAGGTCAGGCTTCGTTAATTCATAGGATGAACTACAACAACAATTTTTGAAAAAAAAATTTCCTGCCCATAGAACAAATTCTTTCAAAAGGCAAATCACCACTTTCACACAAAAACCAGAAAATTTTTTTTACCAATGTTGGGATAGATACAAGGATGTACTTAACACATGCCCACACCATGGTTTTGAAACTTGGAGATTAATCTCACATTTTTACGAAGGTTTGTCACCTAGAGAAAGACAAATGGTAGAAATGATGTGCTATGGAACATTTGAGGATAAAGATCATGACGAGGTAATAGATTACCTAAACATGCTAGCAGAAAATGCACAGAATTGGGATACCACTGGTACCTATGAGGCTCTAGGTAAGACTCAAACCCTTACATCTAGTGGAAGCATATATCATCTTAAGGAAGATAATGACCTTCAAGTAAAGTTTGCATCTTTAGCCAGAAAGGTTAAGGCTTTAGAAATGAGAAAAGTTGGTCAATTAAAATCTGTTGAAGAAAGCTTTCATCATATTTGTGAGACCAATGACCATCCCACTAGCAATTGCCCAACCTTGCCCTCTTTCAATGAATGTTTTCATGAAAAAGTCAATGCATTGAACAACTTTGAGAGACCAACCCAAAATCCATACTCGCAAACTTACAATCCTGGTTGGAGGAATCATCCAAATTTCAGTTAGAGAGGTGATAATCATGCTCAATCGTCACAACAACCTTTGAACACCCAACAAAATTTTCAACAATCTCAAAGGTATGCACCATATGTTCCTCCTCTTAGGAAAAATCTTGAAAAAACATTGCATTCATACATTGAGAAGCAAGAGTCCATCAATGCTCAAACAAATCAAAACCTGATTGATTTGAAAGATACTATTGCAAAATTTACATCTGCACTCAACATTCAGGAGAAAGGAAAATTTCATTCTCAACCACAAGCGAATCCCAAAGGTCAAACCATGGTTCAAGTGAAGTCAATCATTACACTCCATAGCAGTAAGGTTGTTGAAAAATCCATTCTTGATCCTTGTGAAGAAGACGATGAGCCAACTTCTAAGAGTAAAGAAGGGGTTGAACCTTTACCAAGCGAAGAACAAATTGAATCTCCACCAACACCTCTATTTCCACAGGCATTAACTGTTCCTAAAAAGGTGAACCGAAATCCTGAAATTTTGGATACTTTCAAGCAGGAAAAGATCAATATCCCTTTGTTGGATGTGATTAAATAGGTACCCTTTTATGCCAAATTTTTAAAGGATTTGTGCACCGTTAAAAGAAAACTGAATGTGAAAAAGAAAGCCTTATTGGCCGAGCAGATAAGTTCTATTATTCAAAATAACACTGTTTTGAAATACAAGGATCCTGGTTGTCTAACAATGTCATGTTTCATTGGAGAACATAAAATTGAGTAAGTATTACTTGATCTTGGGGCTCGTGTAAACTTACTTCCATATTCAGTTTACCAAAAACTAAATTTGGGTGAGTTAAAACCAACCAACGTAACACTTTTGCTTGAGGACAGATCAGTGAAAGTACCCAAAGGAGTCATTGAAGATATGTTAGTCCAAGTTGATAAATTTATATATCCTATAGATTTTATTATTTTGGACACACGACCAGTGAAAATTAAAAATTCAATACCTGTTATTTTGGGACGTCCATTTTTAGCAACTTCTAACGCTTTGATTAATTGCAGGAACGGACTGATGAAGTTGACATTTAGAAATATGACATTGAAACTAAATATTTTCAACTTGCTTAAGCAGCCACCTGGAAATGAAGATGAAAGTGATGAAGTTTGCCTCATTGATACTATTGGGAAAAACCACATCGAAGAAGGGAGTATCTCTGATCCTCAAAAAAATTATCTGGTTAATTCATTTGAATCGATTATATAAATGGATCAGGATACATCTAACATATGTTCATTGCTTGATTCCTCATAGGTGAAAAACACATGTTGGAAATCAAAAATTGAAGAGCAAAATAAAATTCACACAATTGAGTTGAAGCTTTTACCCAAACAATTGAAGTACCTAATGTCAAAGAAAGATGCTAAATCAAGGCTGATATGCTGGATCATATTACTCCAAGAATTCAACATTGTGATCAAGGATAAGATGGGCACCAAAAATATTATTGCTGACTATTTGTCAAGACTGACAATGAATTCAACAATTGAGGCTGCACCCATAAATTATTGTTTTCCTAACAAATTTTTATTTTCTGTCTCTACAGTATCTTGGTTTGCTAATATTATCAACTTTTTGGTGATAGGATGGATACCAGTTTAATGGAGCATCCAAAATAAGAAGAAATTTCTATATGATGTGACAAATTTTTATTGGGATGACTCTTATCTTTTCAAATACTGTCCTGACTAGATATTTACAAGATGCATACCTGAGGATAAGGTAAAAAGTGTCATTGAATTTTCTCATTTTGAAACATGCGGGGGGCATTTTTTGTCAAAGAAAACAGCTGTAAAGATTTTGCAGTTTGGATTTCACTAGCCCTCATTGTTTAAAGACGCACATGTATTCTGCAAAGCCTTTGAAAATTTTCAAAAATTAGGATCCATGTCTTCTCGGTTAAGTGGCAGACACGGTACTCTGTGGCTCTCAAGTTGGTTATCTCAGTTTCCCATAATAACTGATTTCTTTTTCTCATCTCTCAATTTTTTCTCACCAATGGATTCTGTTCTTTCTGCTTTACAAAAATACTTTCCCTGTCTCCCAATAAATGTTCTTAAAATGATTTACCAAGCTAGATATGAGCGATTAAGAGTTTTGATGCACAAGGGAATTCTTGAAGATGTGCGTTGGTTAATTGAAGCTAAGGTCCGTTTGGCTGGTGAAACCCCAGATGTATTTGTGTCTCATATGCTTGGCTTAGGCAAAACCTTTTATGCCAAAAAGAAAAGAGCGAAAAGGTTACGAGTCTATCATAAATGTGGTCGATGGACTTGTGATAGTAGATGTTGTTCTTTAGGAATGATGTCCGATAATCGAGAAGATAAAATACAACTCATTAAGAATGACCTGAGTAAGGATTCTTTGGGTAATATCTGATTGACTCTTGAGATACATTCTTGTGGATTAGTGCAACATGAACTTCTTGGTTTATAGAGTATTTTTTATAAAGAACGAGAGCATTATAGTCTTAAGAATCTGACTTTAAAAGACCCTGTTTGCCAGTTTGTAAGAAAACTAGATGGGAAGCAAATCCCCGACTCATAGAAGGCGTTGAAGCCATTAATGGACATAAAACTAGTGGAAGATGTAAACCACACTCACAATTACTATACATACAAGTTGTTGTTTTTGAAAAAAAAAATTTCTTCTAACAATAATTTACCTACTCTTATAGGTGTAATCATTGCATTATCCTTTCATCTTTATAAATGCATGTTCTTCTTTTCATTTTTCACACGATTAAGGATAGAAATGAAGGGAACATCAACTCATAGATTCCGAAATATTTGTGTATTTTGTGAAGCTTTTCCTGGAAAAGATGAAGAGTTTTTTAGGGCAGCCAACCATTTGGGTAGAGTCTTAGCTGAGTGAAAAATACATTTGGTTTATGGGGGAGGTAGTGTCGAATTAATGGGTGGTGCAGCAACAATAGCATCCGTAGGGGGTAGCCAAGTTTTGGATATCATCCCTGCACCTTTGAGATTGATTTCTAAAGGCACGATTGGAGAAGAATTAGTGGTTAAAAACTTGCAAGAGCGTTTGTTGCAAATGCTCTGTAATTCTGATGCCTTTATTGCTCTATCAGGAAGGTTTGGCACATTAGGGGAAATTTTTCAAATTATTTCCATGGCCTAACTTAATTTACACTAGAAACCTATTGGACTGTTGAATGTTAACAATTTCTTTACAAGTCTGTTATCTTTTATGGATCATGCTATGTAGGAGAAATTTATCTTAAAGACGGCATGACGGATCCTAATATCTGCATCAACTGCTGAAGAATTGCTAGACAAAATGAAAGCTTTCGTTCCTAAACCAGATCTAGCAGTGATTCAAATAGACTGGATACGACAGTCTTTCCCAATCAATTCCATCCCATAAGTATCATTTACCATGCTTGTCATTTTTATTTTTGTTAATAAGTTAGAAGCACTGTGGAAGAGAGCAATCGGACTTCTAGATCTGTTTATCTTGGCTTTTAGTTTTACTATCAGCATTTTCTTTATTTTAGTTTAAGTTATTTCAAGTTTTTCATTTTCAATAACTACCATTTCAGGTAATCTCTTCTTCACTCTTCTTATCTATATTTT
The DNA here is from genome assembly GCA_039654915.1 of Aquilaria yunnanensis. Classification (NCBI taxonomy): domain Eukaryota; kingdom Viridiplantae; phylum Streptophyta; class Magnoliopsida; order Malvales; family Thymelaeaceae; genus Aquilaria; species Aquilaria yunnanensis. The sequence continues at coordinate 96,954,644 of CM077598.1, read as the reverse complement.
GACATTGGGGACAATGTCTTAATCTGGTTGGGGGGAGGGATAGTTGTCACATTTTTTTTTAGGATAGTTTTTCTCATGCTGATATTAAAATCATTGGACAAAGCCCTTAGTTTAGGATGGCTGAGTAAGGAGTATTCTTACTTTTGAGACGCATCCTATTAGGCATGCTAGTCATAACATTTTTTTTAGTAGGTTTTTGAACCCGTACAAGATGACACACTCACTAGCAATCTATATTTTCTATGTTGAAAATTTCTATGCTTGGTGATGAAATTGTTGAGGTGATGAGCTACATTAAAGTTTACATGTATGAAATCTTATTTGACATAATGATTTAGTCAAATTTTATTCACTTTGACAAGGGATTAAGATGTTTAAGTTATGAATTACTGATATTTTTATACATGTTGAAAATCTTTATTGTCTTTTAGATTTCAAAGAATACTCCAACTATGCGGCTGTTGGGACTTCCAATGAACCATATCTTAGCTTGATTTGAATAAAAAAAAAACTTGAAAAAAAAAACAACACCAAGAAGTGTTGAAAAGACTTGGAAAATGAAAAAAAAAACAAAATAAGCGATTTTCGCTCTTGGAAAGAGTTGCCCATTACCGAGGTTCTTCAACTAAGGCTTGAGCCAAAATTTAAAAAAAAAAAAATAACCTTTTATAGAGGATAATGATTAAATTAAGAGATATTTTTCAAGAAAAATATAGAAAAAAAAGAAAAAGTCAAAAATGGGGGCTAAAGTGTAGAATGTTCTACAAAGTTATGGTTAGGAGTACTTTAGCGACATGTCGGCAGAAACAAGCTTGAGAGGGGCAGACCCCAATAGTGGCCTGACAATCCTTGTACTCCTCCTTTCCACCATCAATAAACAAAATCTTTCAACTGAGTCCTTTCCCTATTTTAAATCATAAGTTTAGTCTTTCAACTATTCAAAATTATTTCCCAACTATTCCAACTATCTCAAATACCAACTAAACCAATCCCAAAAAAATCAACAGATACTAAACTGAATAATTTCCTTAAGTCACCCAACAGGATCCTGGTGATGGTTAAAAATTGGTATGTGAAAAGCATGTCTGAATTCTCGGAGCGGATTATGTATGGCTTGTTGTTAAAGCTTCCAAGAGCCCACATGAACACCTTGCCGAGAAGCTACAAAGTCAGTTCAACAAAGACAAGCAACTGCGAGAATGATCTAAGGGAGCTCATTAGGGGCTGCTTCCACCAGAACCTTAGGCAGCAAGATTCAACTTGACCTCAACAATATGCAACACTAATAGATGGAAAAATTGCGAGTTGTGATTTTGGGGAGGATTGATGAGGAAAGGATTCTTGTTCTTGGGGAGGGTAATGATAAGTTCCCAAGAAACAGGAGCTATGTTGTTGGTTCCACGTGAACCCCATCAGTCTTCTGAGGTTCAAGCTCGTTTGTTGATCTTGTTTTCTGATGCAACAACAATGTGTTTGATCCATTCTAGCAAACTTTCTTATCTAGTGGCTTGGAATTTGAGAGATTGTCATTCATGTTCATTTATAGCATTTGCTTCTAGATTGAGCTGAAGAATTTAGTGATGTGATGAATACTCATAAATGTGTTGCTATTAAGAGTTTAAATCATCATTATACACTTTGAGTATGCTTAATTTCTATATTCTGAGCATTTTTCCATCGGGTTACTATTCACATGCATTTTTTACTATTCAAATTTACTATTCACTGACTTACTGTGCATATGCGGTTTACTATTCATTAATATTAAAAAATATATATATATATTAAATAATTATTTTTTATATAGGTAAAATCATCACCTGGCGGCCCTTCACGAGAAAAATCATATCTAGAGCTATAGACGTCAGAACTGAGTGATTCCAAATTCATCTGAAAGCCAACACATAGATCTTCAACGCTACTTCATTCTGTGAGCTAGTTTGATCATTTTCTTTGCCGAAATCTGATTATAGATGAGACCATTCGTTCTTTCATGTGCTGAAGAGTAGTTTCAGTAGAAAAATTATAACTTGAGCTATGGATGTCCGATTTGAATGAGCAAGCTATCAATTTGAAGATAAAGAAGAGATCTACAAGTTCCATTCTTTGAGAAAAAGCTGATTCAATGTTTATTATAGTCAAAAAATTAAAATATGTTACAGCCCACCTTTGTTGATTTGTATTTACCTAGATTTTACTATTTTACCATTTCACCCACCCCCAAAACTCTATAAATAGGCACCTTGGGGGAAGGATGAATTCATGCCATTTCTTAGGCCTCCTTTGTGTTCTTTTATCATCCTTAGGTTTTATTTTTTAGTTTTGTTCTAGTTTTTAATACCGAAGCTATGTCTAAGTGTTTTCTCGTTCTTGTTCTTGTTTTTCCTTTGATCTTTCAATCTATGTTCATTTCATCTTTCTACATGCTGTTTACTTTTATCATGACTAACTAATCTTTCTTTTCGCTAAGGTGAAAGGGTGAAGCTTTTGGTATAAAGGTTATGATTGATTTGAATGGATCACAACGATTAATGGTATTTTATTCCTTAATCTATTTAACTTCCCTCTTTGTTAAGTGGCATTCTTGATTCATTATAATTAATCATTGGCACAAAAGCTACTTGATTTTCTCTGTAGAACATGGCTTTGTCGGCTATATTGGAATCTTGAGTTATTGTAGACAAAGGTTGACATGATGGATACTTGAATCCATTAGCAACCATTGGCGTTTTAAGATCAATGAAAGTTAATACTAACTAAATTCCCCGATTGGGACCTCCTTTATGTATGGATCTCAATTGAGTAGTAAGATGGGCTAAAATTAATCATAACCGATATACTAAAAGTGGATCCCGTAACCTTAGCTATTTTATTTGAATTTAAATTTTTAGTCAACACTCGTTCACACCTTTCACAAAAACCTTCCTTATTAAATATCTGTAATTTGTATTTCTTAATTCACTTCCCTATGGTTCGACACACGGACTCCCGAGATTTTATTACTTGCGACAACCTACACTTGGGTTACAACTGCTAAAGTGCAGCACGATGTCCATCACCGGCCTGCTTAATGATGTTGGTGTTTTCTAGTTTGTAGATAAAAACATTTTAGTCTCTAAAATTGAATGGAAATTTCTTGTCCTTGTTGGTGCAATGTCCATATATGTTAGTGGGCGAGAGGCGTTCATTTGCTTTATTGGTAAGGAAGCACCAATTTTAAATATTTTGAAGATAATATTTTATTGTTCAAAATTAAGCAATTTTTCTAAATAATTTTTTAGTATTATAAATAAACAATTAATATTGAAGGATTTCAAGATTCTAATTCTAATAGTATCTTTTTACTTTTTTTTTCAAAAATCAGAAATAAATAGAAGATTAAGCAAAAAAGAAAGTTGCAAAGCTCTGAGTTAGAATGACATATTCCTGAGATATGATCTCCACCAAGCAATGATTAAAATTCCCCATCCGATGTAAGATTTCCTGTGTAAAACTCACCAGCATGGCAATAAAAAGAATAGAGCTTCGAAGAGTAGCAATAACTTGGGTGCAATCTATAAGCACTGTGACATCACGAATCCCTAGCCGAATAGCTGCTAAAAGTGCTTCATTCAATGCTGCCAATTCAGCATGCAAGGTCAAACAATAAGTTGGAAGAAGAAATCCTTCTTGCAACTTTGGTGGACCCAAAATCCCAATCCAAATCTTAGTAGCTGCTCCCAAACTTTAGTTTTTATTTCATGGCCCATCAACCACAAAAAATTGTGGTCTTGAAGAGAAACTGAAATGATAATTAGAACCCCAAGAATGACAAAGCGAGTTTGAGGTATAATGTGAGAGATTCTGAGTAATATGTCTATATTCTCTAGCAGCCATTAGATGATACATGAAAATATTTTATCTTGTAATCATTGACTGAATATTAAAATGAGCACTTCAGAATAAAGATTCATTCTGACCTAGCCAAATAGTCGAGCGACCAAATAGACAAGCCACTTAAACTTCCACTTAGGACCAAAGTCGAGGATAAAAAAGAGTCATCCATTAAAAGAATGACAGTTTTAGAAAAAAGGGTTGGATGTGAAATTACCCCAAATGGATGTCTCATCAAAGCATTCCTAGAAAATATGCATTGTAGTTTCCACCAAATTACCACAATGAGTATAGTAAGAGCTATTGTGGCAGCCTTAGGCCGCTTATGGCTGCTTGCTGCCCAGGATCACTAGGAATTCATGGAATTCCTGGGTTTTGGTTCATAATTGTTGGTTTTTATGCTTGTGGTAAAAACTAATACACGTGAGCTAAGTTTACTAACTTAGATATTAGCATAAAATAATGCATGAATAGCTTTGGCATAGAAATTTAAACTTAAAGTAAAACATTCAAAACAATGACAGTACCGCACTTAAAAACAATTATAAAACTAGCCAAAACCATAAATACATTTTCTATAAGCATCAACCCTATGTACATTATTCAATTATATACATGAATCATAAACAAAAACACAAAACTAACCAATGTTTGCTAGAGGCATCTAGTACAATTATGTACTTAAGCATAACCTACTGAGATGACCATACTAGGCTGACCACCTAAGCTTTACCTCTAAACAGCCCATAGCCTTAACCTCCATTTGTGCTTCTAGATCAACCACTACTCAAGGTTAATCCAACATAGTTAGTATATAATGTAACTAGTAAACCACAAAGTACAAACTAGCAGGTATAAATTATACCTACTAAACTAGCTTAACAACTATGCTCAAGTTGTTGGCCGAACCACCCAAACCTATACATATAAACTAAAGGGTGAGAATCATAAATTCCTATTAAGGGGTTTTTAGGGTACCTACAAAACAAAACCTTAGAGGACAATGGACAACAAATCTCACAAATCTACCGCAAGCTCATAACGGTCTGAGGCTTTCCTTATCCTAGTCCTCCTACAAGACTTTGTTTCGTGCCTAGCGAGTTCTGGCTCCTAACTTGCTCCAGTAAGCCTTGGCTTGGCAACTATGCTAGGTTGTCACCTAAGCACATAACAGCATTCCTTTGAAAACTATGTGCAAGAGTAATCTAAGTCTACTTGGTGAAGACAAGTTGGGTGCACTAAGGTCCCACACTAGTGCCTCAGGATTGGGTCCTGACTAGGTCACTAGGAGTTACTAACATTTCACCCTTCCTATGGTGAACCCTGACTAGCACATGGCCAATCTAGTTTAGGCGTACTGGGTTCCTGCTTTAGCCCCTTGGACCTGAGACCTGACTAGGTGACTAGGTGTGCTAAACCTTTGCTAAACCTCCACCACTAGGTGTACTAGACTTCCACTTTAGTCTTTTAGGTCCAGAACCCGACTATGCAACCAAGTGTTACTAAGCCTCCACCTTCTTAGGTGAACCTTGAATGGTACTAGTCTTGGCACTTACTACACCTCAATGAGTTAGCCATTACTAGGAATCATGCTTGCTCTAAGTGCTCTTTGTCTTTCCTAGCACATAATAGGGTCCCGAATGCACTAAGGTAGCCTAACTACCTTGTCTCTCCAAGGCCCCTCAAAGTGCTCTAGTAACTTAGCTTGAGTTCTAAGTTACTTACCTACTTAGAGCTCATAGTGTTTCCTTTCATTACCTAGGGTAGCTTGCACATACTTGGGTTTCAAGCAACTTTCCAAGCCATGCCAAGCACCTACATTATCCATTCTAGGCTTTCCATAGGCTCTAGGTCTCACATGGCACCTAAATGTGCTTTTGTGCCCCTATTAGCTTCATAGTGCCTTTATTGGCCTGTAGGTGTTTTCATTAACTTTTGTAGTTCTTATAGATTTTGAACCAATCTAAGGTCAATAAAATACTAACCCAAGTCATCGTTCCAAACTACAGCAAGTTGTTTCATAAGTTGCCCACACTAACCTTGTCTTAGTGCACATGTACCCCTCGTAGTTAAATAGGCCACAGTTCTAGTTCACCAATGCTAGTTCACCATGCTCCTTACTTAAACAACTTGGTTACTCACTATTAATGCATTAAACCTACCATGGGAGTAGGGGTGATCCTTCTATTGCCCTTACCAAGACCCTAGAAATGCTCAAGGATACATAGGATACATTTAGGACGTCTAAAACAATCTTCCTACCTCGGCCTTACTGAATGCTGCAGGCTCAAGCCTTGACAACTCGTCTTTGGGACCTTTTAGAACTCCCTTTAGCCTCAGGACACCCAATCCTACGTCCCTGGGTACTGTGGACGTGTCTCTGGGTCCAAGGGCTTTGCCTTGCTCTGCGTTGTGTCCTTGGGTCTTGGGGACGCGTCTTTGAGCTCCCTTAAAGCTTTGAGGCTTTAGGGTAACCAATGCTGCATCCTTGGGTTCTGAGGATGCATCCTTGGGTTCTTTAGAAGCCTTGAGGGTGTAGCTTCAGACCCTTGAGATGCGTCTCTAGCTGTAAAAACCACTTTCGTGCCCAACTTGTCTTTCTTGCATCCATGGCCCTTTTTCTTGAGCAAATCCAATTGAAACTCACCCAGAACATACTCCTAAGGCTAGAATCAATTTAAATGCATTAACATAAATGAAAACACAAAATTCCCTTACCTTAAACACAATTATGCAAGAATCAAGTAAGCAAATCCACAAAAGCTTCAAAGGATCAACTAAGGGTTTCCTAGCATCTTTCCTTTTCAAATGGGCACCAAGGAAGCTAAATCAAGACCATTGAAAAGCTTATAAACAACTTAGAACCATGGAAAATTCGTGGGTTTGAGCTTACCTAGAGTTCTTAAGCTAGAACTCTTTAAAAACTCCAAATTTCACCTCTAAAAAGCTCTACCTAGCATTTGTTTTAATATACTTGCTTGGGGGCTCTTGATTTCACCAAGAATTGAAGGAATTAATGAGATTTGAGCATGGATTTTAATGGCAAAGAGAGAACTACGAATTAGAGGTGGAAGGAATGATGAATAGTGGCATTCAAGCCACCCAAAATAGTATAAAAACCAACCTTCTACTCTTTGGCCCTTCAACTTACTTAATTTTGACAAAACAACCCCAATTCCAAATAGTGCCACTAACTTGGCAAATTTTTATCCCAACTTTGGTCTCTTGTCACTTAGGAACATTAGATCAACTTATGAGCTTAAAACCACTACTATCACCTCGGGGTGCAAAATGACCATAATGCCCTTAGTGACACTTAGGTGCCATTTGTGCTCTAGGAACCTTTTCTAACCTCTCATACTTGCTTGAAATGCATAACAAATATTTAATAAGGGATTTCTTACCTCGTAACCAAGTTTTACCTAACCATCAATGGTCCATTACTTAGAGGGTCGTAACAAGTATAAAAACTATCATACTCTTTGTTGGCCCAAGTGCAACTAGTTTTACCTGGGTGAAATATTTTCACTCAGTTGAAAATTCTGTATGTTAACAAAATTCAAGGTTTGACCTCCAATGGCTATATTTGTAATTAATGAGCTGTTAGCACTTTATACACATGAAAATCTGACATGGCATGAATTTATAATTAATTTTCAAAAATTTTTTGAACCGGGAACTCACGCATAGGTCTGGAATTCATGTTTCACCTGGTTAAAAATTTTTCATTCGAATGAAATTTTTGTCCAAAATGAAAATTCTCTCAGGTTCAAAAATTGACTCCAGTTTCAACACGTTGAAAGATTTTCACTTGAATGATTTTCTTGTCTAGAAATAAAACCTTTAGGGCTCGAAAACTGACTCCAGTTTCAACACGTTGAAAATATTTCACCCTGTTGAAATTGTAGTTCCAGGATTTTCTTGCTTCCAGACTTCCAAATTTCAAAAAGCTTTTTGCCAAGGAGATTTCTTCATTCACAAGTAATGCTTGAATCACTAAAAATACTTGATATATACTTGAGAAAACAATTTTTCTAATAAGGATCAAGACTTTATGAATGACTAACCAAAGTATAAATCTTTAAATAAAGCCTTGAAACACAAAAAACAAATATGTTTTGTTATCATCAAAATTAAATAAACATAAGTCATGAGAGGAACAAATCCAGCAATCTCCCCCTTTTTGATGATGACAAAACTTTTGAAAAAACATTGGAAATGATTAAGAATAAGAGTTTAAAAAAAATTTGACATAGTTTCCCCTAAAAAATGAACAAAACTCCCTGTTCAAGGATGTAGACCAGCCACATGATATTAACTGAAAAATCAATACTAAATAGATATAATACCAAACACTTCCACAATTGTTTAAAATATGCATGCTCCCTCTTACTTCATCATAACAATACTAATCCCCCTCACTTCTTGCATATAATCTTGAATCAATAAAAGCAAATAATCAATAACAACATTAAGCTAATGAACTACTAATTTTCTCCCCCTTTTTGTCATAATAAAAAAGAATTAAGAACAGTTATAAGCACAAGCGTCAAGTGGAACAAGGAGAGTAATAAAGTCATAATAGTCTCATAAGCATAAAAACGTCCATAACAAGGGATAACAGTCATGTGGAACAAATCCACAAGAACAAAAGTCACAGAGATAAATGGGCAACCTAAGTTTAAGATAAAAACATTATTTATGCCATAACTAGAACAAGTTATGAAAACTTGATCCTAAAGAAAACTAATGTGGGAAGGGAAAGGAAGGTCTTAGGGGAAGGGGAATGATGGCAAGGCATGGGCTGGGCGGTGGAATAATAGGGGCAGTAGCTGCAGGAGCTTCAGGAGGTGGATCCGCTGAAGTGGTGGCTCCGGGAGAAGCTGGAGTGGCAGCAATGGTAGCCTCAGACCCTTTGCCTCGATGAGAAACTAGTTGGAGAATGAAGGAATGGATATCATCAAGCCTCCCAAGTTTGACAAGAATTTCAGCTTGAGATTTTTCCAAGGAATCAAGGAGTGCATTGGTTTTGGCTAATTCATGAGCAAGCAGCTCCAACTCAGTAGGCTCATGTGCGTCGGCCTCATCAATGTTCGCATCACTGTCCACAGGAGCCTCTGCAACTCCATGCTTTCGGTTAACCTCTCGTAGTGTTCTCCGAAGGCACTTCTTGTAAGTAGTCTCATCTCTAGTCCAGCCAACTCCCTCATCAAACTTTAGACCGCCCAATTTCAAATTTGTAGGATCAACAAGGGAAGCATGACTATCCAAGGGAATTTTTGCCGAGGTGCAAGCCACCCCATGGGCTTCAAGAAACCGAGTGATGAGGGTAAGATAGGGCAAAGGGGTTGCCTTGGTGGTAGCTGCCTTTTTCATTTGGGACACGATCCGAGCACCAAAATCTACATTGTTCTGCTTAGAGATCTTGTACATAAGGCATGCATCTTGATAAGTGACATTATTGGCCCCCTCCCTAGGCACCAAAATATTGGCAATAATCCAATCCAAAACCCGATAATAAGATTCGAGCAAGCTATGAGAAGCTCGATGAGGCAACTGAGAACAAACCTTAGCCAACCCTGGAAAGAATTGAGTCAAAATGTGCTTATGTTCAACTTTGAAAGTTTTCTCAGTATCTGATTTAGCACCAATTAAAGCAGAGAGAGAATCCTTAGATGCATAGATATGAATACCATCTACAAAGCTCGTGAGAGTAAGAGATTGGTCATCTACCATTTAATTTCTATAGAACTCATTAAGCTGAGCCTCTAAACCTCTAGGTTTCTGACTAATGAAAGATTCAACACATGGAGCCACTTTAGCAAACTTTTATTTCCTTAATTCATCAACAGAGACAATACGATTCTTGAATAATTTCCTAAACTTCTGAAACGCATCAGTAACAGGAGCCACAGTCATGGGAGGGGTGTCCATTACCTTGATTTCAGTGTCAGAAGAGGAGGAGCATGCTGGAGAGGGCAGCGATTGGGCTGTCGGATGTTTGGCCCTCTTGGCACTTGCCTTTAGTCACTTGTGAGCAACCCCCCTCTGTCGGTTACGTCACGGCTGTGTTTCGGTACGCCCCCACCATGAGTTCGAGGTGCCATGGTAGATAGGACAGAAAATCACAGAGGATGAGCCCAGATTTAATGGCGGTGGACGACTGGGAATGTAGAGGCTAGGGTTTTGGTGTGGCAGAGGTGCGCCGGAGACGAAGCACAGGTCGAACTGAGGAGGACAGTGCCGGTGGCAAGAGAGGAGGGGGCTAGGTAGGTGGAGAACGAAGAGTTACTGTAGTGAAATTTTAAACCCACAATTCCGCAAGTGCACGGTAGGTGTGTAGATGGGTGAGTGGGTATTGTTCCCACGAAGATTGATTAAATTGAATGCCAAGTACCACTACTCAAGTTAAACTTTAGCTAAACAATCAAAGTTGGATGACAATGTAGGCAACTTAAACAAGTGACTAACCTTAGCTAAATGGAATACTATTAACCTAGAATGCAAGTATGCAATGTAAAATTTGTAGTTTTTATCAAATCATGAAAGAACACTTCCTATGGGTTCACTACTTGTCTTGATTTGTTGGTGAACTTAGATGAGTGGGTTAATTTCCAATGTATGTTGATAAAGTTATTCAACTAAATTCTTACTTTTCCAAGTGAAAGAATTAATCTCTCTAATCTAAACTTAATAAGGATTTCCACCCGATTACAAGTTTAGAAAGAGGCATTAAAGCTCAATTTACCTTTACCTAATGACTTAGACTAATTTTCCAACAAGTCCATAGCCATTAAATTCTTCTCCTAGGTCCAATAGCTTCTAATCTTTTCCAAGAGTTTAGATGCAATTTATAGTGCAACTAATTGTGGCCATCAACTAGCTAACACAACATTAAGCTCAAGAGAAAAATAAACATACATTTAGTAGAAAACCAACATCACATAACCATAAATTCATCCAACATAATCAATCCAAGTAGCTACATCCATAGAAAGTGCTAAGAAAACTGCTCCATAACTAAATAAAACATAATCATCAAAGTAAACATAATAACATCCATGAAGAACTACAAGGAAGATGAAAGAGTAAACCCAAGATGGCTAGAAGCTCTTGAATCCAAAGTCTCCAAGCTAGTCTCCTTGAGCACTCCAAGCAATCTCCAAGTTAGCTCCAATGGTGACCAAGAAAAAACTAAGAAAAGCTAAAAATCTAACTATGGTGGATAAAACCCCAAAAAACTAGTTCTAGGAAAAACAAGATGAAGATGAAGAAACTCCTCTTTCCCTTGCTATGTTCCAGATTCTTCTCCTCTAGAGGATGTCCCTTTCACTCACCAAACCCATTGGATAGAAAACCTTGGCCAATAGTAAGCTTGAGTTCAAATTTGAGGAGGGGACCACTTTCCCGGGTGACTGGCGCCTAGGCGCTAGAAGGGGGTGTCTGGGCGCCTAGGCGACAGAGCTCGAGGGCACCTGGTTCCAGAAGGGATGGATCGGCGCCTAGGCGCCAAAGTGCCCTTTTCTTGGCAGATGACTTTATACTGTGGCGCCTAGGCCTCGCTCCTGGCGCCTAGGCGCCACAGTTATAATGTCCGTTGACTTTTACGTTCCCGTTTTTCGTGCCGCTTGTCCCGGTGCCATTCCAATGCTATGGTCCGCTTCTCCAACCTACAAAATGAAGGATCAAAGTAAGAATTGGCCAAAAATATTGAGTGATGAGGTAGAAAATTGTGGTCAAAGTTGACAAAAAGTCAACATGTTTGACCACAAAATTAACATTTATCAAACTCCCCCAAACTTAGAAGAATGTTAGTCCCTAGCATTTATTAACCTAAAAAAAACATAAAGCAATCAAAACATAGAAGCTAACAACATATACTCAATATCATATCATAAAGTCATTCAAGGTATAAATTCAACTCAAGAGAAATTAAGGTAAGTAATGAAAGAAGAACTTTGTCATTAACGGTAGGTAATCGCTCGCTAAGTGTTTCACTCCCTAATCTATGGTTGCCTAGTGTATCTAAGGCTTATAATGCCACTTCATCCACAAATTTGCAAAAGGACCCAAACTACCCATGAATTGTCCCTAAGGAATATGCATGCAAATTTAAGTCCAATGACATATATATAAGGTTGTACCGTGGCCGGGTTTGGTATGGACGGGAATCGGATGGAGGCCTTTTAAGGTGGGGCTAAAGAAGTAAGTCAAGCATACACACCATGGGCAATCCTAATAATTAAACCTAAAGTCCCACCCAAGGTATTTTGATTTAAAAATGCTTTTCTTGACTTCCAAGCAACAATTCAAGTAACCCCCATATGCACAATTTTGACAAAACACATGAGTGAACTCCTTTCAAATTAATAAAGTACTTATATCTTTCCCTTTCTTTATTTATTCTTTTTTTTTTTTAAACGAGGGCTTTTTCATGTTGACTCGTTTTGCCTTTTTATTAAGGGAAAGATAGGATTTTTTTCTTTTTAGTACAACTAGAAATTCACCCAATCTTTAAAGTTCAAACAAATGTGCATGATTTATCCAAAGTATACTCAAACCATAGCTACATAAACTCAACAATAAGTTCATAACCCAACCTTTTTCCCCCAAACTTATTTATTGCTCACTCACACAACTCACAAATTTTTACCCTTCCCAAGCCCATATATGCAATGCTCAACTTACTTTAAGGACAAAAGAGGAAAAATAACAATGGATATGGCTCAATTATGTGGGTTAAACAACAAAAATGGCTTAAAGGCTCAAAGGCACTAAGGATTATAATGAAGGGTTAGCCATTTAGGTATGTAGTTAGCCCTAAGTTGTCATTTTCATCCTTTATTTGCATGCATCAATTCGGATATGAAGGGGTCCAAAAGCAAATTAAGGAATCCATAAGCAAAACAAGCAAAACAAGCACTACTCCAATGAATGAAATAATTTATAATGCAAGTGTGCCACACAAGGTCCAAAGACTCACCGGGTATGGTTTCTACCATTAATGACAAATGAAAATCTTTCTTTCCTTAACAAAATTTACAATCAAGTTGAACTTGTAAATGAATTCCTCTAATCATAATAAAGAGCATGCATTGGGTCCCTAAATGCACACAACCTAAATGCAACTACATGTTTCTACATTTAACTCTAATGAATGCTATGAATTAAAATATGCAAATAACTAAGCTAAATGCCATGCAAGGGAAACAACAAAATCAACTAAGCAACTAACATGCAAAGAACTAGACAAGTACTCATCCACAAGCAATCCCCCCAACTTAAACCAAATATTGTCCTCAATGTGAAAAGAAAGGAAAAGCTAGAGAGAGAGCATGAAGAATCGTACCCGGGGAGGCAGATGTTCCCGCCTCCAACTAATCCTCAGGCATGTCAGGTGCGCCGGATGACTCTCCGGCCGGTGGATGAGAAAGAGGAATGGTAGATGTGTCCGGTGGGGCAGACTGGGAGAAGTGAGGGTAAAAAGGGGGAGGATGGTTTAGTGGGTGAGGGGTATACCATGGGTGGGTGGAAGGATGGAGGTGAGATGGGATTTGTGGGAAAGGTGGATAGTCAGGAGGAAGGTCGGGTTTTGTTGTATGGCCGCCCACTTGACTTGGGCCGAAATCATCTTTGTACACCCGGCCAACAGTGACTATCCCTCCCGAGCCTCAGTAGCAAAGGAGATGAATCGCTCCTCCAAGTGATCAACTCGTGATATCACTTTGTCCCGAAACCCGCCAATAGCGAGATGGATCTTGTTGAGGGCGATGGCGAGGGCTTCGTTAGAAGCATGAGCAGGATCAATGAGCAGTTCCTCCTGTGGTGGTGCTACTCCCTCCGGGCCTAGTCGGTCATGGGCCTCTTCCTCTTCTTCTTGGTGCTCTTCGGCCCCTTCACCCCCTGCCAACTCATGACCATGTAGCTTGCTCAAGGAGATGTCCTTGGGCTTAGGAGCAAAGATGAGTGGGTCCTCCGGGTAATGAACTCCGGCCTCCGCCAAAAGCTCCATAATCAATTGTGGGAACGGGAGGTTACCTCTCTTTGTTCTTGCCGCCCGACTTATGTTTTGAGCTATGTGTGCTCCCACGTCAATTTGTTGGTTGGCAGCAATCCAAAAGAGAACTTGACCCCGGTCCGAAGTCACATCAGACGGATGAGTGGATGGAATAAGCCTAGAGCTGATGAAGTAATGCCACACCTTCATCTCTGGCTTGAGGAAGGATGAGGCAAAATGGATCTTCTTCTCGGGGTCATCCTTGCTATGAGCCCAAGGCACAATCTGCCCACATATCCAAGTCGTCATCCAATCAAAGCTGCCATCCTTAGCAGGGTTTTCGATCTCAGGATTTATCTGAAGGTGGTTGTTGATGTCGCTTGGTGCAATGTTCACAGTCCTTCCTTGAACCGTTACCGTCTTAGTCGAATGGTGTTTGGGTTGGGTGCTCAAGTTGGCATAGAACTCCGCCACAAGTGTCCGGGAGACCATGGTGTGTGGGGTAGTGCACCATTTCCTCCAAGCTCTCCGCTCCACCACCGCTAAGATTTCGGCATTCTCCGGTGCTCCGAGACCAAATCCTCTCTCAATGGTGAATTTCCTTTTTACAAAGCCCTCAAATAGTTCCTCGGCCTTTTTGTTGACAAAGTGGGGGTACTCCATGGCCGGCTCTTGGGCATGCTCCTCCCGTGCCCTCTTGCCCTTTCCTTTATCAGTACTCCTCCCTCTAAAAATTCTTGGTGCCATTGTTCCTACACCAAGTAACAACATATATATATAACAACCTCATAACCAAAATGAAAGGCACATATAGTCAATTAAATACCTCCACCCTCCAAGATAAAAGTCTACATCACTACACACATCCGCAAGCAATCACTTTGGACAAATTATACACCTCAAGGCATGAATTTATTTAGGCAAAAAGGCTTATCAAGAACTTGTTGCAAAATATGGCATACCAACTTCACAAAGCTACCGGCACTAACAAATGTGCACCTAATCAAATATGGGGGCTTAAACCATTATCTATGCACTACCTAGATGCAACTTGAGCTAATATGTCTAGCCAATTACGCTCACATGTGAAGAGGTAAGTCCATGAACATGGTATGAACAAAACAAGTCATGATGGCATAGCAAAAGTTCAATGATTTTTCATCAATTAAACAAGCATTCGGGTGAAAATGGAAGGTTCAATCATATACTATGCAACACCTAGATGCAATAAAAGCAAAGAACTAATGCCAAGAACACTCACATAAAGCTACATTATGCTTTGAAAACCCATATGGCGAAATTCCCCACATTCATGTTCTTGATTTTCCGGAAAATTTACAAGCTCAAATTCTTACAATGTAGCTCAAACTACTCATAATTCTTATTAGACCCATTCATTATAAGGTAGAAGCAAGCAATTACAACAACCAAATCATCAATAACATGCATTAAACAAGATTCACCATTAAAAATTGTTGTTTTCAAGCCATGATTTTGGTGCCAAATTGTTGTTTTTAAGCATAAAATCTCTTACCCATCAACAACAATCCAACAACAAGCAAGAATTCACACAAAATCAACACAAACCGCCATTTTTGCCCAAATTCGCACATACACCAATCCACATGATTTCAAGAACTTCAAGTAAGAAAATTAAAGAGAGAATGATAAAAATCACTTACTTGATCTTTGATTGTGTAGAAATTGACAAGAAAATTGAGCCGTGGAGTGCACGGAAAGGTTAGGGTTCGAAGGTGGAAAGGTTTTAGAAGATGAGAGTGTTTTTTGTGTGCAGGTGAATTGGGGAAGAAACGGTTTTAATTGCCAGTCGCGCGTATGGCGAGATCGCGCACAAAGTCCTCCCTTTGGCCTTCAATTTTTTTATTTCGTTCAATCTTACCCTCAAGTTTAATTTTCACCAAAATTCATGCACGAAAAATTCCCAAAGTGTTGATTCTTTCACTCTTCTTTCCACCTACAAAAATCATAAAATTGCTTCCAATTATTCAAGATAAAAACGCAACTACTCTTAAATTAACAAAACATTATCTAAATGCAATGAAATGTCGGGGTGCCTCCTGAAAAGCGCTAAATTTAACGTCTTTAGCTAGACAACTTCCCTTTTTTTGGTGAATCAAGTGGTTGGCTCCGCCAAGCGAAGCTTGTTGGAAATTTGAGGCTTCTTTCCATAATAGTGCTTCAATCTTTGCCCGTTCACTTGAAATGTTCTTCCATCTTCCGTCCTCAACTCAATAGCTTCATAAGGTGAGACCTTCTCCACCACAAACGGGCCCGACCATCTTGATTTCAATTTGCCCGGAAATAATTTAAGCCTTGAATTGAATAAGAGCACTTTTGACCCGGAACAAATTCTCTCATCATAATAAGCTTGTCATGCCACATCTTTGTCTTCTCCTTGTACAACTTGGCACTCTCATAAGCTTCCCGACGAAACTCATCAAGCTCATTCAATTGGAGAAGGCATTTTTCCCCGGCTTTCTTCGAATCAAAGTTGAGCTTCTTGATTGCCCAATATGCACGATGTTCGAGCTCCACTGGTAAGTGACAAGGCTTGCCAAACACAATCCTATAAGGAGACATTCCAATCGGTGTCTTGTAGGCGGTCCGATAAGCCCAAAGAGCATCATCCAACTTCTTTGCCCAATCCTTTCTTGTTCCATTGACCATCTTCTCAAGAATTTGCTTGACTTCTCGGTTGGAAACCTCCGCTTGGCCATTTGATTGTGGGTGGTAAGGAAGAGCCATCTTGTGTCTTACACCATACTTAGCCATCAATTGTGCAAAGATCTTGTTGCAAAAATGAGACCCTCTATCACTCACTATGGCTCTTGGAGTACCAAAGTGGGAGAATATGTTCTTTTGGAGAAATTTGACCACTATCTTGGCATCATTTGTAGGTGTGGCAATGGCTTCAACCCACTTAGAGACATAATCTACCGCCAATAATATGTAGGAGCAACCAAAAGAAGGTGGGAACGGTCCCATAAAGTCGATACCCCACAAATCAAATATCTCAACCTCCAAAATATTATTAAGTGGCAACTCATGTCTTCTAGAGATATTTCCCACTCTTTGACAATTATCACAAGTCTTCACAAAAGCATAGCAATCCTTGAAAATAGAAGGCCAATAGAAACCCGATTGGAGTACCTTAGTGGCGGTTCTTGTTGGTCCAAAATGCCCACCATAAGGAGATGAATGGCAGTGGTGGATAATATTCGGCACTTCCTCCTTAGGAACACACCTCCTAATGACTTGATCGGCACATCTCTTGAATAGCAAGGGCTCATCCCACAAATAGTATTTCACATCCACTAAGAACTTCTTCTTTTGTTGGGAACTCAACTCCAGAGGTAATACTCCACATACCAAATAATTCACATAATCGGCAAACCAATGAGTGCTTGCTTTTACCTCTAGAAGATGTTCATCCGGGAATGACTCCTTGATGGGCAATGAATGTTGCTTATTCTCCAACTCAAGTCTTGAAAGGTGATCCGCTACTACATTCTCGCTTTCTTTCTTATCTTTAATCTCAACATCAAACTCTTATAGAAGCAAAATCCACCGAATCAACCTTGGTTTAGCGTCCTTCTTGGTGAAGAGATACCGAATAGCCGCATAGTCAGTGAACACTACCACTTTTGTGCCAAGGATGTATTGCCGAAATTTATCAAGAGAAAACACCACCGCCAACATCTCTTTCTCCGTGGTGGTATAGTTTTATTGTGCCGGGTCCAAGGTCTTGCTTGCATAGTAGATGGCCCGAAAAATCTTCTCTCTTCTTTGGCCAAGCACCGCTCCCACCACAAAGTCACTTGCATCACACATAATCTCGAATGGTTGACTCCAATCCGGTGAGACAACAATGGGTGCTTCCACAAGCTCCTTTTTAATCAACTCAAATGCCTCCAAGCAAAAATTATCAAACTCAAACTCGGCATCCTTCTCCAATAATGAACAAAGAGGCTTCACAATCTTGGAGAAATCCTTAATGAATCTTTTATAAAAACTCGCATGTCCAAGGAAGCTTCTCACTCCTTTCACATTCTTTGGTGGAGGCAATTTTTCTATGGCCACAATTTTTGCTTTGTCTACCTCAATACCCTTGGAAGAAATTTTGTGTCCAAGAACTATGCCGGATTTTACCATAAAATGGCATTTCTCCCAATTAAGAACAAGGTTGGTCTCTTTACATCTCTTCAATACCTTCACTAAATTTCCCAAACAATCATCAAAGGAAGAGCCAAAAACCGAGAAGTCATCCATGAATACCTCCATAATCTTTTCTACCATATCGGCAAAGATGGCCATTATGCACCTTTGAAATGTGGCCGGTGCATTGCACAACCCAAATGGCATCCTTCTAAATGCATAAGTGCCATAAGGGCAAGTGAAGGTTGTCTTTTCTTGGTCCTCCGGTGCAATGGCTATTTGGTTATACCCATGAATATCCATCAAGAAAACAATAGAATTCATGACCGGCCAACCTATCCAACATTTGATCAATGAAAGGTAAAGGGAAATGGTCCTTTCTTGTGGCCTTGTTGAGCTTCCGGTAATCCATACACACTCTCCAACCGGTGACGGTTCTAGTGGCAATGATATCCAAGTTTTGGTGTGTCACTATGGTTATCCCTCCTTTCTTAGGCACTACTTGAACGGGGCTAACCCATTGGCTATCGGAGATGGGATAAATTATACCGGCATTCAAGAGTTTCAACATCTCCGCCCTCACTACTTCTTTCATGGCGGGATTTAACCTTCTTTGGTGTTCAACCGAGGGTGTGTATGTGTCCTCAATTCTAATCTTATGCATGCAAATGGAAGGGCTAATACCCTTGATATCACTTATAGACCATGCAAGTGCATCTTTGTGCTCCCTTAGTACCTTTAACAACTTTTCTTCCTCCAACAAGGTTAAGCATGAAGAGATAATCACCGGATAAGAATTACTAGGACCCAAGAACACATATTTCAAATCACTAGGCAACACTTTCAAATCCAACTTTGGTGCATCTTTCTCATTCACATCAAGCATGCATAAATTCTCACATGTATTCACCAAAGTCCTATCATCCACTAATGCATTCAAAGCAATAGACATATCATCAACATCATTCCCAATAGCATCATCATAACTCAACAAAGTCATCAAGAGTGAATCAACATATAGAATTTCTTTGTTCACTTCACCAATGCAAGTATCCACCACATCAAGAAGGAAACAAGCACTAACCTCATCCGGAGCTTTAATAGCTTGGGAGATATTGAAGTCTATGCTTTCTTCATTAACCCTCAATGTTAGCTTGCCTTGCTCAACATCAATCAATGCCTTGCCGGTAACTAGGAAAGGTCTTCCAAGGATTAAAGGAATGTCCCGATCCTCCTCCATATCAAGTACCACAAAATCTACTGGAAATACAAATTTTCCAACCTTTACAAGCACATCCTCCACCACTCCTCTTGGATATGTCAATGATCGATCGGCAAGTTGAAGACATATGGTGGATGGCTTAACTTCACCCAACTCCAATTTCCTAAAAAATGATAATGGCATAAGATTAATGCTTGCACCAAGATCACACAATGCCATATTATGAGAAGATGGTCCAATAGAACAAGGTACTACGAAACTTCCCGAGTCTTTGAACTTTTGAGGAAGTTTCCTTTGGAGCACCGCACTACATTCTTCACTAAGCTTGACGGTCTCATAATCTTCAAATTTTCTCTTCTTTGCAATGATGTCCTTCAAGAATTTGGCATAGTTGGGCATTTGAGTTAAAGCTTCCAAGAGAGGAATATTTATGTGAAGCTTCTTAAAATTCTCCAAGAATTTCCCATATTGCTCTTCAAGCTTCTTCTTTTGAAATCTTTGTGGGAAAGGCAAAGGTGGGTTGGGTGGGGCTTGTTGAACCTTAGATGGTTGCTCTTGAGGCAACTCCACCACTTGTTCCTTTTCCAATTGCTCGTCATTCTCAACCATAGGAGTGACTTGAGAAGGTCTATTCTTGTAAGGATCTTCAAGTTGCTTACCTCGTCTAAGTTTGATGGCTTGACAATGTTCTCTTGGATTTATCTCGGTGTCACTAGGAAATTTCCCTTTTTAAGATGTCTTCACTGCCAAAGCCAGTTGCCCAATTTGATTCTCCATGTTCTTAATGCTTGCACTCACATTTGCCTCCATACTAGCTAAGTTAGCACTCAAGCTAGCCGTCTTGGCTTCATTCTTCTCCATTCTATCTCTTGTCTCCTTCATGAATTGCAACATAATTTCTTCCATAGAAGGCTTCTTCTTCATTGAGACTTGGTTAAAACCGAGAGGTGGTGGTGGTTGTTGCACATTCCTTGTGTTACCACAGGAGAAATTTTCATGGTTTCTCCAACTTGGGTTATATTGATTTCCCATGTTGTTGCCTCTAAACCCAAAATTCCGGTTGCCCATGAAATTCGCTTCTTCAAGCTCTATATCCATATGGCCATTATATGTGTTGGAGGTAGAGGCGGCGGCTTGCTCAATAGTTGGCTCCTTTTTGTTGGTCAACTTGGACATTTGATTCATGAGAGAAGCCATTTGTGCCGACAAGGCGGTCAATTGATCAACCTCAAGTACCCCTCTTCTTGGTTGAGCTCTTTCTCCCGGCCATTGCTTTCCATTTAGTGCCAATTACTCTAGAATTTAGAAAGCATCACTGGCCGTCTTTGACATCAAAGGATCCACCGGTCGAAGCATCAATCATAAATCTTGAAGTGGGTACTAAGCCTTCATAGAAAAGTTGGATTTGCTGCCAATCCAAGAATCCATGTTGTGGGAACTTCTTAAGCAATTCCTTGAATCTCTCCTAAGCCTCCAAAATGGACTCCATCTCATGTTGCTTGAATGTCACAATTGAAGCTCTCAAGTGGGCGGCCTTGGATGGAGGAAAATACTTGCTCAAGAATTTTTCGGCCATTTCATTCCATGTAGCAATGCTCCCCGGTTGAAGTGATTGATACCACCCTTTAGCTTTATCCCGGAGTGAGAAAGGAAACAATCGGAGTCTAATAGCATCGGTGGAGACTCCATTAGCCTTGAATGTGTCACAAGCTTCCAAGAAATCCGCTATGTGAGTGTTGGGATCCTCCGAAGCCAAGCCTCCAAATGGGTTTTGTTGGATGAGAGAAATCAAGGATGGCTTCAACTCAAAGTTGTTGGCTTGAACCGGTGGCCTCACAATACCCGAATAATTCTCCGTCACCAAGGGTCGAATGTACTCCCTAATAGGCCTTTGTGGATTTCTTGGATAGACTCCATGTTGATGATCCATCCCTCCATTTCCTCCATTGCCACCATTATACCCATTACCATTAAGATTATCACCTCCACCTTCCATGGATGTAGGGGTGGAGCTTGATTCTCCCAAGTGTGATGTTGCTTTAAGCTCTCTAAGATGTCTTTCAATCTCTGGAATGAATGGCAACAAAGTAGAGTGTTGGGAACGGGTCATGCACCAATGGTACCTATCAAAGAAATATCCAAGCACAAAGGCAACAAATGAGTAAAGAAATAAAAGTTTAGTCTAGAGTCAATCTTCTAGCAATGATATTGAACAAATCAATACAATCAATCCCCAGCAATGGCGCCAAAAACTTGTAGTGAAATTTTAACCCACAATTCCGCAAGTGCACGGTAGGTGTGTAGATGGGTGAGTGGGTATTGTTCCCACGAAGATTGATTAAATTGAATGCCAAGTACCACTACTCAAGTTAAACTTTAGCTAAACAATCAAAGTTGGATGACAATGTAGGCAACTTAAACAAGTGACTAACCTTAGCTAAATGGAATACTATTAACCTAGAATGCAAGTATGCAATGTAAAATTTGTAGTTTTTATCAAATCATGAAAGAACACTTCCTATGGGTTCACTACTTGTCTTGATTTGTTGGTGAACTTAGATGAGTGGGTTAATTTCCAATGTATGTTGATAAAGTTATTCAACTAAATTCTTACTTTTCCAAGTGAAAGAATTAATCTCTCTAATCTAAACTTAATAAGGATTTCCACCCGATTACAAGTTTAGAAAGAGGCATTAAAGCTCAATTTACCTTTACCTAATGACTTAGACTAATTTTTCAACAAGTCCATAGCCATTAAATTCTTCTCCTAGGTCCAATAGCTTCTAATCTTTTCCAAGAGTTTAGATGCAATTTATAGTGCAACTAATTGTGGCCATCAACTAGCTAACACAACATTAAGCTCAAGAGAAAAATAAACATACATTTAGTAGAAAACCAACATCACATAACCATAAATTCATCCAACATAATCAATCCAAGTAGCTACATCCATAGAAAGTGCTAAGAAAACTGCTCCATAACTAAATAAAACATAATCATCAAAGTAAACATAATAACATCCATGAAGAACTACAAGGAAGATGAAAGAGTAAACCCAAGATGGCTAGAAGCTCTTGAATCCAAAGTCTCCAAGCTAATCTCCTTGAGCACTCCAAGCAATCTCCAAGTTAGCTCCAATGGTGACCAAGAAAAAACTAAGAAAAGCTAAAAATCTAACTATGGTGGATAAAACCCCAAAAAACTAGTTCTAGGGAAAACAAGATGAAGATGAAGAAGATGAAGAAGCTCCTCTTTCCTTTGCTATGTTCCAAGGATTAAAGGATGTCCCTTTTACTCACCAAACCCATTGGATAGAAAACCTTGGCCAATAGTAAGCTTGAGTTCAAATTTGAGGAGGGGACCACTTTCCCGGGTGACTGGCGCCTAGGCACCAGAAGGGGGTGTCTGGGTACCTAGGCGCCAGAGCTCGAGGGCACCTGGCGCCGCGGTGCCAGAAGGGATGGATGGGCGCCTAGGCGCCAAAGTGCCCTTTTCTTGGCAGAGGACTTTATACTGTGACGCCTAGGCCTCGCTCCTAGCGCCTAGGCGCCACAGTTATAATGTCCGTTGATTTTTACGTTCCCGTTTTTCGTGCTACTTGTCCCGGTGCCATTCCAATGCTATGGTCTGCTTCTCCAACCTACAAAATGAAGGATCAAAGCAAGAATTGGCCAAAAATATTGAGTGATGAGGTAGAAAATTGTGGTCAAAGTTGACAAAAAGTCAACATGTTTGACCACAAAATTAACATTTATCAGTTACGAAGGTGAGGGAGGGAGCGAAACTAGGTGGGATGAACAGGGGAGAAGACAAAACGCTCGGCTGAGCAAGGGGGGACTAGTCAATAATCAAAAAGAAATGAAAAGTGTCTGTCAAGTGCGTATGTGTCCCCTTCTTTTTTTTTTTTTTAAATCACTTAATTGAAAAATAAACACCCAGGTGAAACCAATAGAAAGAAACCTGGGAGCAAAATCCTAGAAGCAAAATTTTGACATCACCCAAACGAAAAATTTTAACCCGAGTGAAATTAACAGATAGAAATCCTGGGAGCAAAATCCTGAAGGCTTAATGGTGAAAACGCCCAAATGAAAAATTTTAAACCGAGTGAAATTATCAGACAGATTTGATCATGAGTAAAACTTGTGAGAAACACTCTTAAAGCCAAAACAAGTAACAGCGGGGTGTGAAACAACGAATGGCACACTTTACTGTATGAATATTTGAATTATAAAAGCATGAAATTGAACTTTTCATGATAATATAATCACATTCCTTTTGAAAGAAAATAAGTTACCTTGGGTTGCTCATTCCTAATTCCCTTCTAATAAATGTAAACCTTTATTCACACAATGGTTTGGTAAATATGTCAGCCAATTGATGTTGAGTATCAATAAACTCAAGAACAATATCACCATCATGCACATGATCTCTAATAAAATGATGCCTAACTTCTATATGCTTTGCTCTAGAGTGGAAAACTGGATTTTTAGCTAAACTTATAGCACTTGTATTGTCACATTTAATGGGTGTCTTTTTGAAGCTAAGCCCATAGTCTTTCAATTGTTGGTTCATCCACAATATTTGAGCTACACAACTCCTGGCCGCCATATATTCGGCCTCCGCAGTGGATAAAGCAACTGAAGTTTGTTTCTTTGAAAACCATAATATAAGGCAACACCCAATAAATTGACAAGACCCACTAGTTGACTTTTTATCCACTTTACTTCCGACATAATCGACATCAGAATATCCTAAAAGATTAAAACTAGTGTCTCTAGAGTACCATAATCCTAGGTTGGGTGTATCAACCAAATATCTAAAAATCCTTTTTACTACTTTCAAATGTGATTCCTTAGGACATGATTGAAAATGAGCACACAAGCAAACACTAAACAATATATCCGGCCTACTAGCAGTCAAATAAAGCAAAGAACCTATCATGCTTCTATAGAGTTTTTGGTCAACTGGCTTACCATCTTCATCCTCATCAAGCTTAGTTGTGGCATTCATTTGAATGATACTAGGCTCTGCATTTGAGTAGCCAAACCTTTTGAGTAGCTCTCTTGTGTACTTAGCTTGGTTGATGAATATACCTTCCTTTGACTGTTTGATTTGAAGTCTAAGGAAGAAGGTAAGCTCACCCATCATGCTCATCTCAAATTCTCATTGCATTAACTTAGAAAACTCTTCACATAAAGACTCATTAGTAGCACCAAATATGATATCATCCACATAAATTTGCACAATTAACATATTATCCTTAGAATGCTTAATAAAAAAAGTAGTATCAACTGTACCTCTAGCAAACCCTTGATCAATAAATAATTTACTCAACCTATCATACCAAGCCCTATGAGCTTGCTTTAAGCCATACAAAGCCTTCTTCAATTTAAAAGTATGGTTTGGAAAATTTGGATCTTCAAAACCGGGGGGTTGTGAAACATAAACTTCTTTTTTGATAAAGCCATTTAAAAAAGCACTTTTCACATCCATTTGAAAAAGCTTAATTTCCATATAACAAGCAAAGGTACAAAGCAATCTAATAGCTTCTAACCTTGTAATGGGTGCAAAGGTCTCTTCAAAGTCAATACCCTATTCTTGACTATAACCCTTTGCAACTAACCTTGCCTTATTTCAAGTGACAACACCATTTTTATCAAGCTTGTTTCTAAAAACCCATTTCGTCCTTATAATGGATTGAACTTTTGGCTTAGGCACTAGTTCCCAAACCTCATTCCTATGAAATTGGTTTAGTTCCTCTTGCATAGCCAAAATCCAATTTTCATCTCCAAGGGCTTCATCAATGATTTTAGGCTCTATTTGAGACGAGAAAGCATAGTAACTACACAAGTTTTTCAAGGAGGATCTAGTCACAATACCTCTTGAGGCATCACCTACTATAAGATCTCTTGGATGACTAGATTTATGCTTGAACTTCCATTCACTATGCAATCCTTGATGAGAATGCTCTTTTTGTTGTAGGTGTTGTTCCTTAGATTGATCTTGATTGTCATGTAAAAGCTCTTGACTTTGTGTATGCTCTAGTGCATCATTGAGCTCATCTCTTTCAAAGGTGCCATCTTTTGGTGGAGTATGAGAGACTCCCTTCTCATTGTGATTGATTTCCTTTTGATGATCATCATCTACAACATTATTATCACTACAACACTCTTTTCTAGTAGCATTTTTAGCTTCATCAAATACAACATGAATGGATTTTTCAATCACAAGAGTTCTTTTATTAAAGACTCTAAATGCTTTGCTTTTACTAGAGTACCTAACAAATATAGCTTCATCACTTTTTGCATCAAACTTTCCAAGATTATCTTTTCCATTGTTCAAGACAAAACACTTGCATCCAAATGCATGAAAATATGAAATGTTTGGCTTCTTACCTTTTCAAAGCTCATATGGAGTTTTATTGAGAATGGGTCTAATCAATGCTCTATTAAGAATGTAACATGCGGTATTTGTTGCTTCGGCCCAAAAATACCTTGGTAAACTACTTTCACATAACATAGCTCTAGCCATCTCCTCAAGAGTTCTATTCTTTCTTTCCACAACACCATTTTGTTGAGGAGTTCTAGGGGCCGAAAAGTTATGAGAAATGCCACTAGATTCACAAAATGAAATCATGTCATGATTAATGAACTCTTTACCACAATCACTACGAATTGAGCTAATGCATGAACCTTTCTCTTTTTGAACCCTATGAGCAAATGGAATGAATACATCACAAGTGTCACTTTTATGAGCAAGAAAAAATACCCAAGTGAATCTAGAATAGTCATCAACAATTACAAAACAATATTGCTTTCCACCCAAGCTTCTAGTTCTAATGGGTCCAAACAAGTCCATATGCAGTAGTTGAAAAGGCCTAGAAGTTGAAATACAATTTTTTGATTTAAAGAAAACCTTAGTTTGCTTTCCCTTCATGCAAGCCTCACACACTTTGTCTTTTTCAAACTTCATTTTAGGTAAACCTCTAATCAAATCACTTTTTACTAGTTTTGAAATTATGTGCATACTAGCATGACTAAGTCTTCTATGCCATAACCAACTATCATATTTGTTTGTGGCCATTAGTCATTCAAATCAATCACATAAACATTTCCTTGTCTTCTACCAATGAACTTATTTTGATTGGAAACAATATCAATCACTTGACATACAAGAGCTTCAAATATAACTCTATAACCCTTATCACACAATTGACTAATACTAAGCAAGTTATGCTTCAATCCATCAACAAGCAACACATTGTCAATTGAGGAGGAATTTTCCTTACCAACCTTATCTATACCAATGATGGTACCTTTGCTATTATCTCCAAATGAGACGGTTCCTCCTTCTTTTTGCTTGAGGCTTATGAAATGAGACTTTTCACCGGTCATAGGTCTTGAGCATCCACTATCCAAATACCAAGTCTCTTTTCTTGCTCCCTACAAATAAACAATCACTTGTTGGATTTTGGTACCCAAATTTTCTTGGGTCCTTCAATGTTAGCCACAACCTTGGTTCCTTTAGGAACCCAAATCATCTTATAGCCAATTTGTGCATTTGGTTTCTTAGTTATGCAATCATATGCATAATGACCCTTTCTAGCACAAGCATGACAAGTTGTGAATGGGCTATACATAGTAGATGATGCACCAATAAATCTATTCCCAAATTTCTTTTCTTTAACTAAAGGATTGTAGCCTATTCCGGCCTTATCATAAATACCTTTTTGTGCTCCAAGTAACAAGTCTAATTTTTCTTTTCCTTTGACAAATCTAGATAAAGATTGTGTGAGATCAAAGTTCTCCCTTTTTAGCTTATATCTTTCTTTGGTCAAGGATGCATTCAAAGTTTTGAATTCACCTACTTGTCTAACAAGCTTTTGAGAATCCTTGTAAAGAGCATTAAAAGCATTTTGCAACTCTAAATACTCACTACCTATAGATATGTATGAGCTAGATAAATCACTTGAATAGTTGTTTACGTCATCTTCCTCCTTTGCCATGAGACATAGATTGGAGTGACTTTGGCTTGATGAGGAGGCTACATCATCATCTATCAACAAGCAAAGATTTGCTTGATCACTTGAGCTATTGGATGAAGATGAACCTTCACTTGAAGATGAGTCACTTGCACTCCAAGCCGCCATGGCTTTTCCACTCTTTTTCTTGGAGAACTTATTGTACTTGTTTGGTTTCTTCTTCTTCTTCAATGGACAACCAAATTAAAGATGTCCGGGCTCTTTGCAATTGTAGCAAATAACTTTATCCCTCTTTTTAGAATGCTCACCTTTACTTTTTTCATACTTTTCCTTTTTGAAATTTTTTCTTTTTGACTTCTGGAACATCTTACTAAATTTTCTTGCCAAGAAGGCCGCATCAATTTCTCCATCTTCACTTGATGATATGTGGTCCTCTTGAGTCTTCAAAGCCATAGACTTGTTCTTCTTGATGTATCTTTCCTTAACTTGTTCTTTCATCTCATAGGTCAACAACTTTCCAAAGAGCTAATCCACATTCATTATTTTAATGCTTCCTCCTTCATTGATGGCTTCAACTATACTCTTCCATGATGGAGGTAAGCTTCACAAGATCTTCCTCACCAATTCCTCATTTGTATACTCATTCTCAAGCAATTTGAGTGGTGTGAGGATCTCATTGAATCTTCTAAACATTTCTTGAATGCTTTCATTTGGCTCCATGGTAAACAATTCATATGCCCTCACAAGCATGTGCATCTTAGTGTCCTTCACTTGTGTAGTTCCTTCATAAGTCACCAATAGCTTGTTCCATATATCCCTAGCATTTCCACAAGAAGAAACCAAATTAAATACATCAGGGGTTAGTGCACAATATATGATATTCATTGCCCTTGCATTCATAGTTCACATAAGATCATCCTCCGGTTCATATTCCGTTCGATCTTTTGGCACTTGGTTTCCATCAACCATTTTTATAAGTATCCTAGGACCATCCTTAATGATCCTCCAAAGAGCATGATCAATAGCTTGGATATGAATTTCCATTCTAGTTTTCCTCCAATTAAAGTTTGTGGAGTCAAACAAAGGCAGCCTAGAAGGATTTTGCCCCTCAAGATGCATACTAGTGGTTGCCATGGATCTTTAAGCTTAAAAATCGTTGGATTTTATCAAAACACAACCACTAGCTCTAATACCAATTGTTGGCCCAAGTGCAACCAAGAGGGGGGTGAATTGGTTGTATTCCAAAATAATCCACAAATGAGTTCTTGAACCCTCAAACTCAAATTAAATTTAAAGAACAATGATTAACTCTATTTTGACCAGAAAATGACTACCACAATCCACCTAAATTTTGCTTTGGAAGCTACCTTTGAAGTGGTTTTGAAAACAAACAAGTTTAATTAAGATAGGTTGCATAAAACACCAACTAAAGCTCAAGTATGTAGAGAGAAGGAGAAGCTTACACAAGAGAATTTTTATAGAGGTTCGAACTCTCCACTTAAGAGCCTACTCCTTTCCTCAAGTTCACCACTTGAGAGTTTTCTTCTCCACTATGAAACACAAAGATACATAATAGCCTACAAGGGCACACAACCCTTTGGTAGTTCCTTCTACCTTCACCTGTCACTCATTTTGCTAAAGGCTAACTAGAAACCTATCTAACTCATTTTCCCTTACAAGGAAATCACTCAACCATTCAAGGCAAGCTCAATAATTTCGTAGTTACAAGGTGGTAAGAATTTAAGAAACACTCAATACTAAATAAGCCAATGAAAGCACAAGCACAAGTTCTTCGCAATTTTTCTAGTTTAAGTTCTTTGATGAAGGATTCTCTCTTCTAGTTGCCAAGAGAGTTTTCCTTGATGATTCTTGATGTTTTTATACTCCAATGGATGCACAAAAGATGTTGAAGACCGTTGGAATGATCAGAAAAAGGCCCCTTGAAATCTGGTGAATGTTGCTATCAATTTGACAGAAAATCGCGTCTGTCGCCCAGTTTCACCCGGGTGAAATATTTTCACTCGGTTGAAAATTCTGTCTGATAACAAAATTTAAGGTTTGACCTCCAACAGCTATATTTGTAATTAATGAGCTGTCAACACTTTATACACATGAAAATCTGACGTGGCATGAATTTATAATTAATTGTCAAAGATTTTTCAAACCGGGAACTCGCGTGCAGAACTGGAATTCATGTTTCACCCGGTTGAAAAATTTTTCATTCGAATGAAATTTTTGTCCGGAATGAAAATTCTCTTGAGTTCAAAAACTGACTCTAGTTTCAACATGTTGAAAGATTTTCACTCGAATGATTTTCTTGTCCAGAAGTAAAATCCTTTCGGGTTCGAAAACTAACTCCAGTTTCAACACGTTGAAAATATTTCACCTTGTTGAAACTGTAGTTCTAAGATTTTCTTGCTTCTAGACTTCCAAATTTCAAAAAAGTTTTTGCCAATGAGATTTCTTCATTCACAACTAATGCTTGAATCACTAAAAATACTTGATATATACTTGAGAAAACAATTTTTCTAACAAGGATCAAGACTTTATGAATGACTAACCAAAGTATAAATCTTTAAATAAAGCCTTGAAACACAAAAAACAAATATGTTTTGTTATCATCAAAATTAAATAAACATAAGTCATGAGAGGAATAAATCCAACACTTTTCCAAGTTCTCTATTGTGGGAAGGGCATTAAATAAGCATTTCCTTAGAAAATTTTGAATCTTTTGAGGAATTTGAGAAACTCAAATACATTTAAAAATTTTATGACAGTTGGGTTTGACGCTATAGTAATATGATGGGAAGTAGGTTTAAGTGAAGATGAAGATTTGCAAATAAGTTGTGAATTATACACTTGCTTAGTTGATAGAGTCCCTGTAGAATTATCCTATCCAGTGAATAGAATCATTACCATCACAAAGCATTAGAGGCAGGAGTTGAAGCACATGATCCATAGTACAAGGAGGAAAATTGAATTCTAGAATAGGGATATTCCACCTGCCACAAGAATGGTCAACAAGATCAGCAACTACCAAAGTAGGATCATGTTGAATTTTAGAAGTAGTAGAGTATAGATCCTCCAGATCAATGTCTGGAATCCAATTAAGCCATTAAGTATGAGGGAAAAGAATATCTTGACCATATAATAAACTACACCATATGATAGAAGAATTTTTTGTACATTTGACACTCCAAATAGAATATCCAATACCATTCTTTGCCAATAAAACTTTAGTTATAGGAGACTGAGGATTCTTGCTAAAGATTTGCCAAAAGGATTTAGCCAAAAGAGACTCATACCCCGTTAATTGAGTAGTTAGCTGTAAAATTCTTAAGGCCGGTTAAATAAGTTATTGTTTTTGTTGTTTTTTATTAGCTAAGAAAGCTTGACAAGCTTTAGCTAGAAATTTGAAAATGCCAGCTATAGTTTCTTTGTTTGAAAGTCAAAATTACAACTGAGAAAGAGTAGTTCAATTACAACTCCTGTTGCCACTTAAGGCGTCAAGAGATGGCTTATAAATAGCCATGAAAATCTTTGTTTCATGTAATGTATGAGTATTGTCTCCATAGACTAAAAATATAAGCAAAGAGCTCCTATCTCTTCGTTCCTCTCTCTGCCTTTCTCCCCAAATTTTTCTTTTATCGTTTTTTTAGCACCCAACACTTGCTTTTTATGAAACTCTAATCATCAAAATACAAATGAAAACTATGAATCGAAACAACTCCCCCAGCAAAACGTGGGCTCGCATCCTAGTTATTTGTTAATTTCAGATTTATTAAAAGACCACGAGCTGTAACAGTTAGAACCAACGCAATCAAGAGTTGTGTATACCAAAAAAACAATCAGAGTTGTAACCTTTAAAACCAACACAGCCGTCACTTTCTAAAGAGATACAAATTCCGAGCTGATCATGGATCTCCAAACCACGGCAGTTCACAAATAGAATCGTTATGGCGACAGGCGGCACAGCCAAGCAGCCTTCCCCAATGTGACTTCATCAATTCCCATTTGCTCAGGTTCTCCCCGTTTCAGAGGAGCACCAGTCTCAGTTTGATTTTGGATTCCCTTTTCTCCCTGGTTTCCATTGTCCCTCGCTTTACGCTTCCATGTCCCCTTGCTGCAGCTGCCCGTTGGCTGCCTGACAACAACCCATGGCTCGTTCCCTCAGGGCCTCAGCTAGCCCCTGGCCCATGGGACTCTTCTCACCCACCGTCGGTCTTAAAGTAGAGCTGACAAAGTTTCAAACGATGGCCCCACCACGGACGCCGTTCTGCTTTTTCTATGTTGCTAGGCCCATGTCAGTGTCCTCTTATTCAAACTTGGCTGCTGCACTGCACCCGTGGCCGTGAAACGTGTACTCAAATGCCGTGTTCTCCAATTCGTCCTTGTCTCTTCCTTAGGTGCAAAGTAATTCACAATATTTTTTCTTTTTTCTTTTTGTACTGGGGTAACTTAAAATTTTTAAAAAATAATTTATACTCATAGAAAAACACAAAACGACTTATTTTCTATAAAATATTTTAAAATTACTTTTTTGACTTCATAACATGTAAGGCTCAATAAATTTATAATTTTAGACAAAGAATCACTTTATACAAAAACAATATATTGCAATGGATTAATGTTAATTTAAAACAGATGCCTATGAAGCCATCCACAGAAAAAGCTAAAAAAGATTTCTTCTTTTCCAGACCAGCAGCATCTTCGTCTTTCCCACTTGATCACCTTGTCTGCGCCTACGAGCTCTAAACTCTATAAGCTCGTCTCAGTTGGCTTTGACACCGTTTCGTACAAGGCACACAAACAACATGGCTGGGCATATATCTCTCATTTCCCCAATCTTGATGAAGCTCGGTTCATTTATAGAAGAAGACATCAAAACCTTCATATTCGCAAAAGAAGAGATGAAAAAGTTGAAGAGCGATTTGGAGATTATCGAGCCTTTTATTGAAGCTGCAGAGAGACAGCAATTAGGCACTGAGAAAGCTCTTCGAGTTTGGCTGTGTAATCTGAAGCACATATGCTACAACATAGAAGATGCTGTGGATGAATGGAACTCCCGTATCCTCAAAATGAAACTAGAGCAACAAGAAGCAGAAAGAAATGCGTCCAAGCGAGAAAAGGTATGGCTTTGTATGCTCTACCTTTTTCGTCGAGTTGGTTTAGATGCTAAGATCTCCCATCGGATAAAAGTCAGAAAAGAAGAGCTAGATAAGATTGCTGAGCAGACGAAACGTTATGTCACCCATTTGCAGCCAGTTATGGCCATTCAAAATAATCAACTTGATCAAGCGGAGACCACCCCTTACCACTCAGATATAGTGGTGACTGTTAGGGAAGAAGAAAAAAACAAACTATTTGACATGTTGTTGGCCGAGAATAGACCGCCGGCTACACCAACAATCATTTCCATAATAGAGCCACCGGCTACACCGACCATCATTTCCATAATAGGGCCGGGAGGGATCGGCAAGTCCACTCTTGCTAAAGAAGCTTACAATGATCCTAGAGTCAAGCGCAGTTTCTATAAACCGGTATGGGTTTGGGTCTCAAAACATTTTGACATGAGAAGAATTGCTGGAGAGATAGTTGCAGGTATTACGGGTAAGACTCCAAAGGTAACTAGCTTAGCCCAATTACTAGAGAAAGTTGAGAAATGTGTTGAGGGTAAAAAGGTGCTTCTCATCTTAGATAATGTTTGGATAGAGCGTAGACATGATAATGAAACTTCCATTGGAAACACAAATGATATGGGAAGTTTGGTTCAATTGGGAAGCAATACAAGTCATTGGTTTCAATTGAAGAACTCTCTCAAAAGTGCTGCATCTGAAAGTAAAATTTTGGTAACCACTCGTAGTAGTGAAGTTGCGGAAGATCTAGGATCAGAGGCAACCAAGAGGCTCTCACTGGAGCCATTATCAAAGCTTGAGTCAGAGAAACTTTTTGAGGATATAGCACTCAATGGAAGAACAGTAGTTACAGAGAAGTTAAGAACAACTGGGAAAGGAATAGCATCTAAATGCAAAGGGTTGCCCCTCGCCATCAATTGTCTTGCGAAGCTATGCCATCGTCAGCCAGATAATGATTGGGAAACAATCCTAAGAAGCCCTATGTGGAGACAAGATGTGGTCGAGCGAGAAGTCCTCCGTCCTCTAATGATAAGTTATTGCTACCTAGAACCATCTGTAAGGCGTTGTCTCCTTTATTGTGCAGTGCTTCCTAAAGGCAGTGATATTCAAAAAGAAAACTTAATTAAGTTGTGGATGGCACAAGGCTTCCTTCAGCCAAGGGGGGATAAAACGATAGAGGCAATTGGTTCGGGTTATTTTGACTACCTCGAGGCGCATCACTTCTTCCAAGATAAATTTGGTGAATATAGGATGCATGATATTGTCCATGACTTTATTACATATCTCTCAGTAGAAGCGGAAGAATATTTGACATTGGAGGGAAAGTCTACCAACGTCTTACCAGTTGAGTATAAAGAAAGAGTTCGACATTCCCTGCTATTGCTTAAATATTCTGAGACACCCCCTGCACAGATTTGTGATTGCAAAAGATTGCGAAGCCTCATAGTGAAATCGCATGCTTCTGAGACTCCCAACATTAAGGACTGCAATAAAATCCTAAATCAAGCATGTGACAAACTGCTCCGTCTACGAATCCTGTCATTGTCCAAATTACGACATTTCCAGGCTGACCTTGGCAAACTGATACTCTTGAGATACCTTAACTTGAGTGGCAGTGAAGATATATTAGAATTGCCCCAAGGTATATGCGATCTGATAAACTTACAGACATTGGACATCAGTTGGTGTTGTGATCTTGAGAAATTGCCTGACAGGATAGGAGACTTGACCAACTTAATCCATCTTCTTAACGAAGACACTTATGCGCTGAAGTACCTGCCGAAAGGGATAAGAAAGTTAACAAAGCTACAAACACTGAGTGAATTTGTTGTGGGCAATGGAGAAAATGCAGCATCTCTTGAAGACTTAGGGTACTTGACTAATCTTCAAGGGGAGCTGAATATAAGAGTTCTAAGCAACGTGGATGACAATCAGGCTGAAGCACAGCTGGGAAAGGTCGGCAAGAACATTGTTAGCTTGATTCTGCGCTTTGGCAATTCTCCCATTGACGAGAGTATGCTTAATGTCTTCAAGGCACCTGAAAGCCTACAAGACCTACGGATAGATTTCTATCAGGGCAGAAGCTTGTCCCAACTACCCTTAAGCAAGGCTCTTAAGAAGGTCTTTTTGCTTGGTTGTAGGGAACTGGAGCAATTGCCATCCCTGGGTCAATTACCGTCCCTCGAAATACTTGAGCTGCGTAATTTGACCAAAGTAAGAAATATTGGAGTTGAGGTTCTGGGAATAGAAGGAGAGGGAAATCAAGACTTTATTGCTTTCCCTAGATTGCAAAGTCTCATAATTGATGGCTTGACCGGCTGGGAGGAGTGGAATTTTGAGATTCCTAGTACCAGCTCAAGGACAATCCGGATCATGCCCCTCCTTCGCTTTTTGGATATAAGTTATTGCAATTCAATCACAGAAGAAAGAGTCCCACCGCAAATTCTTGGCTTGGAAAGCTTGGAAATCTTTGCGCTGAATGACCGATTCATTCTCCCTAATCATCTTCCAAGGGAAGAGGTTTGTCTGCATGCCCTGCTGCTTGTTTGTGAGGCTAATAATAATGAATTAATTTCATCAACAGAAAGAAACTTACAAGTCTTTTCCTCCTTGCCAGTATCATCTAATGGGACTGGAAAGTTGATCATAGGCAGAGCAACTGGTATGCGACTTCGTTATTATTAATATTTTTGTTACTCTTGCACTTCTACTTATTAATTTTGATCATGAATGAAACGAGTTCTCTTGCTGACAAGAAAAAAAAACGAGGGTAAATATTTGCTAGCCTTTTGAGACATGAGAATGCATCAAATATCAATGGCAACATACTTAATTCTGATTCCTTTTTTTTTTTTTTTGCCACTAGTTACTCAGCATTGTCCTGTTTGGGTTAAACAAAGTGGATTCCTCAAATGGCTAGTGGAGTTATTGCTACCGACGATCACAAAAGCAAAGACTCTGTGTGTTTATTATGTAATTCCAAACTTCATTGTGATTGTTAAATTTAAGTGGCTCCCTTTATCCAGTTTAATTTCTGCTTGTAAACTGAAACAGATTTTCGGCAGGGGACGAAGACAATAGTATGTTCACAACAGCAATGTGAAAAGCAGCTCTGAAACATATGGCAACCTATGAGCTTGGAGCATGCTTGGTTCTATACCAAAAGGCATTGCCAATAACTTGGAGCATGCCTACTTGAAACGGCTTCATTTCAAGTTCATTATGAAGTGCACTAGCAACTGCAGGTTGGTTTCCCTCAATGCAGATTCAGTGTAAAAACTGCAACACATTCAGCACGAACCTACATAAACTTGCATGCCACCAAGTGTCTTATGTTACTGATATCCTGTATGTGTTGCAGAACAATAACTGCATACCGCCTCAGAATCTGGCGCAAACCATGTCGATGTCCAAACATTACTTTGTAGCAGAAAGGTACCGATATATGGGGCAAACCAGAACGATTGTCAGTAAGCAACTGTTAATTTGATTATCATTGCTAAAGAATGAATCCGAACACAAGGGCAGCAACTGTGAAGGATGCTTCACAACTACTCACAGGTTACAACAAGAAACAAACACATCTTCCTGGAAAGACAAGAACAAACATGGAATCCTGCTATTATGGTTATGGTCTCAAATGCTTCTAACAAGGCAATTAACTAGACAAGCCTGTAGTACGCATCCCCACCAAAGAGAAGAAATTTGAATCCTTGCTTGCAAGGGCCTTGAAACGAATCTTGATGCAATCTCCAACCTTGTCAACACTAACAGATTCATGGGACTGATCTTCAGCTTCACCATCCCTCTCAAATTTGACCCAGAATCGATCCAGAAAAGAAAAACACTTGTGAGAAATGTAAAAGGAAACAGCTTTGGCAATAATCTTGGCAACAAAACTGGGGAATCAGGCTGGACCCGATCAGCCGGGCTAGGGACCTCTTCAGTGCCCATACACTCGTCAACTTCATGCACAATCTCCTCCATCCAGTGATTCATCTCCTTCAATCAATCTTGCATCCGTTTCAGCCTCTGGAATTTGAAGCAATAACCTGATGTGCTTCTCATGTCATCAACCGAACCTCCCCAATCACTATCAGAATATCCATGAAGCTTAATATCCTGAGAGTGAGTGTACTTAATACCATAATCTGCAGTGCCTTTAACATATCTCACAATCCGTTTGGCAGCTTGAAGATGCACCTCACTGGCACAATGCATGAATCTTGAAAGTATGCTTACGGCAAACATAATATCAGGTCTAGTTGCAGTAAGATACATCAAGCAACCAATCAGGCGTCTATATTTGCTTTCATCAACTTTTTCTGCTCCATCTTTTTTGCTGAGTTTTTCCTTTTGATTCATTGGTGTGCTGGTGCTTTTGCAATCTTCTATGTGAACCTTTTTGAGTATTTCCCTTGCATACTTCTTTTGACTTATGAAGACTCCATCATGATCTTGCTTTACCTCCATACCCAAAAAATAGGTCATCAAGCCAAGGTCTGCCATCTCAAATTCCTTGAGCATTTCAGCTTTAAACTCCTTCACCAATTTATCATTGCTTCCTGTAACAAGCAAGTCATCAACATAAACAGAAATTATAATTAAGTTAGTATCTGTTGCTTTTACATATAATGTAGCTTCACTTGGACTTTTAACAAATCCAAGACTTTGAAGGTGTTCATCAATCCTGCTGTACCAGGCCCTGGGAGCTTGTTTAAGACCATATAAGGCCTTCTTTAACAAGTAGACCTTCTCCTTCTGTCCCTTGACTTGAAATCCTTCAGGCTGCTCTACATAAATCTCCTCTTGAATATAACCATTCAAAAAAGCAGATTTTACATCCAACTGATACGTCTTCCATCCCTTTTGGGCTACCAAGGCAAGCAACATTCTAATTGTATCCAATCGTGCCACTGGAGCAAAAGTTTTTGAGAAATCTACTCCAAACACTTGACAATACCCCTTCACCACTAATCTGGCTTTGTATTTATTTACAGAACCATCAGCATTAAGTTTAGGTCCTGTAAACCCATTTGACTCCAATGATCTTCTTGTTTTGAGACCTATCCACCAGCTCCCAAGTATCATTTTTTTCAATCATTCTGAGCTCATCTTTCATTGCTTCAATCCATTTATCATCCTTCTCTACTTGTTTAAATTCTGCATGCTCAAAAACAGCAACATTACTTCTTTCATAAATGTCAGACAAGAATCTTGAACCTCTAACAGGAACATCATCTATGTTATCATCAGAGTATTGTGGAATTTCTTGCTGCTGCTCCTTTACTGGCTCATCCCAACTCCATTGCTTGTGCTCCATGAACTTGACATCTCTACTCACCAGAATTTTTTTATTTTGTGGTTGAAAAATTCTGTAAGCTTTGGAAGTGCTGCTATATCCAATGAAAACTCCAGGTTCTACCTTTTTATCAAGTTTGTCTCTTTTAACCTGGGGCACATAAGAAAAACAAACACAACCAAAAACCTTTAGATTCTGTAAATCTGGTTTGTAACCAAACCAAACTTCAAATGGAGTTATTTCTTGCAGAGCTCTAGTTGGCAGCCTATTCAGCAGAAACACTGCAGTGTTTGCAGCCTCTGCCCACAGCTTCTTTGGCAAATCCTTCTCATGCAGCATACACCTTGTCATTTCCATGATACTTCGATTTTTTCTCTCACTAACCCCATTCTGTTGTGGCGTGTAAGGGGCTGTGAGTTGGTGTTCAATGCCAGCTTCTTCGCAGAACTTGTCAAAAATGTCATTTGTGTATTCTTTCCCATTATCAGATCTTATCTTATGCATTCTGCAACCACTTTGATTCTCCACCAATGCTTTATACTTCCAAAATGTATTAGCAACCTCAGATTTGAATTTGAGAAAATAAATCCAGCAAAATCTGGTATAATCATCAATAAATGTTATGCAGTACTTACTACCATTTAAAGATGATGTTTTCTGAGGTCCTCCAACGTCTGTGTGTATGAGTTGCAGCTTGTGTGTTGACTTCCATGTTGTTTGAGGGAAGGATTTTCTAGCTTGCTTGCCATATTGACAAGCCACACAATCAGCTAGCTTGTTTTCTAGCAAAGGAACACCTTTCACCAAATTTTGCTTCTGCATATATAGTAGTCCATCATGGTGGAAATGTCCGAGCCTTTTGTGCCATAATTCTGCATTCCTTATGGTGCTTGAAAAGGCTATTAGCCCCTCCTCCAACAGATTTAAAGCAAAGCTTTTTGCTTTCATTTTCACCTTGAATACATCTCTGCCCTTCGAGTCTTTAATCAAGCACCATTTGTCTTCAAATATAACTTTGAAGCCTTTTTCAATCAACTGGCCAACACTAAGCAGGTTCTGGTCAATGTTAGGCACATATAGAACATCGGTAATATACTTCAAACCTGTTAAGCTTTCTATGGCCACAGTCCCTTTCCCTTTGACTGAAAGAAGTTCACCATTTCCAATTTTTACGTTGGAAATGATTGTTTTATCAAGCTCTTTGAAGAGCTCTTGGTCATTGGTCATGTGGTTTGTGCAGCTACTGTCAATCAGCCAGGAGTCGCCTGAGTTGCTGCTTGTTGCGAAGCAAGTTACAACAAAAAGTTGCTCCTTTTCCTGTTGCTCAGTAGAAGCCCTTGCCTCCTCGTGTTGTTGGGACTTGCAAATTGGCTCCATGTGTCCAATTTTTCCACATTTTCTACACTTGACATCAGGCCTCCACCAACATTTTCTTTGTGGATGATTTGTTTTTTTGCAATGTGGGCAGACTGGATAGATCTCCTCCTTGTTTTTGTTGTTGCTGTTGCCGACCGTTTTCCTTTTATTGTAGCTCTTCTTATCTTTACCTCCTCTGGAACTTTCTGCCTTTGCTTGAAAAGCACCCTCCATTGATTCTTCTTTTCTCATCATTCTTCTTTGCTCTTGTGCCTGTAATGCATTCACCAATTCTGCCAAGGGTATGCTTGTTAAGTCTTTAGATTCTTCTAGTGAAGAAATTTTAGACTCATATTTTTCAGGCACAGAAACAAGAATTTTTTGAACAATTCGTTCATTAGAGAAGTCCTTACCAAGCAACCTCACCTTATTAACAATACCCAGCAACTTGTCGGAGTAGTCTTTGATGGTTTCTGTCTTCTTCATTTTCAGCATTTCAAACTCCCTAATCAAGTTGAGTACTTGCATACTTTTTGTTCTTTCATTGCCTTGGTATTCCTTTTTGAGGTAGTCCCATATATTCCTTGCTGACTCCAAGTTCATTATTCTTGTAAAGACAGTGCTGGAAACAGCAGAGAATAGGCAAGCTTTGGCTTTGGACTTCCTGGTCTTCCTCTCTTTGTGGGTCTTGAGCTAAGCCACTGTAGGATTCACCGGCAATGGGGGCACATCGTAGTCTTCCTCTATAGCCTCCCAAAGATCCAATGCTTCAAGATAGACTGTCATTTTGACAGCCCATACTTGATAGTTATCACCATCAAAAATTGGTGGTGCAATATGGGAGAAATTGGTTTCAGTTTCCATTCTTGAAGGTAGTTGTGTTTTTGTTTTGTGTTATGATTTCTCAACTCACAGGTCCCTCAAGAACAAAAGAGGCTCTGATACCAATCTGTTGGTTATATTTGTAGAAAACAAGGCAAGAGGTTTATAACAGTAGCAGTAAAGAAAGGAATAGAAATTTTGCTCGAATCCCACACCATTGTTATTCATTTAAATGCTCTTTATATAGAGCTCAAAATATAACAGCAAATCAAGATCTTTTCCTAGTATCAACTAAATATCCATAATATCAAGCAAGTAACAACTTCCTAAGGACTTGGTCTATTTGCCTAATATTCAGCAAATCTGTAACTGAACCGACTGAGGCACGTTTCCAACAGAATTAAAGACAAATCAAAACCATGAAAAGAGGATTTTGGATTTCTAGAATTTCAAGACGCTGGCATTGTGAACCAAGATTGACGAACCTTGGCACTGGTGCTCTCGTCATTGGCCCTGGAGAGACCCCTCGCAGGAGATGGGCTGGGGTCGGAAACTGAGCCCCTGAGAGCCGGCGGCTTGGGCGGCAAAGAAGGAGAGCTAGCAGCAAGAATCCTCCGGCCCTCCGTCGGGGTGTGGACGATGGCAGAATCTGGTAGCTGAGAAGCAAAGGTGGCTCTTGGTGGCGTGCATGGGTCAGAGATGCAGCGGGGTAGAGGAGGGAAAGGTTCTGTAATCGGCAGAGGAATCTTGGAGAAAGCACCATGTGACAAATTGCGCCTCCTACGAATCTTGTCACTGTCCAATCTACCAATACCTTTTCAGGGTGACATTGGCAAACTCATACACTTGAGATAACTTGACTTGAGTAAAAGTACACGTATATCAGAATTGCCTGAAATTATTTGTGATTTGATAAACTTACAGACACTGGGCATCATTTGGTGTGTTTTTATTAAGAAATTGCCTGACAGGATAGGGGACTTGACCAACTTAATCCTTCTTCTTAATCGAGGAACTCAAAGCCTGGAGTACATCCCGGAAGGGATAATAAGGCTAACAAAACTACAAACACTGAGTGAATTTGTTGTGGGCAACGGAGAAAATGCAGCAGCGTCTCTTGAAGAGCTACGTGGATGACAAGCAGGCTGAAGCACCGCTGGGAAACCTCAGCAGGAACATTGTTAGCTTTGATTCTGGACTTTGACCATTTTCCAAAGAGTGTGGTTAAAGTCTTCAAGGCACCTGAAAGCGTACAAAAATTAAAGATAGTTGGCTATTGGGGCAGAAGCTTGTCCCAACTTTTTTTTACGACTTCCATTTACTTGCTATTTTTTATAAGGAAAATTTGAAATAGCCCAAACAAGAAAAAGAATAATATAGGCCCCTAAGACAGTGATCACTTGATCAAAAAACGATTAATGCTAGATAAGAAAAACAAAGCAATTGCCACTTAGAAAAAGGGTCGTGTGGAGAAAAAGTGATCGAGGAAAACACAAAAAAATAAAATAAAATAAATACTATTTTATTCATTGTTTATTAAACATTCAATAATTTTTATTGGTTTAATAAAAATACTGTGGAATCAGGTGAAAAGCTCAGACAGGAATGAAGTATAATGTTGATAAAAAAACACAAAAAAAAAAGTGGCTTTTTTTGTAATCAAAATCTATTATAATCTATTGTAAGAGTAAGGATGAGAGTGAACTATCCTAAACCTAGGGATGAAAAGGGTTTGTTGCGCAAAACCTAGCGGTCCTTAAATGTAATAAAACACAACTTTTGATGCACTGTTCAATGAATAATGTCTTGGCCTTATGCATTTAGTATATACGAGGTTGGTTCTACCCGTGCTATGCCGCGATTTATGATGTTTATTATGATGTACTTGAGCACAGGAATATTATGCATAGGTGAAGAGATTTCGTAATATAGAGGACGCCTGTATCTATTGGACACAACATGGTTTGCATACAAAGGTCTATTTTAATACAGCATGGATGTATAAGAATGAATAGTAATATGCCTATGTGCCACAAATAACTTAGTCTTTGTTGTAGTGTGTAGGAGGACAAAAATTTAGAGCTGAAAGTGGTACATCATCAAATTGTTTGCCTTATGCTTAAGATCCAAAATTCTGAATTGGTCATGATTGATGCAAAAGTTCCAAGTACGCTAGCTGTTGAAGTTCCATGCTACGCTGATAGTATTTACAGTCTTCAAAAGTAGATCGTCTGGATAAAGATAAGGATGTGTTAAATATCTTAATAGGTAAAAAAGAAATGCATATTTAGTTGTATCTTATAGTATAGGCATCAGCTGGTCTCCTTAGTTGTAAGGTTCTCTTCAATTTTTGTTTCTTTGTAGTTGGAGTGCTAGCTGTGGCTGGATGTGTAGGTGAGATGCCTGTTGTATAAGATAGATAACTATGGTTAGTTTTAATAGTTCTAGGATAGTATGCAATTCATGTGACGCTGATATGGTAATGTATATCAGAAGTTACTAAAAATGCAATGAAATACAGATGATAATATTTTATCTGTGTAATTCTAATGGCTAAAAAAAATTCTGGTTTAGAAGTGTGAGATGATTGAATTGCTACCTTGTGGCATAAAAAGTCTTTTCTGAGCAAATGTTTGTTGTTGCTGAAGCTTATTTTCATGCGATGTTAATGAGGGTAAAATGAGTGAAGGAGTGGGAGCAATGGGTGTGGAGGGAGCA
Organism: Aquilaria yunnanensis; assembly: GCA_039654915.1. Classification (NCBI taxonomy): domain Eukaryota; kingdom Viridiplantae; phylum Streptophyta; class Magnoliopsida; order Malvales; family Thymelaeaceae; genus Aquilaria; species Aquilaria yunnanensis. Next base: position 96,912,062 of record CM077598.1, on the reverse strand, counting down.
TGCTTCTCTGGTGTTTGCAAAGTTGTCTATTCCATAAGTTCAATCTGGAATGTTTCATCCATTACATCAGAGATGATGATATTAATATTTGATTGCTTACTGTTTTGTCCAAAGTAGAGTTGAAAAATTTTTTGTTGTCCAATAAGTTGTGTTATGGGCAAAGGTGTTGTTCTTGGATCTGTGTATCCAAGCTCATACACCATCTTGTTGCAGTCCATGGCGAAGAAGGTTTATGTAGCTTTGTTGAAAAATGTGACATTAACTTTAGAGGTGTGCTAAGCTATTGTTGCCTTGAAGCTGTATCTGTTTGGTTTTTTATGATTTCATAGAATATTAGAAAAATGTTTTACAAGAATGAACTTAGTTTTGTTGGTCAGTAAAACTTACAGATTTCTTGGTTCAGGTTTTACATCTCCATGATTAGTGCATGCTAATTTATTACCTTTTTGTCTGAGTTAAAATGGGCATTTTGTGCATGCCTTTTAAAACCAGTCTCATTGTTCATTGGTTCTTGTCACTGATGCTCTACACGTAAATTGAACCCACTACAAAAATGAAGGTCAATATTTAGCAATTGTTTTTCAATAGGATGTTGCTCTAGAGCGTATTTAGTAAAGTAGTACCTTATATCTTTATGGATTTTGTTTCAAGAGATCAACAATGGTAATCCTGTTTCTGAGTTTTTCTTTTTCTTGATCGTGGAAAGGCTTATTGTCTATCTTTAGTACTGGGGTGTCAGCAACTGTTGTCTGGAAATTGTACATGGTTTGGAAACAATGTAATATGTATTATTTGATATTTATGGGCAAAGAGGAAAATTTTTTGACATGTATATAATCTATAATATAAGAATAATATGTATTCGGTGTCTTACTGTGGCAGGGCAGCTACTGTTTCAAGTATTTCCAGATTAATGTAGATGTAAGTTGCAGGAGTACCTATCAACTGAAAGTGTCCTATCTTAAAAACTTAATGTGATGTTAAAACTGGCTCATAATGGTGGATGTATGTGATAAAAAGTGAGGCTGGATATACCTCTGAAGTCTATAATCTTAATTGAAGTTAACGCTGCAAGGACAGGCTTTGGAATGTTATCAAACATATTTGCCTTGTTGAAGGAAGCAGTAGTCTCATCCCAAACTGTGCATTTTTATGCTTTTCCCACTGGTGAAGGAGAGAAGTAAGAATTAGTAAAGATTAGAAAATATTTATATTATAGAAGAATGAGAATGATGTACCTTGTATTTTCTATTTCCAGCTCTCTTCGTGTACATGGGTCACCTTTTGTGTTTGTTGTCAGTATCAAGTCTAATACTATCATGAGGTGACCAAAGTAGTCTGCATTAATAGAAATAATTAGAGTCATTTTTAACAGATTAGATGGTACTTCAGGTGAATGTGATTGTTTAGTAACCTGTGAGCTGAGCATGATTGTTGAGGTGTAGCAAGAGTTGATTGTATTGGATGAAATGAAATTTATGTTATGGGAAGCCATGATCTGGGATTTGATGAAATGTGGTTGCTCTGCCAAACCGTAACATAGTTTTGTGTGGAACAATCTTGTAGCTCTTCTTATAAGGAACACAAATATATTTTGAAATCCTATAGCATGCATTCAACTGAATTTGAGCATCAAAGAACTGTTTGTCAGCATGGTTCATTGTTGCATGTATTGCATCTCTTTACAAAATTTTTTAAAATATACTAATGAGTATGATTGCTAGTTTTTTTTTTTTTGGAATAAGAATAGTTGTATAGAATAATAAAAAGAATATCATTGTACAGGTAGGGAAAAAAATTAGGCAGATGAGTACCATGTAGTTAGTGTTGTTTGTGTATGTATTTGGTTTATCTATATTTAAGTATTACTAATTATATGTATAGGCAATATTTGCCTTGAGGAAGAGGCAAAGGTTAGTTTTAGTGATTTGATAAGTATTTTTTTTATAAGATGATTTGATAAGTTTTATGGAGAATAAATCAATGTGTTTGTTTTAATTCTATTGTATATGTGATTAACTCTACCTAAATATAGATATTATATGCTCAATAAAGTGTTTTTCCTGGTTTTGTGTTTTGTAGGTAACCGATAGTGCATAAGTTAGTTTCACTACAAAACGAATGCAAAATTGCGACTAAATTTTCAATTGCTAGGTGTGTCAATCGCTAATCAGTCTGAAGTAAAAATGTCTACTTTTTATTGTGACTGACAGACGATTGAAGGCTTCAGTCGCAGAAATATTAGTCATTTTTCACTCGGAAGTAAAAACGTCTACGTTTTATTGCGACTGACAAGCGATTGAAGGTTTCAATTGCAAAAATATTAGTCGCTCTTCGGTCAGAAATTTTTTAAATATTTGAACTTCAGTTGCCCTTCAGTCAAAATTTAGTCGCTCCAACTATTTCCCTTATACTTCTCTTCTTCTTTACCCGGTCAAAGCTCTCGTCTCTCACTTTCGTCTTTTACTCTCATCTCATTTTCTTCTTTCATTCTCATCTCACTTTCTTCTTCACCCATTCGCCTCGCCGTCCACCTTTCTTATCTACCCTCTTCAATTGCTCGTTGTTCCTCATAATTGCCTCTTCGGCCTCCACCTCAACTTCACCTCTAGTGACTTGGTCTCCTCCTCGGCCTTACTATCGTCCACCTTGGTCTCTTCCTTGACCTCGCCACTGTCTACCTCCGTCTTGTTGCCTTGCTGTTGTCCTCCTCCGCCTCCTCCGACTCAGTCTCCTCATCTTCCTCAGCCTTATCCATCTCAGTCTCCTTTAGATCTAAGTTATGAAATTGTGATTTTTGAAGTTTTGAACTATTGTATTGAAATTTTTTGAATTGTTCTCTGGATCAAATTTTTGAATTTTATTTTTTAAAAATTTTATATTTTGGTATGCATGTTGAATTTTATATTAATGTAAATGTGTTTTATTTAAATTTTAATTTCATATTTTTGTTTATTTTATTATTAATATTTAAAATAAGATAATATTCATAGCAATTAAATGAAATTATCAATTAAATAACAAATGAAGTAAATAAAAAATTAAATTAAATAATAATTATATTACATAGTAATTTATTTTGTTTGAAAAATAAAAATCCTATTGTAGCGACTAAACATGGTAATCGCTAATATAGCGACTGAACTAGTCAGTCGCAACCCACAATGTTCTTCATTGATTTTTTATTGAAAGTTTCAGTCGCTTTTTGCAGTTAAGATTTAGTTGCGATAAAATTGCGAGTTGAAAAAATGCGACTACCATTTACAATAACAAAGCAGTTGCTTTTAGTCAATATCATGACTGAAATGCGACTAAAATTTCAGTCGTGATTTTGCATCTATTTTGTAGTGTTTCTAATTAGGAATAGTAGTAGAAATTTTTTATGTCTGCTATTGTACTAAGGTTTGTTGTTTTTAGTAATGAACTATGCATTTTTTTTGTATAATTTGTTTATCCGTAACTCCGATATTTGAGACTAAGATTATTTTTAGCCAATGAAATACATATATGTATAGTTAAGTAAGTGTGTATAGATAAGGAAGTAATGTATTTACCTCTTTATCCAGCAAAAGGCAACCAAAACTCTTGGGATTAGATCACCGGCATTATAATGCAACGACTTTCTATATATACGAGCTTCTATAGGACCATTTTCATCTCCTGGTGTGAGATCAGCTACTCGTCCGGAATCCATCCTAAAAATGATGCACAAAAATAATTGTTAGGTTATTAATCTAGAGAAATAATGAGCTAAATTATGCAATGCAAGTGTGGGCTATAGTTTGACTATAGTATAAGCGTGTACCGGTCCTATTTTTCTAATAAAATCTGTGTATATAATGTTTTGTCAAATTTTGTGGCTGATCATCAGATTGCTTAATGAGAATTCTCAGACCATGTGGTGATGTTGCTTTATCAATTATCCATTCCCAATTTTGTTGAGTTATTGGCCTTGACTTTTATTGATTGTCATTGCTTAATAGAGTTTAATTGGAAATTGCCTTATCTTGAAAATGAACAGAAGCTTAGGGTTTTTGTGCGACGGTGATATTCGTGATATATATACTCGGTCACCAATTCTTGTTCCTGTGATAACTTAAACCTCTATAACTTTTGTCAGTATCAGCATTACCATCATTCGAGTTCCATTGCATAATCCTTCACCTTGGTTAATGTTTCTGAGTAGCATAACAGGGGCCCCAATTTTAAGATAAAGCTAGTGTTGTGGAAAGCCAGGGAAATTAAAAGTGTTAAGACATTCTGGAGGGTATAAAATCTTAGCTTCTCCGTGATCTCTAGCAATTGAAGATGCAGAATTAGAACTTAGATATGTTATTGTTTGGCCTGGTACTAAATAAAGTACTTGATCATCCAACAAATCAGCAGTCTGATTTTTTAGGCAAACAATAGCCTTGCCAAAAAATTGGTGGGCAATTGGATTTTCAAGGGTATGCTTTTCATAAATGAAATTTATAAGCTCTTCAATCCCATCTTTATCATCTTGTATCAAGAATTGCTCTGGAATTTCTATCCATTTAGAATCTGGTTCCGATGCTGCAACAGGTTTACCAATAATTCCATTGCCAATTGAAAGTAACCATGATGATAATTCTGTTTTGCTTGATCTCTCAGCTTCATCAAATGTCTAACGGAAGTCCCCCCCAAGCATAACTGATTTTCTTCCAAATATTTTGTTTCGTTCTTCAAGCATATTTTGTAAAGTTCTATCCAGTGCTTCAAAGCATTATCTATCAGTCATTGGTGCTTTATCCCAAACTATTAATTCTATTTAAAGAAGTAAATTTGCTAATTGTGTTCGCTTCTTTATATGAAAAATTGATTTATTTGTAAGATCCACGGGTAATTTTAAATGGGAATGAGTAGTATGACCTAAAGGCAATAGTAAAAAATCTATTCTAGATGATGCAACAGTAAGCACAATTTTATTCTTAGCTCGTAGCCTAGTGATAATTGTTTTCCTTAAAAAGGTTTTTCCTGTGCCTCCATGTCCATATACAAAAATAAGTTGTTGTGTTTTTTACTCTGATGCTTCCATCATCATATCATGAATAGCTCTTTGTTCTGTATTAAGCATGGAAGCAAATGACTGATAGCTTTGTGCAAGAGCTTCTGTGTCATAGTTATTTTCTTCCATCAAGACTATTATTTAACTCAAGTAACAAATCTGCAGTTGGCATAGGTATCTTAAAGTTTTTCAAGGAACTTAGACATGAGTTTAGCAGTTTCTCGATTTCATAAAGAAGATAGTTTTGCAAATATTCATCATTCATATACAAGTTCCTGATTGATAATCTATATCCTACTCTTGAAGGAATATCATCAATCATTTTCCTCTATTTATTATTCCATAAAGTTATAGGATTTGAAATATCACAATACAAAAGTATATAAGTGAATAATAACCTCAATTCAGTTGATCCTGCCTATACTGCAGCTTCTTCAAAAGCTACTTCCCATTTTATGTCATCTTCGAGCAATCCCAATGCTTGACATGCAAGACAATATGTAGGGAATACTGTGTTATTAACTGTCTGTATCTTTTCAGATGACTTACAGCTGTTCTGATGGCTTAGCAACATCCTTAAGAAAAATAATTCACCATAGCTTGGATTAACATATATTAACCTTCCTATAGAACTTTTTCCTCTATGTGTTCTTTGGGTCCAAAATTTGCCATTGTTATGCCAAACATATTCTGTTGGAAAATCTAGATATGTTAAATTATGGGCAGTTGTGTCTGTGTCATTTGTTTTGAGCCATTCTGTCAGTGTTCTCTTCTTGTTCAATGGGTTATTGACAATTGATTGCAATACTTGTCCATCTTGGAATGTGGCACGTTGCATTGAAGGAAGGTGGACAGCAAGAACTTGAACAATAGGTTCCCTTTTGTGTATATCAAATTCAAAGATCCTCCAACAGGCCTCATGTGGACATATATAACGATAGTCTACATAATTTCAAATTTTGTCAATTTTTTTTCTGATTACTTCCTGTTGTATCAATATCATTTCTAGAATATGTAATTCGAGCTCTAATTTGGTTAGTTCCTCTTGAAATATACTTGAAAAGATATTTAATGTACATACTTTCACCACAAAACTCAACATTGATGTGAGCATGAAATACCAGGCAAAGTTCTCTGTTATAAGGTACTACATAAGAGTTATCGAGTTGAATTCCATGTTTGATGACAAAAAAGCCTATGTTTTTTCTTCGATATGAGATGAATCCACTTCGATCAAAAGATGCGAATTGCTTATACTTTTTTGGAAAAGATTTAAAGCATGAATTATCTTCCATACATGGTGCTGAAGGCCTCACTAGACCACATGGACCATGCATCATAAATTTAGTAGCAACTGCATAACCTTGTGGATTAGTTTGTTTGTCTTGGAATTTCAGCTGAAGTTAGCCTGTCTAACTGATCAGGATTGTTTATTCTATTCGCAGCATCTAGCCAAAGAAAGGTATAACAGTGAGGAAGACTTCTCTTCTGAAATTTTATCGTATATAATACTGTATATACAAAAAAAAAAAAAACTAATCAGGCAATAGGCAAAAAGAAAAACTTTTGGTTGATAACTCATAATAAAGTAAAATACCATAAAGGATTAAATCAATACCTGTTGTAATAGTTTCAAATGTTTTTTTATTTTTCAGATAAGCAACAACAGCTTGTACTTTAAGCTAAAAAATGCAATCTACAATATCTGGCCTATCCTTAGGTTTCATTCTAGGAAATTCATTCAAAGTATCTAGTAATTTCTGGCCACTTAACATTGCATGTGAATGTCAAGAAAAATTGTGGATTTCCATGCACTCTGCATATGGCTAATACATATTGATAGTGCTTGTACATGTATCATGGACCTCCGGTAAAGGAAGAAGGTAATATTGTATGTGCTCCAACATCTGATCCATCTTGATCTCCTCTTAAAAGTGCATCATGTACTCCTTGAAAATATTCATTTCTTAAATCTGCCTGGTTAGCTATTATGTAATCAAATCTACCTTGTTCTATAGAAATATAAGCATTGACAGCATATTGCTAAACCAATCTTCCAGCATGAATTATCAAAGAGAATGAATCAAGCTTATCATGCAGTTGGAAGCAATAAAACATCCCTATACTAACACATCTTCTCTTGCTTGAAGATTAAGAATCAATGTTAATTAATGAGATATTAACATGGAAGCCATCTTGACCAAATATGAATATGTGCGGAAATTGCAAAGGCATATATAATGGATGAAGCTTAGAAATTCTTTGTAAAATGCCACTTCTATATTCAATAACAATGTCATGATCATTTTTGTCCTTTGCACTAGCATAAAAAACTATCACTCCAATACTGCTAGATGTTGGTAGTGTGTATTGAGACTCACCTTTGTTACTATACAACCTGATTTTGAATTCTGGAACATTCGAATCATAACAACATTTATCTTTTGCTATCTGGAAAAGCAATACTAGCATATTGTGCGCATTAAGTAGCTCCATAAAGGCTTGAACTATTTGAGGATCAAGTCTTGATGATTCCTAACCTCCAAAATGATGCATTTTATTAAACGCTTCATTTTGAGTGTCATAAACATAGAGCTATAGGTATCTTGGTTCTTTGCCAGGAAATGGACAAAGAAAACCCATCTTGTGGTATATATGTCCGTTTATCTTAAAGACATAGGGACCCGAACCATTGTTTATCACCTCATCTATATTTGCTCCAAATGAAGTCATTGCAAACATGTAATTATATGCTTTTATGTTTTCTCTGAAATGTCTTGTGGTATATAACTCTTTAATATACTCTGGAGGTTCTGGAGAAGGCGGAACAGTAACTTTGCCACCACCACAACAACGACTAAATCTAAGTTTACCATTAAGAAAAGGACGTTTCAGGTGTTCCTTAAACCAAAATAAAGCTTTATAGTATTGGGTTACTTGATCACTGTTGCCAAAATCAATGTATTGACTTAAAACACCTAATCATAATAAATAACATAATATCATCAATATGATAAAATATATAGCAATAGAAATATTAACTAAACTATAGTGAAGGTAGTTTTTTATATACCTGATGACATGGAGTAGTTGCTAGGAACATCCCTACTTTGTGTGGCAGCACAATTAGATGAACTATTTTGATGATGGTTATTATAAGTTAAAGACTGTTGATTGACTAGTAATACTGTAGCCTTCCTAAAGGATGACAAAAAAGAGGCTGGACCCTCAACAGGGTCATTGGCCATCACTGAATCATTTATTGCTGCAGCATCATCACTTGGTTAAGATCTGTGAGGCTTAGGTTGATGACTTGAATAAACAACTTGAGATGAGGCATCAACTGATGATTTAAGTGCTTTATGCATAGCCCTTACCCTTTTCATTTTTTCTGACGCTATACATCACTATTCTGAGAACTGTGTACTCTCGACTCATCAATACACTGGGAGGAAATTACAGGAAAATTTATAGTAACCTGCCCACTTAACATCTTTACCCTTTTTCGGTTTTGTGTTGGAGAAGTTAAAGTCTCATTACATGAGTAACTGTTAGCTATTGTTGTACTCTGAGAAGGACAATTATTTTCTCTCTAAATTAGAGGAATTTTTCTCTTAGTTCTCATTTCTCAAGCTTTTAGATGAATGCATGAAACATGATAAAGATCTAATCAATGTGCAACAATATATTAACATTTATCACCATGATCAACAAAACAATTCATTCCAAAAAAACATACAAATATGTAAATAAGGGATATATAGCTTATGTACTCAACCACGATTATAGAGGAAGAAGGAAGAACTTAATACACAGTTGTGACAAAAAGCCTAGATGATTCCACAACAAAAACTTCACCAGTAAATTTCTGAAATAAAAAAAAAAGATATAGGCATATAGTTGAGATAATACACAACAATGTGAGAAGCTCAACCTATAACTAATAACATTCAACTATAGAACATGACTTGAATATTTTCCTGTGTAAAAAAGTAAAGCATACCTATAGAAAGAACGATAGTGTGAAACAACAGCTATAAGTTGCCAAAGGAGTGTCTTGTGTTCAATATAACAAACAAGTGACTGCAAAATATGGATTATTTTGGTAAGAGGTAGAGTATAAATGCAAAAGATGAAGCTAAATCTTCTTTATTTCAAGTCCGACATTTATCTGTTTTTCATTGAGTGAGAACTAATCTTTGCTTCTATGTTTTTAACTCTTATCTTTGCCAAGATATAAAGACCAATACTCTCATGATATGCTTTTCCCCTATACAATATTTCTCCCCTGTTAAAAATCATTTACAGACTTTGCTCCTATGTAAGAGCAGTACACCACGACAGCTCTGTTTCCTTTTTTTTTTTTCTTAATATATTTACCTTGATACAACTTTCAACTGTCATCACTTTGGCACTTCTTTGAATATTCTAAAGATTTGTTGTTCACAACTAACTTAATTTTTTTTTCCATTCACATTATTTACAACTTCAATAAAATCAGAAGAAATTTCCTCCTACTTAATTCTGTAGTAGAAGATGCCTTGGGGTTAACATTGCCTTTATAAATTGTTATGTGCTTCCGTTCAATTTCGGTGAGTAATGGTTTAATATTGTCTCTCAAGTTTGACATTGCCATATACTGTAGTTTCTTGTTTGCCTATTTGTTCATAAAAATGATTAAAAAAAAGTCCATAACAAACTACAAAAAAGAAAGGAAAGGGCGGTTTGTAGGTTTTTTAAAATACTATGAAAGAGTATTACGATACCATACAGGAATACCATACATCAACATGCTACACATGATCGTAAATTCAATTATTCCATTGATTCATTGTAATGATAAGGACTTAGGCTGTAGCTTTCTTGTTAGGTAGTTGCAATATTTGTCAAGGAAAATCGTGATATACCAAATAAATTTCTTGAACAGTTACAGTTTTGAACCCATCCAGAAATAAATCTACCTTGCAAGATAGGCCAGGTTGATTTTTGTCCTTGGCTTGTTGTTTACAGGTCAATTAAGATGAGTTACCTTACTAAATATCATGAATAAAAAAAAGACAAATAATCCTATATCTAGGTTACATAAGACTGTAAAGTAATGATGCTGAGAAGCACATGAAAGAGTGGAGCCAGTGTAAATATAGAAGAAAGGAATAAAAAAAATCAGAAAAGTCAAGGATATCATTTAAGACAAAATGGTGGGAGCAAAAACCAAAGAAAATGACAATAATGCTCTATCAATAAATGCAAAGAAAACATAAAAATAGGAACAATAAAACATTCAAGCAAGCTGGGCAGTACTTTGAAAACAAAAAAAAAACATAGCATAGAACTCACAAAATAAACAATAAGGCATAAAATACTGACATAACCACTTAAAGAACTGGATAAAGAAAACAGTGAATGAAGAAGAGCATAGACACCATGAAACAAAATGCAACAGAGAATATAAAGGATGAAGACAAAAACAAACCAATTGCTTCTTCACACAACAATGTGGTCTCCAAAGAGCTACCAAGCGTCCTCTACATGAATTTTGTCATGACCTCCACCGGCATGAAAATGAAAACTTTCAGGATATGCTGTAATTTTGGAAGATGAAAAGTAACAGCCACATGTTTCAAGCTACATAGTAGCATTAGTTGAAGAAAAGACTACCAATGTTGAAAATTGTGAACCCATTCTCCATTTAATGAATGATGTGACAATTTAATCACAAATCATTTTTTATTAAAAAAAACCCAATAAATTAAAAAAAAAAAAAAGAACAACTACTGCCATCATTTTGCTCACTAACACACACGCACAAAAACATGTGAAAAGGCCAATTAGGCAAAACATAAACCATAAAAGGCATTAGAAACATAACTCGTAGTAGTAGCAAATTCATTAGACCATGTACCAACAAAGAAGCAAAACAGGAATTCCGAGAAAAATATGCGTGTTAACTGAACTTAGAGAAATAAGGAGAAATCTACAACCTCTCAACCCAAAAAAAAAAAGTAAAAATTGAACAAAAAATAGATAATTACCTTTCCGACAACATGGGCTATAAAAGAAAAAATAGATTTCCATTGTCTGAGCAACCCCCACATGAAGAGCTCTAAAACTTTCCATCCACCATGCACAACCAAGAGCAAAAGCAAATAGCAGCACCCAATAGGTGGGAACAACCTCTCCAAGAGTGAAATCCACATAAAATCAACTGAATCATCAGCCAACAAAATGACAACGACGGCCACAACCATCTGATAAGTTTATATTTATTATTATTATTTCTTTCATACTTAGTATGTTTTAATATGTTATGAACCTTAAATATATATTTTGAGTATGTTTTGTATCTTAGAGCATATCCGGAGTCAATTGATTGAAAGTGAATTTAATTTGTCATTTTACAAGTTTTAATTTGGTTGTGTTCTTTCAGGATTTTGACAGATTGGCGATGTTCCGGTAGAAAAATCATATTTTGAGCTACAGAGATTGGAATGAAGTGATTCTTAATTCATTGGAAACCTAATATATTGGAGCTACAAATTACATGTAGACCATGAAACCCAGTTTGCACATTAAGGGGGTCAGATTCAGCTTCAAATTCGCAATTTGCGAGTCATCGCTGGTTCAGAAGCAGTTGCGGTATTTTGGGCATATCTTTAGCTGTAGATGTCCATTTTATATGATTCAGGTATCGTTTCAAATCTAAGAAGGAGCTCTACAACTTTTATGCTTTAATTTTTGAGTGATTCCACATGTATCAAGGTCGAATCTCAGCTTGAAGTTGCTATTGCTGTTTTGGAGCATTACTTGGCTAACAACTTTGAAACCTTCTAGTTATTTTCAATCTTTTTATTTGTTTGAGGTATTGTTGTAACAATATAGAAATTTTAGAGAGTTTTTATGAGTTTAGCACACTGGGTCTTTTTTTTTAATGTGTTTAAAGGCATGGCTGCCAGGGGGTGCGGGCTCTCTTTCTTTCAACAGTTTTAGTGTTTTTTTATTATTGTTCTTTGTTTTTCTTCCAAACATGAGTGAGTAATTTTTCTCGTTCAGTTTTAGGGTTGATTTTCATCGCCAACACCGGTTTTGGGGATTGATTTTACTTGCTTAAATTTTCTTTAAATTCAATTATTTACTTCTTTATTGTTCAGATTTATTGCAATTAATTTTTCTGTTCTCGCTTGTTAGATTAGTTATGCGATTGCAAATTTACTTGATTTTCTTTCAACCACTTAGGTGAATAATTCAATTAGAAGCTAGTGAATTGATTGGAGATTATTTTTATTTCTGGTTAATTCATACGGAGAAGTAAGACAAGTTAAATTGTTCAAGCTTTTGGATTATTGCCTGGAATAAACTTTTTTTCATTGTTCCTAATGCTAATTTTGGGTTTATTAGAAATTGCTTTTCAATATCTGGTTACTCAAAATTAAGAAATTAATCTGAAATTTTTTCTGGTTAATTTTACTGTTAAATTCTTTGGGTTCTTTTTAGCTTTAAAGAGAATCCTGTTTATTTACTTGGATTGAAGAAATATTTTCTTTCGATGATCAACTGCGTGATTGGAATGGATAATCAACCCTGAACTGAGCATTTTTAGTATTGGTTAGTTTTATTTTGATTCTACAATTAATTTAATTCAGCATTCAATTCAAGAAAAGCTCTCCACATTTTATTTCAATTTTCTAATAGGAAGCTTTCGATTAAGAAATTTCTTTTGGGATTCGATCTGGTTTCCTACAAATTTATTTATTTTAAGTTGTTAGGGATACCAGAATTATTTTTAGCGGTTTCGACGACCGACCACCATCACCTCGCATCCGAACAACATGAGGCAGCATGAAACAACAGAAAACAACTTTCCCATCATCAAAATGCAATGCGTAACTATTTAAACCATCAACAATCACAGGAATCACCCACAGCTGGAGAGGATAACACCGATCAGACAGACAGGAAACCAACAGTCATAATAGTGAAAAGCACAATTCCAGGAAGCAAAACTAAGGCTCACCCATAAAGAGAAAAACGGCATCATTTTCCATTAAATTAATAAAGACCAACGCAGGCTTGAACAAAACATCGGCCCAAAACATGAGGCTCACCCAAAACAATGAGGGCCAGAAAACCAAAACTCTACACCACAACCCAAAACACACAACTAACCCACAACAAAGGCACTATTCATCCAACAGTGAAATTGTTCATCTTTAGAAGTTAGCAATAACTAGATTTTAAGGGCCATGCATTGTAGCAGGAAAAAAAAATCATAATCTTAGAGAACATAACAATGGCTTAAAAATTGAAGTAAAATCTTTTGATAGCCAACATCATATCCAAAATCACATCACATGTAGTAAAGGGATGGGGAAAAAGTTAAAAATTAAAGGTAGAAATATCATATTTGTCACTAATGTTTTGGGTAGAAAGCAGATATACCACTATAATTTTTTTTTTTTTGCCCAATCTCCCATTAATGTTTTAAAATAGTCCGAATATGCCACTGCCTGTTAAAAAAAAAAAAAGGTAAAAATATCAAGTTTTGAAATCTTGGGGTTATTATGCATCTTTCAAAACATATCAGAACCTTTGAGATTTTTGCCAAAATAGGTTCTGATCTCTGTCAACAATGCTCCAGTCCTATTGCTATTTCCATCACCAGTGCCCCAACTCTATTGTCGTCCTCCCTCTGTCTCTACTATCTAATCTCCTCGTTGGCATTCTTGAGAGAGAGAGAGAGAGAGAGTTTAATTACAAAAAGTCTTTGAAGTTTATTAAGACTTGCATTATCACCGTAAAATTTTATAAGTTGTTATTTTTAACATTTTTTGTTAGATTTTTAATAACCAGTGGCATATACACTCTTAATTTGAAACTTTAGTGGCATATCCGGCCCGTTTTAAAACATCAGTGAGAGATTGAGTAAAAAAAACTATAATAGTATATCTACTCTCAACCCAAAACTTTAGTGGCAAATTTGATATTTTTACCAAAATTAAAACAATATCATTTCGTTCATTATTTAATGAATAGTGAAAAACCCATAGGCATTTAGTATATGTATATTATGAGGTTCTTCAACATCTAGATGATATTGTTGGGCTTTCTTCTATTGCAGATAATAAAAATTAGTGGAGTAGCTAAGTTGGAATCAAAGTCTATCATAATACAATACGCACATATAATATTAATTGCTTATATATATATGTGCTATTCATGAATTAAGAGGGGTAGGTAATTAAGAAACATGGAGTCAAGTACGTAGGTGGTGATAAAAACAAAGATGAAGTAATTCCTGTAACCTTTAGTTGGCTAAAGCAATCGAGTAAAAGATCAGCGAGACTGACTTGACAAAGAAAAGTAGAAAGAGAATTTGGTGATAAGTGACAATGTGGTGTGGAAACCGAGAAGCAATGACTTAACTTCCTAAACCCTACTCCATGTTTCTCTTCTAGTTGGATTTTGATTGAAAGCAAGGCGTGCATCTATTTGTGACAACCGATGATAAAATTAAAGCGAGGCCAACGTATCATCCCACACAAATTGACCGAAAAGGCCATTCAACTTTTATTGGTTGTAGGTCACTATACGCAATTGGAGTGAACCAAAATGATGAAGATAGACAAAAATCCACTATAGTGCCAAAATGAAGAGGAAATTTGAGGTTGGTCTTAGAGGACGAATTTGAGCATTCATAGGAAAAAGCAAGAAGGAAAAGCAAATGCTATAGGAATTTTTGGTTTTTCTACATGTTAGGATTCGAGAAACCCTCTTTCAATACCTATAAATTTTTTACTTTGGTACTTTAGTTGTCAAGTTGCATATATGTCGATCCCATCGTTGCCCTCTTCTTGTCTATCTGAGTCTAATTATCATATGAGAAAATCTAGGGACCAAATGGTGAGAAATAAAATTACAAGTACTGAAAGGGGGTTTCAATCCCTATAAATTTTTTACTTTGGTACTTTAGCTATCAAGCTTTTGTATATGCCGATCCCACCGTTGCCCTAATCTTGTCTACTTGAGTCTAATTATCATATGAGAAAATCTATGGACCGAAAGGTAAGAAACAAAATTAAGGATTGGAAAAGGTGTTCTACCATTACTAAGAAAAATGTTAAAAAAAGGACATTAAAAACCCCTTTTCAATACCTGTAATTTTGCTCTTTATCAACTATAGCCTTCAAACCTTCAAATCTGCCAATCTCACATTATGCTCATATTATCTATGTGGGCCTAATTGTCATATAGAAAGTATGGAGAACAAAAGAGAAAAAAGGAAATGTTTTGGGATTGGAAAGAGGGTTTCACCATTACTAATAAAAATGAAAAAAAAATTCAAACCATGAAAGACAAAAATGACACTATTCAATGAATATAGCAGTAATGTAGAATTAGTTTTTGGCCCATTTTTCTTTTTCCTTTTTAATTTTTTTTCTTATCTTAAAGACTTGAAATCAATTTTAGGTTTTTTGAAAAATGATGATAGACATTAAGGGCTTTCCAGAATAAGTTGGAACCGAAAGTCCTTTTATTAATCAAACATTATTTATAAGGAAACTTAGAGGCCCTTTAGTTTTTTTATATATACAAAAACATTTGCAAGTACATGGAGCTAGAAGGTATTATTGTAAAGTTAAAGGATAGTGGCTGTTACATGAAAACGTGGAAGACTTCTGGTTACAATTTGCCACTATTAGACCACCTTGGCATGTGGAAGAGAGTGTCTATTAGTGCTCGAACCTTGGCCAGCCTTATGGTGTTTCTAGTGCTTTAGTAGCTGAGCTGGAAGCACAGGATAGGGGCCCTTCAATTGGATTTCAGATATTTGGCACTAGCTGTTGAAGCTAACTGGTTGTTAAATCCTTTATATAAATACCTTGAAGCTCGATTGAGGTAGCACATCATCTAGTGCATATTGCTCGATCCTGTAATGACTTTACCTTATGGAAGGGAAATATTTTGGAACCAATTTCAGCAATTGTGGCCTCTAATCATTTGATTCAATGATAATGCTATTTGATACATTCCATTAAAAAAATTACTAAAGTCTAATATTGATCAAACTTGCTTTTAGATTTATGACATTCTACATGAAAAATTATATCTTGAACTACAAATGTTGAAATTGCATTATTATTGATCCATTGCAAAGTATTTTTAGTGCTTATTCACTCAACTTAGTTTGTATGCACTTGGAACTCTACAATTTAAGAAAAAAACAAGTTTTAACCCCTGAAAACTTTTCATTTGTTTTAGAAATCTCAAAATTTTTACATCTCAAAATCAAACCACCTTCTCCTAACCACACTCCTTCCTCTCCATCCCCTCCCTCCCTCCTAATTTTTCTCACATCCTCCATTATCAATACTAAGCACTCAGGTTAAAGCCTTACTTTGGTCATGTTGAAGTATAAAGGCTGACACACACCCAAGTATGTAATGGACTTGTGCCGTAAATCTCCACAACAAGTTGCCTATTTGCACCAGAAGTATTATTCTTTGGCATGTTTTTATTATCTTTCATGTGATAAGAGTTATAGTTGAGATGAGATAGCTAGATATACCTTGTATGTGTATTCTGTAGCTCATTTACAAGTTCTCGTACCTGTAAATAGCCAATAGGTTGTATAGCCTTTTGGGGCAAGAAATACAAATCAATTCTTCACCCAATTTTATATGGTATCAGAGCAAGTTCAAAATTGCCCCAACCATTGCTGAAAATAACTCACATGATAGAGCCGAAGCGGCTTACATGTGAGAAGGTGTGTTAAGTATGAAAATCTTACATGCCCAAGAAAAGGAATTAAGTCAATGCTTTATATAGTGATGAGATCTCTTCATCTATAGTTAATTGATTTTAGATTTGATGCTTTAATATGGTATCAGAGCAAGTTTATGATATCAAATCACATTTTTAATCATGAAAAATGGAGGAAAAAATGGAGATGGCAGCAATGGGAGTGGACCATCACACGGATCCTCTATCAACCTATTTTAATATCCAAGCTCGCCCTATTTCCTGACATCTGTAGATTACACCATGGCCTCACTTATGGTGGCACCATTGGCTAGTGACAGCTATCCTAAATGAAAGAGAACCATACTATACGTGCTCTGTAGCAAGAACAAAGCGAGCTTTGTAGATGGAAGCCTAGTAAAGCTGAAGGATGACGCCACAAGGTTGCTGGCTTGGAACAAATGTGATGACCTAGTTCTTTCCTGGCTCATTAACAGGATACAACCCACACTTCATGATTCAATCGTCTATCATGACACAATAGCAAAACTATGGAACGATCAGGAGGACGGGTTTGGCCATACTAATAAACCAAGGGCACACAAGCTGAGAAAGAACATATCGCTACTTAATCAAGGACCTATGAATGTAGCAAGTAGAATAATGAGTCTTGGTCAATTTGTCCTATAGCCAAGGCTTCGAGACTACCTTTTAGTAAGAGTGATAGTTTATCGTGTTCACTATTTGATTTAATTCACATGGAAGTTTAGGGGCCTTATCATACCCTTACTATTGGTGATTCACATTACTTTCTTACTTTGGTGGATGACAATACTAAAGCAACATAGGTTTTTCTAATGAAAAGAAAAAGTGAGGCAATCCAGCATTTCAAGAACTTTTTTGAAAAGATTCAAAACCAATTTGGCATTGGAATAAAAAAGGTGAGAGGGCAATAACACACTAGAACTAACCCAAGGTGAGATGAGAGTGTTTATGAGAGAGAAAGGCATCATAAGCCAAGCATCATATTTCGGAACTCCACAATAAAACATAGTTCCAGAATGAAAACATAGGGACATCTTAAACATAGCACAAGCATTGAAGTTTTAGGCAAACTTATGATATGCAATTAACCCATTGTAACCCAAGGATAAATTTTGTGCCAAGAGCAAGAGCTTGTGTTTTCTTAGGATACCTAAATGGACAAAAGGGTTACAGGGTATATGATCTTGAAAAAAAAATGTTTCTTTGTGTTTTGAGACCTGTTTTTCCATAAGGATGTTTTTCCATTTTCCATACAATAACAAGAGAAACCCATGCACATGCCAAGCAGCCAACCAATGCATATAGAGGACAATCAGGCTGTACTAGGCCAACACCAAAGTAATAATGCGAACCAAGAAGAAAGGAGGAATGAGGAAATGGATGAAGGGCAAGGCAATGTCGCATAGAAGCCTGAAACTAGGCACAACACTCAAACTCGCTAGCCACCAAGATATTTGGATGCGTACCAAGTTGACTTGCCAGGAAGAAATGCACCTACCCACTCAAATTCGGCATGTTTAGGTAAACCATATCCTTTAGCCTTCTATATATCATATGATACTTTTTCCATGCACCATAGAACCTTCCTTGCTACAGTTCTTAACGATAAAGAGCCAATGTCCTACTTAGTAGCCCAATGACACTCAAATTGGTAGTATGCCATAAAGGTTGAAATTGATGCGTTAGAAGCTAACCACACATGGGAGTTGACTGCATTGCCTACAAGAAAGAAACCAGCCAGCTGCAAATGGGTATATAAAATCAAGCGATGGTCAAACGGGAGCATAGAGAGATAGAAAGCAAGGCTAGTGGCAAGGTTACATGCAAATAGAAGGAATTAACTACACTGAGACCTTCGCACCAATTACGAAGCTAACAAGTATACGTTGTCTACTAGCATTAGCAACTATTAAAGGATGGCAATTGTACCAACTAGATGTCAATAAATGCATTTCTTCATGGAGATCTGTATGAAGAAATTTACATGCAGCTGCTACCTGGATACCTACCACAAGGAGATAAACAAGTTTGTTGATTCAAGAAATCTCTCTATGGACTCAAGGAGGCATGAAAAGAGTGGTTTGTAAAACTCTCATTGGCATTAAAGTCCTATGGATTCATGTAGTCAATAGCAGACTCTTCATTGTTCACAAGAAGAAAAGGTGAAAATTTTTTGGCAGTCCTCGTGTACATCGATGACATGGTGGTGGCTGGTAATAATGCAAGCGAATGTTAAAAGGTAAAATATTTCCTAAATCGTCTTTTTTGTTTAAAAGACCTTGGAAAGTTGCAATAATTTCTAGGTTTAGAGGTGGCACATGGAACCAATGGCATATTTATTGGCCAGCAAAAATATGCTTTGGATGTGCTAGTTAGTGTCGACTTGACTAGAACAAAGCCCAACAAGATCCCCATGCAGCAGCAACACAAGCTCGGCAACTAAACTAAGCAAAAAATGCAGGACCCTACACCATACAGGCGACTAGTTGGCAAGCTCCTATGCCTCACTATCACTTGACAAGATATCATGTATGCAGCCAATGTACTTAGCCAACCCATGCAAGAGCCAATGATGGAAAATTACAATGTAGCTCTCAAGGTTCTTTGATATATAAAGAGAGCACATGGTCAGGGGCTCATGTTTCCACGCCAAGAAGATTTGCAACTTAAAGGCTATTATGATGCTGATTGGATCATTTGCCCGATCACAATAAGGTATGTCAAAGAATATTTCGTGAAATTGGGACAAGCCCCTTTGTCTTTGTGACAGCTCTCCTAGTCAACTAATCAAGTAAGTGTTTATTTACTTTGATTAAGTGTTTATGAAATTAAGTACCTCAAATTAGCGCCTTGTTAAGCAAGTAACATAAGCTTAATTAAGTTAAGTGAGTTCCTAAGTGTGATTTGGCATAGTTAAGTCAAGACCATTAGTTGTTCTAGCTTTTAGAATCATCCTAGTAAGTTTTAACAACTTGTGGCACTAAGTGTTCTTTTGAGCCATTTAGAACTTAAGTGGCTAAAGTGTTCAAGAAAATTAAGTTTGGGAAGCTTTTTAGTACCCTTTAAAACAAAGAAAAGTGAGTTTGGAGTGTGAGTTGGTGAGCTATTTGAACAAATGAAAGTATGAGGGCTTAAGTGCAAGGGAGAGAAAAGTTGCTTAATAAGCTTATAAGTTAAGTTTCTTCTTCTCTTCTTCATACTTAGCCATTTCTTGCAAGCACCAATTTTCGTAGCTCCCTCTCCTCTCCCAAATTCACAGCCCAAGCTTCCATTTTCTTGCAAGATTCCATTGAATTAAGGGTGCCCAAGGTATTAGGAAGATCACTAAGCCTCTTTGCTAGTGTTCTTGCTTCATTTGATCTTTGGAGCTTGTTTTGGAATCCAATTTTCGTAGGTAAGCTTCTTGAGATCATTTGGTGTGATTATAGGTTGTTTCTAGAGCTAGAAATGGTCTTGG
The DNA here is from genome assembly GCA_039654915.1 of Aquilaria yunnanensis. NCBI lineage: Eukaryota > Viridiplantae > Streptophyta > Magnoliopsida > Malvales > Thymelaeaceae > Aquilaria > Aquilaria yunnanensis. The sequence goes on along the minus strand of CM077598.1, from coordinate 96,891,798 downwards.
TTTGATTGGTTTGGGTGCCAAATTGCTTTGGTTTTAGGCTTGGAACTCAAGGAAGCTCAATTGAGATTAGGAGGCTTTGTTGCATTGCTTGCTTTGTGGCTAAAATTGAGGTAAGGGTTCAAGTAATTAAGCTCAAATAATGCATGGTTTTGTAGCTTTGTATGTTGGGATGAATTAGAAACAAGACCCATTAAGTTTGGATTAGAAATGAGAGAGTTTGAATAGCTTGTGTACAAGAACGACGCTGTCGCATAAACCCAGAAAATCGAGTTGGTGACGCGTCGCAAATTGGTCCGCGAATTGGCGCCGCGGCGCCAGCGTGCGAAAATGTACACAGAGCGTTTGTTCGGCGGCGCCATGTCGCCAAAAGCATTTGCTCTTTGGCGCCGCATCGCCAAATGCCAATTTGGCCTCGATTTCCGGCCATCCTAAGATTAACTTAGACTCTCGGTTTCTATCCCTAGGCTATTCTAAGACGTTCCATAGCCTCGGTTGGGTCTAGAATTCGTTCCTAAGGCGGGAATTGTGCGTTATTTGGAAGGTAGTCAAGTTGTGTGGTTAATTGTAAAAGAAATGTGACTTGGTGGCTAAGTAACTCATACTATTTAAGTTTTTAAATGGATATTGAGGGGATTAAGTGGGTTTTTAGACTCTTTATTGGCCGTATAGAGTATCAATTACATATGGTCAATAGAGAGAAAAACCTAAGTCGATCCCAACCAAGCCATTTGGTTTGGTAAGTGAGCCACTAGTAGTATTTTGAGTTAAACCTTGAGGGTTTGACTAGTTAAACCACATAGTAAGACTACCCTGTACAATAAATTAAGGGTAAAGGCGGGTAAGTTTGAGATAGGTGACGACCTACTCTAGAACCCGTAGATGGGACTTAATTGAGGTAAAGTGTCCGGGATACGAGGGCCAGTATCTCAAGTACCTCAGCCGTTTGAGCTCACGGCAAGAATTAAGGCACTTAAGTGCAGAAAGTCCCAAGTGCATGTGTTGTGTGCATTTCATACCATACATCCATACATTGCATTTCTGGCATTTTGTTGATTGTTTGTTGTTTGAATTGCATGTTTGATTGCTTGGTTGCCATATTGCATATTTGTTGCATATTTCTTTGCAGGTATTTAAGAAGGGAATCCTTACTGAGTACTTTTAAGTACTCATTCCCTTAGTTTTATTGTGCAGGATCTAATCCCGGGCCTAATCACTGAAGTGATAGCTGAGGCCTAAGCTTTCTGTTTTGCAGGTATTTTATAGAGAATCCTAGTGATTCTAGTTTCTTGCAGTATAAGTTATGTGCTAACCAAGTTGTGCCTTTACAGTGTAGAGGCTAGAGTACACAAGAACAAGTTTTTGTGAAGGGCTACACTTGGAGCTTGGCCTAGCTCAAGGTGGGCTCAAGTAGTTCGATCTTAGTTAGTAGTAATTATGTCTCTTGTACATAGTACTTGGTGTACTAAGTAAGTTGCCTCTATTGGGATACATTAGGATGTAAATCCATCTTGTTACTTTTGGGTGCATGCTAGAGTTATATGTATGCACAAAACTGTTACTTGTAGTTAAAGCAACTAGTATTTCAATGACTTGGTACGTTTTCAGTATGTTTTAATGAAATGCTCGAGCAATGTTTTAATTCAAGTCTTTTAAATTTCGGTTGCATTGCCAAGTCAGAAGCATGCATAACTTAATCTGAGTAGGCTAAGTAACTAGTTGCATATAAACTGTTTTAATTTATATTGACGAGTAATAGTTAGCCAATTGTAACTAGTGGGATTCATTATCCCTAAGAGCCTACAAGATTAGGGGCACTGGGGCCCCGTTCCGTCACAGAAAATTGGTATCAGAGCCAGGTTAATGTTCCTAGTAGAGGCAATAAGTGAACTAAGATCAAAGTGTTCCTGTGTTAAGTGTGGTTAGTACTGCTTATAAGTTGCTCTGGGTATGGTCTTCTGGCTGTGGTTGCAGGTATGGTGAATACACGGGCTGGTACTACTGCTGAGGCTCAGGGTTCCGGTGCAGGAACTAGTGATCCCGGTGGATCAGATATGAGGGAGGTGGTTTCCTTGTTGAGGAGACTTAATGAGTCGATGGACCGGATGCTACATGGCATGGCCATTTTGCTTGAAGAGCGTGCTCAACCTCCAGTACAGGGGGAGACCTTGGAGGACCCTATTGAGGTAAGGGCCGAAGTGCACCAAGGCCCAACGGTGCACCAAGGTCAGGGGAGAAATCCCCCGCCCCAGGGGCAAGTGCAAGGTCAGGAACCATTTAATGAGCATGTTCAAGTAGAGTCCAGTGAGGACAGTGAAGAGGACAGTGAAGAGGAAGATGAGGAGGACATCCATCCAAGGAGGAGACGGAGGAGACCCGTCATTCCAGACCATATGGGACTTGTTTCCTTATGCCGGGACATCAATACTCCCAAGTTCAATGGCATAGGAGATCCCGATATGGCTGAAGGGTGGTTGTATCAGATTAATGAGATCTTCAAGAACATGAAGTTGGATGACAAAGTAAAGATGGATTTAGTACCTTTCTTTTTAGAGGGCAAGGCGTCATTATGGTGGAAGGATGTCATGGAAAGGCTGGATGCTTATAATGAAGGAAGGATCGGGCAAAGGCCTAAGGAGCTTGATTGGATTGAATTCGAGAAGGAGTTTCGAAATGAATTCAATAGTGAGGCTGCCCAGGATCAAAAGCGGATTGAGTTTGATGAACTAATCCAGGGAAGGCTAACAGTTCATGAGTATGAAAGGAAGTTTAGCTCTCTTTTTCGGTATGCACCTCATTTGGCCGGGAAAGATGAACTAAAAGCAAAGAAGTTCATTCGTGGACTTAAGGTGGAGTTGAGGAGTTTTCTGACAGTGATAGGAGTTCGGACCTATCATGAGGCTGTCCAAAAAGCCTTAGTGTTGGAAAGGGAGTTGATGGAAGCAAAACCGAAGGATAAGGCCGTTGAGCCGAGGGTTCCAGTACAATCAAGGTTAATGGATAAAAGGCCTAGTATGGGAGGTGATCAAGGACCCTCCAAGAAAATCAAGAAAGTTGGAAAAGGCCGTTGTCCTAAGTGTCAGAGATTTCATGGTAACAAACCTTGTACACTTGGAACCGATCTCTGCAATTACTGCCGTCAGCCAGGACATTGGGCGAAGGAGTGCCCAAGGCTTAGACAAGACCAAGGTCATGGACGACCGGGAGCCTCAGGAGTTGGTAGTGCTGGTAGTACTTTTGTCAGAGTTCCTCCTGTGCCACCACGAGTTTTTGCACTGGCAAGCCAGGTATCCAGAGAGCCTACAGCTGTGCAAGGTAACTTTAATGTTCAGGATAGTAGTATTAGAATTCTGTTTGATACTGGTGCTACTATTTCTGTCATTACTCTAGGCATGGTTGTTAAGTTTGGTTTGCATAGAACTGTGCTTGATGAAATGATGCTCATTAAGTCAGTGGGGAGTAACCTTGTGTTTACCAATGAAATGGTTGTGGGATATCCTTTGGAATTAGGAGGTAGTAAATTTTTAAGTGACCTTTGGGTCTTGGCCTCAATTCCTTATGATATTGTCCTTGGAATGGATTGGTTAAGTAAGTTTAAGGCCCAGATTGACTGTGCGGGTTGTAAGGTCACTCTTGAGGATGCCTCAGGGGTAAGTATAACTTGCACAGGCGGTTTGGCAAGTAGTGTAAAGAGTTTGCACCTCAAGTTATTGGAGTCCATTCCCGTTCCGAGTGAGTTGGTCGCTTGCTCGTTGAACGGAGTGGCAGTCGAGGAGCAACTCAAGGAAATTCAAGTAGCCAATCTATTTCCAGAAGTTTTTCCTGTAGACCTCCCAGGGTTACCTCCAAGAAGGGAGATTGAATTCTCCATACATTTACAGCCTGGGGCAGAACCAATTTCCATACCCCCTTATAGAATGTCAGCACCTGAAATGGATGAGCTGAAAAAGCAATTAGAAGAGTTGCTTGAGAAAGGCTTTATTAGGCCAAGTATTTCCCCGTGGGGTGCTCCAGTGTTGTTTGTAAAGAAAAAGGATGGAACCTTAAGGTTGTGTATAGACTATAGAAAACTGAATGCAGTAACGGTAAAGAATAAGTACCCATTGCCCAGAATTGATGATCTATTTGATAGATTAAGAGGGGCGAAGGTCTTTTCGAAAATAGACCTAAGGTCTGGATATTTCCAGATAAGAGTTAGGGATGAGGATATCCCGAAGACTGCATTCAGGACTAGGTATGGGCATTATGAGTATACCGTTATGCCGTTTGGAGTGACTAATGCTCCGGCAGTTTTCATGGATACCATGAATCGGATTTTTAGGCCCTACCTAGATCAGTTTGTTGAGGTGTTTATTGATGATATTTTGGTGTATTCCCCGACTCCTCACGAGCATGAAAAACATTTAGAGATAGTTTTGCAAGTACTCAAGAGTAATCAGTTTTATGCCAAACTATCTAAGTGCCAGTTCTGGGCAAGTGAAATTCCTTTCCTTGGACATATTATAAATGCTCAAGGATTAAGTGTGGACCCAGAAAAGGTAAAGGCTGTGGTGGAGTGGAAACGCCCAACAACTGTAACTGAAGTTAGGAGTTTCTTGGGTTTGGCAGGCTATTATCGAAGGTTTATTGAAAAATTTTCTATAATAGCTTCGTCATTGACCGCCTTAACAAGAAAGGCACAGAAGTTTATTTGGACTCCTAAGTGTGAGGAGAGTTTCCAGGAGCTTAAGGAAAGGTTAATTTCTGCTCCCATCTTAATCCTACCAGATCTGCATGAGACTTTTGTGGTTTATACCGATGCATCTGGGACAGGATTAGGATGTGTGTTGATGCAGGATAAGCAAGTGATTGCATATGGGTCTAGGCAGTTAAGGCCTAACGAGTTGAATTACCCAGTGCATGATCTTGAGTTAGCAGCAGTTGTGTTTGCTTTAAAGCTCTGGAGACACTACCTTATGGGAAGGTCCTTTAAGATCTTTACAGACCATAAAAGTCTAAAGTACTTATTTACCCAAAAGGATCTTAACATGAGGCAGAGAAGATGGGTCGAGTATATCAAGGATTATGATTGCTCGATAGACTATTGTTCAGGTAAAGGCAACGTGGTTGCTGATGCCTTGAGCCGTAAGTATTCTGGGGTAATTCTCTCCAAGGATCAAGTAACACAAACCTCAAAAGATCCTAGTGCAGGGCAATTCACAGTTTTATATGAATTGTGGAGAGAATGGGAAATGGCTCAAGTCATGGTCCTTGAAATTCAGTCAGCATGGCTGACTAGAGTTAAGCAAGCTCAAGAGAGCGATTTGAGCTTGAAAAGAATTTCTGGGGAGGAAAAGCATGGTACTGTACTGAAAGAATTTCAGTATAAGGATGGGTTACTTTATTTTGGTGACCGGCTCTATGTGCCAAGTGAATTAAGGCAACAGGTGTTGCAGGAGGCACATACGAGTAAGTTTAATGTTCACCCTGGTGTGAATAAGATGTACCATGACCTTAGGACTCATTTTTGGTGGCCAAAGTTTAAAAGAGACATGTATGAATATGTGTCTAAGTGCCTCACCTGTCAAATGGTGAAGGCAGAGCACCAAAGGCCATCAGGAATGTTGCAAAGTTTACCACTCCCAGAAAGGAAATGGGGATCCATCACCATGGACTTCTGTGTTGGGTTGCCAAACACAAGAAGTCAACATGATTCCATTTGGGTGGTGGTGGATAGGTTGACAAAATCTGCACACTTTATCCCCATTAAAATCACTTATACCATGGAGAAATTAGCCCAGTTGTATATCCGAGAAGTAGTAAGACTTCATGGTATTCCTGATCAGATTGTATCTGATAGAGATCCCCGTTTTGTTTCAAGGTTTTGGAGTGCCTTTCAAAAGGCTATGGGTTCCGCTGTGAACCTAAGTACCGCATATCACCCTCAGACTGATGGGCAATCTGAGCGGGTGATCCAAACCTTGGAGGATATGTTACGAAGTTGTGTGATAGACTTCAAGGGGGATTGGGACCAACATCTGCCTTTGATTGAATTTGCTTATAATAATAGCTATCAAGAAGCTATTAAGATGGCGCCCTACGAGGCTTTGTATGGGCGTAAGTGTGTGACCCCTCATTGTTGGGCAGATAAAGCTGATGAAATAGTTGTTGGTCTAGAAATCATTGCCGAGACCACGGCAAAGATTAAGTTGATCCAAGCAAGGATCAAAGCTGCCTCAGACCGGCAAGCTAAGTACGCCAATGTGCGAAGAAAGAATTTAGAGTTTGAGGTAGGAGACCGAGTACTCCTTAAAGTCTCACCTATGAAAGGTGTGGCTAGGTTTGGTCAAAGGGGTAAGTTGGCACCAAGGTTTATTGGTCCTTTTGAAATTCTCGAAAGGGTAGGAAAAGTGGCTTATCGGTTGGCTTTACCGCCAAGTTTAGCCCATGTTCATAATGTGTTTCATGTGAGTTCCTTAAGGAAGTGCATTGTGAACCCTGGGCAAGTGTTAACCCCGCCCACTATTCCCTTGAGAGAGGACCTAAGTTATGAGGAACATCCTATCAAGTTTCTTGACCGTCAAGTCCGGAAACTAAGGACCAAACAGATCCCAATGGTCAAGGTACTATGGTCTAACCATGGGGAGGAAGAGGCCACTTGGGAGACCGAGCAGGATATGCTAAGGCAATATCCAAGTTTGTATGCTCAATTAAGTCAGAATTTGGAGGACCAAATTTCTGAAGGAGGGGAGGATGTGACAGCTCTCCTAGTCAACTAATCAAGTAAGTGTTTATTTACTTTGATTAAGTGTTTATGAAATTAAGTACCTCAAATTAGCGCCTTGTTAAGCAAGTAACATAAGCTTAATTAAGTTAAGTGAGTTCCTAAGTGTGATTTGGCATAGTTAAGTCAAGACCATTAGTTGTTCTAGCTTTTAGAATCATCCTAGTAAGTTTTAACAACTTGTGGCACTAAGTGTTCTTTTGATCCATTTAGAACTTAAGTGGCTAAAGTGTTCAAGAAAATTAAGTTTGGGAAGCTTTTTAGTACCCTTTAAAACAAAGAAAAGTGAGTTTGGAGTGTGAGTTGGTGAGCTATTTGAACAAATGAAAGTATGAGGGCTTAAGTGCAAGGGAGAGAAAAGTTGCTTAATAAGCTTATAAGTTAAGTTTCTTCTTCTCTTCTTCATACTTAGCCATTTCTTGCAAGCACCAATTTTCGTAGCTCCCTCTCCTCTCCCAAATTCACAGCCCAAGCTTCCATTTTCTTGCAAGATTCCATTGAATTAAGGGTGCCCAAGGTATTAGGAAGATCACTAAGCCTCTTTGCTAGTGTTCTTGCTTCATTTGATCTTTGGAGTTTGTTTTGGAATCCAATTTTCGTAGGTAAGCTTCTTGAGATCATTTGGTGTGATTATAGGTTGTTTCTAGAGCTAGAAATGGTCTTGGTTTGATTGGTTTGGGTGCCAAATTGCTTTGGTTTTAGGCTTGGAACTCAAGGAAGCTCAATTGAGATTAGGAGGCTTTGTTGCATTGCTTGCTTTGTGGCTAAAATTGAGGTAAGGGTTCAAGTAATTAAGCTCAAATAATGCATGGTTTTGTAGCTTTGTATGTTGGGATGAATTAGAAACAAGACCCATTAAGTTTGGATTAGAAATGAGAGAGTTTGAATAGCTTGTGTACAAGAACGACGCTGTCGCATAAACCCAAAAAATCGAGTTGGCGACACGTCGCCAATTGGTCCGCGAATTGGCGCCGCGGCGCCAGCGTGCGAAAATGTACACAGAGCGTTTGTTCGGCGGCGCCACGTCGCCAAAAGCATTTGCTCTTTGGCGCCGCGTCGCCAAATGCCAATTTGGCCTCGATTTCCGGCCATCCTAAGATTAACTTAGACTCTCGGTTTCTATCCCTAGGCTATTCTAAGACGTTCCATAGCCTCGGTTGGGTCTAGAATTCGTTCCTAAGGCGGGAATTGTGCGTTATTTGGAAGGTAGTCAAGTTGTGTGGTTAATTGTAAAAGAAATGTGACTTGGTGGCTAAGTAACTCATAGTATTTAAGTTTTTAAATGGATATTGAGGGGATTAAGTGGGTTTTTAGACTCTTTATTGGCCGTATAGAGTATCAATTACATATGGTCAATAGAGAGAAAAACCTAAGTCGATCCCAACCAAGCCATTTGGTTTGGTAAGTGAGCCACTAGTAGTATTTTGAGTTAAACCTTGAGGGTTTGACTAGTTAAACCACATAGTAAGACTACCCTGTACAATAAATTAAGGGTAAAGGCGGGTAAGTTTGAGATAGGTGACGACCTACTCTAGAACCCGTAGATGGGACTTAATTGAGGTAAAGTGTCCGGGATACGAGGGCCAGTATCTCAAGTACCTCAGCCGTTTGAGCTCACGGCAAGAATTAAGGCACTTAAGTGCAGAAAGTCCCAAGTGCATGTGTTGTGTGCATTTCATACCATACATCCATACATTGCATTTCTGGCATTTTGTTGATTGTTTGTTGTTTGAATTGCATGTTTGATTGCTTGGTTGCCATATTGCATATTTGTTGCATATTTCTTTGCAGGTATTTAAGAAGGGAATCCTTACTGAGTACTTTTAAGTACTCATTCCCTTAGTTTTATTGTGCAGGATCTAATCCCGGGCCTAATCACTGAAGTGATAGCTGAAGCCTAAGCTTTCTGTTTTGCAGGTATTTTATAGAGAATCCTAGTGATTCTAGTTTCTTGCAGTATAAGTTATGTGCTAACCAAGTTGTGCCTTTACAGTGTAGAGGCTAGAGTACACAAGAACAAGTTTTTGTGAAGGGCTACACTTGGAGCTTGGCCTAGCTCAAGGTGGGCTCAAGTAGTTCGATCTTAGTTAGTAGTAATTATGTCTCTTGTACATAGTACTTGGTGTACTAAGTAAGTTGCCTTTATTGGGATACATTAGGATGTAAATCCATCTTGTTACTTTTGGGTGCATGCTAGAGTTATATGTATGCACAAAACTGTTACTTGTAGTTAAAGCAACTAGTATTTCAATGACTTGGTACGTTTTCAGTATGTTTTAATGAAATGCTCGAGCAATGTTTTAATTCAAGTCTTTTAAATTTCGGTTGCATTGCCAAGTCAGAAGCATGCATAACTTAATCTGAGTAGGCTAAGTAACTAGTTGCATATAAACTGTTTTAATTTATATTGACGAGTAATAGTTAGCCAATTGTAACTAGTGGGATTCATTATCCCTAAGAGCCTACAAGATTAGGGGCACTGGGGCCCCGTTCCGTCACAGTCTTGGAGGACAAAAAGCAATTGACTGTTAGTAGATCATCAATGGAGGTTAAGTACCGAGCAATGACACTAGCAGCAAGTGAGTTAGCGTGGTTAAAATCTATCTTAAAATACCTCATTATTGACATTATGCAACCTATACAGCTTTTCTGTGACAACAAAGCAACGCTGCACATTGCAGTAAACCCAATCTACCATAAGTGCACAAAACACATAGAAATTGATTGCCATTTTGTGCATGAGAAATTGCAAGCAAAGAAAATTAAGACCAGTTATATCCACTCAAAGCAACAGCTGGCAAATTTATTCACAAAAGCTTTAGGCCATGACGATCTCAAGAGATTGAAAAGCAAGTTGTGCATTTCAACCCTACATGCTCCAACTTGAGAGGGGATGTTAAAGTATGAAGGACAACACACACATGTATGTAATTAACTTGTGCCCCAAGTCTCTGCAACAAGTTGCCTATTTGCACCAAAAGTCTTATTCTTTGGCACGTTCTTATTATCTTTCAAGTGATAAGAGTTGTAGCTGAGATGAGATAGATGGATAGCCTTGTACGTGTATTCTGTAGCTCATCTAGAAGTTCTTGTACCTGTATATAGCCGATGGGTTGTATAGCCTTTTAGTGTGAGAAATACAAACAAATTCTTCACCCAATTTTACAGCTCGCTGTTAGTTGCCGGCAAATCAACAACAGAACTCTGACCGGAGCTCCTGCTTTCTCGCCTCCGAACGGGCGGTTCCACTTGAACTCTGACAAAGACTAGGTGGTGAGCGATGACATCAGCACTAGTAGGCGATTACAACTTTGTTTTCGAGGTTTGTAGCACCAGCTTGCCAGGGATTCACTTGAGATCGGTGACATCGAAGATCGGCGAAATCGGTGATGGGGAAGTTATTGCCTTCATTTATGAGTTTTCTAGTTGATTCGAATAAAGATAATCATTATGGTTCTTGGGGTTGTTTGAAGAGTTTGGTGAGGAAGCAGGTGGTTTCTGTAAATTACAAGGTTTTTGGCCACCATCAGTTGCCAAGGAATTGACTGTTCCTCACCTTATTGCAATCGGTAATTTTCCTTCCATTTTTTATTATTTGTCCATCTCTTAAAAAAAGAAAAAAGAAAAATTTCTTGGTTTTCGGGTTTTAATACATAATATCCTTGATCTTGGAGATTTTTGAGTGGTGCGTTATGAATCTGATCATATCCTTGGTTTTATATTGCTGCTTTTTGTTGCTTCATTGTTGAACCGTTTCTAGGTCGTTGGACTTCTAACTCCTACAACTTATCTTGCTTTTGCTCTTTTCAAACCCTTTATGCTGGAGTTGGTCGTATACTCATATATACTTCTTTTCTCCGCTTGTTGCACATCAATATTTTCTTGAGGTCTCTAATGTTAGAATTGTTGTTTTGCAGAGTGGCATGGTTGATTGATTGGCCTCTGATATTGGAGTACACAAGTGGAGGAGAAACAGAGGAGAGAGGATAGATCCATATCAATTTTATCCGGCCAAGTGATTTGTTTTCATCGGAAGTGATTTGGGGAGATTAAATAGGAAAAGTTAAGATTTAAAATTATTAATCGAAAAATTTTGGAGAATGTGGTTTAATTGTGAGAAGTAAAAGTTTTGAAGTTTCTAAAATAAATGAAGAGTTTTTCAGGGGTGAAAACTAGTGGTTTAACATTTTCATAATTAACTAAGTAACATTTTATAGCAACATAAGTCTCAGTTCAGGGAAGACGGTGCTAGTTATCCACTTAAGACATTAATTATTTTATAAAATAAGTTTATTAGATATATAAAAGAATCAGTAAAACTGAAACAGTCCATTTAAAAAGAGCTATTTAATATAAAAATGGAAAGAGAGTAAATCTTACAAAATGAGTTTTGAACTTTTCATATGAATTGTAGACCTTTGTGATATCATCCCATGGTTTTGATATTTTTACTAAATCTTGCTTTACAAAGCTTATTCTAAAAGAAGTCAAAATCAAATTACTTGAAAAATATATCTCAAAACATGACATAGAAACTTTCGTAGTGATACCGCGTAGAAAGGGACACAAAACCAACGGACTTGGTTATAGAGCTCAGCAATCAATGAGAACAAATCCAACAGCCAATTGGATGTTAACTGGTGATGATAGCTAATGGAGAACATAAAAATCTAATGTGGTCTGCATATGTTAGCTCATCAGTTGCTCAGATATTTCCAACTCAAGACCTGAGTTTGAGTCCGTCTAACACAATAAAACGCAATTTCTATCATTTATGACTTAATATCTTTTGGGTTTCAAAAAAAAGTTGTAGATCTAATACCTTCTATTTCTACATATTTCTGAATATAGAAAAAGAATTAATCCCGACATATTTCTGAGTAAACTAATGTGGAGACTTTTCCAAGAAAAATATCTTATATGCTCCCTACCTTATGTATGTTATACGACCCTTAACAAATTAAAGAATCTCAAGCGCGTCTCTTCTCCACTCTCTGGCCCGGCTTCGCCGAACAGATTTTGGCGGCGATCCGTCGGATTCGCTCTTCTCCAACCTAGTGTCGTAAAGCTCCTCATGGTTGCGCCGGCGCTGACCCAAGCTGATTATGAGCTGCTATCGACATCAACGGCGCAGACAACGACGGCAGAGATGTAGGAATCGGGTGAGGAAGTGGGGTTGTTGGAGTGGTTGAAAGTTGAAACGAGAGTTACGGATGCAGTTCTGAAGGAGTGCGACGAAGGAAGAATTTGAAGAGGCGAAGATGATGCTTGAACGGGAAGGGGCGAATGAGGTGACGGAACAAATCTGCCATTCGGCCAAAAGAAGAAAACAATAGAAAAACAAAAGGGTTTGGGTCAAACTTTTTTGTTTGTCCCTCATATTTTTATTTTTTTCAATTTAACCCCTAACTTTTTTTAGGTACACATATATGCATAACTGAAAAATAATAAATTAGTAAATGCATAGTTATGTAAAAATTTATTATCACACATAAAGTTTATCCATTTACATATCTATAATATATTTATGATTTCATTTGTACATATGTGTCACATGTTTTCTATATATTATTCATCACTTATATATTGAGTTTTATACGTATCTGTCATCTAGTTTGTTCATATCTCTAATTTTGACAAGAAGTGAGCTTTGCCGCATCCACACCTACTTTTTTTTATAGGGGTTTGAACCTGTATATATTCTTGAATATATAGATAACATATATGAGGTCTCATTTATACATATGTCGCACATTATTTGTACAGATCCCTTACTTCCTTTGTACAACGAGTTTATATATATCTGGTATCTGACTCGTACATATCTCCAATTTTTTGGAAGACATGAGATTTTATGTGTTTACATTTGTTTTATGCTATAAAAGGTAATAGAAAAACATAAATATATATAGTTAGACCTATCTCTTTTTTTAGTATAATTAAGGATTGATGCTACCAAAGTCTAGGGATGGCAAAAGTTGACTTGACTTGAAGATTTGACCTGACTCCCTCAAACCCAAGCCTGACCTAACCTGATTTGACTAGAAAAGTTAACGAACCGAATCCAACTACACTTAACCCGACTTGAATCCGAGCCTGATTGAAGTGAAACCTTAGAAAACTTGAGCCCAAATCAGATTTGACCCGAACCCGAAATGACTAAACCCGACAAGACCTGATTTTAACTTAAATCAAAATAAAGGATATGGTTGGCAAAGACTTTAGAAAATTTATGATTTAATATATGTGAATGAGTTTCTTATATTCTGTTAATCTATTTTGCGTTGTAGAGCACGAATGAGTGATAGTTATGATAAACGATTAGTGATACAATGATAAAGAGATAAAAATAATTAGATTTGAGAAATTATAGTACTCCCTTCGTCTCATATTCTTTGAAATATTAGACTTTTTCAAATAATTTGAATTAAATTTGTTCATATTACTCCCTCTGTCTTAAATTTTTTGCACTATTTATATTTTAACAATTAATCTATATTTTTAATTTGTAACATTTTAATATATAAATAAAAATATTTTATACATGAATAATAAATCAAGATTTATAGTTTTTAAATATATATTTTTTAATTTTTAATAAATAATAATATAAATAAATTCAAGTCAAATTATTCAGAAAAGTTAAATGGAGCAAAGAAAATAGGATGGAGGAAGATTATTTGTTATAAAAAATTAAGAAAGTATATATTTAGAAACTATAGGTTTTTATTTATTATTTAATATAATAATTTTTCATTTATATACTAAAATGTTGAAAATAAAAAATTATAGATTAAAGAAATTATATATTAATATATCTTCAAAAAATTTATATTATTTTTTTATATCTAGTTAAATTAAATTTTAATCAAAATTAAACAAAAAAAACTAAATTGATTTAGCTATTTCGGCTTATATATTAGTGAACCAAGTGAACTCAACAACCAAGTTGAATCTGGTCTAAGACCCAATAACCTCGACCTGATTGAATTCGAATCCAAATAAACCCGGCTTGACCCAACCCAAACCTGAAAATCTATTCAACCTGAAATCAACCTGAACCCAAATAACCCGACTTGGACCCGAATACATGCTAACATGATTAAACCTGAACCTAAATAACCTGACCTGACAACCCAATTGTCATCCCTAACCAAGTCCAACAGCCAATACGTCATTACAACAACAGGTAGGATGCTATAAAAGTCCCAAATCTTTAATTTTTATTTAAGTTGGTCCTCCAATTTCATTTCATTGCCAATTGACTCAAAATACTTATAATTAGTCTCTAGCCTTAGTCAAGACTGAATTAGCATAAAGAACCAATTTACAATTAGGAAAAATTGATAGTTTGAAAAATTTTATTAGGTGTGAAGAATTATGATGTTGATAGAATTTATAGGAAGAATATTAACAAATAGTTTAAATTAGAATTTAAAATTTTCGTGTTAAATAGTTAATTAAGTGAGAGTTATAATTCAAACTGTTTGATTTTGTCTTCTCATTATTCAATATATATCATAATATTTTTACAATTAATAAATCATTTAAATTTTCAATTTTTCTTCGCTATAAATTTGGTTTTTTTGCAAATACAATCTTCTTTAAGGCTAGATGCAATATGCAAGGAATTATAAAGTTTTGGCACCAATGTACAATGAAGTGGAGATTGACAACCAATTTGTAATGAAAATTAAAAGCTCGGGGCTTTTCGTGCATTTTACCCTTAAAACAACAATGCCTATCAAGAGTCCGAATATTCGTTTTTGTACAACAGCTTTTTTTTTTCCCTTTATTTCTGTTTTTTTAGAGCACGAGTTAATTTAATATTGCATCCGTTTCAAGTTTTTTTGCTTTATTTCTTTTTTTTGTTTAAGTTTGATTTAAATTTATTTATATCTTTATTTATAAATTTTTTTTAGAAAAGGTTATATTTAGAAACTACAAGATATATAGTTTTTAAATAGAATTTTTAAAAATATTTTTATCAAATAATAATATAAATAAATCCAAATTAAACTTGAGTTATAAAAATGAAATAGGGCAGGGAATTTGTGACAAAGGAGTATATTTTATTTTATTTCAAAAATAAACTAATGATCTAACACACACATATACTGAAAATAAATAAAATATAGGAGTATGTTAAATCGTAAAAAAAATTAAAATATAAAATTAAAATATAAAAAATTAAAAAAGAACACTGCCCATAATACAGAAAAAAAAAAATACAAAAAATGATGGAACAGTTTGGACTTCGGAACGCAGCAGCAATTATTAGGTAGAAAAATTAATAGTTTAGTTTCCTATGTGTTCGCATTAGCTGTCATGGTAACTACTCTGGTTTTAACTGGATAGATAAATGTAGATTGGAAGCTGGACATCTCCATAATTATAGATATAAATTTTCCAATCGATTACCTTTTCTGTGCTCTAAACTCTATAAGCTCGTCTCACATATAGAGGTGGGAACCGGGTAGGACCGGCCCGGGACCGTCCGGTCCTGGTCTTGGGTCCTAAGGACCGGGCTACAACCGGGCGGTTCCGAGTCAGTTTCGGGGCGGGTCTAGGGCAGGGCGGGTTTCATTTATATATATATATATATATATATATATATATATATATATATAATAGAATCATTATTAATTATATAAGTCATAAATATTTTTAAGAAAAAATACTATCTCCGATGTAAGTTTTATTAAGTTAAAAAATCAAACGGCACTTACAAATAATCGAAACGGGCCTTCCATTTTGAAATGGCAAAAACGTTCCAGAAATGATAAATAATAGAAACTTATGATCTGTGCTGAACAGCATAATCAGATCAAATACAAACTACATGTATGATTGAAAAAAAAAAATTCAAGTCTCGGTATCGGATGTTACCTCCTCATCCGAACTCTTTTGGTTTTGCTGCCGGAGTGCTACGAGGCCCCAATCTCGGTTGCACACGCATACTTTTACCACGTCGGGTGTCAATCTTGACCGTTTTTTTGTTATCACCCGTTTTCTGGCACTAAACGCTGCATCGGATGAGACGGTCGATATTGAAACGGCAAGAATCTCCTGTGCAATTATTGACAAAATCAGAAATCTTGATCTCTTTTGTTTCCACCACTCCAAGATGTCGAGTTCGCTTGCCTCGAACGATGTGTTGAGATAGTCATCAACCTCAGCTAATCTCGATGTCATCGGTCGGGGTCGTTTGAGCATTTAGAGGGCCGAGTTGAATCTTGAGGAGATTGATCTCCTTGGAGGCTTGGTTTAAGGAGTTTCGGATCTTACCTTATCCGAATGCCGCGCACTATATAACTTGTATAAAGAATGCAAGCAATCGGAAGCAGAAGCAGACATAGCCAAAACATTTATATGAGACATTTCTAAATAATTATGAAAAATTCCTTCAAGCAGTGTTGTTGTGCCTGTTAATTTGACATACGGGTCAAGTAAAGAAGCGACTAAAACGATAGGTGCAATGTTTTCGAAATATTAAAGGCACTTAGCCCGCATGGCTTTGACAATCAATTTTACCAACTCATCATCTTTAAACTGATGTAAAGCATATGTGATATTCACTAAATGAAACAAAACTTGATGACTTGTTGGGTAGTAAACACTAGAGAAAAATTCAGTTCCCTCGTAAAAAAACTTAAGTAATTCACCGGTTTTGGAACATTTCTCCCAAACTTCAGTCGTAAGAAATTCACAACCCATTTTTAAATTCATGAAATGTGACAACAAATTTGCATATGGTAATGCATCTTGCAACATCAAATATGTGGAGTTCCAGTGGGTTGGGCAATCCAATTTAAACCGTTTCCAAGAAAATGGTTTTTGATTTTCAATATAAAAGCTTTTAAATTCACGAAAAACAGTAGATATGGACATCGAATATTTTAATGAGTTTTGAATAGGCAAAATCTCATTTTGGAGAACTTCTAAACCCTTTTGCACACAAATATTCAAAATATGGCACATGCATTTAACGTGAAAGAATGCACTGTTGAGAGGTGGTTTTAAGTTTTGACCCAAAAAACAAGCGGCAACATCATTATTTGAAGCATTATCAAATGAAATGCACAAGACTTTATCAATACAAAAATAATCACGTAAAGTTTCTACGATGCAATTAAATATTTGATAACCAGTATGATTTGTTTCAATAACCTTAAATGACAAAATTCATTTTTGCATTATCCAATCAGAATCAATCCAATGAGAAGTAACACAATAGAATGATTGACCTATAGGTGATGTCCACATATCAGAAGTAAATGCCACACAATGATCAAGAGCAGAAAAATATGCTTGCAAATCTGATTTTCCGGCTTCAAATTGTCTAAAGCTTTCTTTCCTAACAGTTTTCCTAAATACTTTTCTAAATGCAGGATTTAATTGTAATTTTATCGAAGATTCTATGTGGACATCTTCAGCTTGTGAAAAAGGTTTTTCAATAAGCATCATCCAATTTACCATACCTTCTCTACAAGATTGTTGGTTAAAACAAAATATACCTGGTCCGCCAGTGCCGGTTGTAGACCCAACTTGTGTTTGTCTTCCAGAACTAGTCCCGATACTAAGGAGGACGTTAGGATGTTGATTTTCAATATGCCGCTACAGCGTTCCAATGCCGGAATTCTTTCTATGCACCAATTTTTTCCTGCAATGTTTGCATTTCCCGTACCTCGACTCCCCTTCATGTATGACCTCATAATTCTCCTAAACGCAAACAGTTAGTCTTGTAGATTTACCTTGTGCTTGAGTTTCCTCCACGGCGGGTTCATGACTTGTAAGCGTCGGTTCTGTTGACGGATTCCCGGACACCATCGTATCCAACTCTTCCACTTCATCATCGGATAATTGACCGTCGAGACCCAAATCGTAATTCGTCATATTGATTCCGGCATCATCGTCGTGAAACTCTTGAATTGAAATGCCTTTATCGGCGGGCCGAGATTGACGACGGAACAAGGCTTGGAGACTGGTGGTGCGGGAAGATAAACTCTCTGTTGACTTGCCCTTTTCTTTTGAAGCCATGCCTCACGTACTAATAATAGTGATTAATGCAAAATCAAGAGGGGATTATGAAAATATTAGGGAGAGATTAGTAAGAAATTTGGAAGAAATTAAGAAAATAAGAAGACTGCATGAGAGAATATAGTAGATGAAGAAAAGAGATTGAGTGATTGTGTGAGGATTAAGTGAAAATGACATTGGTATTTATAGGGGGGAGGGAAAAAATTAGTTTGACCAAAAAGTCCTTGAAATTTAGTTGTTGGGAGGGGTAAAAATGAAAATTTGGGGGCTGAAATGGAACAGAAAGCTGTTGGAGGGCATGTTGTGTAATTAGCCCTTTTTTAAAAAAAAATTTTGCAGGTTGCCGTTGTTGCGAAAGAGCCGTTGGGCGCGAGGCGGGCAGGTCCGGTCCGGGGTGAGGTGGGTTCGCAGGTTTGAGCTGGTCCGGGGCGGTTTTCTTTGCATCTCCTCCTCCTCCTATTGGGCCCATACTCGGCCCACAATATAACGGGCTTTTGCCGAGGTTGACTGGCGGTCCGGTCCCAATTTGGGCCGAGTCAACCCGGCCCACGTCCCACCTCTACTCACATAGCTTTCACACGTTTCATCTAAATCATACAAATAGCTTTTACAGATACAAATTTTCCACACGATTAGCTTTTTTGTGCTTCTGTGCTCTAAACTTTATAAGCTCGTCTCACTTAGCTTTGACACGTTTCATCTAAATCATACCAACAACATGGTGGAGTATATTTCTCCAGTATCCGCAATCTTAATGAAGCTTAGTTCTTTTGTGGAAGAAGGCATTAAAACCTTTATATCCGCAAAAGGAGAGATGAAAAAGCTAAAGAATGATCTAGAGATCACTGAGCCTTTTATTGAGGCTGCAGAGAAACAACAGTTGGGCACAGACAAAGCTCTTCAAGTTTGGCTCCGTAATCTGAAACACATATACTACAACATAGAAGATGCCATGGATGAGTGGAAAGCCAAAATCCTCAAAATAAAAAAAAAAACGCCAAGAAGCAGAAAGAAATGTGTCCAAGCTAGGAAAGCACGACTTTTTGTGCTTTATGCTTTTCATCGAGTTGGTTTATAGGCTAAGATCTCCAATCAAATAAAATTCAAGATAGAAAAGCTAGATAAGATTGATGAGCAGACAAGACGTTATATTACTCATTTGCAGCCAATTAGAGCACTTCAAAATAATCAACTTGATCAAGCAGAGACCACCTCTATTCACTCAAATACAGTCGTTCCTATTAGGGAAAGAGAAAAGAATCGACTCTTCAACATGTTGTTCGCTGACAATAGACCACTGGACACACCTGGACCATCATTTCCATAATTGGGCCGGGAGGGATCGGCAAGTCCACTCTCGCTAAAGAAGCTTACAATGATCCAAGGGTCAAGGGGGCTTTTGATAAAAGGGTATGGGTTTGGGTCTCAAAACATTTTGACATAACAAGAGTTGCTAAAGAGATAGTTGCGGCTATTGAGACTCCAGAGGTAACTAGCTTAGACCAATTACTAGAGAAAGTTAAGAAATGTGTTGAGGGGAAAAATGTTCTTCTTGTCTTAGATAATGTTTGGATAGAGCGTAGACATGGTAATGAAACTTCCATTAGAAACACAAATGATATGGGAAGTTTGGTTCCATTGGGAAGCAATACAGATCACTGGTTTCAATTGAAGAACTCTCTCACAAGTGCTGCATATAAAAGTAAAATTTTGGTAACCACCCATAGCAGTGAAGTTGCGGAAGATCTAGGATCAGAGGCAACCAACAAGCTCTCACTGAGGCCATTATCAGATCTTGAGTCAGAGAAATTTTTTGAGGCTATAGCACTCAATGGAAGAACAGTAGTTACAGAGGAGTTAAGAACAACAGGGAAAGGAATAGCATCTAAATGCAAAGGGTTGCCCCTCGCCATCAATTGTCTTGCGGAGCTATGCCGTCGTCAGCCAGATGATTGGGAAACAATCCTAAAAACTCCTATATGGACACAAGAGGTGGTCGAGAAAGTAGTCTTTCGTCCTTTGATGATGAGTTATTGCTACCTAGAACCATCTGTAAGGCGTTGTCTCCTTTATTGTGCAATGTTTCCCAAAGGCAGTACTATACAAAAAGAAGAATTAATGAAGTTGTGGATGGCACAAGGCTTCCTCCAGCTAAGGGGGAATAAAACGATGGAGGCAATTGGTTCAGGTTATTTTGACTACCTCAAGGCGCATCACTTCTTCCAGGATAAATTTGGTGCATATGAGATGCATGATATTGTCCATGACTTTATTACATATCTCTCAGTGGAAGTGGAAGAATATTTGACATTGGAGGAAAAATCAACCAACGGCTTACCATTTGAGTATAAAGAAAGAGTTCAACATTACTTGCTATTGCTTAAATATTCTGAGACACCCTCTGCACAGATTTGTAATTGCAAAAGATTGCAAAGGCTCATGGTGAGATGGTCCTATAAATCGCATGCTTCTGAGACTCCCAACATTAAGGACTGCAATGAAATCCTAAATCAAGCATGTGGCAAATTGCTCCGTCTACAAATCTTGTCATTGTCCAATATACCATTACAACATTTTCACGCTGACATTGGCAAACTGATGCTCTTGAGATACCTTGGCTTGAGTCAAATTAAAGAGATATTAGAATTGCCCCAAGGTATATGCGATCTGATAAACTTACAGACATTGGACATCAGTTGGTGTACGAAACTTGAGAAATTGCTAGATAGGATAGGAGACTTGACCAACTTAATTCATCTTATTAATCATGGAAGCATAAAACTGAAGTACATGCCGAAAGGGATAACAAGGTTAACATAGATACAAACGCTGAGTGAATTTGTTGTGGGCAATGGAGAAAATGCAGCATCTCTTGAAGACTTAGGGTACTTAACTAATCTTCAAGGGGAGCTGCAGATAAGAGGACTACGTAACGTGGATGACAAGCAGGCTGAAGCACAACTGGGAAAGCTCTGGAGCAACATTGCTACTTTGACTCTGAGCTTTGGCAATCATCTTAGTCCTACTGACAAGAATGTGCTTAAAGTCTTCAGGGCACCTAAAAGCGTACAAGAATTACGGATAGCATTCTATGGGGGCAGAAGCTTGTCCCAACCACCCTTAAGCAAGGCTCTTAAGAAGGTCGCTTTGACTTATTGTATAAAACTGGAGCAATTGCCACCCCTGGGTCAATCACAGTCCCTCAAAGAACTTGTGCTAGGAAACTTGCCCAAAGTGAAAAAGATTGGAGTTGAGGTTTTGGGAATAGAAAGAGAGGAAAATCAGGACCTTATTGCTTTCCCTAGTTTGCAATATCTCCGAATTCTTGAGTTGCGGAGTTGGGAAGAGTGGAATTTTGAGATTCCAAACACCAGCAATAATAGCTCACAGACAATCCGGATCATGCCTTGCCTTCGCTTTTTGGAGATAGATCGATGCAACTCAATCACATCAGAAAAAGTCCCACTGCAAATTCTTGGCTTGGAAAGCTTGGAAGCCTTTCAACTGAATGGCACATACATCCGCCAAAATGATCGTTCAAAGGGGAAGGTATATATGCATGCCCTGCTGCTTATTTGTGAGACTGATAATAAAGAATTTCATCAACAGAATGTAACTTAACAACTTTTTTCTTTTCCTCCTTTGCTAGTCGGTGCTGTTACGTTGGGTGCAATCACACGCTTGATGGTTGATCATAGGCAGAGCAACTGGTATACAATTTCATTATGTTTAATCTTGTCGTTGCTCTTGCACTTTCAGTCATTAATTTTGATAATGAATGAAATGAGTTTTCTTGCTGACCAGAGAAAAAACAAAGTTAAATTGTTTTGATTCTTTTCTTTCCCTAGTTACTTAGCATTTTCTTATTTGGGTCGATTGAGGTGGATTCCCTCAAATGGCATTTGGTTCTGTCCGTCAGGAGTTATTGCCACCGACGATAACAACAGTAAAGCACATATGCAGGGATATGATTGTGTTGCTACCACTACAAGAAAATAACAATTTGGGCCGGTTTTTTGGAACCGGTTACTTGAAACAGCTCCCAAATTAATCGGGACGAAAATTTTAGACCCGGGTTTTATGACCGGTCCTAAAAGTGCTCCCAATTTCATCTACCCGCCCCCATGTCCCCAAATTCCAATTTCACTCCCAGCTGCTGGCTAGCTTGAACCCTAGAGAAGCTCTTCTCTCTTCAACTTTTGTGCACAGCAGAGAATCCATCGCTGCACAGTAGCTCTGGTTTTGAATCCATCGCTGGTCCATCCTCGCACAGCAGCTTTGATGATCGCTGGTCCGTCCTCACACAGCAGCTCTGATCACTGGTCCATCCTCGCACTTTAAATCCATCGCTGGTCCATGTCAAACTATTCATCCGATTGCGTGGCAGAGCTTGCATTGATTGTTGCCGATTCATCGCTTGCATCCATAGCCGCCGCCAGATAAGATTGCGCGCCAAATAAGATTGCTGCCACCTTTAATTTGCCCGACTATTACCATGCCCAATCCATTTTTCAGGTTCGCCATTGACAAGAAAAATATAGCAATTGTAGATTGCTAAAAGTTGTTTTGTTAAAATTCATACCGGAATGTGTATGACTATAGCCAATGGTTGCCTTTTTAACATTTAACTTTTTTCTTTGTAAAACAGCTTTTGAAATGCACTTGGTGTAATTTAATTGGTAATTTCTTGCTTGAACAGATCAATCGTTGCTTCTTGACTCCAAGGCAAGGGGCTTTATGTATTATTTATATGTTGGTGCGCCATTCGAAGGTACATGTCCTGAGCTTTTGGCGTAATTATTGATGTACCAGCTAATAGCTACCAAATAACTGCTTTCTTTATATACTTATGCAAAACATTTGTGACTAAGCTCAGAGGATATTAGTAGTTCACAGAGAAGGCTTAGTTTTCTTCCCTTTAAAGTTAAGTTGAACATTTGAAGGAAAAGAAAGTAAAGATTTAGTTCATATTCTGTTGGGCAATTTGAGCATAGATGGTTTATAAATTGTATGTTACTATGAATCAAAACGTAAAATTGTAGGACTCATTATCAAGTTTGTTTGTTCTTTCTGTGATTGCTTCACTGAAGTCTCCCCATCTCCCTGTCTGTTTTCTTTCTCTCAACACTTGCAGTGAACCAGCAAGGTGACATTGCAACCGAAAGGCAGAAAATTCATCTAGGACAGATTGGCTAACAATCATAGTAAGATTTGCACTTTTCAGAATAGTATATATATTCAGAGTTGGGGATATATAGAGATGTTGAGAACAATTTTAGCGATCTTGAATCATATACTTTTAATGGTTTCAGAGCTCATGATCATCCTATACTGGAAAAGATTTTCTCTTATCTTTGTTAATTTTTTTGGTTTAATCTTCTAGATATTTTTGAAAATATAGTTTAAGGTTTGTTAAGTAAATTCTAGATGTCTCGGATTATGCTAATTCCTAGAGCACATGATTGTTTAATACTAAATGCCAAACTTTCTCTTTCCCCTGCAACTAGTCATAATGGCAAGGTAAAATCTATTATACTAAGAATCTACTATATATATGAGTTTTGAATTTAATTTTTTTTTCCTGGTATGTACCGTTGAGATTATTTATGGATATATTTTTTTTAATTTTTCATTTGTGTTGATGTGGGTGGGGGACACATGAACATAAACCTTGTCCTAACTGAACCCTATCACATTTTTTTTTATGTTAGATAACTTTTTCCTTTGAACAACTTTTTCTTGTAAACAACAAAAAATGGGGGAAATAAGTTAACCCCCAACAAATGGTTTGGTTCTCTGTTGACATGTTTGTATTTTCTACTTTATGGTGCCTTTGATAAAAGTGATATGCAAGGAGTTCTAAGATAGTGTTATTTCCTCTAACTTACTTTGTAGGTGATCTTGCTTCTTCACACCTACAGCTGTTGTAGTTAGCTCTAAAACCGCACCTTTACTGGTCTTGCTATAGTTGGATTTATTCTCAACAGCAGGTGCTTGTTATGTCTTTTATTACTTGGTTATATATATATGTTTCGCATGTGCTTGTTGCTAGTTATATAGTTTTATTTAATGGTATGGTATATATGTTTTATGTGGAATTTTACTAGTATTTGGCAATCAAGTGTGTGACATTTGTCTTCTTTGCATATATGCATTTGTTGGTATTTAATAGGCACATGGTGATATACCAATTCTTAAAACATTGGATTTTTTATATACATTTAACTTTTAAATAAATATTTTTTTTACATATTATTTGTTTATTAATCATTGTAGCTTCAATAGAATATTTTTTTGTCATTGTTTTTTAAATTATGTGATGGATTTAAAATTTGTTATTAGGTTGCTCTTATGTTTAACAATAAATTCATCTATATGTAGGTAATGGATAAAAGTTGGATGAAAAACGTAGATTCACCAAAGAGTATAAAGAAGGTGTTAGCCAATTTCTAGATCTTACATCCAGAAATGCAAGTGTAGACGGGAAAATATTATGTCCATGCAAGCACTGTAAAAATTTAAAACCACAAAGCTATGAGGAGGCTAGAACTCATCTAGTATGCAAGGGTTTTTTAGATGGGTACACATTTTGGTTTATCCATAATGAGAAAAGCTTGAACCCAGTTGATTCATCTTCCAATTATGCAACTGATATAAGAGGAAATTATGAGGTTAAGGCTACTAGCAACAACGGTGAAAATTTAGATGATACGGATGGGTTGTTATGTGATTTGTTTGTGGCTCTGAATCAAGTAGATTCCCAACAATTGGGTGACAATGAACACTTGGCCTCATTTGAGGAATCTACCCCAATGGAACAACTTTCAAACAATTCTGAGTATAAGTTGATATCAAATTTAGCTAATCAACCACTCTATGAAGGTTGTGAAACTCACTCAAGATTATCTTTCATTCTCTATTTGTTTCACCTAAAATGCATGCATGGGTAGACAATAGCTGGGTTCAATGACAATTTAAAGTTGATGAGAGATATCCTTCCTAAAGATGCATTGTTACCCTCGTCCTTTTATGAAGCCAATAAAATTATTAAGACACTTGGGTTAGGATATGAAAAAATTCATGTTTGCCCCAATGATTGTATGTTGTATAGAGGATCAACTTCGGGGCTGGACTCATGTCACATTTGTGGAGCTTCTCGATGGGCAAGTAATGATAGAAGTGGTGATACAAGGGGTAGTAATGAAAGTGTAAAGTATAACAAGACACGAAAAATTCCAGCTAAGATGTTATGGTATTTTCCATTAATACCGCGACTTAAAAGGCTGTTTATGTCCTCAAATTCTTCAAAAGATATGAGGTGGCATGAACAGGGTCGTCATGAAGATGGATTGTTACGTCATCCAGCAAACGGAGAGGCCTGGAAGTCATTTGATGAAAAATTTTCAGATTTTGCATCAGATCCTCATAATGTACGGCTAGCATTGACAACTGATGGTTTCAACCCTTTCAACACAATGTCGAAGCCATACAGTATATGGCCTATATTGTTGACGGTATACAACTTACCTCCTTGGATTTCTATGAAATAGCACTCTTTTATATTGTCAATGCTAATTCCAGGACCAGAGTCCCATGGAAATGATATTGACATTTTCTTAGAACCTTTAATAGAAGAGTTAAAGTTGCTTTGGGATGGTGTTGAGACATTTGATGCTTTGACCGGGAAGTGTTTTAATATGAGAGCCATGTTAATGTGGATGATCAATGATTTTCCCGCTTATGGTAATTTGTCGGGTTGGAGCACAAAAGGTAGATATGCATGCCCAATTTGCATGGATTCCACCACATCAGAATGGTTGTTTCATGGGGGAAAGTTTTGTTACATGGGTCACCGGAGGTGGCTTCCTTTTAATCATCATTTTCGGCGTCAAAAGCATTGCTTTGATGGTAACAATGAGTTGAACGTAGCACCTAAATGACTGAGTGGAGAAGATGTGTTAAAACAATTGGATGGAAGAGAACTCTTACTAGGAAAAAATCCAATGAGGAAAACAAAAAAGAGACTTGATGCCGGGAAACGAAAGAGAAAAGCTTCCGACCATTATACTTTTGACAAAAGGGATCCTCGATCATGGTGGAAGAAAAAAACCATCTTCTTCAATTTACTGTATTGGAAACATAACTTGTTGAGGCATAATCTTGATATAATGCATATTGAGAAAAATGTTTGTGATAACATCCTTGGTACTTTTTTGAATCTTGGGAACAAATTCAAAGATAATGTGAAGGCTTGCAAAGACTTGAAAAAAATAGGTATTAGGCCTGAACTTCATATCCAATTAGATGATAAAGGAAAAGAAATTTTGCCTCCTGCTAGTTTTACAATGTCAAATAAGGAGAAAGAGATTCTTTGTCAAGTTATTAAGGATCTCAAAACACTGGATGGCAATGGGTCTAATCTTTCAAGTTGTGTTAATCTAGAAGAGCGCAAGATTTTCGGCCTTAAGAGTCATGATTGCCACATCCTTATTCAAACTATCTTGCCTCTTGTACTACGGTTTTGTCTTCAATCACATCATGTAATTGCAATTGTTGTTGAAATTGGTGGATTTTTCAAAGCATTATGTGCAAGAGTGCTAGATCCAAAAGTATTGGATAAGATGCAAGAGCGCGTTATACTAGCCCTTTGCCAAATGGAAAAGATCTTCCTCCCTTTTTTTTTCACTATCCTGGTTCATTTGATTATCCATTTGGTGGATGAAGCTAAACTTAGTGGGCCAGTGCAATATACATGGATGTGTCCATATGAAAGGTATGCATTTATCTCTTCTACCCTTATTCAATTTTTATCATTTTTTTTGTTTCTTCCTAACAACAGTCTTATTGAAACGTTTAAAATCACTGGCTTTAGATCATTTCTGCGCTTCAAGAATTATGTTCATAATCGAGCACGACCAGAAGGGTCGATTGCTGAAGGATATATAGCAGATGAATGCCTCACTTTTTGTTCAAAATATCTTGTTGGAGTCGAAACTAGATTTAATCATCCATCCCGCAACCCTGACCTTGAAGAAAATGGTGGTCAATTTTTATTCTCTAGTTTTGGGAAACCCATTGGACGTCACAAATTTGTGACACTAACTGATATGGAGTGGCAGCAGGCACAATGTTATGTCTTACATCATTGTGACCACCTAAAAAGTCTTCGGGAGTAAGTGTACTTGTTACATGGTATGCTTGAACTATTTATGTTCTACAATATTATTTATATTTCTTTATACATTTGTAGTGAGTTCATAATAG
The DNA here is from genome assembly GCA_039654915.1 of Aquilaria yunnanensis. Classification (NCBI taxonomy): domain Eukaryota; kingdom Viridiplantae; phylum Streptophyta; class Magnoliopsida; order Malvales; family Thymelaeaceae; genus Aquilaria; species Aquilaria yunnanensis. The sequence goes on along the minus strand of CM077598.1, from coordinate 96,864,734 downwards.
AAGAAATGAAGTTGCATGGTCATCGTACAGAATTCAGTGCAAATGAGAAATTCAAGATTCTAAATGATAAATTCCACATTTGGTTACGGAATCGAGTAAGTAAAGTATAGAGCATCTAAATATCAATTACTTAGCATGAAGATATAAATAACTTCTTCATTAATTATACAGGTTATGAGGGATGGTGATATCCAAATTACAAATGAAGTCATAACTCTTGGACTAGGACTATTGGGTTTCTGGAGCCAAACAGCGCAGCGGAATTTAACCAAAACCCTCCAGGATCCAAGTGAAACGGGGTAAACCGGGTGTTCGAAAATTTCATACCTAATTTTCAGTTGAGATCTCTCACTCAACTATAGAGTCGAATAACAAAACCTGAACAATTGACGTGTTCAGGCTCTCTATGGTATCCACACGAGCCTCTCGAGATCACCACGCTTCCACCACGTCCCGGCAGATGCGTTTCTCTTGCGCTCGCAGTGCTAGCTTGCATCCTCCAAGGAATTGCAAGAGAAGAGTGCGGCTGTCCGTTTGGGAGGCTAGGGCAAGGAGACCTGCGAATTTCTCACTTAAAAGTTGTATTTATAGTGAGACTCAACTTCCAGGCCTAATGGGTTTCAAAGCCCTAATCCAATTAGGATTTAATTTCGGGCTTAATAATGGCTCAACTCCTTGGCTCATTATTAATACGAAATTAAAGTGAAACCATAACCCAAATAATTAGCCCATGCACTCTAATGATCCAAATAACTCTATGTGTGAGACCCAATAGGCTCTTGCCATGTTGGCAATGATCATAAATCACATTTATGATCATAAGCAATGAGCGGTGTCTAGAAACACATCATTGCTACCCAAGTGACAAGATTGTCGGTGAATCGACTAAACCTTTATGATCATCATCGATATATGCCATTGTCCCTTTGTCCAAGATATCAAGACTAAGCACGAGACATGGAATGTGTCACTCTCGTATAGCCCAATCTTTGGTTTCTTGATTACCGAGTAGACCAACTTAAACTGACGACATTGATATCATATATCAACTCATCGGAGCATGGCCATGCATTTTCTAAGTCTCACTCTATCAAGGGGCCCAAAGATATCACTCCCGTTACATAGGATGGACAAATCCCATCTTGATCATACAAATCCCTCCGCATGATATGTGACATACCCAATGATCTCCTTCAAGTTCACTCAGTTACGAGTAACAAAGGAAAGTATCAAAGTATGTGACTCACATGTAGGGAACCTTGATGATCTTAGGTCGAAGGACTACATATACCATGATCACTATGAGAATCACTTATGACACTCATATAACGATCCATGAAGTGTTCTCATGGTGGGTCGGTCCAGTACACAAGTTCTCCAACTTGTACCCATATGTAGACTACATATCTCATATTAGTCTCCACATATGCTAGTCATTATGTATTATTGCAACCCGCTCCACAATAATACTAGACTAGGGACGTTTAAGAATATCATTATTCTAGGGTTACAGTTATGTTTATTACGTTACGCAGAAACAAAACAACAAACAAAATTGCTGGATTAATGCCTCAATAAAATATCATGACTCAATGTGCAAAAATATAATCATCTCATGATTGGCTTTTTGGGCACAACACTAACAAGGACCACTTCATAGGGCTCAATCCTATAGTGGTTTGACTAGGGATGGGTTTCAGTTTCTTACCAAGCACCATGAACAAAACTTGAAGAAACAAAACAGTGGTGTGGTCAATAAGGGAGAAGAAGGAGATATTCTTTACTATGGGAAGATAGTTGAAATTATTGAACTGAATTATATGAGTGTCTTCAAAGTGATTTTGTTCAAATGTGAGTGGGTAAATGTCCATTCTGCTGTAGGCATGAGAAAAGATGAATTTGGCCACACAAGTGTCAATTTCTCAAACTTGATCCATACCGGCAAGAGATTGAGGGATGATCCTTATGTTTTCTCTTCACAAGTTGAACAAGTATTCTATGTACAAGATCCTACGAATCCCAATTGGTCTACCGTTGTTAGGGTCAAACCAAGAGATTTATTTGACATGGGTGTTGAGGCAGAAAAAATTGATGATGTTGGCGTGATGCATCCTGACATTAATAATTTTGATTGTGGTGAAAATCCTACTTGGATTAGGATGGATATGGATGCTGACGGAGAGGCCTGCAGCTAACTAGCACCTAGTGAATTCTTGTTATGTTGTTAACATGTAATTTGGAACAATTTTCATCTTTCTATGTCAAATTTTATAGGAGTTTCAAAAGTCTTACTTTGATTTTAATGGTTAACAGTCACAATTCAATTTGTCTTTATTCATGTTATTTCTTTAGTTATGTATGCCTTTTACATGTGTTGGATTGTGTTCTACTTCTTTGTCACAACTAACAGTTTTAGTCTCACCTCTTTTTCTCCCTAAATTTCGTATGGATTACATTCTAGACATTTTAACTGTACAGAATCCCTGAGAAGTTTTCATTTTGGGCAGGCTGCAAAGCAGTTTAAGACCTTTCTCCTGTCTGTTGCTGAAAAGCTAGTAAATGTTTCTTGTTGTAGGAATAGTGTTGTTTTGCCTAGTAGATTCACTAGCACTAGTAATACAAATTCATTCTTGTTTGATTCCCATTGTTCTTTCTGAATCATTTCTTTTTCCTTCAGGCACTCAATGTCAATTTAAGATATCCTTTGCTCCTATACTCAATGTCACATTCTGGGTCAATGAGCAACTTTAACTTTTCTCATCTATTGTTTTGTGAATAAGGATATTAGTTGAGGAGCTGATCCATCTATTTTTATTTATTCTTGTAGTAAGCAGAACTATGGGATTAGTGGTTTTGAGGGTCAGTAGAGACTGTAAATGCCACTGCTGGCCAACTTTAATTATTCGTGTTATTTCTTTAGTTATGTATGCCTTTTACATGTGTTGGATTGTGTTCCACTTCTTTGTCAAAACTAACGGTTTTAGTCTCACCTCTTTTTCTCCCAAAATTTCATATGGATTACATTTTAGACATTTTTTAACTTCTTTCCTTTTGTGGTGCAGATTTGAAAACCATTTAACATAAGAAGAGGAATCTAATGGACAAAGAACGTGCTTCTAGATCTGCTCCAATGGTTAGGACCTTCACTTCTAACACTTAATATATATTTTGATATTTATCTTGCCTTTAAAATGTTTATATGTTCTTCCTTTCTCAATAACAAGATTTCCAATCATGAATGACTTGATGATTGTTGTGAATTAAAAGGATGCTTGTCGTAGCAATATTAGAAACTAAATAGTAACTATTACTGGTGCCATTTTCGTAGAGCAAAAAAATTTCTTACTATAGGAGTTCAGATGTACTTACATAAAATTTTAGGTTTTATTATATCTTTTGTCTTCCAAAATTATGGTTAGGCTTTTTTTTAGTGCCTTCTAATAAATTAAGGCAAATCAAAACTTAACCTAAGTCCAGCATTCCTATTCAACACAAGGGCTGTAAGTTTCTATCTGCTTCATGTTTTTGCTGTACGCATAAAGGCAGCTAGATTTTCACTTATGGATGAATATTTGTGTTATATTGTAATACTTGTACTTTTAGCATAATATGTATGAAAGTGATATGGACCAAACAAGGGCTAAAAAGCTGAGGATTCTCCTTCAAGGAGCTCAGATTTCACAAAACCAACACTCAAGAGCAAGAACTGCAGGTTTCAAGCATGGGCCTATTGTTGGAGAGCATGCTTCTAATGTTGGGATTGCTTCAGAAAGAACACTTCAACAACAATCGAAGGAACAAAGAGGTGGTTCAAAAAGAAAAAGGCAAACAACTTTTGTTGGTTCCAACCCGTCAGATTCAACAGCTCCCATGGAATCGAGGGTCGAAGCAAGTGGATTAAGAGAATAGAGGGGTGAAGCAAGTGGATCAAGAGAAGACCAAGAAACTGTTGATATAGAAACAACAAATAACTAGCAACCAAATCAGGGAATATGGCTCATTGATAAACCAAGCTTTCTTTCTTTGTTTTATACTTCTCGCTTGGAGCATATACTATAAGACTTGCACTCTAAGTTAATGAAATTAATATTTTTTGCAGCAAATGATCGAAGCCGTCGCTTTATACCAGGGATCTTACACACAGATGATTTTTATAAATTACCTAACAACGAGAGGATTGAGACCTTTTTGGATAAACATGGCCAGTCATACACATATTCACACCATGTCTTGATGTCGTTTCTTGGTAGACTTGCTAGAAATTGTGGTTTCTGTCCATTGCAAATCACAGCCTGGAATAGCAAGGATTTCATTCCATTTAAGGCAAAGATAATAGAATGTGTTCAGGTTACATTTATGTCATTCATCTTGCTGCCATTTATTTATCATACTTTATTACTATTTAGTTGTTATACTAAGACAAATATTGATCATCTTTGTTGTATTTAGATGAAGTTTATCTACCCCCAAATTTTTGCACATACAATTCTGAAAAAGGTTGGTGAGCTGTGGAAAAAACATAAAAGGAGCCCGAAGAGACGCCATTTCTGTCCTGAGCTTAATTCATTGGAGGATACAATTAAAGGGAAGCCTAACTACATTGACAACACACAATGGACATTACTAGTCTCTAGATGGTTTGATGCTGAGTATCAGGTATTTTTTGACTTGTAGTTTAGTAATTATTCTTACTCATTACTGGTGTTTATATGTAAGTTTTCAATTACCAATTGTTTCAGGCAATTTGTAAGAAAAATGCTGAAAATGGAAAAAATACCATGCCACATACAATGGGGCGGAAAACATATGGTATATTAAATAAAGAAATTGTAAGATAAGCATTTCATACATTTATTGACATCTTATATAAAGCTATTGATTGATAATGGTTATGATTTTGGTTGTTAAAAGAAGAGAAAAATGGGATAGAGCCCGATCGCATTGATCTTTTTGATACAGCTAGACGAAAAAAAGATGGCTCATATGTTCGTCAAGAACTCGAACAGAAAGTGGTGGCTAAAAATATATATTAAAAAACTAAACTATTGTAGCTTTATTTGTTTCAACCTTTCAGTTATTCCCAAATGTTTATATCCTTTTATTGTATTGAAGGAAGAAGCTAGGTCCTTGAAGTCTAATGGAGTTTCAGGTTCTAGTACATCATCTGATGACATTTTTAACAAAGTTTGGGGTGCTGAACATAGCAGACGTGTTCGGGGCATGGGATTCAGGGTGACACCTACTTCATATTTCAGACCCTATCAATCTGGAGGTCATAGTAATGCTAGCCAAGGATTTGCTATGCCCCATGGTCCTTCAATGGAACAATTCAATGAACTTGCTGGGATGGTTAAAGAGATCTATAGCCTTTTGAGTGAGGGCATAGCACGTAAACGGGGACAGGTATTGTACTCTTCATTGTTTTGTTTTATGCATTGAGTTAGAAATCACATAAATATATTTGTCTTTGCATTTGTTGTTTGCTGCTGTAATTTGGTTAGGTAAATAGCCTAAAAACAAGTAATAACAAAAGTATGAACAATTGGATACTTATAGATTTGGCCATATTTCATCAGGTTTCTAAAGAATTAATTCATGCATGACACTTCTATGATTGACACCAAAACATAAATGCTTTTGAATCTTCTGCTGGTACTGAATTTTTGTGCCTTGTAATTAATTCATGCACGACACTTCTATGATTTACACTTATACATGTTGAAAGATTTAAAAGTTCTCCTTGATTTTGTACGTTGTAAATAAGCAAGCATTTGCAATCTTATTGTTCTCACACACACACATATACAACATTTTCATATTAACAACATATATATGTTCTCTATGTTATAAACAGTTTACTGTTGCCGATGCCGGAAGTGGTGCTAGGAATGCATGCTTCCGCTCTTCCCAATCAAGTGATGAGATAGGTACCGACGATGATGAGTTAGGAGATGAATAGATCTTAGACATGGTAGCTAATCGATAAGTCAAAGAATGTATGATTCTACTTTGCAAGTGTTTGAATTAATGGATTAAGACCAATTATGTTCACAATATTTGATATCACTTTATGTAAGATGGAGGATTAATTTGGATGTTATATATATATGTTTGCACTTTTGTTATGATGTTCAAATGTGTATTATATTTGTCTTTTTCAGTTGGTGATAGCTAATATAAATACTATGGACGTAAGAATAATGACTATATATTATTGGGGGGAAAGGAAATATTCAAAAAAATAATTTAAAAAAAAAACCCATAACATTTGGAGCGGTTAACCGCGCCAAAACAACGCACTAAACTTTGTATTTTGGAGCGGGTAACCATCCCTAAACATGATCCTCTGTAGCAATACTTTGGACCGGTTAATCGCTCCCACATGGAATCGATGGGTCTCCCTCCGCCCAAGGCTTTAGGAGCGGCTAAGTGGTCCAAAATGTTGATTTTACGTTCGGAGCGGCTAAGAGGTCCAAAATTTCAGAACGATTATAAAACTGTTCCCAATAATTTAGGAGCAAGTACGGTTGGAGCAGTTTCGTGCAGCAGGGGGAAACCACTCCTAATTTTTTTGGAGCGGTCAAAACCGGTTCTAAATAGCACTTAAAACCGGTCCTAACTGTTCCGTTTCTTGTAGTGTACTGCATCTCATTGTTGTTCACTCCAGTGTGTTGTCATTAATAAAAGCTAGTTTATATACCCAGCGTTGTTAAGGAATTTAAAATTATATTAAATATGATAAAATAATATATATTTTATTGTTAGACAAATATCGTTGAGAAAATTATTTTCATTAAAACAATAAATTAAAAAGTATCAAACTAATCACAACATGGTATTCACTATAGCCAATAAATTTAATCATTGTCACATGAAATAACATTTCTTTCTATTCCTATGTGTTGCTCATAGGCAATTTCAGGTGAAAAAAATTACAAAAATTTTTATATACTTTTCACTCTCAACCAATGCTTTTACTTGCAGGGACTTAAGTGGAAGACATCATTGCCCTGGCTGACCAGTACTATCACCCTACATTTAATAATAAACAAATGAAACTCTTCATATTTTCCTCCTATATGGGTTGGAAGAAACTCTTCATAACTACATATGAAGCATGTTATCTTTGGATAATATTTTTTTATAAATAAATTTAGTGTTTATTTTTTATAGAGGATGGTAATCCAAATTGTACATAATTAAAACTTTATACTAAACGTGTTTTCAAAAACTATCATTTTTTTGCAAAATAACTAATTTTTTTTATTTTCTAATAAAAATTTTATAAAAGTGCCTTTACTTAAGGCTGTTTTCCTACAGGCTACAGCAACAATACGAAATCCCGCACACATAAGGAAAACATACAAAAAAAGTTGCAATTAGGTTTCTAGATTATATGCGTCTCAGACACAATAGCACAAAGAAATTGTTTCTGGTCCATGTAAATTAGATTTTGGTGACCAACATAAAATGAAGTAAGACATACAAAGCAAGAACAGGGATTCTGCTTGAGGAATTACCTTAAAGACAGAAAAGAATGAAAAGACTCCAACAATAGATGGTTTTCGAACAGGCATTTTTCTTTCTGGCAAAACCTCCTTGCATAATTGTTGAGCAATTTCTTTCTTTCAATAATATCAATTGCACTTTGTCAGTGCGCATTAAAATAATTGCCCATCTCATTGATTCTTGTCAGCCTCAAGGGACTGGAGTCGCATATATAATTTCACTATATCAGGATCACTGACATCAGGAGACCTATCAGTTGGAGTGGCAATATGGCCCACATCAATACCCACTCCAGCTTTGGATTTAATTTTTCCATTTTTTGGCACAACATTATGTATGGAATCAATGGTATAAATCCTGTCACTCATATCATCTGATGAATCCTATATTCCAAATTTTATCATACTCGCTTCTGGTAAAACAGAGAGCAATTGCGTTCCCAACGTTCACCGAATTAATTTAGTCCCCGGATTTAATACTACTAAAATAATTAATACACAATAACATTTAACCTCTATTCTGGCCTTGAAAAGTAGAGAATTTTTCAGCTACGAACTCAGGCGCGATAATATCAAGAGGTAACAAAAAAAGAAATGAAAAAGAAAAATCAGACTAACCGTGGGAAAAAGCAGGAGAGGTGACGAAAGCTCGAAATGGAGCTAATTTGCAGAGAAAAAAATTGATCCCTAGATCGGAAAAAATGATTAAGAAAATTTCATCAGCTTCAATCCTGCGAAAGAAATCAATCATACCAGCACACAATACCAACATAAAATTGATGAGCCTTAAACCTTAGAACGCTATTGGAACATTGTAAATGTTTGATTTGAAAAGGTATCTACCAAAAACAAAATCTAAAGACTGGATGAACACAAAAAAGCATTCAGAAACAGCACCAAACAATTCTCCAACAAAAAATTATATGCAAAGCCTCATGCTTACCCCAAGGTGAAAAAAACCTCCTATGAAGAACCTCATCTCTCTTTGCAGCTACTTTCTTGCTCTCGGACAACCTAGACCCTACCAGGAACTTCTCCAATTCAACATTGCGTTGAATATCTACCTCGAATGGCCTTCCAAGTGAGATCACCTTCGTGATACCGTAAGTCTTCGGTCCTGATATATATTAGATGTTCAGGGTGTGTGTTTTTCATGTAATTCCAAACTTAATTGTGGCTGTTACATTTCAATGACTCCCTTTAAGCAGTTTAATTTATGGGCTTGTAATAATATGGGATTGTCTTCTTCTATTCCACGCTTGTTCCTCTTCCTTCTTGGAGCAGTTCAAGCTGTTTGTTAGTATTGCTATGATTAATGCTCATGCCAGATCTCAGTTACTCTCTTCATGAGATTGTCTTTTAATTATGAATACTACTAATATGTTTCTGCTTGTAAACTTAAAACAGATTTTGTGCAGGGAACGAAGACAGCGGTAAGTTCTTAGAGATATGGACCAACAGCAACGTGAAAAGCAGTTCTAAAACATATGGCAACGGCAACCTATGAGCTTGGAGCATGCTTAGTTGACTATTAAAAGGCATCGCCAATAACTTGGAGCCTGCCTACTTGAAACGGCTTCTTTTCAAGTTAATTATGAAGTGCACTAGCAACTGCAAGCCGGTTTCCCTCAATCCAGATGCAGTGTAAAGCTGCAACACCTTCAGCACAAACCTACATAAACTTGCATGCTACCAACTGTCTTATGTTACTGATAGCTTATAAGTGTTGCAGGGAAACAATGTCGATGTCCAAACATTACTTCGTAACAGAAAGGTACCGATATAGGACATGAAAATCAGTGTTTGACTGTTGTTTGATTATTATTTATTCTAAGTACCAGGTTTCAACTAACTCCAACTACCAATTACCTAAATTAAGCGACTGCATTACTTCGATAACATTCACCTTGTTTTTTCTCTTATATCCATGTCCCATGGATCCGTCTATTCTTTTTGTATGTCACTGCTAAATTTATTCCTCATACCCATATTTATTACCATTTTAATTATGTTATTCTTACAATCTATTATATATATATAAAACATGATACACTTAAGGAATAAAGAGGCTTCTCACTTAAGAGATGTAATATGGAGCTGACACATGGCAAATTTGACAAATATGGTAAGAAAATTAATATTTTTTACACTTATTTACCAAAACTACCCCTAAAGCAAATCTTGTTACCATGTAAGGGAATTCCTCTTTTACTTTGGATGCATTAGGAAAACATTTTCAATTATTTAGGGAAGTATTGATAGGTCAATTTTTTTTAGAAAAGTCAACATCTTTAACATAGATAATATTTTTTTATAGATTTGTGCAAATTTCAATAATTTCCTTTGCTTATTAAAAAGTATATCTGAATTCGATTTTTTTTCTGTTTCTTGCCCAATACCGATCAGGGATTTCAAAAAGATATATTCCCATTTTCTTGATTTATTTTATGCAAATTTCTATAATTTTCTTTGATTATTAAAATACATCCATATTTTATTATCATCAAAATACTACGTAAAATGAAAACAACGCATATGTTGACACAAAACAATGAAAACATATATATATCGTAAGAAGGAAAAGATTAAAATAAATTAACATGATTAATTAATTTAAAAGAATGAGATCCTTGTCAAGCCTACAAACTATATATTCTTCTTCACGAAATAGGATAAGAATATGTTTGACAAATTAGAAATCAAATTAATTAACTAATTTAACATATCAAAATTTTAGTCCAATCAACATTTAATTCCAATGTTAAATATATCAATTTATTTTACCAAAATTAAAAAAAATATATTAACACTTACCAACTAAGTTTATAACCATTTTTTACTATATAATAAGGGGTTATTTCTTTTTTTCTCTCTCCCATTTCCTCTCATTCACATTTCTCTACCTTAAATTCGTCACTATTCTTCCTTATTGTTTTTTTCTCTAGTCACCATAAAAAATGCTCATCAGCCAATTTTTCATCATGGATATGCATTTTGTTTTAGTATGATGGTTTCTTATGGTGCTAGCTGTAGTAATCAAATCATCAACAAACTCCTCTAATGCGAAAACTACTATACCATGATGATGTTGCTATGTTCCATAATGGACTTGGGTGGGTCGATGATGGACGGTTGAAGCCAAGAAGAGTAGGGTAGTGGTGAATACCCACATTTAGGAATTTTGTATTAGATCGTACTCATAGGATCAAACATGTCTATAAATAAGTTTGCTTTGGATAGGTCTAACATGATTTTACCCGGTATATTATTTTTTGTTAAGTTTTTTGTTGTGATGTAAATATTTTCTTGAAGTTAGTCTTAGATGTATGGTGGGTACCACCTTCTCCCTATAATGACCATGGACGATTAGACGGAGGGCCAACCTGCCGTGTTTGATCTTTGTTGCCTTAAAATGATTTTCTTGAAGTTTCTCTCCAAGTATGTTGTGGCCAATACTCTTATTGCAATAGTATACTTTTCCTATTAAGTTGAATGATATGTTCATGGCCTAGATTTTAATACTCTGTTTAGCTTTTTTTTTTATTTTAAGAGTTTGAGGAAGAGTTCTATAACTTTTGTTGTGTTTCTAATAAATTTTTAGATACTACTAACACAAAACAAATGTTGGTTTTGCTCATAATATTCAAAATATGCATTAGAATATAGATTATTTGAAGATTTATTGTAAACCATATATATGCACCATTCCATTTGTCTCCAAATTTTGAATTGATTGCTTTTTACAATGCATTAGGTGCTTTTCTTTTTTCACACCGTTATAATTGTTGTTTTTGCACCATTATCTCAATTTATTTATTTTTAAGAACTATGAATTTATCTCTAATCTAAGTTTATGTTTGAGTTGTGTAGGAACAAGATTTAGGTGCTACTATCATACATATTCTTTTATATATGCAATGAAAATTGAATGATTGATGAAAATTTTCAACTTGAGCATAAGTTAGAGCCTACCAAATTGTTTTGAATTAAGGGGGCCAGACTCTGTTTTGAAAATATTTAAAAAATAATACATTTCCATTATATATATAAGAGATTATTTTTGCTTATTTTTTATTTTTATTTAGAATTAATATCATTTGAAAGCTAATATACTATTTATCTAACATTCACTTAAGTCATGTATTTTTTAAAAAAATATTTTGAAGAACTTTTTCCATTACCCAGCTTTAAAAAAAAATAAATATCAATAAAAAATGTCTTTTGTGAAAAAAAATTTTAGTTTGTATTTATAAGATTTTTCTTCCATCATCTCCATTTGCAAAGTTTGAGCTCAAAATTAAAATTTCAATGTTTAATTATTATTACCAATACTTATATTCATTTTCTTAATTTTTAGGAAATATTGGATATTTATCAACCATTACATTGTTTATGAAAATAGTTTTACATTTTATAGGAATATGGTTTTAAATTTGGCCTCCATCAGTTTGGTTGCATACATGGTCAACAAATTTAAGTAAAGATGCATTAGAAAATATTCTATATGATGCAAATACCCTAATTATTATACCCTAATGGAGTGACACATTATATTTGCCTTCATAAATGATAAAATTTCCTCCACTTTTAAAATAATCTTTCTATAACAATTAAATATATATACTTTTCTAGAACTTAATTCAATTTAGGATCCCGTAGTAACGCTAGGTATATAAACTAGTTATATATATATAAAGCAACATACACTTAAGGAGAAATAAGAATTTTCACTTAATAGAATAAACTATAACTTGACATGTGGCATTTTTTATACATAAGGAAAGAAAATTTGATTTTTTACAACTTCATACCAATTTTAGCCCCTAGATGTTCAAGCCCCTAAACCATCACCCCTTACAAGGAATTAAATTAATGACCAAAACTATTGACGATCTGCTCATGAAAATAGTTGACTTATTATGCATTTAAAATGAAAGCGAATAAATTACACAATTTAAGCCTTAAAACTATCTATAACAAATGAAATTGAATGAGATAGCTCATTGATGAGATTGACTCTTTTTGAACGTAACTTCCCTTTTGCAAGATAGTCAATTTTTTTAGGCCCTATTTCTCTATTTATCCAGTTTCGGCCTACCTTACATTTCCTTTGGTTAAAACGCGTTTTCAATCCCTCAATTTCTAATCCTTCTCATTTTAGTCTCTGATTTCGGTCCATGTGGTGTTTTGGTCCCCAAACTTAATAACTACTTAACTTGAATGTTTCTATTTGCTCTCTTGGTCCCCAAAATTTTTTCAGTTGTTTTTTTATGTATTACCTTCTAAAGCAAAATATTGGAAACTGTGATATATTTGTTTTTGAGTTAAACCATTTTTTTAAACTTTTATTAAGTCAATTGTTAAAACCTTAATATCTAAAGTTTTTCATTTTCCTTTCTTCATACTCAAACTTTTTGGCCAATTTTTCCCTTTTCTTTTCTTTTTACCTTTATTAAGTTAATGATTGAACCTTTGCTTAATTAACATAATTAAACATAACATTATGTTTCAATCATATATTTTCATTATTGATAATTGAGATTTTCATAATAAGTTATTTACATTAAAAGTTCTATGATTCAATAAAGTACTTTGGTCCATAATTGCTAAAATTGAAGATGAATTTTTCTAAATAATTTTCTAAAAAATATTAAAAATTAGAATTTAAGTTAATAAGAGATGAAATTTTTTAGTGAACCATTTTTTAATGAAAAATTTATCCATCATTTCAAAGCATGTACAATGTTATGTTTCATATTCACATTCAATATTAGCAATTGTGGATTGATGGATCGAATTACTTTGTTAAATCAAAGGGTTTTTTAGTGAATTTTACTAAATAAATTTCTCATCCATATTAAAAATTGAAATTTGAGTTAATAAGAGATGAAATTTTTTAGTGAATTATTTTTTATGAAAAAAAATATTTATCATTTCAAAGCACATATAGTGTTATGTTTTATAAAGTTATGTTTTAATCATAACCAATCATTTTAATGGTAAGAACATAACATAAAGAGAACTCAACCCAAAAATAAAATGAAGTAAAATTTAATTGATTAACATAAAATTTTGAATGAGAATTTTTTAATTATGTATTATTGGCATTTATTTTAATTTCAAAATTTATAAAAAAAATACCTCCTATAAATTGTGGCTAAAAAAATCTCGTTATTTCTATACATGTTATTGTTATCATTATGCGTACTATATACAATTTTTTGCAACCTCTTTTTACGACTTCCATTTACTTGCTATTTTTTATAAAAAAAAATTAAAATTTAAGTTTAACCTATAACGAATTTATTTTTCATTTTATTATTAAGAAGCAAATTTCCACATTTTTTCCGCATCTACTCTATTACCTGCTAAAGTTTCTATTTTCTACAAATTGGATTGAATGTCACAAACATAAAGTTCTAAAACTCCTTTGAGTCGTCTTAATCAGCTTGGGACTGAGCTCGTCAGTTTCTCTTTTAATGACCAACAGTTTGCGAATAGAAAAACCCCAGAAAATCTCCCAAAGAAACAACTCTGGGATCCAAAAGGTCCCCCTTTGTCTCGTCTTCCGCCACTCCTCCATCCATTCGCTTGAAGGATTTCGCCAACAATTTGCTTGACCGGATCCATGATGCTTCTCGCGAGGCCTATTATTAATTTATTGTTTTAACTGATCCCTAAAATTATTCGTTTACATCTTATCGGTTTAAAATTGTACAAATTCGTTCCAGCGGACTAAAAGATCCATAATCTTAGGAAATATAGAAATAATTTAAAAATCAAAATAAAGTTGGTGACAGCCTAGTTTATACCAAAAATCAGATAAACCATAGTATCAAAATTTTATTTTAAAAGATAGAAATAATATGAGAAAGTTTGGAGAACAAAAATGACAAATAGATAGCATTTAGAGTTTCAAATGGAAAAAATCGATAAATCAGGGGTTGGGACAAATTTAAACCAAAGGAAAATTTGAAACAGCCCAAACGCAAAAAAAAAAAAAAATAATATAGGCCCCCAAGAAAGCGATCACCTAATCAAAAAGCGATTAATGCTATATAAGAAAAACAAAGCTATTACTTCTTAGAAAAGGGGTTATGCGGAGAAAAAGTGATCGAGGAAAACACAAAAAAAAAAGTAAAAAAAAATTGTCGTATTCACTGTTTATTAAACATTGAATAATCCTTATGCGTTTACCATATATAAGAGAAAATGAGGGAAAAAAGCACTGTTGAATCAGGCATAAAAGCTCAAACAGGTACGAAGTATCAATGTTGATAAAAAAACACCAAAAAATGTGGATTTTTTTGTAATCAAAATCTATTACAATCTATTGCATAAGTAGGGATAAGAGTGAACTATCTTAAACCTATGGGTGAAAGGGTTTTGCTATGCAAAACGTAGAGGACCTTAAATGTAATAAAACATAACTTTTGATGCACTTTTCAATGAATAATGCCTTGGCCTTATGCATTTAGTATATATGAGGTTCTTCAACACCTACATGATATTATTGGGTTTTTTTCTATTGCAGATAAGAGAAATTGGTGGAGCAGTTAAGTTGGAATAAAAGCCTGTCATAGTACAATACACACATATAATATTATTTTTTATATATACATACTTTCTATTCATGAATTAGGAAGGTGTTTAATTAAGAAACATGGAGTCAGGTACGTAGGTGGTGATAAAGACACAAATGAAGCAATACCTGTAATTTTTTGTTGGCTAAAGCGATCAAGTAAGGGGTTGGCGAGACTGAGTTAATAGAAAAATTAAAGCAGAAAGAGAATCTGGTGATAAGTGATGATGCTGTTGTGTGGACACCGAGAAGTAGTGACTTAACATCCTAAACCTTACTCCATGTTTTTCCTCTAGTTGGGTTTTGACTGAAAGTAAAGTGTGCATCTCTCTATGACAACCGATGATCAAATCGGAGCAAGAGTAACGTATCATCCCACACAAGTTAACTAGATGCGTTATCTCATTATAACCAGTTGGAGGTCAGCACAAAATCGGAATGAACCCAAATGAAGATACACAAAAATCCAATATAGTGCCAAAATTAAGAGGAAATTTTAGGTCGGGCTTAAAGGACGAATTCGATCATTCACAAGAAAAAACAAGAATGAAAAGAAAATGCTATTTGAATTTTTGGTTTTTCCACATGTTAGGGTTCGAGAAATCCTCTTTCAATCCCTAAAATTTTTTTGCTTTGGTATTTTAGCTGTCAAGCTTGCATATATGCAAATCCCACCATGCCCTCATCTTGTCTATCTAAGTCTAACTCTCATATGAGAAAATCTAGGGACCAAAAGGTAAGAAATAAAATTATAGGTACTGAGATGGGGTTTCAATCCCTATAAATTTTTTAGTTTAGTACTTTAGCTGTTAGGTTTACATATAAGCCAATCCCACCATTGCCCTCATCTTGTCTATCCGAGTCTAATTATCATAGGAGAAAATCTATGGACCAAAAGGTAAGAAATTAAATTAAGAATAGGAAAAGCTGTTCTACCATTACTAAGAATAATGCAAAAAAGAAAAAATGACATTAAAAATCCCCTTTCAATACCTGTAATTTTGCTCTTTACCGGCTATAGCCTTCAAACTCTTAGAGATCTGCTGATCTCGCATTGTGCTCATATTGTCTAAGTAGGCCTAATTGTCATATAGAAAAGTATGGGGAACAAGAGAGAAAAAATGAAATTTTTAGGGACTGGAAAAGGGGTTTTACCATTACTAAGAAAAATGACACTATTCAATGACCAATAACTTTTTTCCATCTTTAGAATATAATAGTAATGTATAATTAACTTTTGACCCATTTTTATCTTTTTAGTTTTAGGTTTTTTTTTTATTATCTTAAAGACTCAAAATCAATTTTAGGTCTTCTGAAAAATGATAATAGACATTAAGGGCTTTCCAGAATAAGGTGGATCATTTGAAAGTTTGAAACCAAAAGTCCTTCCATCAATCAAATGTTATATATAAGGAAACTCAGGGGCCCTTCAATTTTTTATTTTATACACAGAAACATTTACAGTGAAACATTTACAAGTATAGGTAAATAGAAGGTATTTTAGTAAAGTTAGAGGAAAGTGGCTGCTGCATGAAAACCTAGAGGACTTTTGGCTGCAATTTGCCACTGTTAGATTACCTTGGCATGGAAGAAAGTGTCTGTCACTGCTCAAACCCTGGCCAGCCTTGTGGTGTCCCTAGTGTTTTCCCAGCTGAGCTGGAAGCAAAGGACATGAGCCCTTCAGTTGTATTTCAGAGATTTGACACTAGTTGTTGAAGCTAGCTAGCTGTTAGATCCTTCATATAAATACCTCAAAGCTCAATTGAAGTAGCCCATCATCTAGCGCATATTGCTCGATCTTGTAATGACTTTACCTTATGGACGGGAAATATTTTGAAACCAATTTCAACTATTGTGGCCTATGATTGTTTAATTCAATGATAATGCTATCTGATGCATTCCATAAAAAAAATTACTAAAGTCTAATATTGATCAAACTCATTTTTAGATTGGTGACATTCTACATGAAAAATTGTTGAAATTGCATTATTCTTGATCCATTGTAAAGTATTTTTAGTGCTTATTCACTCGACTTAGTTGGTATGTACTTTGAACTCTACACTTTAAGAAACTTAAAAAATAATTATAAAATATATTTGTTTCAAAAAAAATTTTTTTTTTATTGATTTTTCTTTTATTAGTCCAGGCATGGAAAAAATTATAAAAGGTAACTAGCACCCATTGTCCATTAACTAGGATAAGTTGTAGTTATATGCTTATGTATACTAGATAAGTCTCATAATTTTGAAGCTAGTCCAAATAGTTGCTACGATTGGTAGGATAAGTTTGTACTCTTAATCAAGTTACTGCAATTTGTGTGTATAAGTAACTAGAAGAAATTAAATGGTAAAACTTCACCTATGTAATATTAAAGTGGTGCTACTTCAATTAAGAAGATTGAAAAACTTCTTATAAATATTACAGAATCCAAGATTAGCACATGGCCATATATAATAGCACTAAAGTAGAACAAAAATCTCGATTAAATTTTAACAAGTATTATGTGTACATGTTACTCTGGTTCTAATACAAGGAGTTGAGGTTCAAATCTTTGTGATACTTATAACTTCATTAGAACTTTGATATATATACACTAATTGAAGGTCTAAATCAAAAGATACCTTCTTGTATGCATAATACATTCTCTAGTGAAATAAACGTGTACTTACAAAATAGTGCAAGATTGGTGGAACATTTTTAAGTTCCATGTGTAACTTGTATGTTTCACATAAATGAAAATTGTATCTTGGTTATTTGATTTTAATTAATTTCATAAATTAATTAAAAATTTAAAGGGTTGTGACTCTTCTAACAATTGAGTCATTTGTAAGGGATGTATTTCTTCATGAATAATTGTGTATATTTCAAGAGACACATATTTATGAATGGTTGTATCTATTAAAGGAAGAGTTATATTTTTCCATCTTCTATATAAATGAAACATTTCATAAATTTAAGAAATATTTTTCATAAAGCTTTGTTGTATCTTGGAAACATATTCATGGTATTTTATAGTAGGGGAATAATTGTGTTTAGGAAAATAAAATTATTTCACACCTCAAAGCCTTTTTTAATCTCTATCATCTCTTATTTTTCTAACAATTGATTTATCGAAGTATCTTACCTCTTATAACACATTTCAATTAGGCACTTTCCATTAATTTCATTGTTAAATCAATTGAAAATTATTGTTATGGAATTTATAAATACTAAAATAAATTTCAAATAACACTTTTAATCCCTAAATCTAAACCTTCCGCTAACCCATTGCCAAGAAGACCCTAGAACATTTTGCAACTTAAAAAAATTGGAAAAAAAATAATAAATCAAAACTCATGAACCAAGAGACTGCAGCATCATTGCCTTGCTTGCTGACACCACAGACTGGATCTACAATAACAGTTGCCCCTCCACCCATTTTTATGCTTTGGTTTTTCCAATGAAAGTGGGTTTTTGCCATAGTGTTACATACTGCGGTATACCGTTTATCGCAAGTATGTGGTATGCGGTACAAATGGTTTCACTCATAACTAGCTAGTGCCAAGTGGTGACAGCAGCAGTAAAGAGGGCGGAGGCAATGAAACGATGAAAAAATTAGCGACATCGAAGATCTGTTTGGCAAAGAACTGCGGGTAAAGTAGTGGGTCGTGGGATGGGGATTTTGGGGAAAAGTGGGGTAGTGCTGGTGTGGCGGAACAGGGCCCTAGTGCCCTGAATTGCTAACACTGGTAGGCTCTAGGGAACTATGATCCCACTTAAGTTACAATTGGCTAGTTATTACTCGTAAAATACCTTAAATCATTAGGTGCAACTAGTTACTTAGCCTACCCTGCATAAAAGATATGCATGCGTTGTCCTGGCTATGCAATAATAATTAAATTAAAACTTCATCGAAAATAGTGCCGCGGCAATTTAATGAAAACATAAATCAAGTAAGCCAAGACATAAATCTTTAGTTGCTTTAACTTCAAGTAACAACTATGTGCATACATTTCCAACTTATATGCACCCAAATGTAACTCTAGTGTTATTCACACCAATGGACACTAGTAGAGGCAATCTATGTATAAAATTACCATACATATAAAAGAAGCATCTCATAATTACTAAGATACTAAGATCCATCCTTAGCTCTTCACCCCAAGCAAGCTTGCTTCAAGTGATGAGCCACACTTTCCTTGTACTCAC
The DNA here is from genome assembly GCA_039654915.1 of Aquilaria yunnanensis. Lineage (NCBI taxonomy): Eukaryota > Viridiplantae > Streptophyta > Magnoliopsida > Malvales > Thymelaeaceae > Aquilaria > Aquilaria yunnanensis. The sequence continues at coordinate 96,845,456 of CM077598.1, read as the reverse complement.
TTAGCCTTGAACTGTAAGGCAAACACTTTGGTCAGTACTAGCTTATGCCGTAAGTAACTTAGAAAACATGGAGTTTCCTACTTAGAGAATACCTTTGAACCAATAAAACTTAGCTTTAACAGCTGCCCCTTACCAACTGTTAAGCCCAAGCAAAACTGCTTAAACCTGCACAACACTTAAGGGGTGAGTACTCCAAAGTACTCAGTAAGGGATTAGTACCTGCAGGGAAAAGCAATGCATGCATACAAAGCACAACAAGCATATAAATAGACAGCATACAAAACAAAACAAGCAATCAACAAGATAACCAGAAGCAGGAAAATAAACAACAAACAATGCAAGTGATGGATGGATGGATGGATGGATGAATGAGTTAAGCACATGCAAATGCACTTAGGACTTCCTTACACCCGTAGGTGCTGGACTTGTCGTGAGCTCTTACGACTGGGGTACTTGGATACTGGCCCTCGTATCCTATGCTAGCACTTAACTACTAACCCCTTGAAATGCACTTACGGGCACCTTAGAGTAAGACCTTGCTTACTCAACCTTACCCGCCTTGACGAGCAACTTAGAGTAAGTGGAAACTTACTCACTCCTTACCCGTCTCTTCCCCTAACTTATTGTGCAGAGTAGCTACCATATGTGGTTCAACTTACCAAGCTTTTGAAGCTTAGTTTAGGGCCCCTTAGTGGCTTACTTACCAAACTATAAAGTTTGGTTGGGATTCTCTTGGGTTTCCTTTTCATTGACCATAGGTTTATGACATTCTACTCGGCCAACAAAGAGTCTGAAACCCGACTTAATCCCCTTAGTGCTCACTTGAGAACTGAAGCACTTTAACTTCCTTAGCCACCATTACTTACCCTTCCTTAACCACACCACTTAGCTACTACCTATATAATGCATAATTCCCAACTTAGGAACGAGTTCTAGACCCAACCGAAGCTACGAAACGTCTTAACTTAGCCTAGGGATGGAAACCGAGAGTTTGAGACACTCTTAGGATGCCCGGAGCTTAAGGGCAAAATGCCTTGGCGGCGCCGTTGGCGACGCGTTGCCAAAGGCATTAGCATTCGGAAAACTTTCGCATTTCTCGGCGACGCGTCGCCAACTCGCGTCTCCACCGGTGACGCGTCGCCAATATGGCGTCGACACTGGCGACTCGTCGCCAACATTTTCCAGCGTTGCGCGACAGCGTGCAACCTTGCGCGAAAACTGCTCAAACTTTCTCATCCCATAACCAAATCACTTGGGTCTTGTTTCTAACTCATTCCCACACAAAAGACTACATTTCTATGCATTATTTGAGCTTAATTAACTTGAATCCCTTACCTCAAATCATCTTGAAAGCAAGAACAAGCTATGAGCACCTCCAAGCTCCAATGGGTTCTCTTGAGTTCCAAGCTTGAAATCAACCAAATTTCGACACCAAGAGCATGAAGTTAAGACCATTTCTAACCATTTAACAACCTTAAAACTAACCCATAAGGATCAAATACGTTTACCTTTGGGTTTGAACCAAAACTTTCAAGAACAACTCCAAATGCACCAATCCCATAAAAACGAGCTAAGGGCTTGTTGGGATTGCTTTGGGACCTTCGAATTCCATGAAAACTTGAGTGATTTGGGAGGTTTGGGGAGTAGAAAGCAAGGGAGAAAGAAGAGCTACGAAAATGGCTAATGGGGGAGATGATGAATAGTGTCATCTCCTCCATTTAAACCAATTTAGCCCAAGTTCTTCCTCTTGTCACTTTGGCCCTCAAACTAAATTTTGAATCACTTAGGCCACTTAAACACTCCCATTTCTATCACTCCTTGATCCCAAAGAAAGGTTATTCTTACCCAAACACGCTGCCCTTGCGTCACCTAAGCCATTATAAGACATAATAGCTTAAATTCTTACTTAGTGCATTTTTCACCCTTAACTTAAGAAATTGGTTCAAATGGCTATAAATTCCTATGGTCTTAACTTAACTAGCTCAAAACACTTGCATGGACCTAATCTTACCAAAATTACGGTCATGCTGCTGACTTGGGCCAAAATTACCATTTTGCCCTTTTTGCCCCTTAGGTGCCAATTACCCTTTGGAACTCAATTTAACCTTAACTAGCTTGCTTTCCTTGCTTAATACTACTTATTTGAGGGAAAAATACTTGGGATTCACTTACCTCGACATTTAATGTAGAGGAAATACTAGGAGAGCCTTTACAGCTGGGGGTAAAGAAAGGGATAGGAAGGAGTGCAACCAGAGGTGAAGAGCAGGGCGAAGTCCACAGGGCCTAGTGGAATTCTGACAGGCTGGGGGCTAGGTGTTTTTTCTACAGTTGAGGCGGAGAAAAGGATAATAGACTTATTGATTGGAATTAGAAATTTAGAAATTTAAGGTTTAAAATTATTGATATTAAAAGTTAAAAGGTCAAAAATGTTATTCTATAATTTATTTTAATACTTTTTAATATCAAATCAGTATTTTCATCCGATTTAATAGTCAAATTGATGGAAAGTAGCCGAATGAGATTGAGATGTACAATAGGAAGAATAGATCCTCGATGAAACAACATGAAGTTCAAGTACTTATTTAGGATATAAAAATAAGCTAGATGACTCATTAACTTTACTATTAAGACTTGGTTTTGCCGACAGCCCTGAGATCTAGCATTGGCTTAGGTTATTTTGATTACCTCGAGGCGCATCACTTCTTCCAAGATAAATTTGGTGAATATAGGATGCATGATATTATCCATGACTTTATTACATATCTCTCAGTAGAAGCGGAAGAATATTTGACATTGGAAGAAAAATCTACCAACGTCTTACCAATTGAGTATAAAGAAAGAATTCGACATTCCCTGCTATTGCTTAAATATTCTGAGACACCCACTGCACAGATTTGTGATTGCAAAAGATTACGAAGCCTCATGGTGAGATGGTCCTCTAAATCGCATGCTTCTGAGACACCCAACATTGAGGACTACAATGAAATCCTAAATCAAGCATGTGACAAATTACATCATCTACGAATCCTGTCATTGTCCAATCTACGCCTTCTATGACATTTCCACGCTAACATTGGCAAACTGATACTCCTGAGATACCTTGACTTAAGTCATTGTCATAAACTATTAGAATTACCCCAAGGTATATGCAATCTGATAAACTTACAGACATTGGACATTAGATGGTGTATTGATCTTGAGAAGTTGCCTGACAGGATAGGAGACTTGACCAACTTAATCCATCTTCTTAATAAATGGACCGTAAAGTTGAAGTACATGCCGAAATAGATAAGAAGGTTAACAAAACTACAAACACTGAGTGAATTTGTTGTGGGCAATGGAGAAAAGACATCATCTCTTGAAGACTTAGGGTACCTAACTAATCTTCCAAGGGAGCTGATCATAAAAGGACTAAACAAAGTGGATGACAAGCAGGCTGAAGCACAGCTGGGAAAGGTCAACAAGAAGATCGTTACCATCTTTCTGAACTTTGACGGTTCTCCCACTGACGAGAGTTTCAAATGACAAATAGATAGAAATAATATGAGAACGTTTGGAGAACAAAATGACAAATAGATAACATTTAGAGTTTCAAATGAAAAAAACGATAAATAAGGGGTTGGGACAAATTTAAACCAATGGAAAATTTGAAACAACCTAAATGCAAAAAAAATTAATATAGGCCCCCAAGAAAGTGATCACCTGATCAAAAAGTGATTAATGCGATATAAGAAAAACAAACTGATCGCCTCTTAGAAAATGGGTCATGTGGAGAAAAAGTGATCGAGGAAAACATTAAAAAAAATTAAAAAAATATTTTTTTATTTACTGTTTATTAAACAGTAAATAATCCTTATGTGTTTAGTATATATAAGAGCAAACGAGGGAAAAACACTATTGAATGAAGTGAAAAGCTCAGACAGGTACGAAGTATCAATGTTGATAAAAAACACACACAAAATGTGGATTTTGTTGTAATCAAAATCTATTACAATCTATTGCAAAAGTAAGGATAAGACTGAGCTATCCTAAACCTAGGGGTGAAAAGGTTTTGCTACACAAAACCTAGAGAACCTTAAATGTAATAAAACGCAATTTTTGATGCACTATTCAATGAAAAAGTGTCTTGGCCTTATGCATTTAGTATATATGAGGTTCTTCAACACCTACATGATATTGTTGGGTTTTTTCTATTGCAGATAATAGAAATTGGTGGAGTAGTTAAGTTGGAATAAAAGTCTGTCATAATACAATACGCATATATAATATTGTTTGTTTATATACATATTTTCTATTCATGAATTAGGAGGGGTAAGTAATTAAGAAACATGGAGTTAGGTACGTAGTTGATGATAAAGACACGGATGAAGCAATACATGTAATTTTTAGTTGGCTGAAGTGATCGAGTAAGAGATCGGTGAAACTGAGTTGATAGAGAAAAGCAGAAAGAGAATCTATTGATAAGTGAGGATGCGGCTATCTGGACATCGAGAACCAGTGACTTAACTTCGTAAACCCTACTCCATGTTTTTCCTCTGGTTGGGTTTTAACTGAAAGCAAGGCGTGCATGTCTCCATGACGATTGATGGTCAAATCAAAGCAAGAGCAACGCATCATCCCATACAAATCAACCAGATGCATCATCCCACTCTAACTGATTGGAGGTCATAACATGCAATTGGAGCGAACCCAAATTATGAGGATACGCAAAAATCTGCTATAGTGCCAAAATGAAAAGGAAATTGAGGTTAGGATTGGAGGATGAATTTGATCATTGACAGGAAAAAACAAGAATGAAAACCAAATGCTATCTGAATTTTTTGTTAATCTACATGTTAGGGTTTGAGAAATCCTTTTTCAATCCCTATAAATTTTTTAGGGTAAAATCCATATGTAATCCCCTAACTTTAAGGATCGTCCTAATGTGGTCCCTTAACTCAAAAAGTGGCTCTTAAAGTCCCCTAACTCAACTTAAGTGTCCTATTTTGGTCCCTACCGTCAGTTCAGGCATTATTTCATACGGAAATTGCCTACGTGGCACCTAAACTGCCACATGTCATCTTATTTTATGGCAATAAATGACTACATTGGAAGAATACAAAAATTTATGTTAGAATTTACCCAAACTAATAACCTTAGGAACTTAAATGTATATTAGCCAACAATCCGTCTTCTTCCCCAAATCTTTGCCGGTGGAAGCGAATCAGACGACATCTCCATCTGGCAAACCCTCACCGCCCCAATCAACTTCTCCGGTAACTTCATCGTCTGGAATCCCTCACCGCTCTTCTCCTGAATTGGAAGGAGATATAATCGGCTTCCCAAAAGGTATTGCCGACATAATCATCGGAGGCACCATCGATGCCGCCACGGAAGTCGATACCTTCCGCCGTTGGATTTCGCAAAGGAGTTTCTTTTCACCTCTCCGGAAACACTCGTTGGAAAATTCCCACCGATCGGGAACCAATTTTCTGAATCCCTGCAAATTCAAGGGCAAAAGGCACCGAAATCAGAGATCCAAAACATATCCGGGTGAAAACGGAAAGAATCAAGCAAGTAATTGAAACCGGCGTACGTAGGTATTGAGTTGGCGAACGAAGCTGGAGAAATTGTTGTGCTTGAAGTATTTGGGAAGCAAATCGCGGGCGAAAACGGTGGGATTCCAGCAAATCACCACCTTCTTCACGATCCACGGCCCTTTCACGATCCGGTTTACAATCTTGAAGCGCTGGTTTCGGAACGCGTCGTCGCCGTGAACGAACCGGTGGAGAAGCGAACCGGCGGGAATCGGTTCCTCGGTGGCGAGGTAGAAGACTGCGCTGTGGTGATCCTTTCCGGGGACCTGGAGATTGATGGCCAAAACGAGGAACCAATCGGCGGCGGACGGTGAGAGTTGGGGAAGAAGATGAAATTAGGGTTATCAACTTTTTAAGTCCCTGAAATTATTTGTTGTGTCAAATCTAACCTAAGGTTTATTATTCTTTCAGTCTCATCACTTATTGCCATAAAATAGGATGCCATGTGCCAGTTTACGTGCCACGTAGGCAATTTTCGTCTGAAATAACGCCTGAACTGACGGTAGAGACTAAAATAGGATAGGTGAGTTGAGTTATGGGACTTTAATAGTCACTTTTTGAGTTAAGGGACCACATTAGGACGACCTTCAAAGTTAGGGGACCAAATTTGGATGTTACCCAAATTTTTTACTTTGGTACTTTAGTTGTCAATCTTGCATGTATGCAGATCTCACCATTGCCCTCATCTTGTCTATATGAGTCTAATTATCATATGAGAAAATCTAGGGACCAAAAGGTAAAAAATTAAATTATAGGTATTGAAAGGGGGTTTCGATCATTATAAATTTTTTACTTTAGTACTTTAGCTGTCAAGCTTGCATATAAGCCAATCTCACCATTGCCCTCATCTTGTCTATCTGAGTCTAATTATCATAGGAGAAAATCTATGGACCAAAAGGTAAGAAATAAAATTAAGGATTGGAAAAGGTGTTATACCATTACTAAGAAAAATTCAAACACTATTTGAATTTTTTGTTTTTCTACGTGTTAGGGTTTGAGAAATCCTCTTTCAATCTCTATAAATTTTTTACTTTGGTACTTTAGCTGTCAAGCTTGCACATATACAAATCCCGCCATTGCCTTTATCTTGTCTATCTGAGTCTAATTATCATATGAGAAAATCTAGAGACTAGAAGGTAAGAAATAAAATTACAGGTATTGAAAGGGGGTTTCAATCCCCATAAATTTTTTACTTTAGTACTTAAGCTATCTAGCTTGCATATAAGCCAATCTCATCATTGCCCTCATCTTGTCTATTTGAGTCTAATTATCATAGGAGCAAATCTATGGACCAAAAGGTAAGAAATAAAATTAAGGACTAGAAAAAGTGTTCTATCAATACTAAGAAAAATGCAAAAAAAAAAAATGACGTTAAAAACCCCCTTTCAGTGCTTGTAATATTGCTCTTTACCGGCTATATCTTTCAAACTCTTAGATCTGCCAATCTTGCATTATGTTCATATTATCTATGTGGGCTTAATTGTTATATAGAAAAGTATGGGGAACAAAAGAGAAAAAATGAAATGTTTAGGGACTGAAAATGGGGTTTCACCATTACTAAGAAAAATTAAAAAAAAAAAATAACACAAAAATAAAAAATGACACTATTCAATGACCAGTAACTTTGTTCCACCTTTAGAATATAATAGTAATGTATAATTAGTTTTTGGCCCATTTTTGTTTTTTTAGATTTTTTTTATTATCTTAAAACTCGAAATCAATTTTAGGTCTTTTGAAAAATGATAATAGACATTAAGGGCTTTCCAGAATAAGGTGGATCATTTGAAAGTTTGAAACCAAAAGTACATTCATCAATCAAACGTTATTTATAAGGAAACTCAGGGGCCATCAGTTTTTTTTTTATACACAGAAACATTTACAAGTACAGAGAATTAGAAGGTATTATAGTAAAGTTAGAGGAAAGTGGCTACTACACGAAAACCTAGAGGACTTCCAGCTACAATTTGCAATTGTTAGATTGCCTTGGCATGGATAGGGCTAATCACTATTTGGTTAAATCCGAAAACACCGAAAAAACTGAAATAATTCATAAATTCGGTTCGATTTATTCGGTTTTTTGGTTCAGTTTTGATTGAAATTGAATAGAAAGAATATCGATTTCAGTTTGGTTTCGGTTAGGAGTGTCATTTATTTCGGTAGCCAAAAAAATTGAAATTTTTTCATATCCTATTTGTGGTTTTGGTGGGCCAGTTGACAGGTTTGAAAGGAGTAGGGACTGAGTGGAAGAAGAACAAAAGATTGGTGGCTTCTATTGGGGTTTGCCATCACCAAACAAAAAACAGACGAACGCCGTGCGCGTCTGACGCCTCGTCGGCCGTCGCCTCCGTCCTCCAGTTGCCTTTGCCCTCTGCCCTCTACGCTCCACCCTCCGCCCTCTGCCCTTCGCCCTCCGCCCTCTACCCTCCAATCGCATCCGCCTTCCGACCTCCGTCCTCCGGCCTTTCCTAATCCTTCCACTCGCCTTCACCCTCGTCCCCTGCCTTCTAGCTGCCTTCGCCCTTCTTCCTCACCCTGCCTCCACCATCCGGCCTTTCTCTTAGGCATACCCTTTCTCCGATGGCCGCCGACGGCTGGACAGCCGCCAGAAAACGGCGGTCCCAATGTTTATCTGAGGGAGATATGCACAAACCCCAAAATTGTCCTCTATTTCTTGTTATAAAATTTTTTTAAGTCACCTATGTTTATATGTCTTACTGGTGAACCGAATATTTTGGTTCAGTTTTACCTCGGTTTATAAGTTTAATTCGGTTTATAAAAAACTGAAAACCGAATAAACCAAAAAATTCAATTCAATTTAAACCAAATAAATTGAATGATCAGTCCTAGGCATGGAGGTAAGTGTCTGTTACTGTTCAAGCCTTGGCCGGCCTTGTGATGTCTCTAGTGCTTTCCCAGCTGAGCTAGAAGCACAGGACAAGGGCCCTTCAGTTGTATTTCAGAGATTTGGCAATAGTTGTTGAAGCTAGCTTGCTGTTAAATCCTTCATACAAATACCTCGAAGCTCGATTGAGGCAGCCCATCATCTAGTGCATATTGCTCAATCTTGTAATAAATTTACCTTATGGATGGGAAATATTTTGGAACCAATTTCAGCTATTATGGCCTTTGATTGTTTGATTCAATGATAATGCTATCTAATGCATTCCATAAAAAAATTACTAAAGTCTAATATTGATCAAACTTGCTTTTAGATTGGTGACATTCTACATGAAAAATTATATCTTGAACTACAAATGTTGAAATTGCATTATTCTTGATCCATTGTAAAGTATTTTTAGTGCTTATTCACTCAACTCAGTTGGTATGTCCTTTGAACTCTACACTTTAAGAAACTTAAAAAATAATTATAAAATATATTTTTTTTTCAAAAATTAAGTATTTTTTATTGATTTTTCTTTTATAAGTCCAGGCATGGAAAAAATTTATAAGAGGTAAATAACATCGATCATCCATTAACTAGGATAAGTTGTAGTTATATGCTTATGTCCACTAAATAAGTCTCATAATTTTGAAGTTAGTCCAAATAGTAGTTGCGATCGGTAAGATAAGTTTGTACTCTTAATTGAGTTGCCACAATTTGTGTGTATAAGTAACTAGGACAAATTAAAGGGTAAAACTCCATCTATGTAATACCAAAGTGATGCTACTTCAATTAAGAAGATTGAAGAACTTATAAATATTACAGAATCAAGGATTAGCACATGACCGTATATAATAGTGCTAAGGCAGAAGAAAAATCTCAATTAAATTTTAACAAGTATTATGTGTGTTATATCTCTTGTTATAACATAAGAAGTTGAGGTTCATATCTTTGTGATACCTATAACTTCATTAGAACTTTGATACATATATACATACATTAATTAAAGGTTTAAATCGAAAGATACCTTCTTATATGCATAATACATTGTCTAGTGAAAACAAACATTAACTTACAAACTAGTGTGAGATTGGTGGAACATTTTTAAGTTCCATGTGTAATTTGTATATTTCATATAAATGAAAAATGTATTTTGGTTATTTGATTTTAATTAATTTCATAAATTAATTAAAATTTAAAAATTTGTGACTCTTTTAATAATTGTGTTATTTGTAAGAGACACATTTTTTCGTGAATAATTGTGTATATTTCAAGAGACACATATTATGAATGGTTGTATCTATTAAGGGAAGAGTTATATTTTTTCATTTTCTATATAAATGAAATATTTCATAAATTTGAGAGATTTTTTTCATAAAGCTTTGTTGTATTTTGGAAACATATCCCTGCTATTTTTACGCTTTGGTTTTTCCAGCGAAAGTGGGTTTTTGCCAACAATGCTGCATCGTCAAGCACTTCAAGTTCTTGACCTACTGCCGAACGGGCTGGATCGACAACTTGCTTGGGAAGCTCTGCACAAGGCATGGGGGATTGATTTCCAGTACGGATCGTGTCACTTCGATAATCGGGCAGCCCTGGAGGCCGAGTTGGCGGCAGTGAAGCCCACCCACATCTTCAACACCGTCGGTGTTACCTGCCGGCTCAATATCAACTGGTACGATTCCCATGAGGTCGAGACCATCAGGACCAATCAATCCCATAAGAACTCTTTCTTTTTATGTTGACTTGATGTTTCAAATTCTTCTTTAAAAAAATTCTTCTTTTTTTTTAGACTGGGATTTGATTTGGGAGATGGTATTTGGGTTCAAGGTGTTGTTTCCGAGTGAATTGGGAAAAGAAATAGATATTGTTCTTCTTTTCTTCGCATCAAGACGCGATTTGGAAGACTGTAGATTTAGGTTCGCGGAGTTGTTGTGGGATGAACTGGGTAAGAAACGAAGACAACAAGGAGCAAGGAGTCGCCAGCAACGAGGAGTCAAGGAATAAATAGGGACGACAATGACATAGCTCGCCTTCATCAATGTTGGTTTCACTCATGACTGGTGTCAGGTGGTGACAGCAGCGGTAAAGAAGGACGGGGGCAATGAAACGGTGAGGAAATCAGCGACATGGAAGATCTGTTCGGCGAAGAAGACTGGGGGTAAAGTAGGGGGTGGTGGGATGGGGATTTTGGGGAAAAGTGGGGTAGTGCTGGGGGTAAAGAGAGGGATAGGAGGGAGTGCAACCAGAGGTTACTCCCCCTGGACGTAACGACAGTGAATGGACGTTACTCCCCCTGTCATGGCCCAGGAGATTGTGGGTCACGATCCAAACGTGACTTGGAGCACTCAAACAAGCCTGCCATTTGATCCTGCTCGTTTTAGACTACTCAGGCCAGATCCTTCGGACGTAACTCGGACCCAACGCACTTCAGCATAGTTTCAACCCAAAATGCAAGATCAGATGATTTCCGGCCTAATAATAACTTTCCGAAAGTTACATGAACCCCTGACATTTGGCTTAACCTACACTTGACCCCCTCTATTTTAAAAAATCTAAACTTTACCCCCTAGAATAGGCATATCAATCAAATTCACTGTCATGTAAGCTCGCCAAATGCTATGATTCCCCAATAAGATTTGCAAATTGTACAAATCAACAACAATATTCATTTCATGCTACCTCCAATCAATTTTCTCTAAATATATAATATATTTCTAATAAATTTTATATTTCTAAAAATTTCTTTCTTTATAAATTTTCTAATAATTACTAGATCTGTAATATATTCACTACCAAAAAAGGCCATTTAGTAACACCCAAATTCCGACACTAAAAGTACTAGAAAGCGGTGTTGTAGCTTGTACTGACAGTCTTACACTACGTCTGTAAAGGCCATTTAGCTATTACTTGTTTTCAATAGTTTAAAAGTAATTGCAATTTGAGTAAGAGAAATTAGAACCATAAAATGTAGATAAAACAAAATCTGTTGTTGGTATTCATATATTTATAGCTGCTCATGTCAATAATCTAAAAGCAGCAAATATTTATGAAGGTTCAACATTATTACTAGGGATAAGAACATGAAACCAACAAAAATGCTACTAAAAGATTCATAATAAGAAACTAAGAGACCTATCCACCGAAGTCGTTAACATCCACTCCTTGCACCATATACTTCAACCCACATAATTGCATCACCTCGTTCATCTGTGAAGGACAAATTCAAATTTAGGCACTAAAATTAATGCAAAATTCATAATTCCCAAAAACATTTAACTATGAGAAATACAAATACTCTATTTTTTTAATCAGCCAAAGGAATATAAATTTATTAAATAAAAAAAAAAGAGATGAATACAACTCTAAGGTAAGATTTTAGGGAAAAAAACTAATGAGCAAAGAGACTCCAAGAACACAAAGAAAGCTAAATGGAGAGAAAAATAATACAACAAGCCAAAAAAACCATAAATTTATATGGAGAAAATTTTCAACGAACACAACATTTCAAATAGAAGCAAACTTAAAACCACAAAAAACTTCATGAGGATATAAAGCTGAAAAAATAACTGAAAATATATAAAATTGAATAACACATTTTTTTAGAAGATTATTGGATTATTACTAAAGAAGACTCAAATAATCAAAGACAGGCTAGCGTATAATCAGACAGACAAAAATAGAAGCCAGAAACAAAAAAAAAAAAAACAACCTAGTAAAGCAACGAAACAATGGCAGAAGATTGAGAGCATGCACTTCTTCAAATTCTATATACTAGTCATTGAGGACCGCTGCAGACCTTAAGAACAACCATTTTAATCACTCCAAGCATCAGGAACCAATTACAAATGGATTACCTTTTAGTTATCTAGAATAACTCTAGATGACTAAGTAACTAGCTAATAGGAATACAATACATTTATACAAACTAACAAGAAAATATTTTGACTCATGCCCATGGGTTTGCTCTCCTAGAAATATCAAGACAACAAGTAAGAAAATATGCTTATAAAGATATCTATCATTTCCAACTAATGCTTCTCTAAAAAACCAAGCGTGACAATACATGGATCTATTTAGTATTTAAATATAACAATAAAGAGAACACAAGTTTAGAAAAGGAACCATAAAACTAACCAAGGCCCAAATTTTTCTTGCTTATATCGACAAATTTCTCCTCCTTTTAGGTCTGTAGGTTTTGGATGGCAACCTCATTGATTGGCTCAATTAAATACAAAACTGATGAGAAAAGAGAAGAAAAGAAACCATATTAGCTATCATGTAAGGACAATGAAACAAGATACAAGTATATGAACAAAAACATAGTATTAAAAGCTACCAACCTCTTTATTTCTCTTTTAGCAGTCTCCAGGATCATGTCAAACGTTTTCCAAACAAGTCGCTTTCCCATAATTCTTACCTGCAACATTGATTAGAAGAAATTACTAAAAATATCAAAAGTCTTGATTGGTATAGCATCACTATAGTATCCAAAGTGCTATGAATCCCAACATTCATACCTGATGCCCATCAGCATCTCCACTGTGTGTCATGATGAGGGTGGCAAGAACTTTCGGTGGTAGAGGAGCGCCCGGAGGAAGTACGTGCTGGGGGGACTGCCTGAAAGACACAGAAAGTAGGGGTTAGGAGGTCCCCGGAATGTTTTTCCAGGGGGAGATCTCCGACACCCAAGTCAATGTCTGGAGGTGAAAGATAAGCAAAAGAAGTGAAGGTTGTCTTATGGGAAGAGAGAGAGAGCGCCCTTACCTGTGATGCCTCCTGAATATTTATAGGTAGAGTTCGTTTGCCATAAGCCGCCCAGATCGTGACACGTGTTCGGCTGGATGTGATTTTGTTGACAACCAATTTCGTCCGACCCTTAAAAAAATAAAAAATTATTATTAATTTTAAAAAAATTAATTAATTACAATTAAGAAAAATTAATTAATTAATTAAATTAATTATTATTATTAATTAGTTAAATTATTTAAAAATTAAATAGCTTATGGGGGCATTTTAAGATTAGTTAGAAATAATATATAGATATCTATATGTATATAATTAAAAAAAGAAAAAAAGAAAAGAAAACTCTTCTTTCACTCCCACACGGCTCTCTCTTCTCGCACTCTCCAGAAGCTTCTCTCCCCCCCTTTCTTATCTGCTCTCGATCCTACTCTCTGAGAGACAGAGAGCTCAGAAGGGAGCTCAGAACAGAGCTCACAATCAAACTCTCAGCTCTCTCTCCTAAAAAAAAAAAATCCCTCAGCTCTCCCTCTCTCCCTGGCAGAAGCTATCTCCTCTCTTCCCTCTTGGTTTTGATTTTTCTCTGCTCCCTCGCCACACGGCTTGCCTCTCACCTGCTCTCTCTCTCTTTACCAGGACTCTCATCTCTCTCGTCTCCCATGGATGCTCTCCCTTTCTCTCCTCTCTCTCTCTAAAAAAAAAACAGATCGCTCTCTCTCATTCTCTGGAGTTCCCTCTCAGACGAGTTCTCTCTCTCTCTCTCTCTGGTCCATCTGCTCTCTTCCTTCTCCTCTCGTTTCTCCCTGGAGGCTCTCGAAAAAAAAAAATTTTCTCTCCTCTCTCTCTCGATTCTCCCACACGCTTCCCTCCCCCTTTTCGTCCTTGTCGCCAGCCACCCAAAAGACCAGCCTCCGTAACGCGCTCCTCTGCTGCCGTTTTCTCGGCCCCGCTCCGTCGAGCAGCACCATCGTGCTCGCCGTGCCGCCAACCTCCCTCTTCTCCCCGTCCCCCTCTCTCTCTTCCCTTTTCTTCTTCCTCCTCCCTTCCCTTCCTTCTCATCGCGTCCCCTCTCTCTCCTCACCGCCGCATCGCCAGCGCAGACAACTTCTCTCCTCCCCACAGCGTCGTTCCCCCTGTTCGCCATGACGCCGTTCCAGCCTTCCCTTTTCCCAGTCATGCCGTCGCATCGCCTCGCCACCACCGCGCCTGCCTCCGACGCACCTGCCTTGCTGCTCCCCCTCTGCCGCCAACCTCCTCTCTTTCTCTGCTTCATCCTACCTCGCCTCGCGCTCGCCGCCGCGTCGCCCCCTGTTGTCCCACCACCCGCTGCGTCAACCCCTGCTGTCCCGCCAGCCTCCGCGTCGCCTCCCTCCAGCCCCCTCAGCCATCGTCGTCTCGACACCAGAAGGTTGAAGACGAACCAGGAAGAAGACGCGTTTCTCGTTTTGACCAAGTCAAAACTTTAAAAATTATGGGTAAACTCCTTGTTAGTCTCTAGATTCATTTATTTTATCCATTTAAGTCACTAACTTTATTTTCTTTGCAGATTGAGCATTAACAGCAAGCTTTTATTGTTCTTTTTTTTTATTTTCTTTTGTTTATCTGTCTATTTTGGCCATCCATTAAATTTAGCCATAAAATCCATGTATGAGTATAATCTGGAATTTTTATTTATTTTTATGTCTATTTTATTTTTATATATTTAATTTTGGGATAGTTCATTTATTATTCACGATGAATCTATAAAAAATTTATTTTGCGTGGATTTAATAAGACTCATAAACGAACTTGGATACTAGTAAATCAAAAAAAATCCATATCCAGATGATTTGGTTAGAATCCATGGTTTGGATATTAATTGATATTATTTAAAGCAAACAAAAGCAAAAATTAAATAATGAAACTCAGATTGCAAATCGACCCGTTCTCAACCCAGAATCTGATTCAAAAGTCCACAATTTTGGCATAATTATAATTTTGCCCCTGGATTTATTTGATTTGTCTAATTGGGACTCTAATGTTGTTTTTTTTTATATTTGCAATTAAGTCATTAATTTCCTTATTTTTTTTTTAATATGCTTTTGTTTGTTCAGCTAAATTAAAGGCATAAATTAACTTAGAAATTAATATTAAGATTAATTACATGATTAGGTTATATAAAATATTTTTTTTAATAAATAATTTGTCACTCAATTTATTTAATTTGATCGTCTGAGACTTTTAAGCTGTTTTGGATTTACAATTTGGTTACTAATGTTTATTTTCTTTTATCTCTTTGTTTGTTCATTTATTTAAGAATATGAATAAACTTAAAGAATTAATATTAAGTATAATTGTGTGAGCTGGTTAGATCTTATTTGATTCGTTTATCCGAGACCCTAATATTGTTCTGATCTACAAATTAGCCATTGTTTTACTTGTTATTATTATTATTATTATTATTATTATTCCATTATAAGTCACTAACCTTTAATTTTTGCAGAACTCAACTAACACGACTAACTTTACTAACCTTTTATTGTTATTATTATTATTATTATTATTATTATTATTATTATTATTATTATTATTATCATTATTATTGTTACTAACATAACTAACTTCACTAACTTTTATTATTATTGTTGTTATTAACATAACTAACTTCACTAACTTTTATTATTATTGTTGTTACTAACTTACTAACATCACTAACCATTTAATTTTTGCTATACTAACAATTAACTGTGCTAACCACTAACTTTCATTATTATTGTTATCACTAACCATTTAATTTTTGCTATACTAACAATTAACTGTGCTAACCACTAACTTTCATTATTATTGTTATCACTAACCATTTAATTTTTGCTATATACTAACAATTAACTGTACTCACCGCTAACTTTTATTATTATTGTTGTCACTAACCATTTAATATTTGTTATACTAACAACTAGCTTTACTAACTTTATTAATAACTAACTTTAATTATTATTATTATTATTATTATTATTATTATTATTATTATTGTTATAATGGAAGGTTATGCCTCCTATTATTATTTTAAAAACAGTGGATGGCCGAAAAGCCCCACTTTATTTATTTATATATCATCTTTTGATATTCTTTTGTTTACTTTATGTGTTTTCCCTTTATCTATTTGCACGTGTTATTTAATTTATGCATCTCTTTTTTTAATGGATGTTCAAAACAAAAAAAATAAAAAAAATAAAAAGAGAAGAAAACCTCCACTTTATTTATTGTTATTTAATTTTTCTTTATTTTATGGTTAAACTCATTTCATTTAAAGAAATTAGCCATAAAAAAATATATATGTAAAATAAATCTGAACTATGTTGTTAAGTCAAAAAAAGAATTTTTTAGCTCATGGTATATTGGCTGGAAACTGTCTCGTGCCCGCTTTTGAGCTGCTTCACCTGGTGAAGAGGGTCTGGCTGAGTAACAACGCCCCGTACCATGATCAAAGATTTTTATTTTTAAACTCTTTGATTCCTTTAAATTAACTTCTTATTAAATAAAAAATTAATTATTTTTTTTCTTTTATAAATTGAGTAATTCTTTAAATAATAAATATCCTTCATTAAACAAGAAAAATCAGATAAGAAAAAGAAAAGAAAGATAAGAGAAAGATAAAAATCAAAAAGATAAAGAAAAGAAAAGAAAAGAAAGAAAAGAATAATAAAATATAAAAAAGAAAGATTTTTTTTAAAATCATTAACAAATTTAATAAAAAAAAGACTTATAAGTTAAACTAATAATTAATTCCATAAATAATTAACTTTAAATTAATTTCCATATCCGGATGATCCGGTAGGATCTACGGTTTGGAAATATCAACCTTTTTTTTTTAACTAAATAAATTAAATAAATATAAAGATAAAAATCCATATTCACAATATGGATAAAATTGTTTAAAATTTCACCAAATTCCGTATCCAAATGACTCGGCAGAGTCCATGGTTCGGAATCAAATCTTCCGTGTCCAAATGACTCGGCAGAGTCCATGGTTCGGAAGTATAAAATTTTATACAAATTAATTACCAAAAATCCACATCCGATTAATTCAGTTAAAATTTCTAGTTTGAAAATTAACTGAATTTTTTTTAAGGCAAAGTAAAACAAAATTAAAATCAACTAAGGTGCCAATTTTGGGCGCTATAACAATATTGTTTTAGCGTAACCGTACTCCCGATCCCCGAACTCTCGCAGACCATATTTTAAGGTATCCAATCGACCTAAGAAAACTGATTGGTGGCGACTCCAGAAAACCCGACGTTGCCACAACATGGCGACTCCACTGGGGACCCCGGTTAGTGAGTCGAGCCTAAAACTTGATTTGTTTTGCTTTGCTTATTTTTATATGGATTTTTTTTATATGCTATATTTGCTTAGCAAAAACATGCATTATGCATTCACAATATGAAGCTCTATACCCGAGCTTCCTCAAATCGAACACGATTCTTTCTAAGCGGAATTGGTGTTGTTGTCCTTGTGAGGCCATGGTCTCCAAGCCTTCACCGGTTTCAAAGTAGCAAAGTAGTGTATTGCCTTCTGAGACGGTTAGTCTCTGCATGGGCCCACGAAAAGCTACGACTCGAATTAATCCATTCCTTACATTAACCCTAGAGGGTAAGGAATCGGGCCGTCACTATGATTTAGTGACGGGATTCGGGAACTATCCCTTGCCTTTTTGATAAGCCACCTTATGCATATAGAACTCCCCACTTAACCATAGAACTGACCATAGAATTTCTACCATTTTTACCAACACCATAAGCATATCCTTATTATGCTGTGTTGTTACTATACACTTTTCTTCGTATGGTTTTAACTTGTTTATCCATAATACTTCATGAATTGTTAATTACTATTTAACTTGTTAATAACCTTATTTTTCTTTTGTTATACTTCCGTTCTGTGCAATTATTCTTCATGCATCAAAACCACGCATCAAATTATGCTAACTTTTTGGTCTTTATAATGACAACTAGAAGTCTTAAGTTCCATGATAATGGATAATCAAACTCACTCATTGCATGCATGCATCCATTGCATCAATCACATACACGTAGAAGTTAATAAAATGAATCTTACTTTAAAGGGGTAAAATTGGATCTCAACACCGATATTCAACTCGGCTCCAAACAAGACTAATGGCAGAACAAACCGAAGGACGTCTCATAGATATAGAGTCCAAGATAGAAAATATGGCCGAAGCAATTCCCTCCTCATTACACCAAAAAATGAAATTCATTTTTGAAGGAAAGTTAATCACAGTCTTTGCTGAAGAAGGCATTCTGCTATCATCTATATCAATAGTAGCAAAGGCCAAGTGACCTTCTCTTCCAAGTTGGTGTGACCCAAATCCCAAATGTAATTGAAAATTGTGTGGCACTGAAACTCAAGGTCCAATAGTTGGCCGAGTCCAAGTTACTAGGCCCGATGTGATTGGTAATTAAAAGTGAAGATTTTGAGCTAGAATTACATTAATTTTGGAAGGGCTCCAAGTCAGATCTGACCTAACAGTCCGCACACACTTTTGAATGACAGGGAATCCTTTGAATAAACTTGTATCTTTGAAAGCTTGCAAAAGTAATTTAATAGTAAAAATCTCTTAGATTTAGTCCAGAATCTAGGGTGTAGTCTTTGTTAAATGGACACCTGCTATTCTTTTTCTGGTACAACAAAAAGATGTGATGCGTGCATTCTACTACTTTCCATTTTTACACTCTTTGCCATTATACTATCCATTATTGCCATCACACTTTACTTTTCGACAACCGGTAATTCTTTTTGTTCTCTAACAAAAAAATGTTGCGTGTGCATTCTACCACTTTTTAATCCCATTATTACTTCTACACATTCTACCAATTTTTACCAAAAATTCAATTATTACACCTACACATTCTACCACTTCTTACCAAAAATTCCGTTTTTACATCCATCTCTCACTCCTTTCCATTATACTATCCATTATTGCTATCATACTTTGCTTTCTAAATGATACTACTCGTGGGTGAAAATAAAAAGTTAAGGAAAATTTGATAGTAATGATCTTGAAAGTGCTGCCAAATCTAGTAAGAAGGATTTCATATGTTGCACCTCAACCCTCAAAAAGAATTCACAGTGGTTATCAACATCCTTGCAAGAAGTCTGGGGTTAGCTTCCAAACAAGGTAGCTCTCATATTAAATGACTTCAGTGGCCTCCCAATTCTCACAAATGCTCAATACAAAAAAAAAAAAGGTTCTCAGTTTTCCGCAACACAAACTCCGAAAAGAAAAAGTTTATCCCTTCCATCAAAAAGCCATTAAAGGGAAAATCAAAAAAAAATCCAAAAAAAAAAAAAGAGAGACTGAGAAGCAAATAAAGCCACTTGAGTCATCTCACTTCAAGAAGGCTATGATCTCGGCTCTCCATAACACAAACTCCAAAAAAAAAGGGAAAAAGTTCATCCCTTCCATCAAAAAGCCAACAAGGAAAAATTCAAAACAAAAAAAAAAAAGAGACTGAGAGCAAACACAAGCAAGTAAGGCCACTTGAATCATCTCATTCCAAGAAGGCTATGATCTCGGTTCTCTGTAACAAAAACTCCGAAAAGGAAAAAGTTCATCCCTTCCATAAAAAAGCCAACAAGGGAAAATTCAAAACCAAAAAGAACTGAAACAAACACGAGCAAACAAGGCCACTTGAGTCATCTCACTTCAAGAAAGTTATCAAATATGTCATCACCATAGCTCACAAAAAAAAAAAAAAAGGAACAAAAAAAAAAGGGAAAAGGGCTCAAACTAGAGCAAAAGAAAAAAAAAAAGAGAAAAAAGTGAGCTATGGATTCTAAACTGAAAACCTGCAAAGGCGGTCTAGAAGACAAAAGCAACTTTCAAGCCAAGCATACATAAAGACCACGATAGTTGGGGGGCAACAGATGAGGTTTAACTTTCTGGAAAGAGTGGCAAGTTTGAGGTCATCACTATTGGGTTTTTCACCATAATCAAATTTGCTCACGAGTAGTATTAAAAGACCATTATTTCACACCACTTAAATTTAACTTTCCTCAGACCTAACATCTTCATTCAGTTAAAAGACTATCATTGTGAATCATGTTTCTACCTTATTTAATACTGCTCACAAGTAGTATTAAAATACCCTTCTTTCACACCACTCAAACTTAACTTTACTCAGACCTAATATTTACCTCTTAATGTTATTCTCATTCAGCTAAAAGACTGCCACAAAAAAAAACATTCAAACTTAATTTTCTTCACACCTAACAGTTACCTCTCGATATCATCTTCATTCAGCTAAAAGGCTATTATTGTGAATCATGTTTCTACCTTATTGCCTTGCACAGTTTATGTCTTTGAGTTGAAAAAGGGAAGAGTGGCAGGATATTTTAATTAAAAATAAAGACCGTAAATTACTTTGTCAAGCTTTGCAAATCGATGAAAGTTTTTCTTTAAGGCCAAACCATTATTCATTAATGTATGTGAGGACATAGCTTGAGTCTTTCTTTAATAAGATGTGGTTCTTGTAAGAGAAATTTACGATCAAGTGCCATCACAAAGGTCTAGAAATGCTCGACCTTCTGTTAAATCAAAGGCGAGATGATATCTCTTTCCACATAAACACCATATTCAGGGGGGCAAAGTAGTCTCTACGAAGCGTAAGAGGAGTACCGCCAACAAAGAAGTTCAATAGATAAGGGGGCAAGTCTTATGGATCAAAACATGAGTTCAAGGAAGAGCAATCATTCAGATTATAACATGGGAATAAGTAAGTGTCGGCACGGTCACAAGAAAAGGGGCAAAGCAGACATTGAAAGTAAAGCCTTTGATGGTATCAAACCCATGACAATGGATGAGTACCCGAAAAAGATATAAATTATGAGGCGGGCCAACTTTAAAGAAATTGAGGCCAAAATTCAAAGAACAAGTCAAAGAAAGAGGATTTTGAAAAGTGTTGGGCTTTTGAGGCAGTGAACAAAAGCTGGAAAGCATAAAGAGATTCAATGATAGTCCAAGAAGGCCATCACAAAGAGGATCCAGTAAAACAAAGACATAAAGAACTAGATCCATACAAAAAAAGCCATTAGTTACACATGCTCTGCATTCATGCATTTCATATCATGCATACATAGCCTTTACATAATAAGAACCAAAAGGGAATCACATTCACAGCACAGTTACAGCAGTATAAGCTGAGATCTCAATGTCATCAGCTCTTACCAATCTATCACTAGATACACAGCTAATATGCGGGACCAACTCGCATCAGGAATTCAAGGATAAGGTAGACAATATGTCAAAAGCCTGGCAATCGATTCAATAATCGAGACTACACCTGGAAGGACAGGATTGACGTCAGCTAGTAGTATCCAAGATAAGAGATAGCTATAGCCAAGGATAAGGCAGATATCAAAAAATATAAAGTAGACAATATTGTCAAAAGCCTGGCAATTGATTCAATAATTGAGGCTACACCTGGAAGGACAGGATTGATGCCAGCTTAGCAGCATCCAAGATAAGAGATAGCTATGGTCAAAGATAAGGCAGACATCAAGAAATATTGTCGTTGAAACTTTGTCAAAAGCGGACAATGGATTCAATAATCGAGGACTGGATCAATGTCATGCCTGATGAGACATCAAAGATAAAAAATATCTATCACATCAAAATGAAGTAGGATCTACTTTTCCGGTTAAACGGCGGATACGGTACTCCGTGACTCTCAAGTCGGTTCTCTCAGTTGCCCATAATAACTGATTCCTTCACCCCTTCTTTCTTTTACTTCCTCCTAGAAAATGGATCCTACTTTTTCCGCCTTGCGAAAGTATTTCCCTTCTCTCCCAATGAACATTCTCAAAAGGATCTACCAAGTTCGCTGTGAACGATTAAGAGTTCTGATGCACAAAGGAATCCCTGAAGATGTGCGGTGGTTAATCGAAGCCAAGGTTCGTCTGGCAGGTGAAATCCCAGAGGCATTTGTGTCTCACATGCCTGGTATAGGCAAAAGCTCTTATGCCAAAAAGCGAAGAGCGAAAAGGTTACAAGTCTGCCATAAATGTGGACGGTGGACTTGTAATACTAAATGTCGTTCTTTAGGGATGATCTCTGATAATCGAGAAGATAAAATACGATTCATTAAGAATGGCCTGAGTAAGGACTCGTTGGATGATATCCAATTGACTCTTGAGACGCATTCTTGTGGATCTGTGCAACGTGAACTACTTGGTTTGTGGAGCATTTTTCATGAAGAACGAAATCGTTACAGTCCCGGGAATCTGACTGTAAATGACCCTGTTTGCCAGCTTGTAAGAAAACTGGATGGGAAGCAAATCCTCGACTCATAGAAGCCGTTAATGCCGTTACTGGACGAAAAACCAGTGGAAGATGTGAGTCACAGTCACAATTACTGTACATACAGTTTGTTATATTTGGAAAAGTTTGCATTTTCTTTTGACAGATGTACATGCTCCCCTAAGTGTAATCGACACGTTATCCCTTTTCATCACTATAAATGCGTGTTTTTCCTTCTGATTAGGCAGCGGATAAGATACCTCGTGACTTCTAAAGTCGATTATTCCAGTCTCCTACAATAACTGATTCATTTCCCTCTTCTCTCAAATTCTTCTCTCATCAATGGATTCTACTCTTTCTGCACTGCGAAAATACTTTCCTTCCCTTCCAATAAAAGTCCTTAAAAAGATCTACCTTGCTAGATGTGAAAGAATCAGAGTTTTTACATGCAAAGGCATTCCCGATAATGTGCAGTGGATAATTGAAGCTAAGGTCCGTTTGGCAGGTGAAGTTCCAGATGCATTTATGCCCCGCATGCCAGGTTTAGGTAAAAGCCGTTATGCCAAAAGGCGAAGAGCAAAGAGACTAGGCGTGTGTTATAAATGTGGGCGATGGAATTGTATTACTAAATGTCGCTCTTTAGGATACATCTCCATAAATCGTGAAGATAAAAGAAAATTCATTAAGAATGGCCTGCGTAAGGAATCTCTGGAAGATATCCGAGAAACTCTTGAAACGCATTCTTGTGGAAAAGTGCAAGGTGAAATTATCAGTTTATGGAGGACTTACCATAAAGAACGAAACCGTTACAGTCTTGGGAATGTGACTTTAAACGATCCTGTTTGTCAGTTTGTAAGAAAACTGGATGGGAAGCAAATCCCCGACTTATAGAAGGCATTGAAGCCATTACTGGACATAAATCAGGGGAAGATGAGAGCCACAGTCATGATTGCTGTACATATAAGCTGTCATTTGTCTTTTCTTTTGACAATAATGTACTTGCTTCTGCAAGTGTAATTAACGCATTATCCCTTTCATCACTATAAATATATGTTAGTTATTTCTGTTTCCTACAATCACTAATTTCTTTCTTCTCTTAAATACCTCCTTCATCAATGGAATCTTTTCTTTCCGCCCTACGAAAGTATTTTCCTTCCTTCCCAATAAATGTTCTTAAAAAGATTTATCAAGCTAGATGTGAACGATTCAGAGTATTTATGCACAAAGGCATTCCTGATAATGTGCGGTGGCTAATCGAAGCTAAGGTTCGTTCAGCTGGTGAAGTTCCAGAAGCGTTCTTTCCCCGTATGCCCGGCTTTGGTAAAAGCGCTTATGCCAAAAAAAGAAGAGCAAAGAGGCTAGGCGTTTGTCATAATTGTGGATGGTAGATTTGCGGCAATAAATGTCATTCTCCAGGAGTGATCACCAGAAATCGTAATGATAGAATAAGATTCATTAAGAATGGCTTGCGTAAGGAATCTCTAGAAGATATTCGAGAGGTTCTTGAAGCGCATTCTTGCGGAATAGTGCAATTTGAGGTTGTTGGATTATGGATAATTTTCCAAAAAGAACGAGATCGTTACAGTCTTGGGAATCTGACCCTAAACGACCCTGTTTGCCAGTTTGTGAGAAAGCTAGATGAGATGCAAATCACCGATTCATAGAAAGCATTGAAGCCATTACTGGACGCAAAGCCAGTGGAAGACGAGGATCAAAGTCACGATTACTGTACGTGCTAGCTGTCGCTTTTGGAAATTTTCCTCCCCTTTTGGTAATAATGTATCCACTCCTGACGTGAACCAAAGTCACGATTACTGTACGTGCTAGCTGTCACTTTTGAAATCTTCCTCCCCTTTCGGCGATAATGTATCAACTCCTGACATGAGCCATAGTCACGATACTGTACATGCTAGCTGCCACTTTTTAAAATTTTCCTTCTCTTCCAACAATCACGTACCTACTCCTGACGTAAGCTACAGTAGTGACTACTGTATATTTTAGTTGCTTTTGGAAATTTTCCTCCCCTTTTGGTAATAATGTATCCACTCCTGACGTGAATCAAAGTCACGATTACTGTACGTGCTAGCTGTCGCTTTTGGAAATTTTCCTCCCCTTTTGGTAATAATGTATCCACTCCTGACGTGAACCAAAGTCACGATTACTGTACGTGCTAGCTGTCGCTTTTGAAATCTTCCTCCCCTTTCGGCGATAATGTATCAACTCCTGACATGAGCCATAGTCACGATACTGTACATGCTAGCTGCCACTTTTTAAAATTTTCCTTCTCTTCCAACAATCACGTACCTACTCCTGACGTAAGCTACAGTAGTGACTACTGTATATTTTAGTTGCTTTTGAAATTTTCCTCCTCTTTTGATGATAATGTACCCACTCCCGACCTGAGTCATACCCGTGACTACTATGAATAGCTGGCAATAATGTATCCATTCTTGAAAAATAAAATTATTGCCTTATCTCTTCATCTCTATAAATATATCCTCTTTTCTCACAAGGGTAAGGATAGGAATGGAGAAAACCCCAACTCGTAAATCCCGAAGTATTTGTGTATTTTCTGGGGCTTTTCCTGGAAAAGATGAAGAGTATTTAAAAGCAGCCAACCATTTGGGTAGAGTATTAGCTGAGCGAAAAATACATTTAGTTTATGGAGGAGGTAGTGTCGGATTAATGGGAGGTGTAGCATCAGCAGCATCTCTAGGAGGAAGTCAAGTTCTGGGCATTATCCCTGGACCTCTGAAATTTATTTCTGGGGGCACGATTGGAGAAGAATTAGTGGTTAAAAATTTGCAAGAGCGTGTGTTACAAATGCTTTTAAATGCTGATGCTTTTATCGCTCTACCAGGTGGTTTTGGCACATTGGGAGAAGTCTTTCAAATTGCTTCCATGGCCCAACTTAATTTGCATAAGAAACCCATTGGGCTTTTAAATGTTAACAATTTCTTTACAGGTCTGATAGCTTTTATGGATTATGCTATGCAGAAGAATTTCATATCAAGAGTGGCACGGCGAATCATAATATCCGCAACAACTGCTGAAGAATTGCTAGATAAAATACAAGCTTTTGTTCCTAAACCAGATCCAGCAATGATTCAGATAGACTGGACACGACAGTCTTTCCCGACCAGTTCACTCCCATAATGGTCCTCTACTCACCCTGTTGAAGTATTGTGGAAGAAAGAAGCGATCTGATCCGTTTTTCTTGTCCTTTAGTTTTAATTATCAGCATTTTCTTTCGTATTTCAGTTTTTATTTTCAGGGAATTACGTTATCTTATAAGATAGTTTCGTCCATGCTGATATTAAAACCATGGGACAATGCCTTTAGGTTGGAATGGCTGAGTAAAGAGTAATTTTTATTACTCTTGAGACGCATCCTATTAGGTCTACTAGGCATAACATTTTGGGGTAGTTAAGCTTTAACCTTATTTGGATGACATATCTCACAAGGGAATCTATATTTACTGAAAAAAATATTAGATGAACCTTGGATATTGATTCCAAACATCCGTTCCCTTTACATAATTTGTCAGTGTTATTGTCATCATCAAGATTCACTCGTTTTATCGAAGCCTAATTCTTTGCGCTCGCCTATTATGAAAATTCACACTTTCGAAGAAAATTATTCCAATTTCAATTGCTTTCATATAAATTTCGCTCGAGGTCCTAAGGAAAGCTCCTTAGTCTCAAAATCAATTTTCATCATCGGGGTTTTAAGGATGGAACCTTTGCCTCGAAAACAATCAATTTTCATCATCGGGGCTTTAAGGATGGAACCTTCACCTCGAAAACAATCAATTTTCATCATCGGGGTTTTAAGGATGGGACCTTTGCCTCCTAAACAATTAATTTTCATCATCGGGGTTTTAAGGATGGAACCTTTGCCTCGAAAATAATCAATTTTCATCATCGGGGTTTTAAGGATGGAACCTTTGCCTCGAAAACAATCAATTTTCATCATCGAGGTTTTAAGGATGGAACCTTTGCCTCGAAAATAATCAATTTTCATCATCGGGGTTTTAAGGATGGAACCTTTGCCTCGAAAACAATCAACTTTCATCAATTCGGGGTTTTAAGGATGGAACCTTTGCCTCGAAAACAATCAACTTTCATCAGTTCGGGGTTTTAAGGATGGAACCTTTGCCTCGAAAACAATCAATTTTCATCATCGGGGTTTTAAGGATGGAACCTTTGCCTCGACATCAATCAATCAATCCGGGGTTTTAAGGATGGAACCTTTTCCTCGAGATCAATCAATCAATCCGAGGTTTTAAGGATGGAACCTTTGCCTCGACATCAATCAATCAATCCGTGGTTTTAAGGATGGAACCTTTGCCTCGAGATCAATCAATCAATTCGAGGTTTTAAGGATAGAACCTTTGCCTCGACATCAATCAATCAATCCGGGGTTTTAAGGATGGAACCTTTGCCTCAAGATCAATCAATCAATCCGAGGTTTTAAGGATGGAACCTTTGTCTCGAAAATAATCAATTTTCATCGGGGTTTTAAGGATGGAACCTTTGCCTCGAAAACAATCAATTTTCATCATCGGGGTTTTAAGGATGGAACATTTGCCTCGAAAATAATCAATTTTCATCATCGGGGTTTTAAGGATGGAACCTTTGCCTCGAAAACAATCAATTCCTATCATCGAGGTTCTAAGGTAGGGCCCTTAACCTCAAAATCATCAATTTTCCTTCAAACGATAGAAGAGTTCCTATCGTCGAGGTTCTAAGGTAGGGCCCTTAACCTCAAAATCATCAATTTTCCTTCAAATGATAGGAGAGTTCCTATCGTCGAGGTTCTAAGGTAGGGCCCTTAACCTCAAAATCATCAATTTTCCTTCAAACGATAGGAGAGTTCCTATCGTCGAGGTTCTAAGGTAGGACCCTTAACCTCAAAATCATCAATTTTCCTTCAAACGATAGGAGAGTTCCTATCGTCGAGGTTCTAAGGTAGGACCCTTAACCTCAAAACAATCAATTTTCCTTCAAATGATAGGAGAGTTTCTATCGTCGAGGTTCTAAGGTAGGGCCCTTAACCTCAAAATCATCAATCTTCCTTCAAACGATAGGAGAGTTCCTATCGTCGAGGTTCTAAGGTAGGACCATTAACCTCAAAATCATCAATTTTCCTTCAAAAGATAGGAGAGTTCCTATCGTCGAGGTTCTAAGGTAGGACCCTTAACCTCAAAACAATCAATTTTACTTCAAACGATAGGAGAGTTCCTATCGTTGAGGTTCTAAGGTAGGACCCTTAACCTCAAAATCATCAATTTTCCTTCAAACGATAGGAGAGTTCCTATCGTCGAGGTTCTAAGGTAGGACCCTTAACCTCAAAATTATCAATTTTCATTCATCGAGGTTCTAAGGTAAGACCCTTAACCTCAAAATCATCAATTTTCCTTCAAACGATAGGGGAGTTCCTATCGTCGAGGTTCTAAGGTAAGACCCTTAACCTCAAAATTATCAAATTTTCCCTTCAATGATAGGAGAGTTCCTATCGCAGAGGCTCTAAGGAAGATTCCTTAACCTCTGAGTTTAGGCGACGAGAAAATTCTCAATGCCTAGCTAAGCCGGACGAAATTTGGTAAAGACTTTGCATACATCATGTCCCATGAAGCATGCAAAGGGGGGCAGCTGTTGACAACCAATTTCGTCCGACCCTTAAAAAAATAAAAAATTATTATTAATTTTAAAAAAATTAATTAATTAAAATTAAGAAAAATTAATTAATTAATTAAATTAATTATTATTATTAATTAGTTAAATTATTTAAAAATTAAATAGCTTATGGGGGCATTTTAAGATTAGTTAGAAATAATATATAGATATCTATATGTATATAATTAAAAAAAGAAAAAAAGAAAAGAAAACTCTTCTTTCACTCCCACACGGCTCTCTCTTCTCGCACTCTCCAGAAGCTTCTCTCCCCCCCTTTCTTATCTGCTCTCGATCCTACTCTCTGAGAGACAGAGAGCTCAGAAGGGAGCTCAGAACAGAGCTCACAATCAAACTCTCAGCTCTCTCTCCTAAAAAAAAAAAATCCCTCAGCTCTCCCTCTCTCCCTGGCAGAAGCTATCTCCTCTCTTCCCTCTTGGTTTTGATTTTTCTCTGCTCCCTCGCCACACGGCTTGCCTCTCACCTGCTCTCTCTCTCTTTACCAGGACTCTCATCTCTCTCGTCTCCCATGGATGCTCTCCCTTTCTCTCCTCTCTCTCTCTAAAAAAAAACAGATCGCTCTCTCTCATTCTCTGGAGTTCCCTCTCAGACGAGTTCTCTCTCTCTCTCTCTCTGGTCCATCTGCTCTCTTCCTTCTCCTCTCGTTTCTCCCTGGAGGCTCTCGAAAAAAAAAAATTTTCTCTCCTCTCTCTCTCGATTCTCCCACACGCTTCCCTCCCCCTTTTCGTCCTTGTCGCCAGCCACCCAAAAGACCAGCCTCCGTAACGCGCTCCTCTGCTGCCGTTTTCTCGGCCCCGCTCCGTCGAGCAGCACCATCGTGCTCGCCGTGCCGCCAACCTCCCTCTTCTCCCCGTCCCCCTCTCTCTCTTCCCTTTTCTTCTTCCTCCTCCCTTCCCTTCCTTCTCATCGCGTCCCCTCTCTCTCCTCACCGCCGCATCGCCAGCGCAGACAACTTCTCTCCTCCCCACAGCGTCGTTCCCCCTGTTCGCCATGACGCCGTTCCAGCCTTCCCTTTTCCCAGTCATGCCGTCGCATCGCCTCGCCACCACCGCGCCTGCCTCCGACGCACCTGCCTTGCTGCTCCCCCTCTGCCGCCAACCTCCTCTCTTTCTCTGCTTCATCCTACCTCGCCTCGCGCTCGCCGCCGCGTCGCCCCCTGTTGTCCCACCACCCGCTGCGTCAACCCCTGCTGTCCCGCCAGCCTCCGCGTCGCCTCCCTCCAGCCCCCTCAGCCATCGTCGTCTCGACACCAGAAGGTTGAAGACGAACCAGGAAGAAGACGCGTTTCTCGTTTTGACCAAGTCAAAACTTTAAAAATTATGGGTAAACTCCTTGTTAGTCTCTAGATTCATTTATTTTATCCATTTAAGTCACTAACTTTATTTTCTTTGCAGATTGAGCATTAACAGCAAGCTTTTATTGTTCTTTTTTTTTATTTTCTTTTGTTTATCTGTCTATTTTGGCCATCCATTAAATTTAGCCATAAAATCCATGTATGAGTATAATCTGGAATTTTTATTTATTTTTATGTCTATTTTATTTTTATATATTTAATTTTGGGATAGTTCATTTATTATTCACGATGAATCTATAAAAAATTTATTTTGCGTGGATTTAATAAGACTCATAAACGAACTTGGATACTAGTAAATCAAAAAAAATCCATATCCAGATGATTTGGTTAGAATCCATGGTTTGGATATTAATTGATATTATTTAAAGCAAACAAAAGCAAAAATTAAATAATGAAACTCAGATTGCAAATCGACCCGTTCTCAACCCAGAATCTGATTCAAAAGTCCACAATTTTGGCATAATTATAATTTTGCCCCTGGATTTATTTGATTTGTCTAATTGGGACTCTAATGTTGTTTTTTTTTATATTTGCAATTAAGTCATTAATTTCCTTATTTTTTTTTTAATATGCTTTTGTTTGTTCAGCTAAATTAAAGGCATAAATTAACTTAGAAATTAATATTAAGATTAATTACATGATTAGGTTATATAAAATATTTTTTTTAATAAATAATTTGTCACTCAATTTATTTAATTTGATCGTCTGAGACTTTTAAGCTGTTTTGGATTTACAATTTGGTTACTAATGTTTATTTTCTTTTATCTCTTTGTTTGTTCATTTATTTAAGAATATGAATAAACTTAAAGAATTAATATTAAGTATAATTGTGTGAGCTGGTTAGATCTTATTTGATTCGTTTATCCGAGACCCTAATATTGTTCTGATCTACAAATTAGCCATTGTTTTACTTGTTATTATTATTATTATTATTATTATTATTCCATTATAAGTCACTAACCTTTAATTTTTGCAGAACTCAACTAACACGACTAACTTTACTAACCTTTTATTGTTATTATTATTATTATTATTATTATTATTATTATTATTATTATTATCATTATTATTGTTACTAACATAACTAACTTCACTAACTTTTATTATTATTGTTGTTATTAACATAACTAACTTCACTAACTTTTATTATTATTGTTGTTACTAACTTACTAACATCACTAACCATTTAATTTTTGCTATACTAACAATTAACTGTGCTAACCACTAACTTTCATTATTATTGTTATCACTAACCATTTAATTTTTGCTATACTAACAATTAACTGTGCTAACCACTAACTTTCATTATTATTGTTATCACTAACCATTTAATTTTTGCTATATACTAACAATTAACTGTACTCACCGCTAACTTTTATTATTATTGTTGTCACTAACCATTTAATATTTGTTATACTAACAACTAGCTTTACTAACTTTATTAATAACTAACTTTAATTATTATTATTATTATTATTATTATTATTATTATTATTATTGTTATAATGGAAGGTTATGCCTCCTATTATTATTTTAAAAACAGTGGATGGCCGAAAAGCCCCACTTTATTTATTTATATATCATCTTTTGATATTCTTTTGTTTACTTTATGTGTTTTCCCTTTATCTATTTGCACGTGTTATTTAATTTATGCATCTCTTTTTTTAATGGATGTTCAAAACAAAAAAAATAAAAAAAATAAAAAGAGAAGAAAACCTCCACTTTATTTATTGTTATTTAATTTTTCTTTATTTTATGGTTAAACTCATTTCATTTAAAGAAATTAGCCATAAAAAAATATATATGTAAAATAAATCTGAACTATGTTGTTAAGTCAAAAAAAGAATTTTTTAGCTCATGGTATATTGGCTGGAAACTGTCTCGTGCCCGCTTTTGAGCTGCTTCACCTGGTGAAGAGGGTCTGGCTGAGTAACAACGCCCCGTACCATGATCAAAGATTTTTATTTTTAAACTCTTTGATTCCTTTAAATTAACTTCTTATTAAATAAAAAATTAATTATTTTTTTTCTTTTATAAATTGAGTAATTCTTTAAATAATAAATATCCTTCATTAAACAAGAAAAATCAGATAAGAAAAAGAAAAGAAAGATAAGAGAAAGATAAAAATCAAAAAGATAAAGAAAAGAAAAGAAAAGAAAGAAAAGAATAATAAAATATAAAAAAGAAAGATTTTTTTTAAAATCATTAACAAATTTAATAAAAAAAAGACTTATAAGTTAAACTAATAATTAATTCCATAAATAATTAACTTTAAATTAATTTCCATATCCGGATGATCCGGTAGGATCTACGGTTTGGAAATATCAACCTTTTTTTTTTAACTAAATAAATTAAATAAATATAAAGATAAAAATCCATATTCACAATATGGATAAAATTGTTTAAAATTTCACCAAATTCCGTATCCAAATGACTCGGCAGAGTCCATGGTTCGGAATCAAATCTTCCGTGTCCAAATGACTCGGCAGAGTCCATGGTTCGGAAGTATAAAATTTTATACAAATTAATTACCAAAAATCCACATCCGATTAATTCAGTTAAAATTTCTAGTTTGAAAATTAACTGAATTTTTTTTAAGGCAAAGTAAAACAAAATTAAAATCAACTAAGGTGCCAATTTTGGGCGCTATAACAATATTGTTTTAGCGTAACCGTACTCCCGATCCCCGAACTCTCGCAGACCATATTTTAAGGTATCCAATCGACCTGAGCGAAAACCGATTGGTGGCGACTCCCGAAAAAGACCCGCACGTTGCCACAGATTTGTACCTTTAGAGGGGCTTTTATCCGACCATAGGCCGTTCGGCCGAAAGCCTATGATGCTCAAGAATGGCGTGTCAGAGTGTGTATGGGGGCGGCGTGTTGGGAGTCATACGAGTATGGAGTGTCAGAGACCCCTAAGCTGTCTAGCCGTTCATTCACATGGCCTTTCTAGGTGACCGAATTCCCACGAGGTCCAGGGGTTCCTCGAGGAAGTGGACACCTTCGGAGGGAGGCCCCTGGCTTTATACAAGATACCTTAAGCTGGACTTTCCCGAGGTTAGGCTCAGGTCCTTGGTGATAGTACCCTCGGGGTTACGTCCTGAAGGTGGTCCAAAGAATAACCGAAGGCGGACTTAGGTGCGTGGAGTCATTCCGAGGTTGTTATCAGGTGGAGTGATGACCCTTTATGACCGAAACTGATCTGACGTGCCCCCCGAAGGCAGTGCTTATCCGGCTTGTCTGAGGGTGCTTGAGGCCCTCTCTTTGTCGAGGTTTGGTCGCCTGTTCCTGACCAAAGTTGATGCATTGGCCTACGACGACATATACGCGAGAGATCTTTCAGGGGCGATTGTCCTTTGGCTATCAATACCTAAAAATTAAAGCAAACATAAGTTTCTACTTATGATTCAACTTTCCTGGAGGATATCTCAAGAGACATCAAGGGGAAGATCACTGTAGCCTAGTGGGTCAAAAAATTTACTGAAACTCTTCTTGTAGAATTCATTGTATTCATTTTTATAACTTCTATGGTAGTACGCATTTATAGCAGATGAGAAAAACAATAAAAGTCATGGTATGAGATGATAAAACAAAATTGCATTCCATAAAAATGTGGTTAAACTAGACACATAGTGCTAACAAAAACCAAATACCAGAACCAGATTCGGATCCTGCAATTTATGACATAATTTAGAACAACTCGGTTTGTTCAGGACAGCAACAGAGTAAATCTAACATGGCCATAGCTCAATCCCATCCACATGATTCTTTTGGCTAAGTATATGTAAAATGAAGATTAACAGTTACAAAGCAGCTCAATAGCAGTGATTTCACTAATAAGGAAAAACAATTCATTAATCAACAACCACAAGAAGAATTTTTACCTTTTCATTACCTTCCTAGACCAAAACCGTACATACATAGCCTTAACCTTGTTGTTGCTCAATTAGTGTTTGGTTTGCAGTAGTTACTTGTGTCTGTAGTTGCTCATTCCTTCAACCAAGCCATCGATTCCTTTTCTTTCTCCATTTAATTCAAGCTTTTCTTTGTTCACAGACCAGATCACAACAAGAGAGGGACCGATTTTATGTTCTTCGTTTCTCCTTTTATTGCTTCGTCCAAATCTTACCTCATTTCTTTCATTGAAAGCCATGAAATTCCGATTTTGATTCTGGAAAAAGGATTAGGCGAAGATTTGCAAAGAGAGATCGAGTGAACATGAAGGCCAAGAGCTAAAACCCTTGTCCGCCTCTTACTCTCATTGGTTTTTTCGGAGACTGCCCGTAAAATAAAGGAGCAAGTGTCTCTACTCTCAAGTTATAAATCATCATCCAATTACACACTAGTGTACTTGGAGTTTTAGCCCCTTTTCACTTAGGTCCCTCTGTTTAAAAACTAAGCACCAGTTGGAATAACAATTAAAGTACTTTCTATCTAAGGATCTTTAATTATAAATAGCTTCTAATTACTCACTCAATTAATATAAAGAGTTAAATCATGATGATAGCTAATAATTCATAATTAGTACATACTTATTGGTAGTTTGTTACATGTGTCCTAATAAACACTCACTTATAAGGACGTTTTCAAAACAGTTGGTGCAATTCATAGTATACCATCAGACATAAAATATGTGTCAGTATAGTCCATCATTTACTAATAGAATTTTTAAATCGTGACTAATCCTACCAACATTATCAAAAAGCGTCAATGTCCATGATCTTTTGCGATAGTTTCACTTTCATGAATAATAAGTAAAGCAAAATTTGGAGGACCAAATTTTCTTAAGGTAGGTAGAATGTCATACCCCAACATTGTATATTCCATAGCTGGCTTGTTTGTTTGAATAATTTGGGGAAAAAAGGGCTATATTACCAAAAAAAAAAAATAAAAGGTTTCGTAGAATTAGGGAACAAAGGACTTACTTGTCAAAGAATTTAGACATGTGGAATGAATCACAAAAAATTGTGAAGTAAAAGATACAATTGCAAGGAAGCAAGAAATTGTGGATTAAATTATGAACCAAGGGTTTAATTGCCAAGAAAGATTTAATTGAGGGTAGGAATTGTATAAATGGGAAAATGCAAGTGAAATAAAAAGAGTTGGGTGGATCAAACAGAAATCCAAGACATAATTGCAAGCAATTACAAAGATGATGGCTTAAATAAGAAATTGATGTATACTCATACGTAAGAGAAAGCAAGTGTCGGGCTGCTTTGACTTAGCTCTGAATTAATGTGTTAGTCTAAGATGACTTCTAAAATAACCAATTATGAAGGGTTCCGTGTCGCAAGACAAAAGTTATAAAAAGCATTCTTAACCTTAACTTCAATCTCACCCGCAAAGCATACAGTGTCAATTGTAGTAGCGGTGAGTTAAATGTCCATCCCACAGAAAATTGTATGGCGAAGAATCCCATCAAACACCAAGTACAATGACCTCACTTTAGTTAGAGCAAATAAATCGTGGAAAACAATGAATAAGAAGCTAAACTACCAAAATTGTGGATCACCCAACCACCAAACCAAACAAACATAACAGCTATCCTAAACACATATTTACAAAGTTTTTAAGGAATTCAAACCAAATGGGCTGTTACATAGACATAGCTTTGACACAAGTATCTACCTAACCCAAATCATGCTTCTTGAAAATTACAGGCCGAAAAAATCTACAGTATCAACCCTTCTCTCTCAAGACAGGGCCAATTACTTCCTTAGAACCCCATTAGACATTCTCATGCTAACCAGTTATCCTAGAAACCATTAAGCTCAAGTTCTCCTCTAAGGCCTTGTAGGAACGATAGTTCTCTTACATTTACCCATTACCCATGCTCTATTAGCCCTTTTCCAACCTTGGAAACCTTTCTCGAACCTTTCGTAAGTTTAGAAAGTTATTTAACACAGGTAGCCAACAAATGAAGAACACATTCAAGCATAAGCTAAAAGAGCCAACAAATCATGGAAATAATCAATGGGTTATGTATTTACAAGCATCAAATCATCCCAAATGGTTCACAACATCCATAGAAACAACAAATCTACACATATTTACAAGAATCCCAAACTAAATAAAAAGAGGAGTTAGGGTTAGAAGAACCAAATCCTAGTAAAAATCCTTGTTGTAGAAGAGCTTTCACTCCAATCCAAGCAAGAATCTCCATCAAATCAGCCTCCGAGCTCCCTAATCCATGAAAACCCTAAGAAAACTAGCCAAAAAATGATTCTAGAGGGTTTGGGGTCAAAGGGGATCCTCATTCGCAACTTTTCACCAAGGATTTTTATAAACAGAGCAAGTCTCGGCAACGCGTCACCAATACTCAATAACATGGATACTCTTTAGTATTTTGACCATAACTTTACACACATGTGTCCGATAAACGTGATTCAATAGCCCACTTGAAGCTAAGAAGAAGGACTACAACTTTTATGCCTTTACCCAAGCTTGAATCTACCAAGAAAAAGTCTAAAAATTGCTTGCAATTTACCCCTCTTTTGCTCTAATCACCTTCACCTACAAAAATATAAGAATAATACTAGAAAGAAACTAAATTCTAACAATTATTGCTATGAAGTACACAAATAAGGGTTAAATGATAAACATGCCATACACTTAAGATTCTGGTGTGCCAAAGGATGACAAAGGCAAGAATTGAGAAGGAATCTGTGGAAGCACTCTCGGCATACATGGATTATAATGAATTTCTATGGTTCAAGCAAGATTATTATGGTTGAAATTCATGGTTGTGGTTACAAGAAGGCTACGAAAAAGATGAGAAAGCAATTTCAACTGGCCGTTTAGTCATCAAAAGGTCGGGCTACATGAAATTGGGAGGGTTTCTTCACAACAAGTTTAGTATTAAATTAGGGTAGTAGCTATGGGCTAGTTTCAGGTTCAGTAAACAAAACAGGTAAGAGATAATCCTACAACTTGTGATTCTGATTCTGTTTAAAGCTATATTGCTGGATTTCTGTTATTGCTGGTGATGAGAAACTGTTGGTTTCTTAAGAATTTGAGCTAGGCCAAAAGGTTGTTGGTTTCCTAGTTGTTGTGTAAATTCTAATTTCTAAGTAATTAGGGATATATATAAAGGCCAAATGGCTGTATGAAAATATTGGGGGCAAAAGGACACCCCGAGTTGTGCTATGATTACATCGATACCTTTGGGTATTTGTGTAATGTTCTAGCTAGATATTATGAGCAAGCATTAAGATTCTAATTTTGGGTCAGGCCGACCTAACTTCAGGATTTGGAACTCTATGATTTTTAGCTAAATAACTTAAATTAAATTAATTAAAATGAATAAAAGTGATATAAAATACTTGCTAGGCCCTGAGGCTGTTTACCTGGTGTTGTGGTATGTGTGTGTTTGTGTACTTCTGTGATTGGATGCATGTGCTGACTATATTATGAATATGCTTATTTATTTTTTATTTGTATATTGTGCATGTTTTCTGTGTTTTCATTTGGATGCAGATATTTTGGTTAAAAGCCGAGGCAATTATTGCTGTTAAACTGAAATTAGAATTCATAGCTATTAATATTTCTTACTGAGTTTCATTAA
The DNA here is from genome assembly GCA_039654915.1 of Aquilaria yunnanensis. Lineage (NCBI taxonomy): Eukaryota > Viridiplantae > Streptophyta > Magnoliopsida > Malvales > Thymelaeaceae > Aquilaria > Aquilaria yunnanensis. The sequence continues at coordinate 96,808,342 of CM077598.1, read as the reverse complement.
AAACTTATCCCCCAAATATTTACATTTCTTGTAGATGATGCAGCTGCTGCTGTAGTTAAGCTAGCTTGGAGTTGAATAAACCTCTCTCGAATGTTGTATTGAAGACCAAGTCCTGGGGTTGGACTTCCTGGGTTGGACCTTCATGCCTAGGTCCTTTACTCTGATATTGCAGCATATTAAATGCATAAGCTATAAAGTTGCCATATTATATACTGTACCCAATTTTTTTTAATGAAAATGGAAATGGTTGATTTGCCCATGATTTTTAACTATGTTCTATTGTGGTCAAATTACAATTTTGAAATTTTCATGTTTTAAATTGCCAATTTATACAATAATCTAATAGAAACTTTCAATTTTAAAAAAGAATGTTATTAAAGCATAGGTGTATGGCAATTTGGGCCATGATAGCTGGAAGATTGCACAACGGAGGAGCAAGTTACAGATATCTTCACCAAGGTACTACCAAGAACAAAGTTTAATTACTACGGACTAAGCTCGAAGTTCAACAAATTTGCATCAAGGATGATTGTTAAAATATTGATGCAAATTTAAAAATAAAAATCAAGAAAACTCTAGAATTAATTGGAGCTTTAAAAAATCTAGAGTTATACTAGATAAAATCTAGATAAAAGGATAATAATTAAATTAAGAGATATTTTCAAGAGAAATATAGAAAAAATAGAAAAATTCAAAGATGAAGGCTAAAATGTAGAATGTTCTACAAAGTTGTGGTTAGGAGTACTTTAGCGACATGTCAGCAAAAACAGGCTTGAGGGGGCAGACCCCCATAGTGGCCTAACAATCCTTGTACTCCTCATTTCCACCATCAAAAAACAAAATCTTTCAACTAAGTCCTTTCCCTATTTTAAATTGCTTCAACTATTCCAAATTATTTCCCAACTATTCCAACTATCTCAAATACCAACTAAACCAATCCCAAAAAAATCAACAGATACTAAACTAAATAACTTCCTTAAGTCACCCATCAAGATCCTGGTGATGGTTAGAAATTAGTATGTGAAAAAGCATGTCTAAATTCTCTGAGAGGATTATGTATGGCTCGGTGATGGGGCTTCCAATAGCCCACATGAACACCCTACTGAGAAGCTATAAAGTCAAGTCAATGAAGACAAGCAACTGCGAAAATGATCTGAAGGAGTTCATCAAGTAGCAAGATTCAGCTTAACCTCAACAATATGCAACATTAACAGATGGAAAAATTGCAATTTGTGATTTTGGGGAGAATTGATGAGGAAATGATTCTTGTTCTTGGGGAGGGTAATGATAAGTTCCCAAGAAGCAGGAGCTATGTTGTTGGTTCCACGTACATGAACCGCATCAATCTTCTGAGGTTCAAGTTCATTTGTTGATCTTGTTTTCTGATGTGACAACAATGTGTTTGATCATTTCTAGCAAACTTTCTTATCTAGAGGCTTGGAATTTGAAAGATTGTCATTCATGTTCATCTATAGCATTTGCTTCTAGATTGAGCTGAAGAATTTAGCAACGTCCATCACCAACCTGCCTAATGATGTTGGTGTTTTTCGGTTTGTAGATAACAACATTTTAGTTGCTAAAATCAAAGGGAAATTTCTTGTCGTTGTTGGTTCAATGTTCATATATGTTAATGGTCAAGACGCATTCATTTGCTCTATTGGTAAGGGAGCACTAATTTTAAATATTTTGAAGATAATATTTTATTGTTCAAAATTAAGCAATTTTTCTAAATAATTTTTTAGTATTATAAATAAAAAATTAATATTGAAAGATCTCAGGTTTCTAATTCTAATAGTATCTTTTTACCAGAAATAAAAAATAAACAGAATATCAAGCAAAGAGGGAAGTTGCAAAGCTCTAAGATAGAATGACACATTCCTAAGATATGATCACCGCTGAGCAACGATTAAAATTCTCCATCCTATGTAAGATTTCCTGTGTGAAACTCACTAGCATGGCAACAAAAAGAATAGAGCTTTGAAGAGTAGCAATAACTTAGATGCAATCCATAAGCACGGTGATATCATGAATCCTTAGCCGAAAAGCTGCTAAAATTGCTCCATTCAATGCTGCCAATTTAGCATGCAAGGTCGAACTACAAGTTAGAAGAAGAAATCCTTCTTGCAACTTTGGTGGACCCAAAATCCCAATCCAAATCTAGGTAGCTGTTCCCAAACTTGAGTTCTGATGTCATGCCCCATCAACCACAAAAATTTGTGGTCTTGAAGGGAAACTGAAATGATAGTTAGAACCCCAAGAATGACAAAGCGAGTTTGAGGTATAATGTGGGAGATTTTGAGTAGTATGTTTATATTCTCTTATAGCCATTAGATGATGCATGAAAATATCTTATCTTGCAATAATTGATTGAATATTAAAAAGGAGCACTTCAGAATAAAGATTCATTCTGACCCGGCCAAATAGTCCATAATATAGTGACCAAATAGACAAGCCACTAAAACTGCCACTTAGGACAAGAGTCGAGGATAGAAAAGAGTCATCCATTAAAAAAATGACAATTTTAGATAGAAGGGTTGGAAGTGAAATTACCCCAAATGGATGTCACATTAAAGCATTCATAGAAAATATGCATTGTAGATTCCACCAGATTATTACAATGAGTACAATAAGAGCTATTGTGGCAACCTTAGGCTGCCTGTGGTTTCCTGCTACCTAGGATCACTAGGAATTCATGGAATTCCTAGGTTTTGGTTCGTAATTGTTGGTTTATATTCTTGTTGTAAAAACTAATGCATGCAAGCTAAGTTTACTAACCTAGATACTAGTATAAAATAATGCATGAGTAGCTTTGGCATAGAAATTTAAACTTAAAGTAAAAAATTCAAAATAATGACAGTATTGCACTTAAAAACAATTACTCCCGCCGTCCCATATTCTTTGCACCATTCACTTTTCAGTAATTAATCTATAATTTTTTATTCTCAACATTTTAGTATATAAATTAAGAACTTTTATATAAGAATGATAAATCAAGACATATAGTTTCTAAATACATTTTTTAAAAATTTTTATAACAAATACTAATATGAATAAATTCAAGTCAAACTATGAGAAAAAATCAAATGATACAAAGAATATAGGACGAAGGTAGTATAAAACTAGCCAAAGCCATAAACACATTTTCTACAAGCATCAATCCTATGTACATTATTCAATTATGTACATGAATCACAAACCAAAACACAAAACTAACCAATGTTGCTAGAGGCATCTAGTACAATTATGTACTTAAGTATAACCTACTGAGATGACCATACTAGGCTGACCACCTGAGCTCTACCTTTCAAGAGGTCATAGGCTCGACCTTCCTTTGTGCTTCTAGATCAACCTCTGCTCAAGGTTAATCCAACATAATTAGTATATAGCATAACCAGAAAATCATAAAGTACAAACTAGCAAGTATAAATTATACCTGCTAAACTAGCTCAACAACCATGCTCAAGTTGTTGGCCGAACCACCCAAACCTGTACATATAAATTAAGGGGTGAAAATCATAAATTTCCAATATGGGGTCTTCAGGGTACCTACAAAACAAAACCCTATAGGACAATGGACAACAAATGTCACAAATCTACCGCAAGCTCATAACAGTCTGAGGCCTAACATATGCGCATATATTTGGGTTTCTTGGGACCTTTCCTCATCCTAGTCCTCCTACAAGATTTTGTCTCGTCCCTAGAGAGTTCTAGCCCTTAACTCGCTCTAGTAAGCCTTAGCTTGCCAACTATGCTAGTTTGTTACCTAAGCACATAACAACCTCCCATTGAAAACTGTGTGCAAGGATAATCCAAGTCTACCTAGCGAAGGCAAGTTGGGTGCACTAAGGTCCCACACTAGTGCCTTAGGATCGGGTCTCGACTAGGTCACTAGGAGTTACTAACCTTTCATCGACTAGCTACTGCTTATCACCCGCAAACCAACGGGCAAGCTGAAGTTTCAAATCGGGAGATAAAAAGCATCTTGGAGAAAACAGTTAATCCTAACTAAAAAGAATGGAGCCTGCGCTTGGAGGATGGACTATGAGCTTATCAGACAGCTTATAAAACACCAATTGGGGTGTCACCGTATCAGTTAGTTTATGGTAAGTTGTGTCATTTACCTGTGGAGATTGAACATCGTGCTTTTTGGGTTGTTAAGCAGTGCAACTTAGATATGAAAGAAGCTGGAAAAGAAAGAAAGTTGCAACTTCAGGAGTTAGAGGAAATTAGGTTGGAAGCTTATGACAATGCTAGCATCTACAAGGAGTGCACAAAGTACCTTTACAACAAACGGTTGAACTGTAAGCAATATTTTAAAGGACAAAAGGTATTGTTTTTTAATTCAAGGTTGAAGCTCATGCCAGGTAAGTTGAGATCTAGATGAATTGATCTGTTTGTTGTAGTGAATACTTTTCCTCATGGTGCAGTTAAAATTGAAAGTTTGGAGACTAACAAAGTTTTTAAAATGAATGGTCACAAGCTGAAATCTTTTCTTGAAAATGTTGTTATCTTTTATATAGAGGACAGTCACTTAGTTGCTCCTACCTACGTGTCAGGCTGATGTAGAAAGCAGGTTGTCTAGCCAAAGACAATAGAGAAAGACGCTTTTGGGAGGCAACCCAAGCATGGTTTTGTTCCATGAACAATTAGGATTCTTTTATTTTTATTTTTATTTTTATTTTTCAGCTTTTATTTTTCAGGTTTCTTTATTCTCACACCAGATTTTCTTGGTCAGGCAATATCTCTTTCAAGCTGGAGGTGAACCAAACCATATGGGGCAGCAAGCTGAAGTCAAATTCTGGGCTGCGAATCACTGTGAAATCACCTTTCTGGGCGATACCTTTCTTTTCCCCATCTATGCTTTTATTGTGAATATTGAGGATAATGTTTGATTTAAGTGTGGGGGAGTGGATAGCTTGGGCCCTAATTTTCTACTTTTAAAATTTTTAAACTTTTTTTTTTTTCTGATTCATACTTTTGAGCATCGATTTGAATTGTTAAGATGATTTCACCTTTTTGGTTCTTGAATGCTTAGCTAGAGTGTTGGGTTAGTAATTTATTAGTCTTTATGCAACTCTCAAATTTTATTTTTAAATTATTTTTTGTAATTTTTGATCAAGCTAGTTGATGGTTATCTTGAGAAGATGATTTTTTCATCAAATTTGTGTACTTAGTACATTGATTTAAACTTTGTGAGATTATGAGCTTATTAAGTTGAATATGTGTTTTGTTCGGTTGATGGATGATTTGAATCATTTGAGAAAAAAAATTGTTTAAATTGTTGCATTCTGCTGAAAAAAAAAATTGCTACTCCACTGTTCTGGGAATTGAAGTAGGTAGGCGTCTTCTCCTAGGACAAGAGTCGATCACTGCTTGAAAAGGTACTAGGAACATGAGTATGGTCAAAGACCACTTTGGAATTGTGTCGAGTTAGTTGCTTGGGTATGGCAAAGCCTAAAGATGGCAAAATTTGACCTGACCTGAAGACCTGACCTGACCCACCTGAACCCAAACCCGACATGATCCGATTTAACCAGAAAAATCAATAACCCGAACCCAACTGCACCCAACCCGACCTGAACCCAAACCCGATTAAAGTAAGACCCGAGGAAACTCGAGCCCAAACCCGAGCTGATCTAAACCCGAAATGACCCAATAACTAAACCTGATAAAACCCGATTTTAACTGAAATCAACATAAAATATATGGTTGACAAAGACTTTAGAAAATTTATGATTTAATATATATGAATACGTTTCTTCTATTCTGTTGATATGTTTTGCGTTGTAGAGCGAACAAGTGAGAGCTATGGTAAACTATTAGTGATACAGTGATAGAGAGATAAAAATAAAGAAATTATAGTACTCCTTTCATCCCATATTTTGTGAAATATTTGACTTTTTCAAATAGTTTGAATTGAATTTATTTACATTACTCCATCTGTCTCAAATTCCTTGCACTATTCATATTTTAACAATTAATCTATATTTTTTATTTTCAACATTTTAATATATAAATAAAAATATTTTATACATGAATGATAAATCAAGGCTTATAGTTTTTAAATATATTTTTTTAATTTTTAATAAACAACAATATAAATAAATTCAAGTTAAATTAGTCAGAAAAGTTAAATTAAAGAAATAAAATGGGATGGAGGGAGATTATTTGTTATAAGAAAATTAAGAAAGTATATATCTAGAAACTATAGGTCTTTACTTATTATTTAATATTATAATTTTTTATTTATATACTAAAATGTTGAAAATAAAAAATCATAGATTAATTGTTAAATAGTGAATGTTATAAAAAACTTGACACAGAGTGAATATTTTATTAAATAAATTATATATTAATATATCTTCATAAATTTTATATTATTTTTTTTATCTTGTTAAATTAAATTTTAATCAAAATTAAATAAAAAAATTAATCAATTCAGCCATTTCGGCTTATGCATCAGTGAACTAAGTAAACTCGACAATCAAGTTAAATCTGGTCTAACACCCGATGACCCGACTTGATTGGATCCGAACCCAAATAAACCCAGTCTGACCCAACCCGAATCCGAAATCTACTCAACCCGAAATCAACATGAACTCGACCTAGACCTGAATACATGCTAACCCAATTAAATCTGAACCTCAATGACTTGATCCAAACCTGACTTGACCCACCTAATTGCCAACCCTACCAGAGCCTCTGTTATACACTCGTTAAATGGCGGAACACAAAAAAAAAAGATAAAATGGAAAAAAAAAAGAAAAAAATCAAGTAAAATAAAAAAAAGTAAGTTATCAACTGATTTCTTATTTTCTATGGGTTTATGGTAAGACTAGTTGTGCTTTTTGAGTTCTTATCTAACTGGTTTGTTCTCTTTACTTCGTGCAAAAGTTTGATATTTTTATCAAATTTTCAATGATGATTATTGCTAGCTTGAGAAGAAATTATTGTTAAGGAATTATTTAGTTTTAAGTTGCTATTGTCGAGTAGATTGCGTACTTAATTTCTTTTGTTAAGTTTTTCAAGACCCTTGGATGTGAAATTATCTTATTCTATTTAGTTCAAAAGTATGTTTCTATTTTGAGTTTTGTCTGGGGACGAGCAAAACCTAAGTGTGAGGGAATTTGATGAGTTTATAATTTATATTTATTTATTTCATAATTTCCTTAACCTTTGTCCAAATTTATTAAGTTAATAAGGCTATTAACTATGTTTATTTTGTGACTCGGGAAGGGAATAAAGAAGATGGTGGAATTTTGGACCATAAAAGAAACGGTGGCGTTTTTATGCTTAAGGAAGAACAAGTTTTTTTTTTTTCTACCTGCCGCCAAACTTTTCTTCGTGGACTCTTTCAAAGCAAGCTCTTGGTTTTGCCATTCCCATGCTGTTTTGATCCAGTTCGCTGAACAAAATTGATGTCTCCAGCAATTGGGCACTATATTTGCTTGCTTTTCGGTTAGTGCTCATCTCGCAAAGAAAAAAAAAGACAGCCATTCACTTTGTCCTTTTTTTTTGGCGTTGGCTTGAAACAATTGACAGCAACAAGTTGGCGGTCTCCCCTGGTGTTTTACCTTGTTGATTTCTGGAAGACAAGCCAGTTGAGTAGCTGAGTTTTGGTTCGCACTTGGCTGCAGAAAATTGTTTGATGCCCAAGGATCCGATGCGCAGAAGCTGTTCGATGAAATGCCTGTGAGAGGCAACTAGTGGGCTGGGTAATTTGGAATTCCTAATTTATGTGGACTTCTTAGCCAATCAACTTGGAGGTACTTGATCAAGCCCAAGTCTTTTTTTTTAGTGCACTTTGTTCCCCGGAGGATAGGGGATTTTCACGAATAAAAAGAGTCAGAAGAGAACACTTACGGGAGCAAATTTTCTTTTATGAAAGTTTGAGTGTATGACATGTTTTAAGGATATGAAAAACTTTATTTTTTAAACTTTGGAAAATTCATGTGTTAAAATGGAAAACATCTAAAATAAAGTTTTCTATTTTATAACATGAGTTTTCTAAAGTTTAGAAAACAAGGTTTTCTACATTCTTAAAGCTACCTATGTACTCAAACTTCTATCAAAGAAAATTTGGAAAAGAAAAATAAGAAAAATTTTCACATCCAAACACCACCTTAGATTTTTTTTTTTCTTGTGCTTTTCACTCCTAAGTAATTTTTCTGATTTAGTTTTAGGGATGGTTTCCAACACAACATAGGTTGTGATGATTGATTTTTCTTGTTAATTTTTTTTTAAATTCAAGTATTTACTTCTTTGTTGTTAAAATTTATTACAATTAATTTTCGTGTTCTCGTTTGTTAGATTGGTTATGCAATTGTAAATCTGCTTGATTTTCTTTTAACTGTTTAGGTAAAGAATTCGATTTAGAAGCAAGTGAATTGACTGAGATTACTTTTATTTCTGGTTAGTTCATACGAAGAAGTAAGACAGGTTAAATTGTTCAAGCTTTTGGATTATTGTCTTGAATAAACTTTGGTTCATTATTCTTAATACTAATTGTGGGTTTATTAGAAATTGCTTTTCAATATCTAGTTACTCGAAATTAAGAAATTAATCTGAAGCTTTTTCTAGTTAATTTTATTGTTGAGTTTTTTTTGTTCTTTTTAGCTTTAAAGAGAGTCTGATTTATTTGCTTTGATTGAAGAAATATTTTCTTTTGATGAACAACTGTGTGATTAGAATGAATAATCAATCCTGAACTGAGCGGTTTTAATATTGGTTACTTTTATTTTAATTATACAGTCAATTTATTTCATCTTTTAATTCAAGAAAACCCCAAATATTTTATTTCAGTTTTCTGATAGGAAGTTTTTGGAAAAAAAATTTCTCTTAGGATTCGATTTGGCTTTCACTGCTAAATTAAAAATTTATTTATTCTGAGTTATTAGTAAAACCAAAATTATTTTTTACGGTTTTGACGATCAACCACTCATACTTGCTTGAAATGCATAACAAATATTTAATAAGGAATTTTTTACCTCATAACCAAGTTTTACCTAACCATTGTTGGCCCATTAGCTGGAGGGTCGTAACAACTATAAAAACTGCCATACTCTTCCAAGTTCTCTATTGTGGGAAGGGCATTAAATAAGCATTTCCTTATGAAATTTTGAATCTTTTGAGGAATCTTAGAAGCCTAGATACGTTTAAGAATTTTATGACAACTTGGGTTTAACCCATAGTGGTATGATGGGAAGTAGGGTTAAGCAAAGATGAGGATTTGCAAATCAGTTGTGAATTATACACTTGTTTAGTTGATAAAGTCCCTGTAGAATTGCCCCATCCACTAAATAGAATCATTACCATCACAAAGCATTAGAGGTAGGAGCTGCAGCACATGATCCATAGTATAAGGAGGAAAAATGAATTCTAGAATAAGGATATTCTACCTAGGAGTGTAAAATGAATTGAGCCTTATCGAATAGTTTGAGCTCAAGCTCATTTTTCTCATTTTCAAATCAAATCTAACGAACTTTGAGCCTGAAATTGAGCCATATTTTAAGTTTTTTAAGCTTGAAACAAGCTCTACTGTTCGATCTCATAAACCAAGTGGATTGAACCTCTTGAGCTAACGAATCGAGCCCGAGCCTATTGTGAGCTGAGCTCAAGCCTTGTTTATGAAGCTCGTTGAGCTCGAGCTACTCCTATATGAAACAAGCCGAACTCGAGCCTGACCTGTTCGAGTTTGGTTCGGCTGGTTTACACCTATAATTTCACCTGCCACTAGAATGGTCAACAAGATCAACAACTACCAAAGCAGGATCATGTTGAATTTTAGAAGCAGCAGAGTATAGATCCTCCGTCTCAGAGGATCACCGTCTCAGTTTGATTTTGGATTCCCTTTTCTCCATGGTTTCCATTGTCCCTCGGTTTACGCTTCCATGTCTCCTTGCTGCAGCTGCCTGACAACAACCCATGGCTCGGTCCCTCAGGGCCCCAGCTACATTGGCCCCTGGCCCATGGGACTCTTCTCACCCACCGTCGGTCTTAAAGTAGAGCTGACAAAGTTGCAAACGATGCCCCCACTACGCACACGGTTCTGCATTTTTGATGTTTCTAGGCCCATCCATGTCAGTGTCCTCTTATTCAAACTTGGCTGCTGCACTGCACCCGTGGCCGTGAAACATGTACTCAAATGCCGTGTGCTCCAATTCGTCTTGCCCTCTTCCTTAGGTGCAAAGTAATTCACAATATTTTTTATTTTTTCTTTTTGTACTGGGGTAACTTAAAATTTTTAAAAAATAATTTATATTCATAGAAAAACACAAAACGACTTATTTTCTATAAAATATTTTAAAACTACTTTTTTGACTTCATAACAAGTAAGGCTCCAATAAATTGATAATTTTAGACAAAAAATTACTTTATATAAAAATAATATATTGCAATGGATTAATGTTAATTTAAAACCTGTGAAGCCATCCACAGAAAAAGCTAAAAAAGATTTTTTATTTTCCAGACCAGTAGCATCTTCGTCTTTCCCACTTGATCACCTTGTCTGCGCCTCCGAGCTCTAAACTCTATAAGCTCGTCTCAGTTGGCTTTGACACCGTTTCATACAAGGCACCAAACAACATGGCTGGGCCTGTATCTCTCATTTCCTCAATCTTGATGAAGCTCGGTTCATTTATAGAAGAAGACATTAAAACCTTCATATTCGCAAAAGGAGAGATGAAAAAGTTGAAGAGCGATTTGGAGATTATCGAGCCTTTTATTGAAGCTGCAGAGAGACAGCAATTAGGCACTGAGAAAGCTCTTCGAGTTTGGCTGTGTAATCTGAAGCACATATGCTACAACATAGAAGATGCTGTGGATGAATGGAACTCCCGTATCCTCAAAATGAAACTAGAGCAACAAGAAGCAGAAAGAAATGCGTCCAAGCGAGAAAAGGTATGGCTTTGTATGCTCTACCTTTTTCGTCGAGTTGGTTTAGATGCTAAGATCTCCCATCGGATAAAAGTCAGAAAAGAGGAGCTAGATAAGATTGCTGAGCAGACGGAACGTTATATCACTCATTTGCAGCCAGTTACGGCCATTCAAAATAATCAACTTGATCAAGCAGAGACCACCCCTTACCACTCAGATATAGTGGTGCCTGTTAGGGAAGAAGAAAAAAACAGACTATTTGACATGTTGTTGGCCAAGAATAGTTCTCGACCACTGGCTACACCAACAATCATTTCCATAATAGGGCCGGGAGGGATCGGCAAGTCCACTCTTGCTAAAGAAGCTTACCATGATCCCAGAGTCAAGGGGGGATTGGATAAAATGGTATGGGTTTGGGTCTCAAAACATTTTGACATGAGGAGAATTGCTGGAGAGATAGTTGCAGGTATTACGGGTGAGACTCCAAAGGTAACTAGCTTAGCCCAATTACTAGAGAAAGTTGAGAAATGTGTTGAGGGTAAAAAGGTGCTTATTATCTTAGATAACGTTTGGCTAGAGCATAGACATGATAATGAAATTTCAATGAGAAACACGAATGATACGAGAAGTTTGGTTCAATTGAGAAGCGATAGGGATCATTGGTTTGAATTGAAGAACTCTCTCAAAAGTGCTACATCTGAAAGTAAAATTTTGGTAACCACTCGTAGCAATGAAGTTGCGGAAGATCTAGGATCAGAGAAAACCAACTGGGTCTCACTGAGGCCATTATCAGATCTTGAGTCAGAGAAACTTTTTGAGGCTATAGCACTCAATGGAAGAACAGTAGTTACAGAGGAGTTAAGAACAACAGGGAAAGGAATAGCATCTAAATGCAAAGGGTTGCCCCTCGCCATCAATTGTCTTGCGGAGCTATGCCGTCGTCAGCCAGATGATTGGGAAACAATCCTAAAAAGTCCTATGTGGACACAAGAGGTGGTCGAGCAAGAAGTTTTCCGTCCTTTGATGATAAGTTATTGCTACCTAGAACCATCTGTAAGGCGTTGTCTCCTTTATTGTGCAATGTTTCCCAAAGGCAGTGATATACAAAAAGAAGAATTAATTAAGATGTGGAGGGCACAAGGCTTCCTCCAGCCAAGGGGGAATAAAACGATGGAGGCAATTGGTTCGGGTTATTTTGACTACCTCAAGGCGCATCACTTCTTCCAGGATAAATCTCGTGCATATGGGATGCATGATATTGTCCATGACTTTATTACATATCTCTCAGTAGAAGCGGAAGAATATTTGACATTGGAGGAAAAATCAACCAACAGCTTACCATTTGGGTATAAAGAAAGAGTTCGACATTTCCTGCTATTGCTTAAATATTCTGGGACACCCCCTGCACAGATTTGTGATTGCAAAAGATTGCGAAGCCTCATGGTGAGATGGCCCTATAAATCACATCCTTCTGAGACTCCCAACATTGAGGACTGCAATGAAATCCTAAATCAAGCATGTGACAAATTGCTCCGTCTACGAATCCTCTCATTGTCCAAACTACAATTACGACATTTCCAGGCTGACCTTGGCAAACTGATACTCTTGAGATACCTTAACTTGAGTGGAAGTGAAGATTTATTAGAATTGCCCCAAGGTATATGCGATCTGATAAACTTACAGACATTGGACATCAGTTGGTGTTGTGGTCTTAAGAAATTGCCTGACAGGATAGGAGACTTGACCAACTTAATCCATCTTCTTAACGAAGGCACTTTTGATCTAGAGTACATGCCGAAAGGGATAAGAAGGTTAACAAAGCTACAAACACTGAGTGAATTTGTTGTGGGCAACGTAGTAAATACAGCATCTCTTGAAGACTAATCTTCAAGGGGAGCTGAATGTAACAGTTCTAAACAACGTGGATGACAATCGGGCTGAAGCACGGCTGGGAAAGGTCGGCAAGAACATTCTTAGGTTGATTCTGCGCTTTGGCAATTCTCCCATTGACGAGAGTGTGCTTAACGTCTTCAAGGCACCTGAAAGCGTACCAGAACTACGGATAGATAACTATCGGGGCAGAAGATTGTCCCAACTACCGTTAAGCAAGGCTCTTAAGAAGGTCTTTTTGTGTAATTGTATGGAACTGGAGCAATTGCCACCCCTGGGTCAATTACCGTCCCTCGAAATACTTGAGCTGCGTAAGTTGACCAAACTAACGAAGATTGGAGTTGAGGTTCTGGGAATAGAAGGAGAGGGAAATCAAGACTTTATTGCTTTCCCTAGATTGGAGCGTCTCATAATTGATGGCTTGACAGGCTGGGAGGAGTGGAATTTTGAGATTCCTAGTACCAGCTCAAGGACAATCCGGATCATGCCCCTCCTTCGCTTTTTGGATATAAGTTATTGCAATTCAATCACAGAAGAAAGAGTCCCACCGCAAATTCTTGGCTTGGAAAGCTTGGAAATCTTCGCGCTGAATGACCGATTCATCCGCCCTAATCGTCGTCCAAGGAAAGAGGTTTGTGTGCATGCCCTGCTGCTTATTTGTGAGACTAATAATAACGAATTAATTTCATCAACAGAAAGAAACTTACAAGTCTTTTCCTCCTTGCTAGTATCATCTAATGGGACCGGAAAGTTGATCATAGGCAGAGCAACTGGTATGCGAGTTCATTATTATTAATATTTTTGTTACCCTTGCACTTCTACTTATTAATTTTGATCATGAATGAAACGAGTTCTCTTGCTGACAAAATTAAAAAAAAAAACAAGGGTAAATATTTGCTAGCCTTTTGAGACAAGAGAATGCATCAAATATCAATGGCAACATACTTAATTCTGATTCTTTTTTTTTTTTTTTTTTTGCTTTGTGTTTTTTTTTCCCTAGTTACTCACCATTGTCCGGTTTGGGTTAAACAAAGTGGATTCCCCAAATGGCGAGTGGAGTTATTGCTACCGACGATCGCAAAAGCTCAGACATGTGTGTGTTTTTATGTAATTCCAAACTTTATTGTGATTGTTAAATTTATGTTGCTACCTTTATGCAGTTTAATTTCTGGGCTTGTAATAATGTTCAGCCAGTGTGTGTTTTTCATGTAATTCCAAACTTAATTTTCAATGTTACATTTCAATGACTCTTTCTGCAGTTCAATTTCTGGGCTTGTAATAATATGGGATTCCCTACTTCTGCTCCTCCCCTGTTCCTCTCCCCCCTGGAGCAGTTCTAGCTTTTTGTTAGTATTGCTATAATTAATGCTCATGTCAGATCTCAGTTGCTCTCTTCATGAGATTGTCCTTTAATTGTTAATACTGCTATATGTTTCTGCTTGTAAACTGAAACAGATTTTCGGCAGGGGACGAAGACAATAGTATGTTCACAACAGCAATGTGAAAAGCAGCTCTGAAACATTTGGCAACCTATGAGCTTGGAGCATGCTTGGTTGAATACCAAAAGGCATTGCCAATAACTTGGAGCATGCGTACTTGAAACGGCTTCTTTTCAAGTTCATTATGAAGTGCACTAGCAACTGCAAGTCGGTTTCCCTCAATCCGGATTCAGTGTAAAAACTGCAACACCTTCAGCACAAACCTACATAAACTTGCATGCCACCAAGTGTCTTATGTTACCGATATCCCGTATGTGTTGCAGAACAATAACTGCATACTGCCTCAGAATCTGGAGCAAACCATGTCGATATCCAAACATTACTTCGTAACAGAAAGGTACCGATATAGGTGTTGGATTTGTTCCAAGAAAATATTTAATTTTGATGATGACAAGTGTATTGTATTATTGTGTTTAATCTCATTTTATTGGATCAAAATAGATTTGTTAAAGTTGTGCTTAAATTCCAAGTATTTCAAGTGTTATTTCAAAAAATATGTTTTAAGTTTGATGATAAAACTTGTTTTTAAAGAGAATTTGGTAGGTCATCAAAATATATTAATGTTTAAATCAAGTTTATTTTACAAATGACAAGTGTTTCTAAGTTGCTCCCAAGTTTATACTTTAATACGTTAAACTAGTTTAATTCGAAGTCTGGAAGTGCTGTCTTTTTTCTGAGTATCAGGTAACGTGTTAAACTTTGAGTTTAACCTGTTATTCGCAAGTCTGAAAGTTTCACTCAAAATCCTTTGACTGCGACTGGCACGATTTGAGTCAAGATTTGAAATGTGATGCGGACGAATCAGAGGACGCCACCTGGACACTATGGCAGAACTTTTTATGACCTGTCTCTAGCCGTTTTTAACCGTTGGAGGACGAAATCGAGCTTAACCCATTAAACTCGAAACTTAACGCGAAGTCTGGAACTCTTCCTCTTTTGCACAAAAAAAACAGAGCAACGGTCACTAGAATTTGTGGACCTTTTCCAGACTTCCCCAGTAGGATTCCAACGTCTCTTTGGCCCACCAAATGAGTATAAAAACATGGAGAAACACTTTGGGAACTAACTTGGCAACAAGATCAAAGATTCATCATCAAATGCTCATCGAAGTGTTTATCATTTGAGAAAAGAGCCAAGTTTTGTGCTTTCACTTGTATATCTAGTAAAGAGTGCTATTGTGTGAGCTTGTGAGTTTGTAAACATTCTAAGTCTTAGAATCTCTTGAGTGTAGAGTGATTTCTAATGAGCCTTGAAGAAAACTAGAGAGTGGTTTCTAGTTAGCCTTGGAGAAAACTAGTGTTTGGTTGGGTGTGAACCTTGAAGAAAACACCATTGTAATCTTGATCAAGACATAGTGGAGGAAATCTCAAGTGGGCAAGCTTGAGGAGAGGACGTAGACTCCGGTTGGTGGAGTTGAACCTCTATAAATCCCGGTGCACTCTTTTCTTTATCTTCCTTATTTACTTGCTTTATTTGTGTTTAGCATTACTTGGTTTGTTCTTGATCTTTGATTGAGTGAATTTAGTTGTAAAATTTGATTTTGCTAAAGTTTTTTAAAACAACCAATTCACCCCCCTCTTGGTTGCACTTGGGCCAACAATTGGTATCAGAGCTTGGTGATTTTTTGTTTTGAAAACCTTACGGTTTAAATCTAAAGATTATGGCAACCTTATGTGATAACATGAGTTCTGCAGTTTAAAATCTAAAGATTATGGCAACCTTATGTGATAACATGAGTTCTATCTTTCCACCTCCTTTGAGTTCTAAAAATTTGAACTTGTGGAAAGAAAGAATAAAAATTTTTATTCAAGCAAATGATTTTGAGATTTAGAAAATAGTTGAAGAAGGGTTAAAAAATTTTGATATGAGATCATGTACTCTTAATGCTAGGGCAATGCATATTCTTTATTCCTCTATGAGCAATGAAACACTTGAAGATTTTTTAGATTGCAATTCCGCTAATGAAATTTGGGAAAGACTTGGTTTGGTGGATAGAAAAGAGAAGGCAAAACATGGAAAAGAGAAGGGCAATCAAAATTGTATTGGTGACAAGAAAAGAAAGAAAAAGAAGAAGAAAAATAAAGTGGGATGCAATAAGAAGAATAGAAGATCCATGGTGGTGGCATGGAGTGCTAGTGATTTATCTTCAAATCAAAGTGGAAGTACTTCAATATCAAATGATAGAGCCAACTTATGTCTCATGGCAAAAGAAGAAAATGAGGTAACAAGTACTTATTCTAGTAACACATCATCATCCTCATCATGCTTATCTAGTTGTTCATATGAAGAATTATTAGATACATTTCATGAGCTGTTCAAAAATTCAAAAAGATTTGTCAAAAAAGTTGATGAATTGAAGGTTGTAAATGCTTCTTTAACAAAAGAAACAGATGACTTAAAGAAGGAGAACTTAGATATTAGTTTATCCTTGAGACAAGAAATAGATGAATTAAAAAAGGATAAACTTGATCTTACCCAATCTTTGTCTAAATTTGTTAAAGGTAAAGAAAACCTTGATTTGTTAGTTGGTGCTCAAAAAGAAGTTTATGACAAAGCGAGAATAGATTTTAATCCCTTGATGAAGGAAAGAAAATTTGGGAATAGATTTGTTGATGCATTTACATCCTCATATAGTTCACTTGTAACATGTCACGCTTGCGGTCGAAAAGGTCATTATTCTTATGAATGCATGTTCAAAAGAGGAAAAATTCCTTTTGGCTACAAATTAGTATGAGTTCCTAAAGGAACTAAAATTATTGGAGCTAACCCTCAACGATCCAAAGAAATTTGGGTACCAAAAATCAAAACTTGAGATTTATTGTAGGGTGTTAGAGCATGGAGCAAAAATTAGAAGCATACACATGAAACTCTATGCACCAAGAAATTGAGGATTTGAAGTTCAATAGCAAATGCTTGAGACAAAGTTCATTTATGGTAACATTGTTGATTTCATTTATGGTAACATTGTTGATTTCATTTGATTGATGCTGACTATTGATACATTGTGTTATTTGATTTTGATATGTTGTTTGATGAGTACATATGAGTTATTCATTGTTTTTAGAAGATATATGACATGTTAGATATTACCATGATCATTGTGGATTTGTTCCAATATTTTCGATGATATGATCTTATATTACTAATGTTGCTATCCTATTAGTTAATACTTGGCTATTTTGTTAATTTAGAAAGGGGGAGGAATTTTTTTTTATATGCTTTGATTAAGGGGGAGCTTATTGCATGTTATGGTAATCCTGTTTGAGAATTTTTCATGATTTATTTTGATTACCTAAATATCTTTTTGATTATGACAAAAAGGGGGAGAGATAAAATTCAAGAATATTTAATAAAGGGGGAGAATTATTGTTTATGCTTGTTGTTTGGATGTTATATGTATTTTTTGAAAGATTGTTTTGTTATCATCAAAAAGGGGGAGATCATTGGATTTGTTCCAAGAAAATATTTAATTTTGATGA
This sequence comes from Aquilaria yunnanensis, assembly GCA_039654915.1. Classification (NCBI taxonomy): domain Eukaryota; kingdom Viridiplantae; phylum Streptophyta; class Magnoliopsida; order Malvales; family Thymelaeaceae; genus Aquilaria; species Aquilaria yunnanensis. The sequence goes on along the minus strand of CM077598.1, from coordinate 96,790,599 downwards.
TGACAAGTGTATTGTGTTATTGTGTTTAATCTCATTTTATTAGGTCAAAATAGATTTGTTAAAGTTGTGCTTAAAATCCAAGTATTTCAAGTGTTATTTCAAAAAATATGTTTTAAGTTTGATGATAAAACTTGTTTTTAAAGAGAATTTGGTAGGTCATGAAAATATATTAATGTTTAAATCAAGTTTATTTTACAAATGACAAGTGTTTCTAAGTTGCTCCCAAGTTTATAGTTTAATACGTTACACTAGTTTAATTTGAAGTCTGGAAGTGCTGTCTTTTTTCTGAGTATCAGGTAACGTGTTAAACTTCAAGTTTAACCTGTTATTCGCAAGTCTGAAAGTTTCACTCAAAATCCTTCGACTGGCGCGATTTGAGTCAAGATTTGAAATGTGACGCGGACAAATCAGAGGACGTCACCTGGACACTATGGCAGAACTTTTTATGACCTATCTCTAGCCGTTTTTTACCGTTGGAGGACGAAATCGAGTTTAACCCGTTAAACTCGAAACTTAACGCTAAGTCTGGAACTTTTCATCTTTTACACAAAAAAAAAAAAAAACAGAGCAACGGTCACTAGAATTTGTGGACCTTTTCCAGACTTCCCCAGTAGGATTCCAACGTCTCTTTGGCTCACCAAATGAGTATAAAAACATGGAGAAACACTTTGGGAACTAACTTGGCAACAAGATCAAAGATTCATCATCAAATGCTCATTAAAGTGTTTATCATTTGAGAAAAGAGCCAAATTTTGTGCTTTCACTTGTATATCTAGCAAAAAGTGCTATTGTATGAGCTTGTGAGTTTGTAAACATTCTAATTCTTAGAATCTCTTGAGTGTAGAGTGGTTTCTAGTAAGCCTTGAAGAAAACTAGAGAGCGGTTTCTAGTTAGCCTTGGAGAAAACTAGTGTTTGGTTGGGTGTGAACCTTGAAGAAAACACCATTGTAATCTTGATTAAGACATAGTGGAGGAAATCTCAAGTGGGTAAGCTTGAGGAGAGGACGTAGACTCCAGTTAGTGGAGTTGAACCTTTATAAATCCCGGTGTACTCTTTTCTTTATCTTCCTTATTTACTTGCTTTATTTTTGCTTAGCATTACTTGGTTTGTTCTTGATCTTTGATTAAGTAAATTTAGTTGTAAAATTTGATTTTGCTAAAGTTTTTTAAAACAACCAATTCACCCCCCTCTTGGTTGCACTTGGGCCAACAATAGGGCACGATTATCAATATGCAACTGTTAATTTGATTATCATTGCTAAAGAATGAATCCGAACACAAGGGCAGCAACAATTGCATGTGAAGGATGCTTCACAACTACTCACAGGTTACAGCAAGAAACAAACACATCTTCCTGGACAGACAAGAACAAACATGGAATCCTGCTATTATGGTTATGGTCTCAAATGCTTCTAACAAGGCAATTAACTAGACAAGCCTGTAGTAGGCATCCCCACCAAAGAGAAGAAATTTGAATCCTTGCTTGCAAGGGCACTTGAAACGAATCTTGATGCAATCTCCAACCTTGTCAACACTAACAGATTCATGGGACTGATCTTCAGCTTCACCATCCCCCTCAAATTTGGCCCAGAATCGATCCAGAAAATAAAAACGCTTGTGAGAAATGTAAAAGGAAACAGCTTTAGCAATAATCTTGGCAACAAAACTGAGGAATCAGGTTGGACCTGATCAGCCGGGCCGGGGACCTCTTCAGGGCCCATACACTCGTCAACTTCATGCACAATCTCCTCCATCCAGTGATTCATCTCCTTCAATCGATCTTGCATCCGTTTCAGCCTCTGGAATTAAAGACAAATCAAAACCATGAAAAGAGGATTTTGGATTTCTAGAATTTCAAGACGCTGGCATTGTGAACCAAGATTGATGAACCTTGACTTCTAAAAGCAGACAAAAGGATTGACGAACCTTGGCACTGGGGCTCTCGTCATTGGCCCTGGAGAGACCCCTCGCAGGAGATGGGCTGGGGTCGGAAACTGAGCGCCTGAGAGACGGCGGCTTGGGCGGCAAGGAAGGAGAGCTAGCAGCAAGAAGCCTCCGGCCCTCCGTCGGGGTGTGGACGATGGCAGAATCTGGTAGCTGAGAAGCAAAGGCGGCTCTTGGTGGCGTGCATGGGTCGGAGATGCAGCGGCGTAGAGGAGGGACAGGTTCTGTAATCGGCAGAGGAATCTTGGAGAAAGCACTATGTGACAAATTGCGCCGCCTACGAATCTTGTCACTGTCCAATCTACCAACACCTTTTCAGGGTGACATTGGCAAACTCATACACTTGAGATTCCTTGACTTGAGTGAAAGTACATGCATATCAGAATTGCCTGAAGGTATTTATGATCTGATAAACCTACAAACACTGGGCATCATTTGGTGGGTTTTTATTAAGAAATTGCCTGACAGGATAGGGGACTTGACCAACTTAATCCTTCTTCTTAATCGAGGAACTCAAAGCCTGGAGTACATCCCGAAAGGGATAATAAGGCTAACAAAACTACAAACACTGAGTGAATTTGTTGTGGACAATGGAGAAAATGCAGCAGCGTCTCTTGAAGAGCTACGTGGATGACAAGCAGGCTGAAGCACCGCTGGGAAACCTTAGCAGGAACATTGTTAGCTTTGATTCTGGACTTTGACCATTTTCCAAAGAGTGTGGTTAAAGTCTTCAAGGCACCTGAAAGCGTACAAAAATTAAAGATAGTTGGCTATTGGGGCAGAAGCTTGTCCCAACTTTTTTTTTTTACGACTCCCATTTACTTGCTATTCTTTATAAAAGAAAATTACAATTTAAGTTTAATTCATAACGAATTTATTTTCCATTTTATTATTAAGAAGCAAATTTCCATATTTTTCCGCATCTACTCTTTTAACTACTAAAGTTTCTATTTTCTACAAATTGGATTGAATTCACAAACATAAAGTTCTAAAACTCCTTTGAGTCGTCTTAATCAGTTATAGTTAATACTGATTAAGTATGAAAATCTTTCATGCCCAAGAAAAGGAGTTAATCTATGCTTTATACAGTGATGAGGTATCTTCATCTATAGCTAATTGATTTTAGATTTGACACTTTAATATGGTATCAGAGCAAGTTTATGATATCAAATCACATTTTTAATCATGAAAAATGGAGGAAAAAATAGAGATGGCGGCAATGGGAATGGACTATCACGCAGATCCTCTATCAACCTATTTTCATATTCGAGCTCACCTTATTTCCTAACATCTGTAGATTACACCATGGCCTCACTTATGGTGGCACCATTGGCTGGTGACAACTATCCTAAATGAAAGAGAACCATACTATACGTACTCTGTAGCAAGAACAAAGTGGGCTTTGTAGATGGAAGCCTAGTAACGCCGAAGGATGACGCCACAAGGTTGCTGGCTTAGAACAAATGTGACGACCTGGTTCTTTCCTGGCTCATTAACTGGATACAGCCCACACTTCATGATTCAATCGCCTATCATGACACAATAGCAAAATTATGGAAGGATCAGGAGGACAGGTTTGGCCATACTAATAAACCAAAGGCACACAAGCTGAGAAAGAACATAACACTGGTTAATCAAGGACCTATGAATGTAGCAAGTAGAATAATGAGTCTTGGTCAATTTGTCCTATAGCCAAGGCTTCGAGAGTACCTTTTAGTAAGAGTGATAGTTTATCGTGTTCACTATTTGATTTAATTCACATGGAAGTTTAAGGGCCTTATCGTACCTTTACTATTGGTGATTCACATTACTTTCTTACTTTGGTGGATGACAATACTAAAGCAACATAGGTCTTTCTAATAAAAAGAAAAAGTGAGGCAATATAGCATTTCAAGAACTTTTTTGAAAAGATTCAAAACCAATTTGGCATTGGAATCAAGAAGGTGAGAGGCAATAATACACTAGAACTAACCCAAGGTGAGATAAGAGTGTTTATGAGAGAGAAAGGCATCATAAGCCAAGTGTCATATTTTGGAACTCCATAATAAAACATAGTTGCAGAATGAAAACATAGGGTACATCTTAAACATAGCACAAGCATTGAAGTTTTAGGCAAACTTATGATATGCAATTAACCCATTGTAACCCAATGATAAATTTTGTGCCAATAGCAAGAGCTTATGTTTTCTTAGGATACCCAAATGGACAAAAGGGTTATGGGGTATATGATCTTGAAAAAAAAATGTTTCTTTGTGTTTCGAGACCTGCTTTTTCATAAGGATGTTTTTCCATTTGCCATACAATAACAAGAGAAACCCATGCACATGCCAAGCAGCAACCAATGCATGTAGAGGACAATCAGGTTGTACTAGGCCAAGACTAAAGTAATAATGCGAACCAAGAAGAAAGGAGGAATGAGGAAATGGATGAAGGGCAAGGCAATGTCGCACAGAAGCCTAAAACTAGGCACAACACTCAAACTCGCTACCCACCAAGATATTTGGATGTGTACCAAGTTGACTTGCCAGGAAGAAATGCACCTACCCACTCGAATTCGGCATGTTCGGGTAAACCATATCCCTTAGCCTTCTATATATCATATGATACTTTTTCCACGCACCATAGAACCTTCTTTGCTACAATTCTTAACGACAAAGAGCCAATGTCCTACTTAGTAGCCTAATGACACTCAAATTGGTAATACGCCATAAAGGTTGAAATTGATGTGTTAGAAGCTAACCACACATGGGAGTTGACTACATTGCCTGCAAGAAAAAAACTAGCCAGCTGCAAATAGGTATATAAAATCAAGCGATGGTCAGACAGGAGCATAGAGAGATACAGAGCAAGGCTAGTGGCAAGGTTACATGCAAATAGAAGGAATTAACTACACTAAGACCTTCGCACCAATTACGAAGCTAACAAGTATACGTTATCTACTAGCAATAGCAACTATGAAGGGATGGCAATTGTACCAATTAGATGTCAATAATGCATTTCTTTTTGGAGATCTGTATGAAGAAATTTACATCCAGCCACTACCTGGATATCTACCACAAGGAGATAAACAAGTTTGTTGATTCAAGAAATCTCTCTATGGACTCAAGGAGGCGTGAAGAGAGTGGTTTGTAAAACTCTCACTGGCATTAAAGTCCTATGGATTCATGCAGTTAATAGCAGACTCTTCATTGTTCACAAGAAAAGAAGGTGAAAATTTTTTGGCGGTCTTCGTGTACATCGACAACATGGTGGTGGCTGGTAATAATGCAAGCAAATGTTAGAAGGTAAAATATTTCCTAAATTGTCTTTTTTGTTTAAAAGACCTTGGAAAGTTGCAATAATTTCTAGGTTTAGAGGTGGCACATGGAACCAATGGCATATTTATTGGCCAACAAAAATATGCTTTGGATGTGCTAGTTACTGTCGACTTGACTAGAGCAAAGCCCAACAAGATCCCCATGCAGCAGCAACACAAGCTCGACAACTTAACTAAGCCAAAAATGCAGGACCTTACACCATACAGAAAACTAGTTGGCAAGCTCCTATGCCTCACTATCACTTGACAAGATATCATGTATGCGGCCAATGTACTTAGCCAACACATGCAAGAGCCAACGATGGAACATTACAATGCAGCTCTCAAGGTTCTTCGATATATAAAGAGAGCACCTGGTCAGGGGCTCATGTTTCCACACCAAGAAGATTTGCGGCTTAAAGGCTACTGTGGTGCTAATTGGATCACTTGCCCGATCACAAGAAGGTCTGTCAAAGAATATTTCGTGAAATTGGGACAAGCCCCTTTGTCTTGGAGGACAAAAAGCAACTGATTGTCAATAGATCATCAACGGAGGTCAAGTACCGAGCAATGACACTAGCAACAAGTGAGTTAGTGTGGTTAAAATCTATCTTAAAATACCTCATTATTGACATTATGCAACCTATACAGCTTTTTTGTGACAACAAAGCAGCGCTGTACATTGCAGTAAACCCAATCTACCATAAGTGCACAAAACACATAGAAATTGATTGCCATTTAAGCAAAGAAAATTAAGACCAGTTATATCCACTCAAAGCAACAGCTGGCAAATTTATTCACAAAAGCTTTAGGTCATGACGATCTCAAGAGATTGAAAGGCAAGTTGTGCATTTCATCCTTACATGCTCCAACTTGAGAGGGGATGTTAAAGTATAAAGGGCAACACACACACATGTATGTAATTAACTTGTGCACTAAGTCTCTGCAACAAGTTGCCTATTTGCACCAAAAGTCTTATTCTTTGCCACGTTCTTATTATCTTTCAAGTGATAAAAGTTGTAGCTGAGATGAGATATATGGATAAGCCTTGTACGTGTATTCTGTAGCTCATCTAGAAATTCTTGTACCTGTATATAGCCGATGGGTTGTATAGCCTTTTAGTGTGAGAAATACAAACAAATTCTTCACCCAATTTTACAGCTCGCTGTTAGTTGCCGGCAAATCAACAACAGAACTCTGACCGGAGCTCCTGCTTTCTCGCCTTCGAACGGGCGGTTCCACTTGAACTCTGATAAAGACTAGGTGGTGAGCGATGACATCAGCACTAGTAGGCGATTACAACTTTGTTTTCGAGGTTTGTAGCACCAGCTTGCCATGGATTCACTTGAGATCGGTGACATCGAAGATCGGCGAAATTGGTGATGGTGAAGTTGTTGCCTTCATTTATGAGTTTTCTAGTTGATTCGAATAAAGATAATCATTATGGTTCTTGGGGTTGTTTGAAGAGTTTGGTGAGGAAGCAGGTGGATTCTGTAAATTACAAGGTTTTTGGCCACCATCAGTTGCCAAGGAATTGACTGTTTCTCACCTTATTGCAATCGGTAATTTTCCTTCCATTTTTTATTACTTGTCCATCTCTTTAAAAAAAAAAAATTCTTGGTTTTCGGGTTTTAATACATAATATCCTTGATCTTGGAGATTTTTGTGTGGTGCGTTATGAATCTGATCCTATCCTTGGTCTTATCTTTCTGCTTTTTGTTGCTTCATTGTTGAACCGTTTCTACGTCGTTGGACTTCTAACTCTTACAACTTATCTTGCTTTTGCTCTTTTCAAACCCTTTATGCTGGAGTTGGTCGTATACTCATATATACTTCTTTTCTCCCCTTGTTGCACATCAGTATTTTCTTGAAGTCTCTAATGTTAGAATTGTTGTTTTGCAGAGTGGCATGGTTGATTGATTGGCCTCTGATATTGAAGTACACAACTGGAGGAGAAACAGAGGGAAGAGGAGAGATACATTTCAATTTTATCTGGCCAAGTGATTTGTTTTCATCGGAAGTGATTTGGGGAGATTAAATAGGAAAAATTAAGATTTAAAATTATTAATTGAAAAATTTTGGAGAATGTGGTTTAATTGTGAAATGTAAAAGTTTTGAAGTTTCTAAAACAAATGGAGAGTTTTCAGAGGAAAACTAGTTGTCTAACATCTTCATAGTTAGACGATTAACTATGTAATTTTATAGCAACATAAGTCTCAGTTCAAGGAAGACGGATGCGAGTTATCTACTTAAGAAATTAATTATTTTATAAAAGAAGTTTATTAAATATATAAAAAATCAGTAAAACTGAAAACAATCCATTTAAAAAGAGCTATTTAATATAAAAATGGAAAGAGAGTAAATCTTACAAAATGAGTTGAACTTTTCATATGAATTGTAGACCTTTGTGATATCATCCCATGGTTTTGATATTTTTTCTAAATCTTGCGTTACAAAGCTTATTCTAAAAGAAGTCAAAATCAAATTACTTGAAAAATATATCTCAATACATGATATAGAAACTTTCGTAGTGATGCTGCGTAGAAAGGGCACAAAACCAACGGACTTGGTTATAGAGCTCAGCAATCAATGAGAACAAGTCCAACAGCCAATTGGATGTTAACTGGTGATGATAGCTGATGGAGAACATAAAAATCTAATGTGGTCTGCATGTGTTAGCTCATCAGTTGCTCAGATATTTCCAACTCAAGACCTGAGTTTGAGTCCGTCTAACACAATAAAACGCAATTTCTATCATTTCTGACTTAATATCTTTTGGGTTTCAAAAAAAATTGTAGATCTAATACCTTCTATTTCTACATATTTCTGAATATAGAAAAAGAATTAATCCGGACATATTTCTGAGTAAACTAATGTGGAGACTTTTCCAAGAAAAATATCTTATATGCTCCCTACCTTATCTTATGTATGTTATACGACCCTTAATGAATTAAAGAATCTCAAACGTGTCTCTTCTCCACTGTCTGGCCGGGCTTCGCCGAACAGATTTTGGCCGCGACCCGTCCGATTTGTTCTTCTCCAACCTGGTGTCGTAAAGCTCCTCATGGTTGCGCCGGCGCTGACCCAAGCTAATTATGAGGTTATATCGACATCAACGGCGCAGACAACGACGGTAGAGATGTAGGAATCGGGTGAGGAAGAGGGGCTTGGGCTTGTTGGAGTGGTTGAAAGTTGAAAGTTGAAACGAGAGTTACGCATGCAGTTATGAAGGAGTGCGACGAAGGAAGAATTTGAAGAGGCGAAGATGATGCCGGAACGGGAGGGGGCGAATGAGGTGACGGGAACGAATCGGCCAATCGGCCAAAAGTAGAAAACAATCGAAAAACAAAAGGGTTTGAGCCAAACCTTTTGTTTCTCCCTCATCTTTTTATTTTTTTCAATTTAACCCCTAATGTTTTTTAGGTACACATATGTGCATAACTGAAAAATAATAAATTAGTAAATGCATAGTTATGTGAAAATTTATTATCACACATAAAGTTCATTCATTTACATATCTATTATATATTTATGATTTCATTTATACATATGTGTCACATATTTTCTATATATCCATCACTTATATATTAAGTTTTATACGTATCTGTCATCTAGTTTGTTCATATCTCTAATTTTGACAAGAAGTGAGTTTTGACGCGTCTGCATCTACTTTTTTTATAGGGGGTTGAACCCGTTATATTCTTGAATATATAGCTAACATATATGAGGTATCATTTGTATATATGTCACACATTATTTGTGCAGATCTCTTACTTCCTTTGTACAACGAGTTTATATATATCTGGTATCTGACTCGTACATATCTCCAATTTTTTGGAAAACATGAGATTTGATATGTTTACACTTGTTTTATGCTATAAAAGGCAATATTAAAATATAAATATATATAGTTAGACTTATCTCTTTTTCGAGTATAATTAAGGATTGACGCTAACCAAGTCTAGGGATGGCAAAATTTGACTTGACTCGAAGATCTGACCTGACTCCCCCGAACCCAAGCTTGACATAACTCAATTTGAACAGAAAAGTCAACGAACCAAACCCAACTACATTTAACCCGACTTGAATCTGAGCCTGATTGAAGTGAAGCCTTAGAAAACCTGAGCCCAAACCAGACTTGACCCGAACCCAAAATGACCCAATGACTAAACCCGACAAGACCCGATTTTAACTTAAATCAACATAAAGTATATGGTTGGCAAAGACTTTAGAAAATTTATGATTTAATATATGTGAATGAGTTTTTTCTATTTTGTTGATCTGTTTTGCATTGTAGAGCGCGAACGAGTGAGAGTTATGATAAATGATTAGTGATATAGTGATAGAAAGATAAGAATAATTAGGTTTTAGAAATTATAGTACTCCTTTCGTCTCATATTTTTTGAAATATTAAAAATTTTCAAATAATTTGAATTGAATTTGTTCATATTACTCTCTCTGTCTCAAATTCTTTGCACTATTATATTTTAACAATTAAGCTATATTTTTTAATTTTTAACATTTTAATATATAAATAAAAATATTTTATACATGAATGATAAATCAAGATTTATAGTTTTTAAATATATTTTTAGAATTTTTAATAAATAATAATATAAATAAATTTAAGTCAAATTATTCAAAAAAGTTAAATGGAGCAAATAAAATGGGATGGAGGAAGATTATTTGTTATAAAAAATTAAGAAAGTATATATTTAGAAACTATAGGTCTTTATTTATTACTCCCTCCGTCCCGAAATCTTTGCTCCATTTGACTTTTGGTTGTATTTTGACTTGATTTTTTTCATATTATTGTTTGTTAGAAAAAATTAAAAAAAATATATTTAGAAACTACATGTTTTGATTTATCATTTGTATGCAAAGATTTTTCATTTATATATTAAAATGTTGAAAATAAAAAATCATAGATTAATTGCTGAAAACAAATGGAGCAAAGATTTTAGGACGGAGGGAGTATTTAATATAATAATTTTTCATTTATATACTAAAATGTTGAAAATAAAAAATTATAGATTAATTATATATTAATATATCTTCAAAAATTTTATATTATTTTTTTTTATATCTAGTTGATGCCTTTGGACATCTTTGCTGTGCGACATGGTGAGTCAAGGGGGGACTTCCGGTGGAGGAGGAACGCCAGGGCAAAGGATCTCACGGGGGAGGTTGCCTGAAACACTCAAAGAATAGAGCTTAGGAGGTCCCCGGGGTATTTTTCTGGGGGGAGTCTCCGATGCTCTAGTCAGTATTTGCGAGTAAGCAAGAAGCAGAGAGGTTTTTTCCTTAGAGTGGAATCAGATCCCCTTACCTGGGGTGCCTCCCGAGTATTTATAGGGAGGTGGACAGGAGAAGTTCGTTCCCCTCAGCCGGCCTAGATAGTGACATGTGTACGGTTAGATGGTGTCCGTACCTTCGGAGAGAAGGGGAGCATCTAGCCAACCATAGGCCGTTTGGCTAGAAGCCTAGGTTGCACAAGGGCGGCGTGTCAGAACGTGTTTAAGGGCAGCGTGTTGGGCGCTCCTTAATTGCTTCTGTCATACTCCGGGGATCCCTTTGGTAGAAGAGAGCCCTTCAGGATAGGAACCCCCTTTTTCCGAGCGTGCTCCTGTAATCCAGAAGTCCCTTCGTTACGGATGCTTCCCTTCGGAAGCGTTCCTTCCTGGCGAATGTGGTAAGTCTTTCTCTTTAGAAGCCAATCCGGTCACTTTACTGAGGATGGCGGTATACTCTGTTCCCGAGGTCGGTACTATTGTTCCCGAGAGTGACAATGGTTTACCGAGGTCAAATGCTCAAGGGGCCAGGTTCCCCTCTTACCGAGGTCGGTGCTCGTACTCCTTGTGGGTGGTGCTCGACTTCCCAAGGGTCATGATTTGTCTAAGCTAAAGGTTTTACAAGGCGATAACACTTCGGCTATCACATGCCCCATCCCGTAAAGTCGAAGTAGAGACTTCGGCTAATAGAATCTCTGGGCACCTTTCCGGACTTGGTGCGGGATGACATTCAAGGAGGCATTTCGGCGACCAAAGGTGCCTGCTCCTAGCCAAGGTGTCGGTAGCTGCTCCCTAGCCAGTCCGTTGGTGTCCTCAAGGTGGGTACCTTCTTTTATTCTAACTTTTTCTGTGGCAGGTTAGTGGATGGTCATGCCTCGTGACCGAAGGTGTCAGTTTAGATAGGCGTGCAAGGGTTTTCAGGGTGTCAAGAAGTGTGCCCTCATTTCACGCGTTGGATGACACGTGGCGAACACTGATTGGGGGGCAGTCGCATCGGTTACACCAGCTGCATCTTTTCACCTTCGAAGGGTAATTATGATGACGTTTCACCTTCGCTAAGCAGTTATGGCGACGATTCTGTGACCCTTCCTTGATCTATATAAACCCCCCATTGCCTTCAATCTTCATACTCTATTCCTTTGCTCTCGCTTGCTCCAGAATTCTCTCGTCTTCTTCTTTTTTCGGCGGTGATTCTAGCAGAGGAGCTATTTCCAGCAGCCTTTTACGACAGCGTCAAGGAACCCCGACTTCGGCAAAGCTTTTGGTGGGTCTCTCTTTTCGAAGTTCCTCCTTTCTTCCGAAGTCGTTTACTTCGAAATTCTATTTTTCTGAGTTCTTCGGTTTTTGTTTTTTGACTTTCCTGAACTTACTCTTCTCTCTTTTTTCGAGAAAATGTCTAACCCTACTCTCCTGATGACCGTCCGTCCTATCCCCGAAAGCTTTCTTCCCCTTGAGTCTCACCCCTGCTGCACCACTTCGGAGAAAATGACGAAGTGGGTGGCAAAATTCTACCTTCCCACCTACGCCATCCCGAAGTTGCCTTTTTCGGGTTTGTTCGGCTACATGGCCGGTCCTAGTGAGATTACCGTTTATCGAGCCCAACTAAAGGCCGGTCTTTGGTATCCCCCTTCACCCATGGTGTGCGAATTCTGCCAGTTCCACGGGATAGCCGTGAACCAGCTCCCTCCCAATTCTTATTCTTATTTTAACGCCTTCCTTTGTATATGTAGGGTCTTTAACATAAGACCTCATTTTCTTTTCTTCATGAAATACTACAAACTCCACCCGGTCCCGAAGGGTGGCTTCTACTTCTTGCTCCTCCAAGGGTCCGGGAGTAAGAAGTTCACCTTCACCTTCAGGACGAAAGACATCTGGCGGGGCTGGTAGAAAAATTCTTCTTTCTGTCAGTTCCCGAAAGATGGAGCTACATTCCGACTGCCTGAGCTTTGGGAGTGCTGAAGATGGACATGGTCAACCCTCGGAAGCTATTAACCTCGGGGTTGGCCGCGGAGTTTGATGAGTTTGACCTATGCATTCGGGCGGTTGCGAACTGGGACCCTGAGGTCCCCCCGCGCTCTCTTTACCCCTTTCCCATTAAGTGGGACCTCATGTCCAAGGAGGTCATTCGGGAACTTGGGGTAATTCATGAGCACAAATTTGACCCCAACCTGCCCGTGCCTGTTCTCCCGAGGAAGAAGGCATGGTTGGTGATGCTTCTCCAGGGTGAAATCTCGTACGAGGCCTTTGTCGAGAGTAAGTTATCTTCCAAGTTTCATTTATTTGTGTTCCTTTTGGACTTACACTGATGTTTTTCCATTTTGCATAGATGGGCGATCAATCTGCAGAATTTTACAAGTCCCTCTTCCTCGGTCAGGCTGAGAAAGGGGAGCAGACTCGGAGGAAGGCGCCTTCCAAGAGGAAGAAGACCGTCGGCAGTATGCCCAAGGTGAAGAAGGCCAAGGCAGACGTCCTTCCCCCTCTCTTGGAAGACGTTGTGGAGGTGTAGAACCAATCGCCTCCCCGCCCTCCTGCCCAAATTGATCCTCCTTCAGACCCTGCCACCCTCGGGACTTTTCTGAGCCTGGAAACTACCAGTGAGACTCCGGTCAACATACCTTCGGCTCAAGAGCTCGAGGAGAGCAGGAGGAGGAAGGGCAAGAACGTGCCCGGCGAAGTCCGTGAAGTAGGCAACGCCAAGGATGCCGTCATCGAGGTTCCACCAGGTTCATTCCTTAGCCGTTTTTCTATGAGCCTTAGTATTTTTGGTATCTATGATCTTATAGATGAATGGCTAAGGGATAACATACTGACGGAACTTCGGCATGAATTTCTAGAGGAGGTGACCGTCGCTCTCTGGGTGGAGGTTCACGCTCGAAAGAGGGCCCTTCGGGATGGCCACATCCCGAAGGATAAGGTGCCGAGGGAGCCCTTCTGGTCCTTCACGGAGAACATGAATCTGTTATTCGAGGACAGCCGGATGATGGCCCCTCAAATGGCAAGAGGCGTACTGACAAATGCCACATTCCAGTCGCTCATTGCCGAATGTCCCAATGAGGAGATCCTCGCTGCGAGGATGAGCAAACAGGCCGCCCAGGTAAATTTCTTGTTGGGGACTTAGAAAAATTTTGTTTCTGAATCTTTGATTTCCTTTGGCCTTTTACTCATGGCTTTTTCTTCTGCAGCTTCTGGCATATAGCGGATACTTCCAAGCTTGGGCGGCCAAACAGACCGAGACTCGCGCTCGGTCCGAAAACTCTCTAAGGTGCGCAAAGGAACTTTATGCCAACTACGTCCTCAAGTATGGCGAGTTGAACAAAATTACTAAGGAGGACATGCAGAGTCTTCGGACCGAGCTGCTAGAAAGCAAGAAAGAACTCCTTCTTGACTTCACAGCCAAGGTTGAAGACCTCGGCGCCAAGTGTGTTGCACTCTCTTCGGAGAACGAGGCCCTTCGGAAGGGAAAGGCAGAGGATGCCGACATCCTTACAAAGGCACTTATCCTGAACGCCGATCTTCAAGCCGAGGTCGAGTCGTTGAAGAAGGACGCCAAGAAGAAGAAGAAGAAGAAGCTCGAGAGGGAGGTTGCCGAGCTTACCGCCGAACTATCCACTCTCAATGCCGAGAAGGACCAGTTTGATCAGATGATGAAGGTGTCTTTCCAAGACGGCTTCTATCTGGCTCGGCACCAAGTCCTTTCTTGGTACCCGAACCTCGACCTCTCCTTCCTAGCCTCATTGGACTTTCCCAAGAAGCCTAGGTGGATGTGGTCGAAGTTGGAGTTCCTCAACCTCCCTTCAACTGTGCCTGAGCCTCCGGAAGCCCCTACCCAAGAAAAGAATGCTAACGCCGATGAGGTCTCGAATGCTCCCGCATAGCAGTAGTTTTTTCTTCTTCTTTTTCTTGTATTCTTGTAATCTCGGCTCAATATTTATGAATGAATCATCAATTTTTTCTAAGTTCCTGTTCTTTTCTTGACATCCAATTCTTTGATCATTTTCATAACTTTATGTGCGCGCCTTCAGCAAATGAGAATGTTCGAATTTATGGCTTTGCTTTGTACTGTTTTTCCCTTGGCGGGATTTTTTTGATACTTAGGCCTTTTTACTCGTCCAAATTTATTCCGCCGAGTCTTTAGGTTCCGCTAAGGAACTAGCAACTTTGGGAAAGTTTTAAGAAACCAGGGTGCTTGGAGCTAATTCCAACGATTGTGACCAAACTCGGTTTATAAGCCACATTTGGTTGACACGTATGCTTTCATTTATTGGCGAGTTCGGAGAAGAGTAATCACAAGCTTTTCTTCAGAGAGAAAAAATGTCTAAGTGTATAATTTTTTCAAAGAATCCGAATGCCAAGTGTTTCTTAACTCTGCTTCTTCAGTATCACCCAATTTGTAGACTCCTAGGCGGATTTTGTCGAGGACCAGATAGGGTCCATCCCAGTTTGCCCGAAGTACCCCTTCTGATGGCCTTCGCGGCTCTAATTCGACCTTTTGGAGGATGAGGTTTCCTTTCTTGATTTTTTTTTTCTTTACATTCAAGTTAGTAGCACTGGCTACTCTCTACTGAAAAGCCTTCCTTCTGAGTTCGGCCATTTCCCGGTGTTCCTTGGTGAGGTCTAGTTTTTTCCTCAAGCCAAGGTTACTGCCTTCTTCATCGAAGACCTGTATTCTTACCGAAGGCTATGCGACTTCAATGGGACTGATGGCTTCTGTGCTGAACACCAGCGAGAAAGGGGTTTCTCCAGTGGCCCTTCGAGGAGTTGTGCGATAACTCTATAGCACACTCGGGAGTTCCCCTGGCCACTTCCCCTTTGCCTCTTTTAGCCTCTTTTTCAGGCCATCTTTTATTGTTCTATTGGACACCTCGACTTACCTGTTACTCTGAAGATGGGCTACGAGAGCGAAATGTCATTTTACACCGAGGTCAGCCATGAATTCTTGGAAGCCTTTGCAGGTAAAATGGGTACCATTATCGGCCACTATTACCCTTGGTATGCCAAATCGGCATATGATGTTTTTCCAGACAAACTTCTGGGTGTCCCTTGCTGAGATCGATGCCAAAGGCTCTATCTCGATCCACTTAGTGAAGTAGTCTATTGCAACTATGCATAATTTCACTCCAACGAGGGCGCTTGAGAGAGGTCCAATAAGATCAATACCCTAAACCGCGAAGGGACAAGGGCAATTGGTTGAAGTTATCTTTTCCGAGGGTAACCTTTGAATGTTCGCGTATCTTTGGCAATTTTCGCATTTACGGACAAATTGCCTTGCATCCTTTTTTAGGGTAGGCCAGAAGTAACCTTGGTGAAGTAATACTCCAGCAAGGGCGTCCGTTCCCTATGTGGGAACCACAAGCCCCTTCATGGACTTCCTCGAGGACGGCTTTAACATCCTCTTCACTTATGCACCTCTGCAAGGGACTTGCGTACGCTTGCTGTATAGTTCATCCCCGATGAGGAAATACCTCCTAGAGCGCTTCCGTACCTTTGCGGCCTTGGCAGGATCTTCGGGGAGTGCTGAAGTCGTGAGATATTTTTTGATAGAGTCTTGCCATCCTTCTCCCGATGTTTCTACGCACATCAACTCAGTGCTGGGTTGTCTTAGCACCTCGATGGATTCTTTGGACTTAGCCAAGGTATCAACTTCAGCATTGTCTCTACGAGGCACATTCTTTATCTATACCGAGTCAAATTCTCCCATGAGTTTCTTAACGAGGTCATGATATTTTACCAAGGTTGGTTCTTTTGTAGCGTAGTCTCCTGTCATTTACCGGACCACTAGCTATGAGTCACTATGGACTTTAAGGTTTCTTATGCCCACTTTCCTAGCCAGTTTTAATATGGCTATGAGAGCTTTGTATTCAGCGATGTTGTTGGTGACCTCAAAACCAAATTTAATGGCTTTGGCGGCTTTTATGCCTTCAGGCCCTTGCAGAATTACTCCAGCGCCTTGGTGTTCTGTCCCTAAGGCTTCATCGACAAAAAGTTTCCATTCTAGCTCAATCCTTATCATGCATTCTGAGGTAACATCGGTATTCTCAATTTCAGGGACTTCGACAATAAAGTCTGCTAATGCCTGAGCTTTTATCGCCCTTCTTGGTTTGTAAGTGATATCATACTCTCCAAGCTCGATACACCATTTTGACAACCTTCCAGAATGTTCTACATTCTTCATTATGTCCCGAAAAGGTAGGCTACTCCGAACTATGATGGCGTGTCCCTAGAAGTAGGTTCGTAGTCTTCTACTTACGAGTACTAAGACCTAGACGGCTTTTTGAAGCAATGGGTACCTGACCTCGGCGCCGTGCAGGGACTTGTTCACGTAATATACTGGCCACTGCCTTCTATCTTCTTCATTCACTAGGACTGAACTCACAGCCTTTTCAGTGATGGCAATTTAAAAGAGGAGAGGCTCTTTTTCTCGAGGTTGCCGAAGTGTTGGCAGTCAAGTCAGGTAGCTTTTAAGCTCATCCCAAGCTTTTTGACACTATTGGTTCCAAGGTGGATCCTCGGTCCCGGAGTTATCATGGCTCTTGGTTGCTTTGGTAAGCACCTTGAAGAAAGGCCGGCATCGGTCGCCATACCTGGAAATGAATCTACTAAGGGAAGTGATTCTTCCGGTGAGCCTTTGTATGTCTTTGATAGTTGCAGGTGTTCAGAAACTTAGCAAAGCTCTGACCTTTTCGGGATTCGCATCTATTCCTCTTTCTGACACCATGAACCCAAGGAACTTTCCTGCGCTTACTCCGAATACGCACTTCTCGGGGTTAAGGTGAATGCCGAATTCCTGAAGTCATTGGAAGGTTTCACCCAAGTCGATGATGTGATTACTAGGCATTCTGCTCTTAACTATCATATCATCGACATAGACTTTCATATTCCTCCCAATTTGAGAGTCAAAAACCTTATTCATCAGCCTCTGATAGGTGGCTTCTGCGTTTTTAAGCCCAAAGGGCATTCTAACGTAGCAGTAAGTACCAACTTCGGTGATGAAGGCGATTTTTTCTTCATCTTCGGGGTTCATCCGAATTTGATGATACCCGCTAAAGGCATCCATGAAACTAAGGAAACCATACTCAGCAGTTGAATCCACCAATTGGTCTATGGCTGGTAGAGGGTAGGAGTCCTTTGGGCAGGCATCATTCAGATTCCTAAAATTGATACACATTCAGAGCTTTTTGCTCCCTTCTTTTGTGGCAATGACCACGTTGCTGAGCTATTCGGGGTATTTAACTTCTCTTATTACCCCCGCCTCAGTCAGGCGCTTAACTTCGGTTTTGACGAATGAATTCTTATGGGCCGATAAATTTCATTTTTTTTGCCGAACTGGCCTCGCGTCAGGGCGTACTTTGAGACAATGGTTGATTATGCCGGGGTCGACCCCAGGCATGTCATTCGGAGAATATGCAAATAGATCTTTGTTCATTAGCAAAAAAGATGCAAGCCTATCTTTATCGTCCTTGGCCAGTTTTTTCCCTACTCGGGTGGTCCGGCCAGGGACTAACTCCACTTTTTCTGTCTCTATTTTTTCCCCTTCTTCTACGCCTTCCTTTGCCGCTTCTTTGCCCATTTGAACGGCTTTTTCCGCAGTCGAGATATGTACTTGAACTTTCACCGGGCTTTGCCTAGCTTTCGTGAAAACCTTCCTGACCTCGGTTTGGTCAATGAAAATCTCTGCGTCTCCTTCCTTGGTGGCAAAGGTGACCATTAGGTATTTTGCATCTGGGCGGATGTAGAGATTGCCTTGAGTCTGCCTCCCGATGATAGCGTTATATGATGAGGGAACATCAATGATGATAAACCTCGTCATCACGAAGGCGAACAGTTCCTCCTGGCTCCGAGGCGATGTCCCTTTCAGCATTAGGGGCAGCTCAATGCTTCCGAGGACAGGGAGTTCGGATGGCCTAACCCTGAAGGTGGGGGACTTAACGGCGTTGAGGTCACTTTTTTTAGATGCCCAATTTAGGCAGTAGGTGCAAGAAGATGACGTCAGTATTGGAACCATCATCCAGAAGCACCCTTTTGACATCCCAATTCCCTATCCTCACCATAACGAGAAATGGGTCATCATGGGGGAACTTTACAGTGGATCCGTCTCTACGCACCAGCCTGTTTAACGGGTTCCCAAACTCCATCATGAAGATTTCTCTAATTTGTCTTTTTCTTGCGGCCGAGGGCATACCCGTGGTGATGGTTTGGATGACCCCTGCTAGTGACGGCGGATTTCTTTGAGGACTCCGATCCCGTCATCTGTCAAAATCATAATCGTCCTCATCCCCTCTTTTTTGCTCATCCTTTCTTCCCTTCGGGGAGGGCATGCGCAAGTATCAGTGAAGTTGACCTTGCTTTATCAAGGACTCGATATACTTCCTCAACTGGAAGCAGTCTTCAGTATCATGGCCATGATCACGATGGAACTGGTAGAACTTTTTCATGTTCTTTTTATTGTCCGAAGTCATGGCCTTCAGTCGTTGGATTTGAGTTCCTTGCCTTTTCATGGCCATGAGAATGTTTGTCCTTGTGGTATTCAGGGGAGTAAAAGTCAATGGCTTCTTTCCCCTATGTTTCTGAGGTCGGCTTCCTAATTTGGTTGTGTGGCGTGCTTGTTGGCTCGACCCCTCGGTACGAACGTGGTCAGGTTTTGGGCCTCCCATCCTCAGCTCCTCAACAGTCATATGCTACTCTGCCCTTCGGTAAAACTGGCCGAAGGTGTCCGGGGGATCCTTTGAGAACTTGTAGAACAACTATGAGTATCTCCGAAGTCCCCGAATCATGGTGAGGATGCGTATTTTTGGCCTGAAGTCCGGCACACTCAGTGCTTCTCGGTTGAACCTTTTGACATAGTCGCGGATGGTTTCTCCACCTCGCTGCACTATGTCAAACATCTATACCGGCATTTTGGCAGTCAGCCTACTGCCAATAAACTGCTGGGTGAAGGTAGAAGACAACTCCTAGAAACTCCGCAAGGTCCCATGGGCTAAAGAGTTGTACCATGTAGTTGCTAGACCGGAGAGGGTCACATCGAGGCACTTACAGAGAGTGGCTTCATCTGTACCATGAAGTACCATGCTTCACTTGTACTTCGTCAGGTGTGCCTGGGGATCACTGCGCCCATCATAGGTCTCCAGGCGCGGCACCCTGAAGTCATTGGGCATCAACGCCTCCACTACTTCTCGTACGAATGGAGACTCTTCTCCGATATAAGCATCTGATAATCTCGACCAAACTGGTTTTCAGGAGACCTGTTTCTCATCCTTTTCCAGTCTTTCAAGAACCTTTTCCATGAAGGTGGTTGCATTAGCTTCCCCTTGCTGTTTGGTGATTAATGGCGAACTTTTTCTCTTTTTCGGAGAGCAACTTCGGCGGAGGGGAACGGGACCTTTGATACAAGGACGGACTTCGCCAACAAGAGGTCCCAGCTTTTTTTGGGACTCTTTCTCTGGTGTGTCACGCCCTGGGGGGCATGTTCTCGGTAGAAGATACGTCATGAGAATCCTCACCCCTCGAACTCTGGTGGGTGGACCTCGAGCTTCTGTCTCGGCGCACTGCCGAGGGGGAGATCCTTTGGACCGAAGGGGGTTGTGGCCACCTCTGGTCGAGTTGTTGGGTTATTTCAGCGACGATAGAGCGCTGGAAGTCTCTCAGGAAGCCCAGCGTTACCGTTAGAGGGCGATCTGCTGGGTCTCTTCAGTCGGCTGCTGGGTCGCCGGTTGAGCCTTCGGCGCCGAGGGGGGCTTTGAAAGCCCCTTGTCCTTGGAACGCCTAGTCTCGATGACAGCGACTTGGGAAAGGATTCCCACAGACGGCGTCAAATGATGCCTTTGGACATCTTCGCTGTGCGACATGGTGAGTCAAGGGGGGACTTCTGGTGGAGGAGGAACGCCAGGGCAAAGGATCTCACGGGGGAGGTTGCTTGAAACACTCAAAGAACAGAGCTTAGGAGGTCCCCGGGGTATTTTTCCAGGGGGGAGTCTCCGACGCTCTAGTCAGTATTTGCGAGTAAGCGAGAAGCAAAGAAGTTTTTTCCTTAGAGTGGAATCAGATCCCCTTACTTGGGGTGCCTCCCGAGTATCTATAGGGAGGTGGACAGGAGAAGTTCGTTCCCCTCAGCCAGCCCAGATAGTGACACGTGTACAGTCGGATGGTGTCCGTACCTTCGGGGAGAAAGAGAGCATCTAGCTGACCATAGGCCGTCTAGCCAGAAGCTTAGGTTGCACAAGGGCAGTGTGTCAAAACGTGTTTAAGGGCGGTGTGTCAGAGCGTGTTTAAGGGCGGCATGTCGTGGGCTCCTTAATTGCTTCTGTCATACTCCGGGGATCCCTTCGGTAGAAGAAAGCCCTTCGGGATAGGAACCCCCTTTTCCGAGGGTGCTCCCGTAATCCGGAAGTCCCTTTGTTACAGATGCTTCCCTTCGGGAATGTTCCTTCCTGGCGAAGGTGGTGAGTCTTTCTCTTTAAAAGCCGATCCGGTCACCTTACTGAGGATGGCGGTGTACTCTGTTCCTGAGGTTGGTACTATTGTTCCCGAGAGTGACAATGGTTTACCGAGGTCAAATGCTCAAGGTGCCAAGTTTCCCTTTTACCGAGGTCGGTGCTCGCACTTCTTGTGGGTGGTGCTCAACTTTTCGAGGGGCATGATTTGTCCGAGCTAAAGGTTTTACAAAGCGATAGCACTTCGGCTATCACTAGTTAAATTAAATTTTAATCAAAATTAAACAAAAAAAACTAAATCAATTTAGCTGTTTCGGTTTATACATCAGTGACCTGAGTGAACTCAACAACTAAGTTGAATATGGTTTAAGACCCGATAACCCCGACTTGATTGAATCCGAACCCAAAAAAACCCGGCCTGACCTAACTCAAACCCGAAAATCTACTCAATCTGAAATCAGCCCGAAGCCAAATAACCCAACCTGGACCTGAATACATGCTAACTTGATTAAACTTGAACCTGAATAACATGACCCAAAGCTGACCCGACCACCTAATTGCCATCCCTAACCAAGCCCAACAGCCAATAAGTCATTACAACAACGGGTAGGATGCAGTAAAAGTCCCAAATCTTTAGTTTTTATTTAAAGTTGGTCCTCCAATTTCATTTTATTGCCAATTGACTCAAAATATTTATAATTAGTCTCTAGCCTTAGTCAAGACTGAATTAGCATAAAGAACCAATTTACAATTAGAAAAAATTGATAGTTTGAAAAATTTTATTAGTTGAGAAGAATTATGATGCTGATTGAATTTATAGGAAAAAAATTAACAAACAGTTTAAATTAGAATTTAAAATTTTAATGTTAGACAGTTAATTAAGTGAGAGTTATAATTCAAACTGTTTGATTTTGTCCTCTCATTATTCAATATATATCATAATTTTTTTACAATTAATAAATCATTTAAATTTTCAATTTTTCTTCACTATAAATTTGGTTTTTTGCAAATACAATATTCTTTAAGGCTAGATGCAATATGCAAGGAATTATAAAGTTTTGGCACCAATGTGCAATGAAGTGGAGATTGACAACCAATTTGTAATGAAAATTAAAAGCTCAGGGCTTTTCATGCATTTTACCCATAAAACAACAATGCCTATCAAGAGTCCGAATATTCGTTTTTGTACAACAGCTTTTTTTTTTCCTTTATTTCTGTTTTTTTAGAGCACGAGTTAATTTAATATTGCATCCGTTTCAATTTTTTTTTCTTTATTTCTTTTTTTTTTTTTGTTTAAGTTTGATTTAAATTTATTTATATCTTTGTTTATAAATTTTGTTAGAAAAGGTTATATTTAGAAACTACAAGATATATATTTTTTAAATAGAATTTTTAAAAACATTTTTATCAAATAATAGTTAAATAAATTCAAGTTAAACTTGAGTTAAAAAAAATAAAATAGAGCAGGGAATTTGTGACAAAGGAGTATATATATTTTATTTTTTTTAAAAAATAAACCAATGATCTAACACACACATATACTGAAAATAAATAAAATATAGGAGTATGTTAAATCGTAAAAAAATTAAAAAATAAAATTCAAATATAACAAATTAAAAAAAGAACACTGCCCATAATACAGAAAAAAAAATAC
Organism: Aquilaria yunnanensis; assembly: GCA_039654915.1. Lineage (NCBI taxonomy): Eukaryota > Viridiplantae > Streptophyta > Magnoliopsida > Malvales > Thymelaeaceae > Aquilaria > Aquilaria yunnanensis. The sequence goes on along the minus strand of CM077598.1, from coordinate 96,767,988 downwards.
AAAAAATGATGGAACAGTTTGGACTTCGGAACGCAGCATGAGCAATTATTAGGTAGAAAAATTAATAGTTTAGTTTCCTATGTGTTCGCATTAGCTGTCATGTTAACTACTCTGGTTTTAACTGGATAGATAAATGTAGATTGGAAGCTGTACATCTCCACAATTATAGATATAAATTTTCCTCTCGATTACCTTTTCTGTGCTCTAAACTCTATAAGCTCGTCTCACTTAGCCTTCACACGTTTCATCTAAATCATACAAATAGCTTTTACAGATACAAATTTTCCACACGATTAGCTTTTCTGTGCTTCTGTGCTCTAAACTTTATAAGCTCGTCTCACTTAGCTTTGACACGTTTCATCTAAATCATACCAACAACATGGTGGAGTATATTTCTCCGATCTCCCCAATCTTAATGAAGCTTAGTTCTTTTGTGGAAGAAGACATTAAAACCTTTATATCCGCAAAAGGAGAGATGAAAAAGCTGAAGAATGATCTAGAGATCATTGAGCCTTTTATTGAGGCTGCAGAGAGACAGCAGTTGGGCACGGACAAGGCTCTTCGAGTTTGGCTCCGTAATCTGAAATGCATATACTACAACATAGAAGATGCCGTGGATGAGTGGGACGCCAAAATCCTCAAAATGAAAATGAAGCGCCAAGAAGCAGAAAGAAATGTGTCCAAGCTAGGGAAGGTACGACTTTTTGTGTTTTATGCTTTTCGTCGAGTTGGTTTATATGCTAAGATCTCCAACCAGATAAAAGTCAGGAAAGAAGAGCTAGATAAGATTGATGAGCAGACAAGACGTTATATTACTCATTTGCAGCCAATTAGAGCACTTCAAAATAATCAACTTGATCAAGCAGAGACCACCTCTATTCACTCAAATACAGTCGTTCCTATTAGGGAAAGAGAAAAGAATCGACTCTTCAACATGTTGTTCGCTGACAATAGACCACTGGACACACCTGGACCATCATTTCCATAATTGGGCCGGGAGGGATCGGCAAGTCCACTCTCGCTAAAGAAGCTTACAATGATCCAAGGGTCAAGGGGGCTTTTGATAAAAGGGTATGGGTTTGGGTCTCAAAACATTTTGACATAACAAGAGTTGCTAAAGAGATAGTTGCGGCTATTGAGACTCCAGAGGTAACTAGCTTAGACCAATTACTAGAGAAAGTTAAGAAATGTGTTGAGGGGAAAAATGTTCTTCTTGTCTTAGATAATGTTTGGATAGAGCGTAGACATGGTAATGAAACATCCATTAGAAACACAAATGATATGGGAAGTTTGGTTCAATTGGGAAGCAATACAGATCATTGATTTCAATTGAAAAACTCTCTCACAAGTGCTGCATCTAAAAGTAAAATTTTGGTAACCACTCGTAGCAGTGAAGTTGCGGAAGATGTAGGATCAGAGGCAACCAACAGGCTCTCACTGACGCCATTATCAGATCTTGAGTCAGAGAAACTTTTTGAGGCTATAGCACTCAATGGAAGAACAGTAGTTACAGAAGAGTTAAGAACAACAGGGAAAGGAATAGCATTTAAATGCAAAGGGTTGCCCCTCGCCATCAATTGTCTTGCGGAGCTATGCCATCGTCAGCCAGATGATTGGGAAACAATCCTAAAAAGTCCTATGTGGACACAAGAGGTGGTCGAGCAAGTGGTCTTCCGTCCTTTGATGATAAGTTATTCCTACCTAGAACCATTTGTAAGGCGTTGTCTCCTTTATTGTGCAATGTTTCCTGTTAGGGGGAGGTCTTAACCGGGGAGATCTATCAAGCGAGATACAACATACGATCATGGCCTCACACATGTTCCCAAAAGCTTAAGCTATTGGGACAAGAGACCACAACCATATATATGTATCTCACTTGGGAGATTTACCAACCATGTGGGATAAGTCACTTGCATCCTTAACAATCTCCCCCTTGAAAGTGACTTCCCTAAGGCAAACATGGTCACCATACTCCCCATTGAGCGAAAGCCTCGACGCACCAGGAGCATACTCAACTACGAGCACACACATCAAGAGCAAACTCTCCTCACGTCGTCCCATCGTGGGAGTCACAAACGCTCTTGGCAAATCATGTGGGTGGAGTAGCACATGATTCTCAACACTTTGCATCGTCAAACGAGTATCGGACTCCGGCAACACTAGCGTCGTTCCCAGCCGAACCATCGGCTCTGATACCACTTGTTAGGAATCAGAACGTAAGCACAAAGAAAAGAGACACGAGAATTTACGAGGAAAACCCCAAATCGGGGAAAAACCTCAGGCGGCAAGCCGGAAGAAAGAATTCACTAAGAAAGAAGAAGAATACAATCTAAGTGACTACTAGATTGTGGGACGAATACTAATTGTCACAACTAAGCTCCTTATATAAGGAGTTGAAGGTACCAAGGCCCTTTCTATGGCCAATGTGGGATGAAGGGTGAAATATGAAGCTAAGGCATTAAGCCTTTGTTTCCTAGTCCATGTGGGATGAAGGTTAAGAACAAAGTTGAGGCAATCTTCAACAATCTCCACCTTGCATCAATTTTGTTGTACATGAACAAAACTCCACCTTCATACCAAATTGATCTGTAACCTTCTTCTCTGATCTTCACAGCCACCTCCAAATAAGTGATAATCAACAAATAAGATTTACTAAGTCCAAACAATGTTTGAACTTAGATCCAGGAAGAGTCTTCGTCATCATATCAGCAGCATTATCCAGCGTACTAACCTTCATGATCACAATATCACCTTTATCAACAATTTCACGAACAAAGTGATATTTGACTCCAATATGTTTAGTACGCTCATGGAACATGCTATCTTTTGTCAAGAAAATAGCACTTTGGCTATCACAATATATCTTCAGCCTGCGATCATCTTGAGTAAGCTCTGTATAAATATTTCTAAGCCAAATTGCTTCCTTTATTGCTTCAGTGATTGCCATATACTCTGCTTCTGCAGTTGAAAGAGCAACTGTTGCTTGTAGGCAAGCCTTCCAGCTCACAGCACAACCACCGAATGTAAAAATGTAACCTGATGTGGATCGTCGAGTGTCAAGATTACCCGCGTAGTCAGAATCCACATATCCAATCAATCCAGCTTTAGAACCGCCAAACTCAAGATAAGCCGTAGTTGTACCTTTTAGATACCTTAATATCCATTTTACTGCTTGCCAATGCTCTTGTCCTGGATTAGCCATGTAACGGCTCACAACGCTAACTGCATGTGCTAAGTCGGGACGCGTGCAAACCATTGCATACATAATGCTCCCAACAGCACTTGCATATGGTATTTTCTCCATCTTCTTAATTTCTTCATTTGTTGTCGGACATTGATGCGATGATAACTTGAAGTGTGCAGCAAGAGGTGTAGAAACTGATTTGGCTTTGCTCATGTCAAACCTCTCCAGAACTTTGCGTACATAACCCTCCTGTGAAAGATAAAGCTTCCTAGCCTTACGATCACGCCTGATCTCCATGCCTAGGATGCGTTTTGCTGCACCTAAATCCTTCATTTCAAATTCTGCACTTAATTGCGCCTTAATCTTGGCAATTTCTGACTTGCTCCTTGCTGCGATAAGCATGTCATCCACATAAAGCAGTAAGTATGTGAATGAACCATCTCCAACCGGTCTCATGTAGACACATGAATCATAACTGCTTCTCCTGAAACCAAGATTCAAAGCAAACATATCAAAGCATTTATACCATTGTCGAGGTGATTGTTTGAGGCCATATAATGACTTCTGGAGTTTGCAGACATGGTCCTCCTTCCCCTCAACCTTAAAACCTTCGGGTTGCTCCATATAGATTTCTTCCTTTAAATCACCATGCAGAAAAGCTGTTTTAACATCAAGTTGCTCCAACTCAAGATCATCTAACGCAACAAGACCAAGAAACAGTCGGATAGAACTATGCTTCACAACAGGAGAATAAATATCATTAAAGTCAACTCCCGGTACCTGGCTAAAGCCTTTTGCAACTAGTCTAGCTTTATACCTTGGTTCTTCAACTCCGGGAATTCCTTCTTTCTTCTTGAACACCCACTTACACTTGACAGTTCTTTTACCTTTCGGTAGTTTAGCTAGTGTCCAAGTGTCATTCTTTTGAAGCGATTCCATCTCTTCTTGCATAGCTACAACCCACTTAGAAGAATCTGGACAGTTAGTTGCATCTTTATAATTTGCAGGTTCAAAACAACTCTCTGTCTCTTCAGCAGCTGCAAAAGCAAACCCAACAAAGTCTGCTTCCTCAATTAACCTCTTTCGAGGCATACCTTGATTGCTACGACGGGGACGATTGATAGCAATAGAATGAGAAGGCTGAATGTCATCAGTTGAGACTTGTTGCTCCACCTCAACTTGTGTATCCTTGACATCCTGATCATGACTTTCAGGATGTATTTGGAGCTCCACCTTGCTTCCAATCTTTTCCTTCTCAATGCTTGGATCAGCGACAGTCAACTCCTCCTTTTGATGCAACATGGATGTCTCGTCAAACATAACATTCCTGGCTGTGAAAACTTTGGAAGTATGAGGATTCCATAATTTATACCCTTTAACTCCTGTAGTGTATCCTAGAAAGACACATTTAATCGATCTAGGATCTAACTTCCCTTCATTCACATATGCATAAGCAGGACATCCAAATATCTTAAGATCATTATAGTTAGCCGGACTGCCCGACCAAACTTCTTCAGGTGTCTTTAAACCAATAAAAGTATGAGGAGATCTGTTTACCAGAAAACAAGCTGTAGAGACTGCCTCTGCCCAAAATTTCTTCCCCAATCTAGAGTTTGAAAGCATGCATCTTGCCTTTTCCAACAAGGTTCTGTTCATCCGTTCTGCTACACCATTTTGTTGTGGAGTCCCTGGAACGGTCAGATGGCGAACAATACCTTGATCCTTGCAGTATTGTTTGAATTCTCCCGAACAGAATTCCAAACCATTATCTGTCCTTAGCCGTTTCACCTGCTTCCCGGTCTGCTTCTCGATCAGAGTCTTCCACTGCTTAAATGCGACAAAGGCTTCATTCTTATGCTTCAAGAAATATGCCCAAACCTTCCTTGAAAAATCATCAATGAAGGTAACCATGTAACGAGCTCCACCAAGAGATGCCTCACGAGACGGTCCCCAAACATCAGCATGAATATAATCAAGAGTTCCTTTAGTATTATGTTTTGCAGGAGTAGTAAAAGAGATTCTCTTTTGCTTTCCAAATAAGCAATGTTCGCAGAAATCTAACTTACTGACCTTTTGTTCTCCGAGTAGTCCTCTTTTGCTCAGCTCAGAAATGCCTCTTTCACTCATATGGCCTAGCCTCATGTGCCACAATTTTGTCACCTCCTCATCAGACATAGATGATTCAGCAACTGCAGATTGGCCTTCCACGGTCTTGCCATCCAAAATGTAGAGCTTTCCTTTCCGCTGGCCTTTCATGACTACCAATGATCCTTTGACGATTTTCAGCGAACCATCCCTGCCAATAAAGGAACAACCATTTTCTTCCAATGTACTCAAAGAAATTAAATTTCTTCTCATATCAGGGACATGGCAAACATTTGATAGTGTTCTCACTATCCCATCATGCATTCGAATTTTGATGTCACCAATGCCTGCAATTCTACATGCATTATCATTCCCCATCATGACTACTCCTCGATTGACCGGTTCATATGTGTAAAACCAATCCTTATGGGGAGTCAAATGGAATGAGCAAGCAGAATCCATGGTCCATTCGCCACTCCTGCTACTTTCTGCTTGTGCAGTTATATGAGCTTCTGTGCTGTTTATAGATGAGTTTTCAGCAACTAAAGCAAAATCATCTTCATTGGTGGCAATACTAGCCTCATCTGGTGGCCTTTGCTTGTTCTTGTCTCCATTTCCAGCATTTTGATTCTTCTTCTTTAATTTGTGACAATCGTCCTTAATGTGACCTTTCTTCTTACAATAGTTGCAATAAAGATTCCGATGTTTTGACTTGGACCTTGAAGATGATCCTCTATCATCCTTTCTTTCAACTGATCTGCCTCTTGAATACAAGCCTTCTCCGCTTTCCTCATGCTTTGAAGTGTCCATTCTATCTCTTGACAATAAATTGGAACAAACTTCATCTAAAGTTATTGTATCTTTTCCATAAAGCATGGTATCACGGAAACTATTGTATGATGTTGGCAGATGATATAATAAAAGCATAGCCAAATCCTCACCATCGGTCTTAATATCAAGATTTTCTAAATCATTGATGATCTCTCTGAATTCTTCAAGATATGATTTAATAGACTTACCTTCTGACAGCTTATGCGAGTACAGCCTGGATTTAGCGTACAAGCGACTTGCTGGACTTTTTGTCATAAGAAGCGATTCAAGCTTCAACCATAAGCTAGCAGCAGTTGTCTCCTTACTGACCTCTTGAAGAATCTCCGTTGATAAGTGCAACTGAATTTGAGCGAGTGCCTTCAGATTCTTTCTCTCCTTCTCCTGCTCTGTTCCAGACATATTCTCCATCCCGAGTAGTGCCTCATCCAAATCAAGACTTATGAGAATTGCTTTCATCTTGATTTTCCAAATTGAAAACTTTGTGCTATACGTGAGTGGTGCTATATCAAGCTTTGTCGATGTCGAAGCCATCACAGCTCTGCAACGAGCTTTCTGAGCAAAAATAAGCTCTGACAATTTCACGTGAATAGTAACCGTACACGTGAATAGTGACCGTATATGGGAACAGTATCCGTATACGGGAATAGTGATCGTATACGGAAATAATACTCGTATACAGAAACAGTATGTGAATAGTAACTGTATACAGGAATAGTGATCGTATACGGGAATAGTAATTGTATATGAGAATAGTACCCAACACCACAAGATGAATTGATAAACTACTTATTTCTGATGTGGAGGATCCGCCTATTAGGGGCAACCACAGAGCATACTATAAGCAGCTATCACTAACCTAACCTTGGCTCTGATACCAGTTGTTAGGGGGAGGTCTTAACCGGGGAGATCTATCAAGCGAGATACAACATACGATCATGGCCTCACACATGTTCCCAAAAGCTTAAGCTATTGGGACAAGAGACCACAACCATATATATGTATCTCACTTGGGAGATTTACCAACCATGTGGGATAAGTCACTTGCATCCTTAACATTTCCCAAAGGCAGTACTATACAAAAAGAAGAATTAATTAAGTTGTGGATGGCACAAGGCTTCCTCCAGCCAAGGGGGAATAAAACGGTGGAGGCAATTGGTTCAGCTTATTTTGACTACCTCAGGGGAATAAATTTTGTGCATATGAGATGCATGATATTGTCCATGACTTTATTACATATCTCTCAGTGGAAGCGGAAAAATCTTTGACATTGGAGTAAAAATCAACCAACGGCTATAAAGAAAGAGTTCAACATTCCCTGCTATTGCTCAAATATTCTGAGACACCCCCTGCACAGATTTGTAATTACAAAAGATTGCGAAGCCTCATGGTGAGATGGTCCTCTAAATCGCATGCTTCTGAGACTCGAAGAACTTGTGCTAGGAAACTTACCCAAAGTGAGAAAGATTGGAGTTGAGGTTCTAGGAATAGAAGGAGAGGAAAATCAGGACCTTATTGCTTTCCCTGGTTTGCAATATCTCCAAATTCTTGAGTTGCGGAGTTGGGAAGAGTGGAATTTTGAGATTCCAAACACCAGCAATAATAGCTCACGGACAATCCGGATCATGCCCTGCCTTCACTTTTTGGAAATAATTTGTTGCTATTCAATCACAAAAGAAAGAGTCCCACCGCAAATTCTTGGCTTGGAAAGCTTGGAAGCCTTTCAACTGAATGACACATACATCCGCCAAAATGATCGTTCAAAGGGGAAGGTATATATACATGGCCTGCTGCCTGTTTGTGAGACTAATAATAAAGAATTTCATCAACAGAATGTAACTTAACACATGTCAGGTGTCGCATTAAATTTGGCTGGAATCATGCGCTCAATAGTTGATCAACTGGTATGCGACTTCATTATTATTAATCTTGTTGTTACTTTTGCACTTTCACTCATTAATTTTGATAATGAATGAAACGAGTTTTCTTGCTGACCAGAGAAAAAACAAAGTTAAATTGTTTTAATTCTTTTCTTTCCCCATTTACTCAGCATTTTCCTATTTGGGTCGATTGAGGTGGATTCCCTCAAATGGCGTTTGGTTTTGTCTGTCCAGAGTTATTGCTACCGAAGATCACAAAAGCTAAGCACAAGTGCGGGGATATGATTGTGCTGCTACTGCATCTCATGGTTGTTTACTCCGGTGTGTTGCCATTAATAAAAACTAGTTTATATACCTAGCATTGTCAAAAAATTTAAAATTATATTAAGTATGACAAAATAATATATATTTCATTACTAGAAAAATATCGTTGAGAAAATTATTTTCATTAAAACAATAAATTAAAAAGTATGAAACTAATCACGACATGGTATTCACTGTAGCCAATAAATTTAATCATTGTCACATGAAATAACATTTCTTTCTATTCCTATGTGTTGCTCATAGGCAATTTCAGGTGAAAAAAATTACAAAAATTTTTATATATTTTTCACTCTCAACCAATGCTTTTACTTGTCGGGACTTAAGTGGAAGACATCATTGCCCTGATTGACCAGTACTATCACCCTACATTTAATAATAAACAAATGTGAAACAATGGACTTCCACCTCAAGGCATGTAAGTCCAACCCTAACAGAAATATATCATGTTCGCAAACAAAATAAAATTCAAGAATAAAGATGGAAGCAAACAGGAGTTAAAATGTAACCTAGAGGGAAATTGCCTTAAGAAAGGAACTATCTTCTTGATAAATCTTGGGGCCAACAAAATCAACCCAGTCCGTAGAGTAATATTTGCCCTCCATTTATGGGTATGAAAAATTATCACCAATAGAAGTATCAACAAAGGTAATCAATCCAACCCTTGAGGCTATCCGATGTAAAAATTTAGCATAATTGTTGGATCGATTCTTTCCCAATACTTTGAAGAGCAGTTAAATTGAGCTATAATTCAATTCAAACACGTAGAAGATAAGTAAATGAATAACCAAAACAATCCAACAATGTGAATAAGCCACCCTACTTCTCCAGCCATTGCATTATAGATAACAACGTATTTGTAGTTTATTCTCCATTAACTAACAAAATTTATAATAAAAGACACATGCTAACAACCAAGACTCACGGAAGGTAGCCAGTCCTCTGTTCAAAATTTTCTAGCAAAATTAATTGAAAGGTTAAATATGAGAAACAACAAATCCCTATGAAAACAAAAGGAAAAAAAAATAGATTTTAACCAGAGATATAGAAGAGATGGAGATTATTCAACAACCTGAATTACTGTCATTGAAAAAAAAAAATTTCAAATGTTTTTTTATTCTCCATCAAGCTTTCAAATGAAACTCTTCATATTTTCCTCCTATATGGGTTGGAAGAAACTCTTCATAACTACATATGAAGCATGTTATCTTTGGATAATATTTTTTTATAAATAAATTTAGTGTTTATTTTTTATAGAGGATGGTAATCCAAATTGTACATAATTAAAACTTTATACTAAACGTGTTTTCAAAAACTATCATTTTTTTGCAAAATAACTAATTTTTTTTATTTTCTAATAAAAATTTTATAAAAGTGCCTTTACTTAAGGCTGTTTTCCTACAGGCTACAGCAACAATACAAAATCCCGCACACATAAGGAAAACATACAAAAAAAGTTGCAATTAGGTTTCTAGATTATATGCGTCTCAGACACAATAGCACAAAGAAATTGTTTCTGGTCCATGTAAATTAGATTTTGGTGACCAACATAAAATGAAGTAAGACATACAAAGCAAGAACAGGGATTCTGCTTGAGGAATTACCTTAAAGACAGAAAAGAATGAAAAGACTCCAACAATAGATGGTTTTCGAACAGGCATTTTTCTTTCTGGCAAAACCTCCTTGCATAATTGTTGAGCAATTTCTTTCTTTCAATAATATCAATTGCACTTTGTCAGTGCGCATTAAAATAATTGCCCATCTCATTGATTCTTGTCAGCCTCAAGGGACTGGAGTCACATATATAATTTCACTATATCAGGATCACTGACATCAGGAGACCTATCAGTTGGAGTGGCAATATGGCCCACATCAATACCCACTCCAGCTTTGGATTTAATTTTTCCATTTTTTGGCACAACATTATGTATGGAATCAATGGTATAAATCCTGTCACTCATATCATCTGATGAATCCTATATTCCAAATTTTATCATACTCGCTTCCGGTAAAACAGAGAGCAATTGCGTTCCCAACGTTCACCGAATTAATTTAGTCCCCGGATTTAATACTACTAAAATAATTAATACACAATAACATTTAACCTCTATTCTGGCCTTGAAAAGTAGAGAATTTTTCAGCTACGAACTCAGGCGCGATAATATCAAGAGGTAACAAAAAAAGAAATGAAAAAGAAAAATCAGACTAACCGTGGGAAAAAGTAGGAGAGGTGACGAAAGCTCGAAATGGAGCTAATTTGCAGAGAAAAAAATTGATCCCCAGATCGGAAAAAACGATTAAGAAAATTTCATCAGCTTCAATCCTGCGAAAGAAATCAATCATACCAGCACACAATACCAACATAAAATTGATGAGCCTTAAACCTTAGAATGCTATTGGAACATTGTAAATGTTTGATTTGAAAAGGTATCTACCAAAAACAAAATCTAAAGGCTGGATGAACACAAAAAAGCATTCAGATACAGCAACAAACAATTCTCCAACAAAAAATTATATGCACAGCCTCATGCTTAACCCAAGGTGAAAAAAACCTCCTATGAAGAACCTCATCTCTCTTTGCAGCTACTTTCTTGCTCTCGTACAACCTAGGCCCTACCAGGAACTTCTCCAATTCAACATTGCGTTGAATATCTACCACGAATGGCCTTCTAAGTGAGATCAGCTTTGTGAGCCCCAATCGGACATGGTTCAGCCTAAAAATTCAAAATTGAAACATCAACGAAATTGAGATAAAGATGGGTAGATGGTGGCAGAGGGAAGGGAAGAAGAGCGAGAAGCAGCTACGAAAAATACAGAGGAGAGAGACAGGGAGCACTACCCATCCATGTTGTTTGAGAATGCCAATTTTAAAAAGGAAACAGAGCAAATTCTCAGTTACCAAGAGCGTTTATTGCCCAGAGAGAAACGTTCTATTCTCAATAACATTTTCTTTATTGAAAGATTAAAAACACCGCGTTTCATACCCAACAACATTATAGCAAATTTAGCTTTAGCGGTATTTATATAAATCTGGCGTAAAAAAAAACTTAATTTCTTTCCTAAAGTATTAAAAATGCTATAAATTTCGGAAATTGGTTAAATTGCCATAAATTTAATTTAAAAATGCCATAAATTTCGGCAAATTGGTTAAATGGCTTCGGTCAACAGAATAGTCAAGGATGCATTTTGAAGCTGTCAATAGGAAGAAGGGTATTTCAGACAGATTGTGTAAAAAATACCATATTTCATTTCCTTAAATATGAAAAGTGCCACATGTCACATTGTTGTTAAGTCTGTTAAGTGAAAAGACACATAGCTCCTTAATTTAAAAGTGTCTGAAGGATAAATCTGTCAATTTACAATATGAACACAAGATTTTGTTTCCTTTAATAAAAAAAGTGACACGTGTCAATTAATTGTTAAATCTGTTAAGTGAAAACCCCTAAAAGCCCTTAACTGTATCATGCTTTATATATATATATTAGATTAGATTCCAAACTTAATTGTGACTGTTACATTTCAATGACTCCCTTTATGCAGTTTAATTTATGGGCTTGCAATAATATGGGATTGCCTTCTTCTATTGTTCCTCTTCCTTCTTGGAGCAGTTCAAGCTGTTTGTTTGTATTGCTATGATTAATGCTCATGTCAGATCTCAGTTGCTCTCTTCATGAGATTGTCTTTTAATGATGAATACTGCTATATGTTTCTGCTTGTAAACTTAAAACAGATTTTGTGCAGGGAACGAAGACAGCAGTAAGTTCTTAGAGATATGGACCAACAGCAACGTGAAAAGCAGTTCTAAAACATATGGCAACGGCAACCTATGAGCTTGGAGCATGCTTAGTTGACTACTAAAAGGCATTGCCAATAACTTGGAGCCTGCCTACTTGAAACGGTTTCTTTTCAAGTTACTTATGAAGTGCACTAGCAACTGTTTCCCTAAGTTCGGATGCAGTGTAAAACCTGCAACACCTTCAGCACAAACCTACATAAACTTGCATGCTACCAACTCTCTTATGTTACTGATAGCTTATAAGTACTGCAGGGAAACAATGTCGATGTCTAAACATTACTTCGTAGCAGAAAGGTGCCGACATAGGACATGAAAATCAGTATTTGAGTGTTATTTGATTATTATTTATTCTAACTACCAGGTTTCAACTAAATCCAACTACCAATTGCCTGAATTAAGCGAATGCATTACTTCGATAACATTCACCCCTGCTTTTTCTCTTATACCCATGTCCCATGGATCCGTCTATTCTTTTTGTATGTCACTGCTTCATTTATTCCTCATACCCATATTTACAACCATTTTAATTATATTGTTCTTACAGTTATATATATATATAAAGCAGGATATACTTAAGGAGAAAAAGACTTTTCACTTAAAAAAATAAACTATAACTTGACTTGTGGCTTTTTTTATATGTAAGGAATGATATCTGATTTTTTACAACTTCATACCGACTTTACCCCCTAGACGTTCAAGCCCCTAAACCATCGCCCCTTACAAGGAATTAAATTAATGACTAAAACTGTTGACGATCTGCACATGAAAACAGTTGACTTACTATGCATATAAAATGAAATCCAATAAATTACACAATTTAAGCCTTAAAACTATCTATAACAAATGAAATTGAATGAGATTGGCTCATGGATGAGATTGGCTCTTTCTGAACGTCACTTCCCTTTTGCAAGATGGTCAATTTTATTAGGGCCTATTTCTCTATTTATCCAGTTTCAGCCTGCCTTACATTTCTTTTGGTTAAAACGCGTTTTTAATCCCTCAATTTCTAATCCTTCTTATTTTAGTCTCTAATTTCGGTCCATGTGGTGTTTTGGTCCCCAAACTTAATAATTACGTAACTTGAATCTTCCTATTTGCTTTCTAGGTCCCCAAACTTTTTTTAGTTGTTTTTTTATGTATTACCTTCTAAAGCACAATATTGGACACTGTGATATTTGTTTTTGAATTAAACCATTTTTTTTAATTTTTATTAAGTCAATTGTTAAAACCTTAATATCTAAAGTTCTTCCTTTTCCTTTCTTCGTACTCAAACTTTTTTGCCAATTTTTCCTTTTTCTTTTCTTTTTACCTTTATTAAGTTAATGATTGAACCTTTGATTAATTAACATAAATTAAACATAATATTGTGCTTCAATCATATCTTTTCGTTATTGGTGATTGAGATTTTCAGAATGAGTTATTTACTTTAAAAGTTATTTGATTCAATAAAGTACTTTGGTCCATAATTACTAAAATTGAAGATGAATTTTTCTAAATAAATTTCTAATAAATATTAAAAATTGGAATTTGAGCTAACAAGAGATATAATTTTTTAGTAAATTTTTTTTAATGAAAAATTTATCTATCATTTCGAAACATGTACAATGTTATGTTTCATATTCACTTTCAATATTAGCAATTGTGGATTGATGGATCGAATTACTTTATGAAATCAAAGGGGTTTTGAGTGAATTTTACTAAATAAATTTCTCATCCATATTAAAAATTAAAATTTGAGTTAATAAGAGATGAAATTTTTTATTGAATTATTTTTTATGAAAAAAAATATCAATCATTTTGAAGCACATGTAGTGTTATGTTTTATAGAGTTATGTTTAAATCATAACTAATCATTTTAATGGTAAGAACATAACATAAAAAGAACCCAACCCAAAATTAAAATGAAGTAAAATTTAATTGATTAACATAAAATTTTGAATGAGAATTTTTTAAATTATTGACATTTTTTTTAATGTCAAAATTTATATAAAAAAAAATACCCGCTACAAAGTGTAGCTAAAAAAATCTCGTTATTTCTATACATGTTATTGTTATAATTATGCGTACTATATACAATTTTTTGCAACCTTTTTTTACGACTTCCATTTACTTGCTATTTTTTATAAAAAAAAATTATAATTTAAGTTTAACCTATAACGAATTTATTTTCCATTTTATTATTAAAAGGCAAATTTCCACATTTTTCCGCATCTACTCTGTTTCCTACTAAAGTTTCTATTTTCTACAAATTGGATTGAATGTCACAAACATAAAGTTCTAAAACTCCTTTGAGTCGTTAATTAATAATTAATTGATTAATTAATTATAATAATATTATTATTAAATTATAATTTTCTTTTTAATTTAATTTAATTTATAATTTATAAAAATTATATAATTTTTTATATAAAATTATAATTATTATTAATTATAAAAAAAATTAATTAATTAATTATTAATTAATTTTTTTATAATTAATAATAATTATAATTTTATATAAAAAATTATATAATTTTTATAAATTAGTCGTCTTAATCAGTTTGGGACTGAGCTCATCATTTTCTCTTTTTCTGAGCAGTTTGGTGAATAGAAAAACCCCGGAAAATCTCCCAAAGAAACAACTCTGGGATCCAAAAGCTCCCCTTTTGTCTCGACTTCCGCCACTCGGCCCACTCCTCCATCCATTCGCTTGAAGGATTTCGCCAACAATTTGCTTGACCGGATCCATGATGCTTCTCGCGGGGCCTATTATTAATTTATTGTTTTAACAGATCCCTAAAATTATTCGTTTACATCTTATCGGTTTAAAATTGTACAAATTTAGCATTTACCGGGTTTTTTAGCCCAGCGAACTAAAAGATCCATAATCTTAGGAAATATAGAAATAATTTAAAAATAAAAAATAAAGTTGGGTGACTGACTAGTTCATATCCAAAATCAGAAAAATCATAGTGTCAAAATTTTATTTTAAAATATAGAAATAATATGAGAAAGTTTGGAGAACAAAAATGATAAATAGATAGCATTTAGAGTTTCAAATGGGAAAAATTGATAAATTAGGGGTTGGGACAAATTTAAACCAAAGGAAATTTTGAAACAACCCAAACACGAAAAAAAATAATATAGGCCTCCAAGAAAGCTCAAAAAGCGATTAATGCTATATAAGAAAAAGAAAGCTATTGCCTCTTAGAAAAAGGGTCGTGTGGAGAAAAAGTGATCGAGGAAAACAAAAAAAACAAAAAGTAAAAAAAAGCATTGTTTTATTCACTATTTATTTAACATTGAATAATTCTTACACATTTAGTATATATAAGAGAAAAGGAGGGAAAAATACTGTTGAATCAGGCGAAAAGCTTAGACAGGTATGAAGTATCAACGTTGATAAAAAAACAAAAAACAATGTGGATTTTTTTGTAACCAAAATCTATTACAATCTATTGCAAAAGTAGGGATGAGAGTGAACTATTTTAAACCTAAGGGTGAAAGGGTTTTGCATAGAGGACCTTAAATGTAATAAAACATAACTTTTGATGCACTTTTCAATGAATATTGTCTTGGCCTTACGCATTTAGTATATATGAGGTTTTTCAACACCTACATGATATTATTAGGCTTTGTTCTATTGCAGATAAGAGAAATTGGTGGAGCAATTAAGTTGGAATAAAAGTCTATCATAGTACAATACGCACATATAATATTATTTGTTTATATACATACTTGCTATTCATGAATTAGGAGGGGTAGTTAATTAAGAAACGTGGACTCAGGTACGTAGGTGGTGATAAAGACACAATTGAAGCAATACCTATAATTTTTAGTTGGCTAAAGCGATCAAGTAAAAGATCAACGAGACCGAGTTGATAAAGAAAAGCAAAAAGAGAATCTGGTGAAAAATGACGATGCTGCTGTGTGGACACCGAGAAGTAGTGACTTAACTTCCAAAACCTTACTCCATGTTTCTCCTCTAGTTGGGTTTTGACTGAAAGTAAGGTCTGCATCTATCTATGACAACCGATGATCAAATCGAAGCAAGAGTAATGTATCGTCCCACACAAATTGACTGGATGCGTCATCTCACTCTAATCAGTTGGATGTCACAGAATGAAATCGGAGTGAACCCAAATGATGAAGATACACAAAAATCCACTGTAGTGCAAAAATGAAGATGAAATTTGAGGTCGGGCTTAAAGGACGAATTCGATCATTCACAGGAAAAAAAACAAGAATGAAAAGCAAACGCTATTTGAATTTTTGGTTTTTCAACATGTTAGGTTTCGAGAAATCCTCTTTCAATCCCTATAATTTTTTTGCTTTGGTACTTTACCTGTCAAGCTTGCATATATGCAGATCCCACCATTGCCCTTATCTTGTCTATCTGAGTCTAATTATCATACGAGAAAATTTAGGGACCAAAAGGTAAGAAATAAAATTACTGGTACTAAAAGGGGGTTTCAAACCCTATAAATTTTTTACTTTTGTACTTTAGCTGTCAGGCTTACATATAAGCCGATCCCACCATTGCCCTCATCTTGTCTATTTGAGTCTAATTATCATAGGAGAAAATCTATGGACCAAAAGGTAAGAAATTAAATTAAGAACAGGAAAAGGTGTTCTACCATTACTAAGAAAAATGTTAAAAAAATGAGATTAAAAACCCCCTTTCAGTACCTGTAATTTTGCTCTTTACCGGCTATAGCTTTCAAACTCTCAAATCTGCCAATCTCGCATTATGCTCATATTGTCTATGTGGGCCTAATTGTCATATAGAAAAGTATGGGGAACAAGAGAGAAAAAATGAAATGTTTAAGGATTTGAAAAGAGGTTTCACAATTACTAAGAAAAATGAAAAAAAATCATAACACAAAAAAAAAAAATAGCACTATTCAATGGCCAGTAACTTTGTTCCATCTTTAAAATATAGTAGAATGTATAATTAGTTTTTGGCCCATTTTTATTTTTATTTTCTAGGTTTTTTTATTATCTTAAAGACTCGAAATCAATTTTAGGTCTTCTGAAAAATGATAATAGACATTAAGGGCTTTCTAGAATAAGGTGGATCATTTGAAAGTTTGAAACCAAAAGTCCTTTCATCAATCAAATGTTATTTATAAGGAAACTCAGGGGCCCTTTAGTTTTTTCTTTTTTCTTATACACAGAAACATTTATACAGAAGCATTTACAAGTACAGGGAATTAGAAGGTATTATAGTAAAGTTAGAGGAAAGTGGCTGCTGCACAAAAATCTAAAGGACTTCTAGCTAGAATTTGCCACTGTTAGATTGCCTTGACATGGAAAAAAGTGTCTGTCACTGCTCGAACCTTGGCCAGCCTTGTGGTATCCCTAGTGTTTTCCCAGTTGAGCTAGAAGCACAGGATAGGGGCCCTTCAGTTGTATTTCAGAGATTTGGCACTAGTTGTTGAAGCTAGCTAGCTATTAGATCCTTCATATAAATACCTCAAAGCTTGATTGAGGCAGCCCATCATCTAGTGCATATTGCTCGATCTTGTAATGACTTTACCTTATGGACAGGAAATATTTTGGAACCAATTTCAACTATTGTGGCCTCTAATTGTTTGATTCAATGATAATGCTATTTGATGCATTCCATAAAAAAAGTTACTAAAGTCTAATATTGATCAAATTCGCTTTTAGATTGGTGACATTCTACATGAAAAATTATATCTTGAACTATAAATGTTGAAATTGCATTATTCTTGATCCATTGTAAAGTATTTTTAGTGCTTATTCACTCAACTTAGTTGGTATGTACTTTGAACTCTACACTTTAAGAAACTTAAAAAATAATTATAAAATATATTTTTTTCAAAGATTAAGTATTTTTTATTGATTTTTCTTTTATTAGTCCAGGCATGGAAAAAATTATAAGAGATAACTAGTATCTGTCGTCCATTAACTAGGATAAGTTGTAGTTATATGCTTATGTGCACTAGATAAGTCTTATACTTTTGAAACTAGTCCAAATAGTTGTTGCGATTGGTAGGATAAATTTGTACTTTTAATCGAGTTACCGCAATTTGTGTGTATAAGTAACTAGAAAAATTTTAATGGTAAAACTCCACTTATGTAATATCAAAGTGTTGCTGCTTAAACTAAGAAGATTGACAAATTTCTTATAAATATTACAGAACCCAAGATTAGCACATGGCCATATATAATAGTGCTAAGGCAGACGAAAAATCTCGATTAAATTTTAACAAATATTATGTGTGTTATGTCTCTGGTTCTAATACAAGGAGTTAAGGTTCAAATCTTTGTGATACTTATAACTTTATTAGAACTTTGATATATATACACTAATTGAAGGTCTAAATTGAAAGATACCTTATTGTATGCATAATGCATTATCTAGTGAAATAAAGATGCAACTTACAAAACAGTGCGAGATTGGTGGAACATTTTTAAGTTTTATGTGTAACTTGTATGTTTCACATAAACGAAAAATGTATTTTGGTTATTTGATTTTAATTAATTTCATAAATTAATTAAAATTTAAAGGGTTGTGACTCTTCTAACAATTGAGTCATTTGTAATTGACACATTTCTTCATGAATAATTGTATATATTTCAAAAAGCACATATTTATAAATAGTTGTATCTATTAAGGGATGAGCTATATTTTTTCATTTTTCTATATAAATGAAACATTTCATAAATTTGAGAGAGATTTTTCATAAAGCTTTGTTGTATCTTGGAAACATATTCCTGGTATTTTATAATGGGGGAACAATTATCTTTAGGAAAATGAAATTATTTCACACCTCAAAGCCTTTTTTAATCTCTATCATTTCTTATTTTTCTAACAATTGATTTATCGAAGTACCTTATCTCTTATAACACATTTCAATTAGGCACTTTCCGTTAATTTTATTGTTCAATCAGTCAGAATTTATTGTTGTGGCATTTATGAATACTAGAATAAATTTAAAATAACACTTATAATCCCTAAATCTACACCTTTCGCTAACCCATTGCCAAGAAGACCCTAGAACATTTTGCAACTAAAAAAAATTGGATAAACAATAATAAATCAAGACTCATAAACCAAGGGAGGGTGGCATCATCGCCTTGCTTATCGACACCACTGACTGGATCTACAACAATGGTTGCCCCTCCACCCATTTTTTCACTTTGGTTTTCCTAGCGAAAGTGGGTTTTTGACATAGTGTTAAATACCATGGTATACCATACAGTATACCGTTTACCGCAAGTACGCGGTATAAATATTTTCACGTTTTGTCATTTTACCACACAGTATATAATGATGTTTTCGGTATACCGCATACCGCTTGCTTTTTGTATACATTTTGTCAAAAAACCGCGATATACCGCAAATACTGCGTAGTACGTACCACGGTATTTCATTTTTCATGGCTATTTTTTTCATTTTACATAAAAAAATATCATAAATATATAAAAATATTAAAATATAAATAATACACATCATAAAATAAACATTTACTTTTATTTTTTTGTTACTTTTTTTAATTAATATAACAATTTAATGAATGATAGCAGCTTGAAAGTCTTTATGGTGTTGAACAATATGCCCTAATTGGATTTTTGGTACATGCTACCACAACTGAATATCTTCTATCATGTATATTTTATTTATATTTGACAAATTATGATGAGAAAAATTAGAATACATATAAAATGCATAAAAATAAAATATTAAATAAATTATGTCATCTTAAAATAATAATCTATTTTTTTTTTGTGAAAACGGTAATAGTATACGGTACGGTATACCATACAGTATACTTTAAAAATTTAGGGTGCGTTATACCTAATGATAACGGTATTTAACACCTATGTTTTTGCCAACAATGCCATCGAAAAGCACTTCAAGTTATTGATTTACTGTCAAACGGGTTGGATCGATGACTTGCTTAGGAAGCTTTGCACAAGGGCCAGGGATTGATTTCCAGTACGGGTTGGATACCTTCAAGAATCGGGCACCGTCGATGTTACCGCAGGGTCAATATCAACTGGTGCGATTTCCATAAGGTCAAGACCGAACAATCAATCCCATAAGAACTCTTTCTTTTTAGGCTAAAGTACACTAAAAGCCCCTGGACTTTTCCAACTCGTACGAGTTGGTCCTTCTGTTAGTATTGTGCCCAAAAAGCTAATCATGAGATGATTGTATTTTTTGCACATTGAGTCATGATATTTTATTATGCCATTAATCCAGCAATTATGTTTATTGTTTTATTTTTTACGTAACGTAATAAATATAATTATAACACTAAAATAATAATATTCTCAAACGTTCCTGGTCTAGGATTATTGTGGAGCGGGTTGCAATAATACATAACGACTAACATATGTTGAGACTAATATGAGATATATAGTCTATATATAAGTACAAGTTGGAAAACTTGTGTACTGGACCGACCCACCATGAGAACACTACATGTATCGTTATATGAGTGTCATAAGTGATTCTTATAGTGATCATGGTATATGTAGTCCTTTGACCTTAGGTCATCAAGGTTCCCTACATTTGAGTCACATACTTTGATACTTTCCTTTGTTGCTCGTAACTAAGTGAACTTGAAGGAGGTCATTGAGTATGTCACATATCATGCGGAGGGATTTGTATGATCAAGATTGGATTTATTTCTCCTATGTAACGGGAGTGATATCTTCGGGTCCCTTGATAGAGTATGACTTAGAAAAATACATTGCCATACTCGAATGAGTTGATATACGATATCAATGTCATCAGTTTAAGTTGGTCTACTCGGTAATCAAGAAACCAAAGATTATACTATGCGAGAGTGACACATTTCATGTCTCGTGCTTAGTCTTGATATCTTAGACAAAGGGACAATGGCATATATCGGTGATGATCGTAAAGGTTTAGTCGAATCACCGACAATCTTGTCACTTGGGTAGCAATGAAGTGTTGCTAGACACCACTCATTGCTTATGATCATAACATTTATGATCATTGCCAATGTGGTAAAAGCCTATTGGGTCGCACACATAGAGCTATTTGGATCATTAGAGTGCATAAGCTAATTATTTGGGTTATGGTTTCACAATAATTTCGTATTAATAATGGGCCCAAGAGTTGAGCCACTATTAAGCCCGAAATTAAAGCCTAATTGAATTAAGGCTTTGAAACCTATTAGGCATAAAAGTAGAGTCTCACTATAAATACAACTTTTAGTGAGAAATTCGTAGCTTCTTGCCCTAGCATCCCAAAAGGACAGCCGCATTCTTCTCTTCCAATTCCTTGAAAGACACAAGCTAGCACTGCGAGCGCAAAAAAAATGCATCTACCGAGACGTGGTGGAAGCATGGTGATCCCGAGAGGCTCGTGTGGATACCATAGAGAGCTTAAACACATCAACTGTTCAGGTTTTGTGATTCGACTCTACAGTTAAGTAAGATTTCAACTGAAAATTAGGTATGAAAATTTTCGAACACTCGGTTTACCCCATTTCATTTGAATCCTGGAGGGTTTCAATTAAATTCTACTGCACTGTTTTGCTCCTGAAACCCAACACCTTCAACTTTAACTCGACCTGCAAAAGCCCTTTAACTTTGCAACTCTATATGTTTTAGTCCAACTCATTGATTTGACTTCTATTTTTAATGGCTTAAATACATCAAGAGCCATCAAACTTTGACAACTCATTTAAGTTTGTCATCAAACTGAAACTTGGACTGCAATAGGCCTTAAATTTTACAAAAAATAATAAGGATCATTAAAATTAATTAAAATTCATTATAAATTAGTTAAAATTGATTTTTTAGGTTGAATAAAGAAAAATTTATTAAAATTAATTAATTCATAAAAAATATTTTTCAGGTGCTTATAAGGTAAATATAGAATTAACTATGAAATGATATTGGTCCTAGATAAAAAATAAAAAAAAATAATGTATCATCTATAATGAGAAAATAACATAACACAAAAAATATGGAATAAAAAATTTGCAACAAAGTTTGACCAATAATCACCTTTTATTCCATCCACCATAATGGTATACATAGAAAAATGCAAATGACCACCTATAGTATAAAATGTATTTTTTTTATTTGTACTTCTATTTAATTTTACATTGCTTCAATTTTCCCACTTTCCAGTGCTTAGCATAAAATATAATTTTACTTTACACACTATGAATAAATAAAAATAAAATATAGCCTATGAACAAATTTCTATTCACAATGTTATTAATAACTAATAATTATTACAAGTCATGCAAATTATACAAGTATTCTTTTCTTTTTATTTTTTCTTTGTTGCCCTAATATTTAGTCGGTTCATCCACAAACTTGATCTACAATAAGGACTAAACCAAAGAGACTTTAATTAATTTTTATAAATAAACTAATTTCATAAATTTTTTATTTACTAAACCTAAAAAATTCAATTTTAATTAATTTTTATGATACGCATTGTTTATTGTAAAGTTTAAGGCCTAGTGCATTTGAAGTTCTAGTTTGATGGCCAGCTCTTTATATATTTAAGCCATTAAAAAAATGAGTCAAGTCAACAAGTTAGACTAATATGTATCAAGTTGTAAAGTTGGAGGGCTTCTGCTGACCGAGTTAAAGTTTGAGGACCAACTCATGTGAGTTAAAAAGCTCAGAGGCCTCTAGTGTACTTTGGCCTTCTTTTTTTGTTGACTTGATGTTTCAAATTCTTCTTTAAAAAAATTTTTTTTTTTTTTTATAAATCTGGATTTGATTTGGCAGAAGGTATTTGGGTTCAAGGTGTTGTTTCCGAGTGAATTGGGAAAAGAAATAGATATTGTTCTTCTTTTTTTCGCATCAAGACTCGATTTGGAAGACTGTAGATTTAGGTTTATAGAGTTGTTGTGAGATGAACTGGGTAAGAAACGAAGACAACAAGGAGCAAGTAGCTGCCAACAACGAGGAGTCAAGGAAGAAATGGGGACAACAATGACATAGCTGGCCTTCATCAATGTTGGTTTCACTCATTACTGGTATCAGGTGGTGACAGCAGCGGTAAAGAAAGACGGAGGCAATGAAACGGTAGATAAATCAGCAACATCAAAGATCTTTGATAAATACTCATAAGTGTATTGTTATTAAAGGTTTAAATCATCATTATATACTTTGAGTATGATTAAATTCTATATTCTGAGCATTTTTCCATCGAGTAACTATTCACTCATTTTTACTATTCATATGCATTTTTACTATTTACCAACTTACTATTCATACACGTATTCACTGTACATACGTAGTTTACTGTTCATTAATATTAAAATATATATATTAAATAATTATTTTTTATATAGGTAAAAATCATCACTTGACGGTCCTTCACGAAAAAAAATCATATCTGGAACTATAGGCATCGGAACTGAGTGATTCCAAATTCATCTAAAAGCCAATACATAGATCTTCAACTCTACTTCATTCCGCAAGCTAGTTTGATCATTTTTATTGCCAAAATCTGATTATAGATAAGACCCTTTGTTCTTTCGTGTGCTGAAGAACAATTTCGGTAGAAAAATTATAACTTGAGCTACGGATATCCAACTTGAATGAGCAAGCTATCAATTCGAAGCTAAAAAGGAGATCTACAACTTCTGTATTTTGAGGAAGAGCTGATCTGATGTCTACAATGACCGAAAAATTAAAAGAAGTTATGGCCTGCCATTGTTGATTTGTATTTACCTACATTTTACCATTTTATTTTTACCATTTCACCAACCCCAAAACTCTATAAATAGGCACCTTGGGGGAAGGGTGGAGGTTGCCATTTTTCTTAGGCCTCATTTATGTTCTTGTTTCATTTTTAGCTTTTCACCTTTAATTTTGTTCTAGTTTTCAATACCGAAGCTCTGTCTAACTGTTTTCTCATTCTTATTCTTCTTTGTTCTTTGATCTTTTAATCTATGTTCATTTCATCTTTCTACATGTTGTTTACTTTTATTATGTCTAACTAATCTTTCTTTTTGCTAAGATAAAAGGATGAAGCTTTTGGTGTAAAGGTTATAATTGATTTGAATGGATCACAACGTTAACGGTATTTTCTTCCTTAATCTATTTAACTTCCTTCATTGTTAAGTAGGAGTCTTGATTCATCATAGTCAAATCATTGGCACAAAAGCTGCTTAATTCCCTCTGTAGAACATGGCTCTGCCGGCTATATTAGAATCTTGAGTTATTGTCGACAAAGGTTGACATGATGAATACTTGAATCCATTAGCAAGTGTTGGCATTTTAAGATCAATGAACGTTAATACTAACTAAATTCTCCGATTGGGACCTCCTTTATGTGTGGATCTCAATTGAGTGATAAGATGGGCTAAAATTAATCATAACCAATATACTAAAAGTGAATCCCCTAACCTTAGCTATTTTATTTGAATTTGAATTTTTAATCAACATCTGTTCACACTCTTTTGTCAAATCTTCCTTTACTTTTATAATTTGTATTTCTTAATTCACTTCCCTATGGTTCGATACTCGGATTTCTGGGATTTTATTACTTACTACAACCTACACTTGGGTTACAACTGCTAGAGTACAGCAATCTATTAGGCAAAGAAGGCTGGGAGTAAAGTAAGGGGTGGTGGGATGCAGATTTAGGGGAAAGGTGGGGTAGTGCTGGGGGCAAAGAGAAGGATAGGAGGGAGTGCAACCATAGGTGAAGGGCGGGGCGAGGTCCACAGAGGCTGGTGGAATTCCGACCGGTTGGGGTTGGGTTTTTTTTCTCCAGTTGAGGCAGAGAAAAAGCAAAAAAGAATTATTGATTGGAGTTAGAAATTTAAAAATTTAAGATTTAAAATTATTGATATTAAAAGTTATAGGGCTAAAAATGTTATTCTAGAATTAATTTTAATATTTTTTAATGTTACATCATTATAATCAAATTAATGGACAGTAGTCAATTGGTATTGAGATGTGCAATAGGAAAAAAGGTACTTTAATGAAATAACATGAATTTTAAGTACTCATTTAGGACATAAAAATAAGCTAGGTGAGCCCTTATGAACTTTGTCCTTGAAACTTAGTTTTGCCGAGAGCCCTAAAATCTAGCACTGATTGTTTAGTAATTTTTTTTTTCTTTTCAGCATTCTAGTATGTTGCCTAGTGTAACCACTAACCATTAACAAGAGGCTAAGGTCATTTCAGTGGTGGATGATATATGGGATGGGCGTTGTCACCCATTTGAAATTTTTCTCCCCATGATCAACCGTGATCCCCTCCACAATTCTCTGAACTTTCCATAATCGTTAAAATATCTCAGTAATAAGAAGGCCATCATTTGGCCAAAACAACGACCTTAGTCCTTGGTTTTTCTTCCCTCTACTGCTCGAAGCGTTAATGTTGGTTTTCAACTGCCGCCACTCCTTGAGGCACTGCTGATCCACCACCTTTGTCTGCTCATATATATGCTGCTGTTGTTCCACCCCGTGTTGTTGTTCCCAGGCATTGCCAGCTGCTGCTGTATAAATTGAGCCGCTTCTTGCCAATCGTTATGCCCATCCTCCACAGCCAACTGGCAACCCATATGGTCAACAACTTCCATCAAAAGGCTGACCTTAATACCGAGAGTATAGGACAACGACGACATGAGTGAAGGCAACGGCTTATCATCAAAGGCATGCGGAAAGGCTGAGGTCTCACTAGGAGATCTAGCTGAGGGGCAGCAGGGGCAGTTATAAGGTCAGACGGCCGATCAGTGGAAGCCAGGAATCATCAGGATCTAGGATGGAGGTGGGCTTGGTTGCACAACGGCAATTGGAAAGGTGGTACATGTGGTGGGGTTAGGGATGGAGTGAGTGGCTCTACATGTAAATTCAGCCAACTTGGAGGTAATTCACAACTGTTTTGCATTTCCAAGCCTAATAACACATTAATATAATTGTATTAATCCAAAACGAATTAGGCCTTAGCCAAAAGAGACTCAATTATAGTCATAGAGCTCAACAATATAAGAAGAAGTCCAACAGCCAATTGGATGTTAACTAGTGATGACAGCTAACAGAGAACACGAGGTTCATTGACCTGCGCATTGCAGCGGGTTCATTATAGTAATATCGAGGTTAAACACAACTACACGACATCCATATGTTATCCAATGACAAGTTGCCATCATCTGAGACTTTTTAGCTATTGAAGAAGTCCTACATTCACTTCATGTTGTCATCCATATGTTATCTATATACTTGTTTTGGTTTCAAGAACAACTATTGTCATCGAGTTTTAAGTGTGCAAAATAAAGACTTTCAACTATTTACTAAAAGTAGCAATTTCAGAAGAGTTCATGGTTGCTAATCTTTGATAGCATAATTGTTTTTCATACTAGAACTATCTAAACCCCATTTCAAATAAAGCCACTCAACAATGAAGAGAATACAACGTATTTTCTTTTTATTCATCCCATAACACAAACCACCAATGCATGAGAACCTAGCTTAATATGCAATAAAATTGCAAATGACCTACTTGATATCTAACATCTTGAACAATCTCGTAAGTACTCTACTTTCAAACTTTATACTATTAGTTTCATGTACCAATAAGTGAGGGGAGGATGGGTAACCCTTAGTTACCAGAATTCGTGTATTATAGCACTGAACTGAACTGTAGTTCACGAATTCCACTCTGGGAGTGGATTCGATGTGAAATCACAAATTCCATTGGAAAATAAGCCTAAAACTACTTTATTACTTCTCATTTCTTAGAGCTATTGAGAGACAAAGCTCCTACAGCGTATCCAAGACTAATATGCCACTAAATTCTCTTTGATATGCTCACCCGTTCAATTTCAATTAATAAATTTTCTTTTCTGTTTTTTTCGGTGATCTACTAGTAATGTTTTAAATACACATGTAATTATATCATGGAAACTTAAATATTTTTGGGAACATTTTCAACAAATTATTAGTATTCAAGATATTTTGTACTTATAACATATATTGCATGCATATATATTATATAAATACATAAACAAATAAGACAATTTTGAGCCACTCCTGCTTTCAACAATTTTACAATTTTGACGAATTACTACTCCCGCTCTCGCTTTGTGCAACTTAGGCATAACCTTGACAAAAATAGGGCAAGAAATGACTCTAAAGTAAATCTAATCTGATAATAAAATATGATACTTCAAACCAAGTAAGAAGCTCAGAGGAAAGGAAAATAAAAGATTGCCTGTAATCAACCCTTCCTTTACCTGTTGCCAACAACAAAAATTCCATTTAAAATTTTATAGTCCACTTTAACCGCTCAATTTTCTTAAAATGAAAGTCAACTCTGTGATAACTCAGGATTCTATAATCAGAAAAAGAAATGAAGGTCAAAACCTAAAGAGAAAGTCAGGAACTTACCAAAATGACAATTTAGCATGTGTTAAAAATGACAAGGCTGAACTCTCTTGTCCCTGCACCTAGCCTCTGGTCATTGTCCTCTTCTTGAAAAACAAAAAAATTGCTACAGCTCACATCTATAAATATAATCACCCTAAAATACAAACATCAGCACCATAAATTTTTGTACCTGAAGCTCATCCAGGTTATCTAACTCAAGTTCAAACCTGACACAAAAAAGGCCGTACGGTGTATATTATTTATAGTAAAATGTAGTAGTGTGTAATGTTAATGTGAAGTTGTGCTTAAGCAATATTGCAGTTATTTTGTTCTACTAACAGAAATGGTCCATATACTAAAAACTTATAGATGAAGAAAAACATTATCATACTTACTTTTAGATTAAGGAGATTGAAAATAAAAAGTAATATGTATTAAAAAATATAGCAAAGAGGGAGAGTGTAGCTCACCCTACTCTTTATTGTTATATTCTTTACTACATCTCCAGCAATAGAAAGTCGACTTTCGCATGCTTATCTGTGTATTCAACTGAAAAAGTGTCAAACAGAAAACTCCATACACCATTTTCCTATTTTGAGTGGACAAACAAATGAAGATACTAATATTATTAAAACGCAGGAAAAAAAATCATATTATTGTCAAAAATAATGTACTCATCCTTCCAATTGCTCATGGTAAAAAACAATTAAGTTGACACAAAAAATGAACCACAGATAAAAAAAAAAAAATTATCTAATGTTGAAGCAGTGGGGAAGATAATTATGTAAACCAAAAGGGAAACCGGAATGGTAACATTTGAAAAGCACAACAAAACTTTCAACGTGCACCGTTATAAGGTGATTGCCACAACTCAGATGAAAAAGAAAAAGGCAAAAAGCACCAAAAGCTGAGGACTTACCATAGACATGAAATTGATTGGGTACACATGATCTGAATTACTCTAGCACATGTCAATGAAAAAAAACTGATCCACCAATCACCATCAATCTATCACATAAAGTATCCTACGACAAAGGAAAAAAAAAGGCCTAATGTGAAATGATACAATTAATAGCCTGAATCCAAAAGTAAAATATATAAGCACTGACAACAAACAAATAACATACCAGCTGAAAAATGTAAGCATCAGGCAGCAGCAGAAGCAACCAGACTTAAAAAGATTGACTTGATCAAATAACATAAGACATGGCTCACAATAAAAAGATCTTTAAAAAAATATTGCAAAATCAAATGAACACAAATCATAACAAACGACCACACATGATTTTTTAAAAAAAAAAAAACAAGAGAAAACTTGAAACTAATATAAGAATCATACATCAACATCGAGTAAACACTGATCAAAGTATTATGCTAAACATGTATATGCATATATAAGAGAGAGTATAGTAGAAAGGAAGACAATCAATCACCTCGCAACACTTGACTTTATAAAAGTTAAGTCAAAAAACATAACAATAACTGAAATGTTAGCTTGAATAAAACAGGGATAGATGATGTTGCAAATAATGAACATAAGGTTAGAGTCAACAATAAAAAAATAATAGAAGGAGGCAAAATGAAGAAGGTTCAGAACCGGCAGGCTAAAAAAGATGGAGTTACATTCATAGATAATAGCAAATAGGTCTAAAAAAGGAAATGATTAAAAAACCACAAAAGCAATCAAACAAACAAAACTTACACATCAGCCAAATAACAAAGATGGCAATATTGGAACTATAGTCAAAATTCTTTTAAAAGTAAACTAAAATATTAACTCATAATGATAAAAGAGTAATATCAATTGAGATACAAACACATGCACAGTAAATGAGGCATAAATACTAAGCAGAATACTGGTGTAACTTTTCTACAAAACACTCATATAAATGTACAAAAACTAAAGCATGAGTATGGAAAATATAATGATTGACCTTGGGATAAGCTAACTTAACAAAAAAGTCAAATAAAACGAAAGTGACAATAGCCCAAACTAAAGCTTAAACAAAACAGGTACAAAAAATAACGCAAAAAATAAACATAAGGTTAGAGCCAAGAATAAAAAAACAACAAATAAATAAATTCATAGAGAATAGTATATAAAAAAGGAAATAATAAAAAATGACAAAACCCAACCAAACAACAAATCATGCTCAGTAAAAGGAAAAAGACCATGAAACAAAAAGGAAATGAGATATCAATACTAATTAAAATACTAGTTAAATCTTAATCAATACTAATTAAAGTACTAGTTAAATCTTTCAGGCAAACACATATATATATACAAAAAGTGAAACATAAGTAGGAAAATATAATCAGACTTCACAGTAGGCTGACATAAAAGAGAAATCAGGCAAAATAAATGTACTAAAATCCATGAAAAGTCTTGTCTTTTGATGTTTTTGGAAAAAAGGAAAAAAGGAAAAACATGATGTAAAATGAGCTTACAATAAACACAAACTGACCTTTTTCTCATACAAGTTGATTTTTTAGGCAATAGCTCCAAGTCTAACTGCCAACTTACTCATAGTTACCAATCCCTATTTGATGCAATACACAAAATGAAGTAAGCACAGACTAACCAATATCAAATTGTCATAATGCTTGTCAAGCATGATGCTGCACTTGTAAAATATAAACAGGTATTGGGTGTACATGAATGGAGATAGATTCAAATGGCACTGCCATCCGTGAAATTTAAAGCAAAAACTAAAGGACAAAAAAACGCTTTCTAATTCAAATAAATCCAAATCGACCCTAAGAAAAACCTGCAGCATAGCATATTGACACAAATACCAAAACCAATAAAGAAGCAATGGCAAACAGAACATTTCAAAGCTACAGCCACAAAAAAAAAAAATAAGGACCAATAAAAACCAAAACCAATCCAATCCCAAACGTGACAGTAGAAAGAAAATTTACAAATTGAGGTCAAAGTCACCAAACAAAGCATTTCTATGGTTAAACATGCCAAACCAGAAAAATGTTCAGTAGTGATATTTATTAAAAGCAAAAATAAAGAAGAGCTGAAGTAACTATCAAATAAATCTTGAAGAAGTACAACAACCATCTTTGCTACTCTATCTGTATAGCCACAAAAAAGAAAAATTTAAGAGAAAAATATAAATCCACTTGCTTCACTACTGAAGGTTGTCTTTCACAGCAAGATTTCTCTTATTTCTAGGTCATCTGAAGCTCTTTTTAGAGTGAACTGTAACAAATATATAATACCAGTCAGTCGAATTGTAAACCTATGCGAGGACAAACAATTTTAATTAAAAAATTGCTAGATTTGTCTTCTTTCCCATGGCAGAAAAAAAAAAAGACACAAATAAGAAACAAAACCTGAGAAAATTATTTAGCTACTTGCTCCCAAAAAAGTCAAACCATCATTCTAACTACATTAACACCTATCTCAAAATTATTGATGCTATGATGCGAATATGAAAACGTTATGTTAACAGATGGACCTTAAGATTCATGAATTTTAGATTAATATATCTACATCATAAGAAAGTCTGTAACATCCAAAAAAGAAAGGGATAGGGATGCAGATGGAACTCATCTACAAACTTCACAGCTGGTAGATAACTAATGGAAAAAAAAAATTGCCAGTATTTTCTGACCTTTTCACTCCATAGTTTCAATTCTACATAGGTTTTTTTTAAAGATAGAGCAAACAAATGTAAACATGATTGAAAAAAACTAGTGGAGAATACTACTCAAGGAACCCAAAACACGCAAAATCAGAAATAAGAGAATCAAAGAATTGAACCTAACTCAGCCATTTCATCGAACAACTATGGTACGTTAACGATGAAACATTTTAATCTGCTTCAAAGGAACTGGCGATCAAGGATGGAAATCGATCTGTACCTTAGTGGCTCATAATAGGAAGATTAGGCACTATTGACCTCCATTTGAACCGATGTAATAGCTGGAAAGTCTGCACAGCCGAACTCTTTGTTGATGCACCAGCGAGAGCTTGAGACATAGAAGCAACGACTCATCAATAAAAACATAAAAAGAAAAGAAAAGATAAAGAGTCATACCCGATCTCACAGATTGGAAGCGTCATACTCGATCTCACAAATCTTCTCCTTGCCTCCTCTACCTATAAATCACCCAGCTTATCCTCTCTTCTCCGTCAGTCTGATGTTAAGGCATTGGTTTCTTCTTCTCCATCGGTTCCTGACGCCGCTGTCGTCGGTCACGCACGTACGCTCCTCGCATTCGAAGCACTTAGGAAGCCACTCTTCTTAGTCGTCCGTGAAGAAAGTTCTGATTTCACTCCAGTGCATCAACAAAAACTCTCTGATTTGGCTGGAAACTCCGGGAAGGCAGAGATCATTTAAGCAGGCTGGATTTCGTTGACGAAGGCAGCTAGGTTTTCACCTATTAGGGAAAAAGATAGATTTGGATAAATCGTCTTTGGGTACATAGATTTAGAACAATTTGGTATAAACTGACACAAAAGTGAAAAAAAAAAAAAAAACATCATTTATGGGCAAATGTTACTTAAAATAAGTAGGGCTGAAAATGGGCCGAGCCTAGTTTGGGTAGCTCGAGCTCAAGCTCAAATAAAGGTATTTTGAGTTTGGCTTTTTCAAGCTCGAGCTTAGGGCTCGAGTTTATTTAGGGCCGAGCTCAAGCCTGATGCTACTCGGCTCTTTAAATTCACGGGCCTAATAGGCCCCATTTTTTGTTTTTTTGTCTCTTGGGCATTTTCTCCTCATGCCTTAGTCATCCCTTCATTTTCACTCCTAAGTCCTAACACCTTAGTCTCCTACTCCCTCTCACGCCTGACACAGCTTTGGTCCCTCTTTCACCGATCAAATTTCCTCAAGCAGCTTAAATGATTTCAAATCTCCAGGTCTTAGTCATGAAAGCTTCGGCTCCCGTCACCGCAGCTTTGACGGCACACTATTTAATCAGCAACAATATTGGCAGAGGGCTAAGGAGAAAACGGCAGCACACGAGGCAGCAGAGGCGGAAGATCACAAAGTCTTCCTTAGTTTCCGAGTCAAGGATACCCAAGAAAGGTTCGTTGAGCCCCTGAGGCAAAGGTTGGATAGTGAGGGTTTCAAGGCCTACCTGGATGAAAGGATGGGGAGAGGGGAAGAGATCAAGTTGGAGCTGATGAAAGCGATCCACTTAGCCAAGGTTTTGGTCGTGGTTATCTCTCGGAAGTTGATTTAATCTGTTGTTCTTAATTACTTCCGTTGCTTAATTTGATTTGTCAATTTCAGATTTGAAGATGATGACGATTTGAATGCAAGTATGTGTGATGGGCCCTTTCTCAATTCGATCGAAGACGATGAAGATGGGCATGAGATTGGGTAATTAGCCTAGATCAGAGATTGGCGTTTGATAGCAGATGAAGATGATGGCTCATTTATGATTTTTTCAAACTTAGGGTAGATCGGTAAAGGATTAAAAAGTTTAGGATTGATTCTATCATTTTTTCTTCTCTGGTTATCTAACTAAAAAATTGCACATTTAGTCTCTATCTTTCATCTAAATTACAATTATGGTACTGAAGAATTATAAAAGTTATTCGAGTCCAACGAGTTTTCGGGCCGAACTTGATCCCTCCTAGAGCCGAGCTTGAGCCTAAAAATTTTGGGCTCAAGTAGTGCCGAACATGAAAGGGGCCGAGCTCAAGCCTAGTGGGCTCGGGCTCGGGCTCGGGCTCGGGCTGGCCTATTTTCAGCCTTAAAAATAAGGGACCTAATCATCAGAAAGAGATGTTTGGGGTCCAAAATGGCAAACTTAGAATATCTACAAACTGAAATAGGGATTTGACCCTTAAAGGTAAAAGGAAAAATAAAAAATAAAAAATAAAACAGTGTTTCGTGCATTATTCATTGAAGAGGGAATTTGTTTCATTTTAGAATATAGTAATAATGTAAAACTAATGTGGTCCGTATATGCCAGCCCGTTGGCTAATTATCGGATATTTCTAGTTCAAGTGGGTTCGACTCCTGCCAAGCGCGATGAGGCATAATTACCGTCATTTGTGGTTAACATCCTCCAAGTTAAAATATTAATAGATATCCTACCTTCTATTATATAAAAAAGAAAAGAGAAAACTACAAAAACCCTCCTGAGGTTTGGTGAAACCTATGATTGTTTTCTCACTGTTTCAAACACATGCACTTACCCCTCTCAATGATTAACACTGTCAATGACTGTTACTTTAGAAAAGGAAAATGCTGACTTAACGCTCCTAACATTCATCCATGGAAACTTTACCCCCAACTTCTTCTGCATCTAAAAAAAACAAGAATACAAAGAAGAACAAAATCAAAACAAAAACGGCAGATATGATACAAGAAATCGTTGGAGAGAAATCTCTCACCTCCACCCTCTTCGTTTCCCCGCCGTCACCCTATTTCGCTCCAGTGGAGAAACGGTGAATCGTGGCTAGGTGGAGAAGAAGGTGAATCGTTGCTCGGTGGCGATGGGCTCCGCAGTGCGCGATCGGATCGTAGCGATGGGCTTGGCCAGACGGGGTGGCGACCAAATGGCGACGCTCCTCTGGGCGGTTACGCTCTGGCGGGTCTGACGACTCCAAGACAGAGAGGCTGCGTTCGATTTCTCGTGTCCGCCCAGTCTCACCGGCCACAGCGTTTGAAGGGGCTCGCTGGTGAGAGGCGGACGATCGAAGGATGGAGGGGAGGCTCAGGAGCTTGTGTTTTGACCAGAGGGTGAGACGATGGGCTCGGCGGCGCGCGATCTTGGGTGTCGCCTCCTTGAAGCCCTTCGTTCTGGTAACTTCTGAGAATCCCAGTCAACGATTCCAATCCACATATCGATTTCTCTCTTCTCAGCGCAATTGATCCAAAGGAAAACTCAAATTTGTCGCCCCTCAAAACCTCCCAGTTGAGCAGGCGAATTAGAGGAGAATTAAAATCAGGCAAGAGAAGTTAAGGAAATTTGTCAATAAGGATTGAAGAAGGAAATTAGGGATTTTGTTAATAGGAAATTTAATTTGCAATAGTGCAGACAAAGCCTCTCAGGAACCAACGATTTTGATTTTGATTTAGTCTCTGGGTTTTTTATTCGATTTTAATTTGATTCTGGGTTTTCGATATCAATTTCACCGGCGAGTTTTAAGCCCAGCCCCGCCACCAACCATAGACGGCGATGTCGGTGGCAGAGGTGGGTTCGTTTCTGGTTTAAGGGGCAAAGTTATTAAACAAAGAAAGCTGGGATAGTAAAATGAATTATTTTTGGCCAAAATACATCTTCAGCCCTCAAACTCAGCTGAGCAGGACACTTAGCCCCCTGGACTTCAAATTGGGGCAACTCAGCCCCTGAACTTGGTTAAACGTGTCAGTCAACCCCTTTGACCCACATGTTCCGTCACGTGATCGTTGTCTTTAATTTCGTTCACCTCATCTGTGTCTCGCCATGTTTTCTGCAGAATCCAACTCGTCTTTCCTCCGGCATTGGAAACTTGCCATGTGGGAGGATGCGATGAGGCCACATGAAGGTTGAAGGGCAGCGGACGGCAAAGGGCGAAGGGTGAAGGGCGAAGGGCGGCGGACGACGAAGGGCGAAGGGCTAAAGGTGGAGAAGGGGGAAGGTCGGCGGACGACGAAGGGCTGTGAAGGACGAAGGTTGACGAAGGGTGACGGGCAAAGGGCATTTGACGGCGAGGGGTAAAGGACTAAAGGCGGGGAAGGGCGAAGGTTGACGGACAACGGACGGCGAATTGATGGTAGTAGTGCTAGTTAAAGTAGAGAAGCTTGTGAAATATGATGCCCTTTACCTGGGGATTTCTGGGCGTAACATTTAAGAAGGATTAGAATAGGGCAGAGAGGTCCCGAGAAAGACGATGGGTCTTTTGTAACGTTTATAAAATTAGGATAGATTAGGAAACAATCAAGAAGTTTGGGAGATGTTATATAATTGTATTTTTGTTGTTATTTGTAGAAACTAATTACAAATTTACTCCCTGTTGTTTATATTTAGTTATAGTTCTAACTTCTAACCTTAAGGATTTATTCGTGCCACCAAACCTGAGAGGACAAATGTTGTTATACTTATTGAAATCACGTGACTAAACGTGAATGTCAAGGGGGATGACTAACCTACTTAACCATGTTTGGGGACTGAGTTAGCTTGAGTTGAAGTCCAGGGGACTAAGTGTCATGGCCATCCGAGTTTGAGGGCTGAAGATGTATTTTGGCTATTATTTTTTTTTTGTTTTAACTATTACTGACAGCATTGACAGCATTAATTTGACAGGGGGTAAGTGTATGATTTTGAAATAGTAAGGATACAATCATAGGTTTCACCAAACCTTAGGTGGGTTTTTTAATATTTCCAAAAGAAAACTAATGTGCACATTTTTGTGAATAAACTAATGTGGACACTTTTCTGAGTAATAATTAAAGATTGGTGCCACCAAGGCTATTGCCTATTGGTGATGACCAAGTCCAATAGCCAATAAGTCATTACAATGAGGGGTAAAATGCAGTAAAAGTCTCAAATCTTCAATTTTTATTCAAAATTGGTTATTAACTTTCAATTTCCAAATGGTTTATTAGTTATAAAAAATTATGACACGGATTGAATTTATAGAAAAACAACTAATAAAAAGTTTAAATTAGATTTTAAAGAGTTGAAGTTAGATAGTTAATTACATAAGAGATAGTTCAAACTGTTTGGTTTTGTCTTTTCATTACTCAATATATACCATAATTTTTTGACAATTAATAAATTATTTAAATTATTAGTTTTTATTGGTTATAAATCTGGGTTTTGTGCCAATATAGCCTTTTTTAAAAGCTAAAAGCCAATATGTAATGAATTATAAAGATTTTGGATCAATATGCAATGAATGGAGGCTGATGATGAATTTATAAAGGAGGCTAAAGGTTTGGGACTTTTGGTGCATTTTACTCTTAAAAGAAACACAGCGCGAGTCAGAAAGCTGCATGAGCAATTCTTAGGCAGAAAAACTAATAGTGAGCAGCTAGTTGTTGGAAGCTGTCCATCTCCATAATTATAGATACAAATTTTCCACTCGATTCGCTTTTCTGTGCTTCTGCTCTAAACTCCGTAAACTCGTCTCTCTTAGCTTTGACGCGTTTCATCTAAATCATACAAACAGCATGGTGGAGGTTTCTTCCATCTCCTCAATCTTAGTCAAGCTTAGTTCTTTTGTGGAGGAAGACATTAAAACCTTCATATTCGTAAAAAAAGAGATGAAAAAGTTGAAGCGCGATCTGGAGATCATCGAGCCTTCCATTGAAGCTGCAGAGCGACGGCAGTTGGGCACTGACAGTGCTCTCCGGGTTTGGCTGCGCAATCTGAAGCACATGTGCTACAATATAGAAGATGCTGTGGATGAATGGGACACCAAAATTCTCAAAATGAAGCTCAAGCTCCAAGAAGTAGAAGAAAATGGGTCTAAGCTAAAAAAGGTATTGCTTTCTATGCTTTACGCTTTTCGTCGAGTCGGTTTATATGCTAAGATCTCCCACCAGATAAAAGCCAGAAAAGAAGAGCTAAAACAGATTGAAGAGCAGAAGGAACGTTTCGTTACCCCTTTGCAGCCAGTTAGTGCTATTCAAATTAATCTACTTGATCAGGCAGAGACCACCTCTATTCACTCAAATACAGTCGTTCCTATTAGGGAAAGAGAAAAGAATCGACTCTTCAACATGTTGTTGGCTGACAATAGACCACGGGACACACCTACCGTCATTTCCATAATTGGGCCGGGAGGGATCGGCAAGTCCACTCTTGCTAAAGAAGCTTACAATGATCCAAGGGTCAAGGGGGCTTTTGATAAAAGGGTATGGGTTTGGGTCTCAAAATATTTTGACATGAGAAGAATTATTGAACAGATAGTTGCAGCTATTGAGGGTAGGACTCCAAAGGTAACTAGCTTAGACCAATTACTAGAGACAGTTAAGCAATGTGTTGAGGGGAAAAATGTGCTTCTTGTCTTAGATAATGTTTGGATAGAGCGTAGACATGATAATGAAACATCCATTGGAAACACAAATGATATGGGAAGTTTGGTTCAATTGGCAACCAATACAGATTATTGGTTTCAATTTAAGAACTCTCTCACAAGTGCTGCATCTAAAAGTAAAATTTTGGTAACCACTCGTAGCAGCGAAGTTGCGGAAGATATAGGATCAGAGGCAACCAAGAGGCTCTCACTGGAGCCATTATCAGATCTTGAGTCAGAGAAACTTTTTGAGGATATAGCACTCAATGGAAGAACAGTAGTTACAGAGGAGTTAAGAACAATTGGGAAAGGAATAGTATCTAAATGTAAAGGGTTGCCCCTCGCCATCAAATGTCTTGCGAAGCTATGCCGTAAGCCAGATAGTGATTGGGAAACAATCCTAAAAAGCCCTATGTGGAGACGAGATGTGGTCGAGCAAGAAGTTTTCCGTCCTCTGATGATAAGTTATTGCTATCTAGAACCATCTGTAAGGCGTTGTCTCCTTTATTGTGCAATGTTTCCTAAAGGCAGTGATATACAAAAAGAAGAATTAATTAAGTTGTGGATGGCACAAGGCTTCCTCCAGCCAAGGGGGAATAAAACGATGGAGGCAATTGGTTCCGGTTATTTTGACTACCTCAAGGCGCATCACTTCTTCCAGGATAAATTTGGTACATATGGGATGCATGATATTGTTCATGAATTTATTACATATCTCTCAGTGGAAGCGGAAGAATATTCGACATTGGAGCTTTTACCAGTTGAGTATAAAGAAAGAGTTCGACATGTCCTGGTATTGCTTAAATATTCTGAGACAACCAATGAACAAATTGGTGATTACAAAAGATTGCGAAGCCTCATGGTGAGATGGTCCTATCAATTGCACGCTTCTGAGACTCAGAACATTGAGTACTGCAATGAAATCCTAAATCAAGCATGTGAGAAATTGCGCCGTCTACGAATCCTATCATTTTCCTATCTACCATTACTACGTTTCCAGGCTGACCTTGGCAAACTAATACTCTTGAGATACCTTGACTTGAGTTGGAATTCATTAATACCAGAATTGCCCGAAGGTATTTGTGATCTGATAAACTTACAGACATTGGATATCAGCGAATGTCGTTCTCTTGAGAAATTGCCTGACAGGATAGGAGACTTGACCAACTTAATCCATCTCATTAATCATGGAACCGTAAAGCTGAAGTACATGCCGAAAGGGATAACAAGGTTAACAAAGCTACAAACACTGAGTGAATTTGTTATGGGCAATGGAGAAAATGCAGCATCTCTTGAAGACTTAGGGTACCTGACTAATCTTCAAGGGAAGCTGGAGATAAGAGTTCTAAGCAACGTGGATGACAAGCAGGCTGAAGCACAGCTGGGAAAGGTCGGCAAGAACATTGTTAGGTTGATTCTGCGCTTTGCCAATTCTCCCACTGACGAGAGTGTGCTTAAAGTCTTCAAGGCACCTGAAAGCCTACAAGAATTACAGATACTTGGCTATGGGGGTAGAAGCTTGTCCCAACTACCCTTAAGCAAGGCTCTTAAGAAGGTCTTTTTGTGGAAGTGTATGGAACTGGAGCAATTGCCACCCCTGGGTCAATTACCGTCCCTCGAGGATCTTCAGTTGTATGAATTACCCAAAGTAAGAAAGATTGGAGTTGAGGTTCTGGGAATAGACGGAGAGGGAAATCAGGACTTTTTCCCTAGATTGCGGGTTCTCGAAATTTATGGCTTGTATAACTGGAAAGAGTGGAATTTTGAGATTCCAAACACAAGCAATAATAGCTCAAGGACAATCCGGAGGATCATGCCCTGCCTTCGGTTTTTGGAGATAAGTGATTGCTATTCAATAACAGAAGAAAGAGTCCCACAGCAAATTCTTGGCTTGGAAAGCTTGGAAATCTTCAGGCTGAATGACCCTAATCGTCTTTCAAGGACGGAGGTTTGTAATTGTATACATGCCCTACTGCTTATTTGTGAGACTAATAATAATGAATTAATTTCATCCACAGAAATAAACTTAACAAATCTTTTCCTTTTTCCTCCTTGCTAGTTTCTTCTGGCGGAATGGACCAACATAAATTAGGATACTTGACCCAGGCAGAGCAACTGGTATGCGACTTCATTATTATTACTATTTTTGTTTCTTTTGCACTTTTACTTATTTATTTTGATCATGAATGAAACCAGTTCTCTTGCTGACCAAAAAAAAAAAAAAAAGGGTAAATTCTTAATTTCTAGCCTTTTGAGACAAGAGAGTGCATCAAATATCAATAGCAACGTACTTAGTTTGATTCTTTTTTGTTCCCTTTTCTTTTTTCCCCAGTTACTAATTAGTTGGTTTGGGTCATTTTAACTACCTAAAGGCGTATCACTTCTTTCAGGATTTTGAACCTAAATTTGGTGAATATAAAATGCATGATATTGTTCATGACTTCATTACATATCTCTCGGTGGAAGCGGAGGAAAATTTAACCAACGGGTTACCAGTTGAGTATAAAAGAAGAGTTCAACATTCCCTACTATTGCTTAAATATTCTAAGACACCCCCTGCACAAATTTGTGATTGCAAAAGATTGCGAAGCCTCATGGTGAAATGGTCTGATAAATCGTACGCTTCTGGGGCTTCCAACATTGAGAAGTGCATCAATAGCAATGAAAAAAATTGTTTCTGATGATTTAGATAATATTTAAGATTTCAGTGCTACAATGAAAATTTTAAAGAAAAAAAATATGACAAACATCTTAAGGTTGTTCCAACGGAAATTAGACCTCCACGATTCGATAGTTGATCACAGGCATAGCAACTGGTAGGCGACTTCATTATTATTAACATTTTTGTTACTCTTGCACTTTTCGTTATTAATTTTGATAATGAATGATCACATTTCGTTATTATTAATTTTTTTTTCTTTTTTTTTCTCCAGTTACTCAGCATTTTCCTATTTGGGTTGAATAAGGTGGATTCCTTCACATAGCGTCTGGCTTTGTCCATCCGGAGCTATTTCTACCAACGATCACAAAAGCTAAGACACATCCTGTGTGTCTTGTTAATAAAAATGTTCAGACTGTGTGTTGTTTTTCATGTAATTCCAAACTTAATTATGGCTGTTTCATTTCAATGACACCCTTTGTGCAGTTTAATTTATGGGCTTGTAATAATATGGGAGTCTCTTCTTCTGTTCCACACTTGTTCCTGTCCCCTCTTGGAGCAGTTCCTGTGCACTAGCAACTGTTTCCCTAAGTCCGGATGCCGTGTAAAACCTGCAACACCTTCAGCACAAACCTACATAAACCTGCATGCTACCAACTCTCTTATGTTACTGATAACCTGTTAGTGTTGCAGAACTATAACTGCATACCGCCTCAGAATGATGTCGATGTCCTAACATTACTTCATAACAGAAAGGTATCGATATAGGACATGAATATCAGTATGTGACTGTTATTTGATTATCATTGCTAAAGAATGACTCCGAACACAAGAGCAGCAACAATTACATGTGAAGGATGCTTCACAACTACTCACAGGTTACAACAAGAAACAAACACATCTTCCTGCAAAGACATGGAATCCTGCTCTTATGGCCTCAAATGCATCTAACAAGGCAATTAACTAGACAAGCCTGTAGTAGACATCCCCACCAAAGAGAAGAAATTTGAATCCTTGCTTGCAAGGGCACTTGAAACGAATCTTGATGCAATCTCCAACCTTGTCAACACTAACAGATTCATGGGACTGATCTTCAGCTTCACCATCCCCCTGAAATTTGACCCAGAATCGATCCAGAAAAGCAAAACTTACACTTGTGAGAAATGTAAAAGGAAACAGCTTTAGCAATAATCTTGGCAACAAAACTGAGGAATCAGGTTGGACCTGATCAGCCGGGCCAGGGACCTCTTCAGTGCCCACACACTCGTCAACTTCATGCACAATCTCCTCCATCCAGTGATTCATCTCCTTCAATCGATCTTGCATCCGTTTCAGCCTCTGGAATTAAAGACAAATCAAAACCATGAAAAGGGGATTTTGGATTTCTAGAATTTCAAGACGCTGGCATTGTGAACCAAGATTGATGAACCTTGACTTCTAAAAGCAGACAAAAGGATTGACGAACCTTGGCACTGGGGCTCTCGTCATTGGCCCTGGAGAGACCCCTCGCGGGAGATGGGCTGGGGTCGGAAACTGAGCGCCTGAGAGCCGGCCGCTTGGGCGGCAAAGAAGGAGAGCTAGCAGCAAGAATCCTCCGGCCCTCCGTCGGGGTATGGACGATGGCAGAATCTGGTAGCTGAGAAGCAAAGGCGGCTCTTGGTGGCGTGCATGGGTCGGAGATGCAGCGGCGTAGAGGAGGGACAGGTTCTTTAATCGGCAGAGGAATCCTGGAGAAAGCACCATGTGACAAATTGCGCCGCCTACGAATCCTGTCACTGTCCAATCTGCCAATACCTTTTCAGGGTGACATTGGCAAACTCATACACTTGAGATTCCTTGACTTGACTGAAAGTACATGCATATCAGAATTGCCTGAAGGTATTTATGATCTGATAAACCTACAGGCACTGGGCATCATTTGATGTGTTTTTATTAAGAAATTGCCTGACAGGATAGGGGACTTGACCAACTTAATCCTTCTTCTTAATCGAGGAACTCAAAGCCTGGAGTACATCCCGAAAGGGATAATAATGCTAACAAAACTACAAACACTGAGTGAATTTGTTGTGGGCAACGGAGAAAATGCAGCAGCGTCTCTTGAAGAGCTACGTGGATGACAAGCAGGCTGAAGCACCACTGGGAAACCTCAGCAGGAACATTGTTAGCTTTGATTCTGGACTTTGACCATTTTCCAAAGAGTGTGGTTAAAGTCTTCAAGGCACCTGAAAGCTTACAAAAATTAAAGATAGTTGGCTATTGGGGCAGAAGCTTGTCCCAACTTTTTTTTTAGGACTCCCATCTACTTGCAATTCTTTATAAAAGAAAATTACAATTTAAGTTTAATTTATAACGAATTTATTTTCCATTTTATTGTTAAGAAGCAAATTTCCATATTTTTCCGCATCTACTCTTTTAACTACTAAAGTTTCTATTTTCTACAAATTGGATTGAATGTCACAAACATAAAGTTCTAAAACTCCTTTGAGTCGTCTTAATCAGTTTAGGACTGAACTCGTCATTTTCTCTCTAGCTGACCAGCAGTTTGGCGACTAGAAAAACTCCGGAAAATCTCCCAAAGAAACAACTTTGGGATCCAAAAGCGAGTAGAAGGATTTCGCCAAATTGCTTGACCGGATCCATGATGCTTCTCGCGAGGTCTATTATTAATTTATTGTTTTAACTGATTCCTAAAATTATTCGTTTGCATCTTATCGTTTTAAAATTGTACAAATTTAACATTTATTACGTTTTTTAATCCGTGAGTTCCAGCGGACTAAAAGATCCATAATCTTAAGAAATATAGAAATAACTTAAAAATGAAAATAAAAGTTG
Source organism: Aquilaria yunnanensis (assembly GCA_039654915.1). Classification (NCBI taxonomy): domain Eukaryota; kingdom Viridiplantae; phylum Streptophyta; class Magnoliopsida; order Malvales; family Thymelaeaceae; genus Aquilaria; species Aquilaria yunnanensis. The sequence continues at coordinate 96,725,095 of CM077598.1, read as the reverse complement.
GTGACAACCTATTCCATACCCAAAATCAGACAAACCATAGTGTAGAAATAATATGAGAAAGTTTGGAGAAAAAAATAACAAATAGATAGTATTTAGAGTTTCAAATGAAAAAAAATCAATAAATTAGGGGTTAGGACAAATTTAAACAAAAGGAAAATTTGAAATAGCCCAAACAAGAAAAAGAATAATATAGGCGCCTAAGGAAGTGATCACTTGATCAAAAAGCGATTAATGCTACATAAGAAAAACAAAGCGATTGCCACTTAGAAAAGGGGTCGTGTGGAGAAAAAGTGATTGAGGAAAACACAAAAAAATAAAATAAAAAAATACTATTTTATTCACTGTTTATTAAAAATTAAATAATTTTTATAGGTTTAATAAAAATACTATTGAATCAGGTGAAAAGCTTAGACAGGTATGAAGTATAATGTTGACAAAAAACACAAAAAAAGTGACTTTTTTTGTAATCAAAATCTATTATAATCTATTGTAAAAGTAGGGATGAGAGTAAACTATCCTAAACCTAAGGATGAAAGGGGTTTGCTGTGCAAAACCTAGAGGTCCTTAAATGTAATAAAACACAACTTTGGATGCACTATTCAATGAATAATGTCTTGGCCTTATGCATTTAGTATATACGATGGTTGGTTGTACCCGCGCTACACTGCGATTTATGATATTTATTATGAGGTACTTGAGCATAGGAATATTATGCATGGGTGAAGAGATTTCATAATATAGAGGATGCCTGTATCTATTGGACAGCAGCATGGTTTGCATACAAAGGTCTATTTTAATACAGCATGGATGTATATGAGGGAATAGTAATATGGCTATGCGCCACAAATAACTTAGTCTTTGTTGTAGTGTGTAGGAGGACAAAAGTTATAGCTGAAAGTGGTACATCATCAAATTGTTTGCCTTATGCTTGAGATCCAAAATTGTGAATTGGTCATGATTGATGCAAAAGTTCCAAGTATGCTAGCTGCTGAAGTTCCATGCTACGCTGATAGTATTTACAGTCTTCAAAAGTGGATCATTTGGATAAAGATAAGGAACATGTGTTAGATATCTTAATAAGTAAAAAAGAAATGCATATTTAGTTGTATCCTATAGTATAAGCATCAGTTGGTCTACTCAGTTGTAAGATTCTCTTCAATTTTTGTTTCTTTGCAGTTGGAGTGCTAGCTGTGGCTGGATGTGTAGGTGAGATGCCTGCTGTATAAGATAGATAGCAATGGTTAGTTTTAATAGTTCTAGGATAGTATGCAATTCATGTGACGCTGATATGGTAATGTATATCAGAAATTACTAAAAATGTAATGAAATACAGATGATAATATTGTATCTGTGTAATTCTGATGGCTAAAAAGAATTCTGGTTTAGAAGTGTGAGATGATTGAATTGCTACCTTGTGCCACAAAAGTCTTTTCTGAGCAAATGTTTGTTGTTGTTGAAGCTTATTTTCATGCGATCTTAATGAGGGTGAAATGAGTGAAGGAATGGGAGTAATAGGTGTGGAAGGAGCATGCCTCTTTGGTGTTTGCAAAGTTGGGAGTAATAGGTGTGGAAGGAGCATGCCTCTCTGGTGTTTGCAAAGTTGTCTCTTCCACAAGTTTAATCTAGAACGTTTCATCCATTACATCGGAGATGATGATATCAATATCTGATTGCTTACTGTTTTGTCCAAAGTAGAGCTGAAAATTTTTTTGTTGTCCAATAAGTTGTGTTATGGGCAAAGGTGTTGTTCTTGGATCTGTTTATCCAAGCTCATACACCATCTTGTTGCAGTCCATGGCCAAGAAGGTTTTTGTAGCTTTGCTGAAAAATGTGACATTAACTTTAAAGGTGTGGTAAGCTATTGTTGCCTTAAAGCTATATCTATTTGGTTTTTTATGATTTTATAGAATATTAGAAAAATGTTTTACAAGAATGAACTTAGTTTTGTTGGTCAATAAAACTTACAGATCTCTTGGTTCAGGTTTTACATCTCCATGATTAGTGCATGCTAAGTTATCACCTTTTGGTCTGAGTTTAAGTGGGCATTTTGTGCATGCCTTGTAAAACCAGTCTCGTTGTTCATTGGTTCTTGTCACTGATGCTCTACATGTAAATCGAACCCACTACAAAAATGAAGATCAATATTTAGCAATTATTTTTCAATATGATGTTGTTGTAGAGCGTATTTAGTAAAGTAGTACCTTATATCTTTGTAGATTTTATTTCAAGAGATCAGCAATGGCAATCCTGTTTCTGAGTTTTTCTTTTTCTTGATCATGGAAAGGCTTATTGTCTATCTTTAGTATTGGGATGTTAGCAACAGTTGTCTGGAAATTGTACATGGTTTGGAAATAATGTAATATGTATTACTTGAAATTTATGCACAAAGACGAAAATTTTTTGACATGTATATAATCTATAATATGAGATTAATACATATTCAGTGTCTTACTGTGGCAAGGCAGCTGTTGTTTCAAGTATTTCTAGATTAATGTAGATAAAAGTTGCAGGAGTACATATCAACTAAAAGTGTCCTATCTTAAAAAGTTAATGTGATGTTAAAACTAGCTCGTAATGGTGGATGTATGTGATAAAAAGTGAGGCTGGATAGACCTCTAAAGTCTGTAATCTTAATTGAAGTTAATGCTGCAAGGACAGGCTTTGGAATGTTATCAAACATATCTGCCTTGTTGAAGGAAGTAGAAATCTCATCCCAAACTATGCATTTTTATGCTTTGCCCACTGGTGAAGGAGAAAAGCAAGAATTAGTAAAGATTAGAAAATATTGATATTATAGAAGAATGAGAATGATGTACCTTGTATTTTCTATTTCCAGCTCTCTTCGTGTACATGGGTCACCTTTTGTGTTTGTTGTCAGTATCAAGTCTGATACTATTATGAGGTGACCAAAGTAGTCTGCATTAATAGAAATAATTAGAATCATTGTAAACAGATTAGATGGTACTTCAGGTGAATGTGATTGTGTTGACACCCAATTTCGTCCGGGTGTTTTAAAATTTTGAAAAAAATTTTATTAAAAAAAATTAATTTAAAAAAAAAAAATATTACTATTATTATTAAAAAAAATTTAATTAGTTTAAAATATATTTTTGTTTTGTGAAAATTTGATTTAAAATGATATATGTGTGAATATGTGTATGTTTGAAATAAAATAAAATTTCATGAAAAAATGACAAAAAATTAAAAGTTTGAGGTAAAAATGACAAAATTGAGAAGTTTCGGAAAAAATTGACAAATTCTAAAAGTTCCAGGAGCATTTGGTAGTTTGTCACATAAAATTTTGAGCCTGCCGACGTTTTTGGCTCAAATTGACAGAAAACGACAAAATTGTCAAAATCAGAAGCTTCAGGAACTTATCCTGAGGCTGAGAGACGTAAAGGACTAAAATTGTCATTTTACCAATTTAAGAGATAAGTTTGAAATTTTTTATTAATTTATCCATCAACAGTTCAGCTAAACTTCCTCTATAAATAGCCCCCCAAATTTTGTGCTGAACATAAAAAAAAATAGAAATGAAGCTTAGAGCTCCGTTTTGAAAAAAAAAAAAATTATAGCCTAGGTCCCTGGCCCTCTTCTCTTCCTCTCCAGAAAACCTAAACCTTCTCTGACCCTTTTTTTTTTCTTTTTTTTCTCTCCCCCCGCGCGCGTGCGTTCTGTTCTTCACGTTTCCAGAATTTCAAATTCAGTTTTTAAGGGTACAACTCTCATTTAATCCTTCATCTTTTCAATTTTCTTTCACTTTGGTCACTAACCTTTTATTTTGTTCTTGCAGAATTAATTACTAACCCTTTTAATTTTTACTTGTTTGTTTATTATTTGTTTATTACTAACCCCTTTTTTTATTGTTGTTATTAACTTACTAACAACTAACTTTTAATACTATTATTGTTACTAACCTTTTAATTTTTGCATTATTACTAACTTTTATAATTGTTGTTAACAATTAATTAACTTTTTATTATTGTTGTTAATTAATTAATTTAATTAACTTGGCTAACTTTTTATTATTGTTGTTAATTAATTTAATTAACTTGTCTAACTTTTTATTATTTTTGTTAATTAATTAATTAACTTGGCTAACTTTTATTGTTGTTAATTAATTAATTAATTAACTTGGCTAACTTTTATTGTTGTTAATTAATTAATTTAATTAACTTGGCTAACTTTTATTGTTGTTAATTAATTAATTTAATTAACTTGACCAACTTTTTATTATTGTTGTTAATTAATTAATTTAATTAACTTGACTAACTTTTTATTATTGTTGTTAATTAATTAATTTAATTAACTTGACTAACTTTTTATTATTGTTGTTAATCAATTAATTTAATTAACTTGACTAACTTTTTATTATTGTTGTTAATCAATTAATTTAATTAAACTTGGCTAATTTTTATTATTGTTGTTAATTAATTTAATTAACTTTGCTAACCTTTATTATTATTTATTTTTAAAGTGGATGGCCAAAAAGCCCCACTTTATTATTATTAATTTTCCTTTATATAATTTTTTTATTTAATTCACCTTTACCCTTACTAATAAATAAATAAATGAAAATTAAAAGAAGATTATTTTTTTAATTAATTATTAAGCCTAATAAAAATCATTTTTCAAAAATCCAATTATTTTTATTTTTCTTTTATAAATTGAATAATTATTTAAATAATAAATAACTTTCACTAAAAAAAACACTAAAAGAAAGATAAGAAAAAGATAAGAAAGATAAGAAAGATAAGAAAAAGATAAAAAAAAAGAAAAGAAAGAAAGAAAAGAAAGAAAAGAAAAAGAAAAGATAAAAAAAGAAAAGAAAGAAAAGAAAAAGAAAAGAAAAGAAAAGAAAGAAAAGAAAGGAAAAATAAAACTAAAAGAAAGATAAAATCAATAAGAAAGAAAAGAAAGAAAGAAAAGAAAGAAAAGAAAAGAAAATATAAAGAATAAAAAATAAAATTTTTTAGATTATTAATAAATCTAAAATTTTCATAAACAAAATACTTACAAATTAGTAATAATAAATTCCATAAAAATAATAATTATATAACTAACAATTAATTAAAGTAATTTCCATATCTGGATGATCTGGCAGGATCTACGGTTTGGAAAATATTAACTTTTTTTTTAACTAAATAAATTAAATAAATATAAAGATAAAAATCCATATTTACAATATGGATAAAATTGTTTAAAATTTCACCAAATTCCGTGTCCAAATGACTCGGCAGAGTCCATGGTTCGGAATCAAAATCTTCCGTGTCCAAATGACTCGGCAGAGTCCATGGTTCGGAAGTATAAAATTTTATACAAATTAACTTAAAAATCCACATTTCGACTAATTCAGTTAAAATCTCTAAATTAACTGAAAATTATTTAAAAGCAAAGCGAAACAAAATTAAAATCAACTAAGGTGCCAATTTTTGGGCGTTTTAACAAAGTTGTTTTAACGTAACCGTACTCCCGAACCCCCGAACTCTCGCAGACCAATATTTAAGGTGACCAATCGACCTAGGTAAACAGATTGGTGGCGACTCCCGAAAACCCGACGTTGCCACAGCTTGGCGACTCCGCTGGGGACTCCACGTTAGTGAGTCGAGCCTAAAGTTGATTTGTTTTGATTTACTTTGCTTATTATGTGGATTTATATGTTATATTTACTTATTCTAAACATGCATAATGCATTCACAATATGAAGCTCTATACCCGAGCTTCCTTAAATCAAACACGATTCTTTCTAAGCGGAATTGGTGTTGCTGTCCTTGTGAGGCCACGGTCTCCAAGCCTTCACCGGTTTCAAAGTAGCAAAGTAGTGTATTGCCTTCTGAGACGGTTAGTCTCTGCATGGGCCCACGAAAAGCTACGACTCGAATTAATCCATTCCTTACATTAACCCTAGAGGGTAAGGAATCGGGCCGTCACTATGATTTAGTGACGGGATTCGGGAACTATCCCTTGCCTTTTTGATAAGCTACCTTATGCATATAGAACTCCCCACTTAACCATAGAACTGACCATAGAATTTCTACCATTTTACCAACGCCATAAGCACGTCCTTGTTATGCTATGTTGTTGCTCTACACTTTTATTTTCTTCGTGTCTTATATTTATGGTTTTAATTCATTTTTCCATAATACTTCATGAGTTGTTAATTGCTATTTAACTTATTAATAACCTTATCTTTCTTGTGCAATTATTCTTCATGCATCAAAACCACGCATCAAATTATGCTAACTTTTTTGTCTTTATAATGACAACTAAAAGTTTTGAAGTTCTACAATAATGGATAAGCAAACTCACTCATTGCATGCATTCCATTACATTAATCACGTGCATATAAAGTATGATAAAAATAATCTCATTGCATGCATTCCATTACATCAATCACACGCATATAAAATCTGATAAAAATAATCTCATTGCATGCATTCCATTACATTAATCACGTGCATATAAAGTCTGATAAAAACATAATCTCACTTTATATTGCATGCATCCATTACATCAATCACACGCATATAAAATCTGATAAAAATAATCTCATTGCATGCATTCCATTACATCAATCACGTGCATATAAATTTTGATAAAAACATAATCTCATTGCATGCATCCATCACATCAATCATATACGCATAGAATCTAATAAAATAAATATTCCTTTAAAAAGGTAAAATTGGACCTCAACACCGATATTCAACTCGGCTCCAAACAAGACTAATGGCAGAACAAACTGAAGGACGTCTCATAGATATAGAGTCCAAGATTGAAAGTATGGCAGAACAAATGAGACAATTGATGGAAATAATCAAAGGGAAAGCAACTCAAGTTCCCATCAAAGAAGCACAAGATCCCACTTATACTCCGGGATTCACCCCACAACGAGTCTCAGTCCAAGAAAACCTGTTTCAAGAACCAGGACAGTCTGCTAGTGTTCACCTGAAACAAGACACTGTGTATGAAGAGAAGAAGACACCACCAAAGGAAGAAGGAGAATCTCAAAAACTCGAAACAATAGAGAAGAGACTGCGAGCCATTGAAGGAGGTAATATATTCGGATCTCTCTCAGTGGATGACCTCTGCTTAGTGCCAGACGTCATAATCCCTTCGGACTTTAAAGTACCGGATTTTGTAAAATACGATGGAACGAGTGATCCCATCACTCACATCACACTGTTCCTAAGGAGACTACAACCACTCACAAAAGATGAAAAGGTGTGGATTGCACTTTTTCAGGAAAGTCTCACAAAATCAGCATTGCAGTGGTATCTAAGTCAAGGACCAAGAAACATCAAAACTTGGAATGACCTTGCTCAGGCCTTCATCGGCAACTATAAACATGTTATGGACTTGGCTCCGGATCGCCAAACTCTCCAAAACATGGAGAAGAAAAAGCCAGAAACTTTCAAGGAATATGCCCAACGGTGGAGGGACTTAGCTGCACAAGTTCAGCCACCCATGACAGAAAAAGAAATGGTCACTTTGTTTGTCCAGACACTGAAATACCCATATTATGACAAACTCATTGGCAATTCGGCAACTAATTTCTCCGATGTTGTCATGTCTGGAGAAAGGATCGAGCATGGGATTAGGACTGGGAAGATTGCTGAGTCCTTTAGTGATCCTATGAAAAGAGGAGGACCATCTAGAACAAAAGATGAAGAAGTACAACAAATAGGACGCGAAAGAGGGATTCCCCTCGTAGGTACTGTGGCTACAGGTCCTCGCCTATCCTATTCTGCCAAAAGGCCCAATTATTATCCTACCAATAGGCCCAATGACTATCCTCCCAATATGCCCAATGATTATCCTTCCAATAGGCCTAATGATTATCCTCCCAATAGGCCCAACAATTATCCTCTCAACAGGCCTAATCAGTTACGGCCACCTGTTCTGACTCCTCCAGTACCCACACGAAGACCAAAAGAAGTTTTTGCACCAATTCCCATGACTTACACTGAGTTGTATCCAAAACTCATAGAAAGTCAACTTATCCGTCCAATTCCTACAAATCCATTTGGACCCCCATATCCAACGTGGTATGACCCCAACATAACTTGCCCATATCATGATGGCGTTCCAGGCCATGGCTTGGAAAATTGCACAGCATTGAAACGTATAGTCCAACAATTAATCGAATCAAAGTGGTTGGACTTTTCCGATGAACCGAACGTCACTCACAATCCATTGCCGCCTCATCAAGAAAAACCAGTCAATATGATAGAAGAACACCGGCTGATGAAAAAGTCAGTCAATGATATCATAACCCCTCTTAAGCATGTATATTCATGCCTTGTGAAAGAAGGGATTATCATGGGAAAGCCTTCTTTTGGACATGAAGAAGTTGAAGATGAGGAATGGTGCAACTTTCATGACAGTAAGAGTCATTCTATCCAAGAATGTTCAGAATTCCGTAAGAATCTGCAAAGACTCATAGACTCATCCCAACTTATCGTTTTTATGATGATGTGAATGTGATCATTAAAGAACAAGAAGTCAATGCTATACCAATCTCAAAACCTACTCTTAAGCCGTCAAGTCCCAAGGCCATTCCTCTACAAATCAAACAAAACCGAGGTCAAGCTGCTAGGCCCGATGTGATTGGTAATTGAAAGTGAAGATTTTGAGCTGGAATTACATTGATTTTGGAAGGGCTCCAAGTCAGATCTGACCTAACAGTCCGCATACATTTTCGAATGACAGGGAATCCTTTGAATAAACTTGTATCTTTGAAAGCTTGCAAAAGTAATCTAATAGTAAAAATCTCCTAGATTTAGTCCAGAATCTAGGGTGTAGTCTTTGTTAGATGGACACCTGGTATTCTTTCTGGTACAACAAAAAGATGTAATGCGTGCATTCTACTACTTTCCATTTTTACACTCTTTGCCATTATACTATCTATTATTGCCATCACACTTTACTTTTTGACAACTGGTAATTCTTTTTGTTCTCTAACAAAAAGATGTTACGTGTACATTATACCACTTTTTAATTCCATTATTACATCTACATATTGTACCAATTTTTACCAAAAATTCAATTATTACACCTACACATTCTATCACTTCTTACCAAAAATTCTGTTTTTACATCCATCTCTCACTCCTTTCCATTATACTATCCATTATTGCTATCATACTTTGCTTTCTAAATGATACTACTCGTGGGTGAAAATAAAAAGTTAAGGAAAATTTGATAGTAATGATCTTGAAAGTGCTGCCAAATCTAGTAAGAAGGATTTCATATGTTGCACCTCAACCCTCAAAAAGAATTCACAGTGGTTATCAACATCCTTGCAAGGAGTCCGGGATTAACTTCTAAAGAAGCTAGCTCTCATATTAAATGACCTCAGTGGCCTCCCAATTCTCACAAATGCTCAATACAAAAAAAAAAGATTATCAGTTTTCCGCAACACAAATTCCAACAAAGGAAAGAAGTTTATCCCTCCCATCAAAAGCCATTAAAGGGAAAATCCAAAACAAAAAAAAAGAGACTGAGAGCAAACACAAGCAACTAAGGCCACTTGAATCATCTCATTTCAAGAAGGCTATGATCTCGGTTCTCTGTAACAAAAAAAAAAAAAACTCCGAAAAGGAAAAAGTTCATCCCTTCCACCAAAAAGCCAACAAGGGAAAATTCAAAACCAAAAAGAACTGAGAACAAGCACGAGCAAGCAAGGCCACTTGAGTCATCTCACTTCAAGAGAGTTATCAAGTATGTTATCACCATAGCTCACACAAAAAAACAAAAAAACAAAAAAAAAAAAAAGAGGAAAAAGGGCTCAAACTAGAAAAAAAAAAAGAAAGAAAAAAAGTGAGCTATGGATTCTAGACTGAAAACCTGCAAAGGCGGTTTAGAACACAAAAGCAACCCTCAAACCAAGCATGCATAAAGATCACAATAGTTGGGGGGCAACAGATGAGGTCTAACTTTCTGGAAAGAGTGGCAAGTTTGAGGTCATCACTATTGAGTTTTTCACCATAATCAAATTTGCTCACGAGTAGTATTAAAAGACCCTTCTTTCACACCACTCAAACTTAACTTTATTCAGACCTAATATTTACCTCTTAATATCATTCTCATTCAGCTAAAAGACTGCCACAAAAAAAAAATATTCAAACTTAACTTTCCTCACACCTAACATTTACCTCTCGATATCATCCTCATTCAGTTAAAAGGCTATTATTGTGAATCATGTTTCTACCTTATTGCCTTGCACAGTTTATGTCTTCGAGTTGGAAAGGGAAGAATGGCAGGGCATTTTAATTGAAAACAAAGACCGTAAATTACTTTGTCAAGCTTTGAAAATTGATGAAAGTTTTTCTTTAAGGCCAAACCATTATTCATTAATGTATGTAGACTTAAAAGTAAGGAGATAGCTTGAGTCTTTCTTTAATAAGATGTGGTTCTTGTAAGAGAAATTTACGATCAAGTGCCATCACAAAGGTCTAGAAATCCTCAACCTTCTGTTAAATCAAAGGCGAGATGATATCTCTTTCCACATAAACACCATAATCAAGGGGGCAAAGTAGTCTCTACTAAGCGCAAGAAAAGTACTGCCAAGAAAGAAGCTCAATAGATAAGGGGACAAGTCTTATGGATCAGAACCTGAGTCTAAGGAAGAGCAATCATTCGGACTGTAACATGGGGGTAAACAAGTGTCGGCATGGCCACAAGAAAATGGGCAAAGCAGACATTGAAAGTAAAGCCTTTGATGGTATCAAATCCATGACAAAGGATGAGTATTCGAAAGAGATATAAATTATGAGGTGGGCCAACCTTAAAGAAATTGAGGCCAAAATTCAAAGAACAAGTCAAAGAAAGAGGATTTTGAAAAGAGTTGGGCTTTTGAGGCAGTGAACAAAAGCTGGAAAGCATAAAGAGATTCAATGATAGTCCAAGAAGGCAATCATAAAGAAGATCCAGTAAAGCAAAGACATGAAGAACTAGATTCACCAAAAATAAAAAATAAAATAAAAATAAAAATAAAAAAGAACCATCAATTACACATGCTTTGCATTCATGCATTTCATATCATGCATACATAGCCTTTACATAACAAGGACCAAACGGGAATCACATTCACAGCACAGTTACAGCAGTATAAGCTTAGATCTCAATGTCATCAGCTCTTACCAATCTATCACTGGATACACAGCTAATATGCGGGACCAACCCGCATCAGGAATTCAAGGATAAAGTAGACAATATTGTCAAAAGCTTGGCTACCGATTCAATAATCGAGGCTACGCCTGGAAGGATAAGATTGACGCCAGTTAGTAGTATCCAAGATAAGAGATAGCTATAGCCAAGGATAAGGCAGATATAAAAAAAATATATAAAGTAGACAATATTGTCAAAAGCTTGGCAATTGATTCAATAATCGAAGCTACACCTGGAAGGACAGGATTGATGCCAGCTTAGCAGCATCCAAGATAAGAGATAGCTGTGGTCAAAGATAAGGCAGACATCAAGAAATATTGTCGTTGAAACTTTGTCAAAAGCGGACAATGGATTCAATAATCGAGGACTGGATCAACGGATAAAAAAAAAAATATCTATCAAAATGAAGTAGGATCTACTTTTCCGGTTAAACGGCGGATACGGTACTCCGTGACTCTCAAGTCGGTTCTCTCAGTTGCCCATAATAACTGATTCCTTCACCCCTTCTTTCTTTTACTTCCTCCTAGAAAATGGATCCTACTTTTTCCGCCTTGCGAAAGTATTTCCCTTCTCTCCCAATGAACATCCTCAAAAAGATCTACCAAGTTCGCTGTGAACGATTAAGAGTTCTGATGCACAAAGGAATCCCTGAAGATGTGCGGTGGTTAATCGAAGCCAAGGTTCGTCTAGCAGGTGAAATCCCAGAGGCATTTGTGTCTCACATGCCTGGTATAGGCAAAAGCTCTTATGCCAAAAAGCGAAGAGCGAAAAGGTTACAAGTCTGCCATAAATGTGGACGGTGGACTTGTAATACTAAATGTCGTTCTTTAGGGATGATCTTTGATAATCGAGAAGATAAAATACGATTCATTAAGAATGGCCTGAGTAAGGACTCGTTGGATGATATCCAATTGACTCTTGAGACGCATTCTTGTGGATCTGTGCAACGTGAACTTCTTGGTTTATGGAGCATTTTTCATGAAGAACGAAACCGTTACAGTCTCGGGAATCTGACTGTAAATGACCCTGTTTGCCAGCTTGTAAGAAAACTGGATGGGAAGCAAATCCTCGACTCATAGAAGGCGTTAATGCCGTTACTAGATGTAAAGCCAGTGGAAGATGTGAGTCACAGTCACAATTACTGTACATACAGTTTGTTATATTTGGAAAAGTTTGCATTTTCTTTTGACAGATGTACATGCTCCCCTAAGTGTAATCGACACGTTATCCCTTTTCATCACTATAAATGCGTGTTCTTCCTTCTGATTAAGCAGCGGATAAGATACCTCGTGACTTCTAAAGTCGGTTATTCCAGTCTCCTACAATAACTGATTCATTTCCCTCTTCTCTCAAATTCTTCTCTCATCAATGGATTCTACTCTTTCTACACTGCGAAAATACTTTCCTTCCCTTCCAATAAAAGTCCTTAAAAAGATCTACCTTGCTAGATGTGAAAGAATCAGAGTTTTTACACGCAAAGGCATTCCCGATAATGTGCAGTGGATAATTGAAGCTAAGGTCCGTTTGGCAGGTGAAGTTCCAGATGCATTTATGCCCCGCATGCCCGGTTTAGGTAAAAGCCGTTATGCCAAAAGGCGAAGAGCAAAGAGACTAGGCGTGTGTTATAAATGTGGGCGATGGAATTGTATTACTAAATGTCGCTCTTTAGGATACATCTCCATAAATCGTGAAGATAAAAGAAAATTCATTAAGAATGGCCTGCGTAAGGAATCTCTGGAAGATATGCGAGAGACTCTTGAAACGCATTCTTGTGGAAAAGTGCAAGGTGAAATTATCAGTTTATGGAGGACTTACCATAAAGAACGAAACCGTTACAGTCTTGGGAATGTGACTTTAAACGATCCTGTTTGTCAGTTTGTAAGAAAACTGGATGGGAAGCAAATCCCCGACTTATAGAAGGCATTGAAGCCATTACTGGACATAAATCAGGGGAAGATGAGAGCCACGGTCATGATTCCTGTACATATAAGTTGTCATTTGTCTTTTCTTTTGACAATAATGTACTTGCTTCTGTAAGTGTAATTAACGCATTATCCCTTTCATCACTATAAATATGTGTTAGTTATTTTCGTTTCCTACAATCACTAATTTCTTTCTTTGCCTCCTTCATCAATGGAGTATTCTCTTTCCGCCTTACGAAAGTATTTTCCTTCCTTCCCAATAAATGTTCTTAAAAAGATTTATCAAGCTAGATGTGAACGATTCAGAGTATTTATGCACAAAGGCATCCCTGATAATGTGCGGTGGCTAATTGAAGCTAAGGTTCGTTCAGCTGGTGAAGTTCCCGAAGCGTTCTTTCCCCGTATGCCCGGCTTTGGTAAAAGCGCTTATGCCAAAAAAAGAAGAGCAAAGAGGCTAGGCGTTTGTCATAATTGTGGATGGTGGATTTGCGGCAATAAATGTCGTTCTCCAGGAGTGATCACCAGAAATCGTAATGATAGAATAAAATTCATCAAGAATGGCTTGCGTAAGGAATCTCTGGAAGATATTCGAGAGGTTCTTGAAGCGCATTCTTGCGGAATAGTGCAATTTGAGGTTGTTGGATTATGGATAATTTTCCAAAAAAAACGAGATCGTTATAGTCTTGGGAATCTGACTTTAAACGACCCAGTTTGCCAGTTTGTGAGAAAACTGGATGGGATGCAAATCACCGATTCATAGAAAGCATTGAAGCCATTACTGGACGCAAAGCCAGTGAAAGACGAGGATCAAAGTCACGATTACTGTACGTGCTAGCTGTCGCTTTTGGAAATTTTCCTCCCCTTTTGGTAATAATGTATCCACTCCTGACGTGAACCAAAGTCACGATTACTGTACGTGCTAGCTGTCGCTTTTGAAATCTTCCTCCCCTTTCGGCGATAATGTATCCACTCCTGACATGAGCCATAGTCACGATACTGTACATGCTAGCTGCCACTTTTTAAAATTTTCCTTCTCTTCCAACAATCACGTACCTACTCCTGACGTAAGCTACAGTAGTGACTACTGTACATGCTAGCAGCTATTTTGAAAATTTTCCTCCTCTTTTAACGATAGTGTACCCATACCTGACCAGAGTCATACTCGTGACTACTGTGAATAGCTAGCAATAATGTATCCATTCTTGAAAATAAAATTATTGCCTTATCTCTTCATCTCTATAAATATATCCTCTTTTCTCACAAGGGTAAGGATAGGAATGGAGAAAACCCCAACTCGTAAATCCCGAAGTATTTGTGTATTTTCTGGGGCTTTTCCTGGAAAAGATGAAGAGTATTTAAAAGCAGCCAACCATTTGGGAAGAGTATTAGCTGAGCGAAAAATACATTTAGTTTATGGAGGAGGTAGTGTCGGATTAATGGGAGGTGTAGCATCAGCAGCATCTCTAGGAGGAAGTCAAGTTTTGGGCATTATCCCTGGACCTCTGAAATTTATTTCTGGGGGCACGATTGGAGAAGAATTAGTGGTTAAAAATTTGCAAGAGCGTGTGTTACAAATGCTTTTAAATGCTGATGCTTTTATCGCTCTACCAGGTGGTTTTGGCACATTGGGAGAAGTCTTTCAAATTGCTTCCATGGCCCAACTTAATTTGCATAAGAAACCCATTGGGCTTTTAAATGTTAACAATTTCTTTACAGGTCTGATAGCTTTTATGGATTATGCTATGCAGAAGAATTTCATATCAAGAGTGGCACGGCGAATCATAATATCCGCAACAACTGCTGAAGAATTGCTAGATAAAATACAAGCTTTTGTTCCTGAACCAGATCCAGCAATGATTCAGATAGACTGGACACGACAGTCTTTCCCGACCAGTTCACTCCCATAATGGTCATCTACTCACCCTGTTGAAGTATTGTGGAAGAAAGAAGCGATCTGATCCGTTTTTCTTGTCCTTTAGTTTTATTATCAGCATTTTCTTTCGCGTTTCAGTTTTTCTTTTCAAGGAATTTCTTTTTTTATAATATAGCTTCGTCCATGCTGATATTAAAACCATAGGACAATGCCTTTAGGTTGGAATGGCTGAGTAAAGAGTAATTTTTATTACTCTTGAGACGCATCCTATTAGGTCTACTAGGCATAACATTTTGGGGTAGTTAAGCTTTAACCTTATTTGGATGACATATCTCACAAGGGAATCTATATTTACTGAAGAAAATATTAGATGAACCTTGGATATTGATTCCAAACATCCGTTCCCTTTACATAATTTGTCAGTGTTATTGTCATCATCAAGATTCACTCGTTTTATCGAAGCCTAATTCTTTGCGCTCGCCAATTATGAAAATTCACACTTTCGAAGAAAATTATTCCAATTTCAATTGCTTTCATATAAATTTCGCTCGAGGTCCTAAGGAAAGCTCCTTAGCCTCAAAATCAATTTTCATCATCGGGGTTTTAAGGATGGAACCTTTGCCTCGAAAATAATCAATTTTCATCATCGAGGTTTTAAGGATGGAACCTTTACCTCGACATCAATCAATCAATCCGAGGTTTTAAGGATGGAACCTTTGCCTCGAAAACAATCAATTTTCATCATCGGGGTTTTAAGGATGGAACTTTTGCCTCGAAAATAATCAATTTTCATCATCGGGGTTTTAAGGATAGAACCTTTGCCTCGAAAACAATCAATTTTCATCATCAGGGTTTTAAGGATGGAACCTTTGCCTCGAAAATAATCAATTTTCATCATCAGGGTTTTAAGGATGGAACCTTTGCCTCGAAAATAATCAATTTTCATCATCGGGGTTTTAAGGATGGAACCTTTGCCTCAAAAAGAATCAATTTTCATCGCCGGGGTTTTAAGGATGGAACCTTTGCCTCGAAAACAACCAATTTTCATCAATCCGGGGTTTTAAGGATGGAACCTTTGCCTCGAAAACAATTAATTTTCATCATCGGGGTTTTAAGGATGGAACCTTTGCCTCGAAAATAATCAATTTTCATCATCGAGGTTTTAAGGATGGAACCTTTACCTTGACATCAATCAATCAATCCGAGGTTTTAAGGATGGAACCTTTGCCTCGAAAACAATCAATTTTCATCATCGGGGTTTTAAGGATGGAACCTTTGCCTCGAAAATAATCAATTTTCATCATCGAGGTTTTAAGGATGGAACCTTTACCTCGACATCAATCAATCAATCCGAGGTTTTAAGGATGGAACCTTTGCCTCGAAAACAATCAATTTTCATCATCGGGGTTTTAAGGATGGAACCTTTGCCTCGAAAACAATCAATTTTCATCGGGGTTGTAAGGATGGAACCTTTGCCTCGAAAATAATCAATTTTCATCATCAGGGTTTTAAGGATGGAACCTTTGCCTTGAAAAGAATCAATTTTCATCATCGGGGTTTTAAGGATGGAACCTTTGCCTCGAAAACAATCAATTTTCATCAATTCGGGGTTTTAAGGATGGAACCTTTGCCTCGAAAACAATCAATTTTCATCATCGGGGTTTTAAGGATGGAACCTTTGCCTCGAAAACAATCAATCAATTCGAGGCTTTAAGGATGGAACCTTTACCTCGACATCAATCAATCAATTCGAGGTTTTAAGGATGGAACCTTTACCTCGACATCAATCAATCAATCCGGGGTTTTAAGGATAGAACCTTTGCCTCGAGATCAATCAATCAATCCGGGGTTTTAAGGATAGAACCTTTGCCTCGAGATCAATCAATCAATCCGGGGTTTTAAGGATGGAACCTTTGCCTCGAGATCAATTATCAATCCGAGGTTTTAAGGATGGAACCTTTGCCTCGACATCAATCAATCAATTCGAGGTTTTAAGGATGGAACCTTTACCTCGACATCAATCAATCAATCCGGGGTTTTAAGGATGGAACCTTTGCCTCGAGATCAATCAATCAATCCGAGGTTTTAAGGATAGAACCTTTGCCTCGAGATCAATCAATCAATCCGGGGTTTTAAGGATGGAACCTTTGCCTCGAGATCAATTATCAATCCGAGGTTTTAAGGATGGAACCTTTGCCTCGACATCAATCAATCAATCCAAGGTTTTAAGGATGGAACCTTTGCCTCGACATCAATCAATCAATTCGAGGTTTTAAGGATGGAACCTTTGCCTCGAGATCAATCAATCAATCCGAGGTTTTAAGGATAGAACCTTTGCCTCGAGATCAATCAATCAATCCGGGGTTTTAAGGATGGAACCTTTGCCTCGAGATCAATTATCAATCCGAGGTTTTAAGGATGGAACCTTTGCCTCGACATCAATCAATCAATCCAAGGTTTTAAGGATGGAACCTTTGCCTCGACATCAATCAATCAATTCGAGGTTTTAAGGATGGAACCTTTGCCTCGAGATCAATCAATCAATCCGAGGTTTTAAGGATAGAACCTTTGCCTCGAGATCAATCAATCAATCCGGGGTTTTAAGGATGGAACCTTTGCCTCGAGATCAATCAATCAATCCGAGGTTTTAAGGATAGAACCTTTGCCTCGAGATCAATCAATCAATCCGAGGTTTTAAGGATGGAACCTTTGCCTCGAAAACAAATAATCAATCAATCAGTCCATCTTACAACGATAGGAGCTTTCCTATCGTTAGAGGTTCTAAGGACATTTCCTTAACCTAAAACAAACAATCAATCCATCAGTCCATCTTACAACGATAGGAGCTTTCCTATCGTTAGAGGTTCTAAGGACCTTTCCTTAACCTCAAACAAATAATCAATCAATCAGTCCATCTTACAACAATAGGAGCTTTCCTATCGTTAGAGGTTTTAAGGACCTTTCCTTAAACCTTACTGTTTGGGCGGCGAGAACATTCTCAATGCCTACCTAAGCCGGACGAAATTTGGTAACGACTTTGCATACATCATGTCCCATGAAGCATGCAAAGGGGGGCAGCTGTTGACACCCAATTTCGTCCGGGTGTTTTAAAATTTTGAAAAAAATTTTATTAAAAAAAATTAATTTAAAAAAAAAAAAATATTACTATTATTATTAAAAAAAATTTAATTAGTTTAAAATATATTTTTGTTTTGTGAAAATTTGATTTAAAATGATATATGTGTGAATATGTGTATGTTTGAAATAAAATAAAATTTCATGAAAAAATGACAAAAAATTAAAAGTTTGAGGTAAAAATGACAAAATTGAGAAGTTTCGGAAAAAATTGACAAATTCTAAAAGTTCCAGGAGCATTTGGTAGTTTGTCACATAAAATTTTGAGCCTGCCGACGTTTTTGGCTCAAATTGACAGAAAACGACAAAATTGTCAAAATCAGAAGCTTCAGGAACTTATCCTGAGGCTGAGAGACGTAAAGGACTAAAATTGTCATTTTACCAATTTAAGAGATAAGTTTGAAATTTTTTATTAATTTATCCATCAACAGTTCAGCTAAACTTCCTCTATAAATAGCCCCCCAAATTTTGTGCTGAACATAAAAAAAAATAGAAATGAAGCTTAGAGCTCCGTTTTGAAAAAAGAAAAAATTATAGCCTAGGTCCCTGGCCCTCTTCTCTTCCTCTCCAGAAAACCTAAACCTTCTCTGACCCTTTTTTTTTTCTTTTTTTTCTCTCCCCCCGCGCGCGTGCGTTCTGTTCTTCACGTTTCCAGAATTTCAAATTCAGTTTTTAAGGGTACAACTCTCATTTAATCCTTCATCTTTTCAATTTTCTTTCACTTTGGTCACTAACCTTTTATTTTGTTCTTGCAGAATTAATTACTAACCCTTTTAATTTTTACTTGTTTGTTTATTATTTGTTTATTACTAACCCCTTTTTTTATTGTTGTTATTAACTTACTAACAACTAACTTTTAATACTATTATTGTTACTAACCTTTTAATTTTTGCATTATTACTAACTTTTATAATTGTTGTTAACAATTAATTAACTTTTTATTATTGTTGTTAATTAATTAATTTAATTAACTTGGCTAACTTTTTATTATTGTTGTTAATTAATTTAATTAACTTGTCTAACTTTTTATTATTTTTGTTAATTAATTAATTAACTTGGCTAACTTTTATTGTTGTTAATTAATTAATTAATTAACTTGGCTAACTTTTATTGTTGTTAATTAATTAATTTAATTAACTTGGCTAACTTTTATTGTTGTTAATTAATTAATTTAATTAACTTGACCAACTTTTTATTATTGTTGTTAATTAATTAATTTAATTAACTTGACTAACTTTTTATTATTGTTGTTAATTAATTAATTTAATTAACTTGACTAACTTTTTATTATTGTTGTTAATCAATTAATTTAATTAACTTGACTAACTTTTTATTATTGTTGTTAATCAATTAATTTAATTAAACTTGGCTAATTTTTATTATTGTTGTTAATTAATTTAATTAACTTTGCTAACCTTTATTATTATTTATTTTTAAAGTGGATGGCCAAAAAGCCCCACTTTATTATTATTAATTTTCCTTTATATAATTTTTTTATTTAATTCACCTTTACCCTTACTAATAAATAAATAAATGAAAATTAAAAGAAGATTATTTTTTTAATTAATTATTAAGCCTAATAAAAATCATTTTTCAAAAATCCAATTATTTTTATTTTTCTTTTATAAATTGAATAATTATTTAAATAATAAATAACTTTCACTAAAAAAAACACTAAAAGAAAGATAAGAAAAAGATAAGAAAGATAAGAAAGATAAGAAAAAGATAAAAAAAAAGAAAAGAAAGAAAGAAAAGAAAGAAAAGAAAAAGAAAAGATAAAAAAAGAAAAGAAAGAAAAGAAAAAGAAAAGAAAAGAAAAGAAAGAAAAGAAAGGAAAAATAAAACTAAAAGAAAGATAAAATCAATAAGAAAGAAAAGAAAGAAAGAAAAGAAAGAAAAGAAAAGAAAATATAAAGAATAAAAAATAAAATTTTTTAGATTATTAATAAATCTAAAATTTTCATAAACAAAATACTTACAAATTAGTAATAATAAATTCCATAAAAATAATAATTATATAACTAACAATTAATTAAAGTAATTTCCATATCTGGATGATCTGGCAGGATCTACGGTTTGGAAAATATTAACTTTTTTTTTAACTAAATAAATTAAATAAATATAAAGATAAAAATCCATATTTACAATATGGATAAAATTGTTTAAAATTTCACCAAATTCCGTGTCCAAATGACTCGGCAGAGTCCATGGTTCGGAATCAAAATCTTCCGTGTCCAAATGACTCGGCAGAGTCCATGGTTCGGAAGTATAAAATTTTATACAAATTAACTTAAAAATCCACATTTCGACTAATTCAGTTAAAATCTCTAAATTAACTGAAAATTATTTAAAAGCAAAGCGAAACAAAATTAAAATCAACTAAGGTGCCAATTTTTGGGCGTTTTAACAAAGTTGTTTTAACGTAACCGTACTCCCGAACCCCCGAACTCTCGCAGACCAATATTTAAGGTGACCAATCGACCTAGGTAAACAGATTGGTGGCGACTCCCGAAAACCCGACGTTGCCACAGATTGTTTAGTAACCAGTGAGCTAAGCATGATTGTTAAGGCGTGGCAAGAGTTGACTATATTGGGTGAAATGAAATTTATGTTGTGGGAAGCCATGATCTAGGATTTGATGAAATGTCGTTGCTCTGCCAAACCGTAACATAGTTTTGTATGGAACAATCTTATAGCTCTTCTTATAAGGAACACAAATATATTCTGAAATCCTGTAGCATGCATTCAACTGAATTTGAGCATTAAAGAACTATTTGTCAGCATGGTTCATTGTTGCATGTATTGCATCTCCTTGCAAAATTTGTTAAAATATACTAATGAGTATGATTACTAGTTTTTTTTTTTTTGAATAAGAATATTCGTATATATTAATAAAAAGAATATCATTGTACAAGTAGGAAAAAAAATTAGGAAGATGAGTACCATGTAGTTAGTGTTGTTTATGTATGTATTTGGTTTATCTATATTTAAGTACTACTAATTATATGTATAAGCAATATTTGCCTTGAGGAAGAGGCAACGATTAGTTTTAGTGATTTGATAAGTATTTTTTTTATAAGCTGATTTGATAAGTTTTATGGAGAATAAATGAATGTGTTTGTTTTAATTCTATTGTATATGTGATTAACTCTACCTAAATATAGATATTATATGCTCAATAGAGTGTTTTTCTTGGTTTTGTGTTTTGTAGGTAACCAATAGTGCATAAGTTAGTTTCACTACAAAACGGATACGAAATTGCGACTGAATTTTAAATCGCTAATCAGTCAAAAGTAAAAATGTTTACTTTTTATTATGATTGACAGACAATTGAAGGCTTCAATCGCAGAAATATTAGTCGCTTTTCACTCGGAAGTAAAAATGTCTATATTTTATTGTGACTAATAGGCGATTGAAGGTTTTAATTGCAAAAATATTAATCGTTCTTCGATCAGAAATTTTTTAAATATTTGAACTTCAGTTGCCCTTCAGTGAAAATTTAGTCACTCCAACTATTTCCCTTATACTCATCTTCTTCTTTACCCGGTCAAAGCTCTCGTCTCTCACTTTCATCTTTCACTCTCATCTCATTTTCTTCTTTCATTCTCATCTCACTTTCTTCTTCACCCATTCACCTCGCCGTCCACCTTGCCATTCTGCCTCACCGTCCACCTTTTCTATCTGCCCTCTTCAATTGCTCGTTGTTCCTCATCATTGTCTCTTCGGCCTCCACCTCAACTTCACCTCCACTGACTCAATCTCCTCCTCGGCCTTGCCATCGTCCACCTTGGTCTCTTCCTTAACCTCGCTACCGTCTGCCTCTGTCTTGTTGCTTCGCTGTTGTTCCCCTTCGCCTCCTCTGACTCAATCTCCTCAGCCTCCTCAACCTCATCCATCTCAGTGTCCTTTAGATCTGAGTTACAAAATTGTGATTTTTAAAGTTTTTAACTATTGTATTGAAATTTTTTGAATTGTTCTCTGGATTGAATTTTTGAATTTTTTTTAATTTTATATTTTGGTATGTATGTTGAATTTTATACCAATGTAAATTTGTTTTATTTAAATTTTAATTTCATTTTTTGTTTATTTTATTATTAATATTTAAAATAAGATAATATTCATAGCAATTAAATGAAATTATCAATTAAATAACAAATGCAGTAAATAAAAAATTAAATTAAATAATATTAATTAAATAATAATTATATTACATAGTAATTTCTTTTGTTTGAAAAATAAAAATCCTATTGTGACAACTAAACATGGCAATCACTAATATAGCGACTGAACTAGTCAGTCGCAACCCATAATGTTCTCGACTGATTTTTTATTGAAAGTTTCAGTCACTTTTTTGTAGTTGAGATTCAGTCGCGATAAAATTGTGAATTGAAAAAATGCAACTACCATTTACAGTAACAAAGCAGTTGCTTTTAGTCAATATCGCAACTGAAACGCGACTAAAATTTCAGTCGTGATTTTGCATCTGTTTTGTAGTGTTTCTAATTAGGAGTAGTAGTGTTGTATTGGTCAACTCATTGTAAACTTATAAAGCTAGTAAAAAATCAATGCTGAAAGTATTAATTAATATGCTTTAAGGTCATGTGAAGCAAGAGTATATGTGCCAGATGGAAGAATCTCTAAGTCTTTGATGGTAAGCCTTTTAAGCAATGTCATTATAAGGCTATAGTCATGCAATTTTGAACTTCGAAACCTTCTAAGTTTGTGTTTGGAGGAATGCTTTAAGCTATTACTATTGTGGTAACTGTTTTTAGAAATTTTTTATGTCTGCTATTGTACTAAGGTTTGTTGTTTTTAGTAATGAACAATGCATTTTTTTTGTATAATTTGTTTATTCGTAACTCCAATATTTGAGACTAAGATTATTTTTAGCCAATGAAATACATATATGTATAGTTAAGTAAGTGTGTATAGATGAGAAAGTAATGTATTTACCTCTTTATCCAGCAAAAGGCAGCCAAAACTCTTAAGATTAGATCACCGGCATTATAATGCAACGACTTTCTATATATACGAGCTTTTATAGGACCAGTTTCATCTCCTGGTGTGAGATTAGCTACTTGTTCGGAATCCATCCTAAAAATGATGCACAAAAATAATTGTTAGGTTATTAATGTAGAGAAATAATGAGCTGCATTATGCAAATGCAAGTGTGGGCTATAGTTTGACTATAGTATAAGTATGTACCGGTCCTATTTTTCTAAGAAAATCTGTGTATATAATTTTTTGTCAAATTTTGTGGTTGATCATTAGATTGCTTAATCAGAATTCTTAAACCATGTGGTGATGTTGCTTTATCAATTGTCCATTCCCAATTTTGTTGAGTTATTGGCCTTGACTTTTATTGATTGTCATTGCATAACAGAGTTTAATTGGAAATTGTCTTATCTTGAAAATGAACAGACGCTTAGGGTCTTTGTGCGATGGTGATATTCGTGATATATATACTCGGTCACTAATTCTTGTTCCTGTGATAACTTGAACCTCTATAACTTTTGTCAGCATCAGCGTTACCATCAATCGAGTTCCATTACATAATCCTTCACCTTGGTTAATGTTTCTAAGTAGCATAACAGGGGCCCCAATTTTAAGATGAAGCTAATGTTGTGGAAAACCAGGGAAACTGAAAGTGTTAAGATATTCTAGAGGGTATAAAATCTTAGCTTCTTCGTGATCTCTAGCGATTAGAGATGCAGAATCAAAACTTAGATATGTTATTGTTTGCCCTAGTACTAAATAAAGTACTTGATCATTCAACCAATTAGCAGTCTGATTTTTTAGGCAAACAATAGCCTTGTCAAAAAATTGGTGGGCAATTGGATTTTCAAGGATATGCTTCTCATAAATGAAATTTATAAGCTCTTGAATCCCATCTTTATCATTTTGTATCAAGAATTGCTCTGGAATTTATATCCATTTAGAATCTGGTTCCAATTAGGGATGGGAAAAACGGACCTGACCCGATGACCTGGCCTAACCCTCCCGAACCCAAGCCCGACCTGACCCAATTTGACTAAAAAAATCAACGACCTGAACCAGACTGTGCCCAACCTGACCTGAACCCGAACCCGATTGAAAGGAAACCTGAGGAAACCCGAACCCAAATGACCCAAACCCGAAATACCCGAACCTGAAATGACCCGAGCCTGAATTGACCCGAACCCGAAATGATCCAAACCCGAGACTGGCCTGACCTGAACCCGAGATGACCTGATAACTAAACCCGACAATATCTGATTTTAACCCTTACCCTAAATCTTAATTTTCCTCTTTCTTTATTTTCCATATTATGTCAGTCCTAAATATGGAGGTTTCCATGTTTAGTAACTTCCATTTTTTGAGACTTTCATATTCAGTATGCCTTATATTTAGGAATGGTGACTTCCGTTATTAGTAACTTTCGCTTTTTGGTACTTCCATATGTAGTAAGTCTCATATTTGGAGATGAAACTTTCATATTTAGTATTTTCATTTCTTTTTTTAAGATATTCATGTTTAATAATTTTCATATTTTAAAAAAGGATTTCCATATTTAATAACGTCTATTTTTTTAGGACTTCTATATATTGCAAGTATCTTATTTGGGGAAAAACATCCATATTTAGTGAATCCCATATTTGGATTTTTCCAACAAAAGTAATTTTTCTATTTAGTAAGTTTAATGATTTTAATAGACAATTATTAAAATTACAATATTTATCCTTATATTTTAAGTATAATGCAATAAGGTACCTATATTTTAAAAAATTTTATTTTAATCACCCATAATAATGGCAACATGGATCTTAAAATTTTTGAAATTTTTGCACTTTCACCCAAAATATTTTAAATTTTACAATTTAGTCATTGATAATGAACTTGATTTGCATTTCGTTGTAATTTCAAAGAAAATTTATTGAAACATAAGCATAATAAAATTATCATTGTATATATCTGAGTAATAGCTGAGTGAAGATTTGAATAATCTGTACAATGATAGTTAAAGGGTATGGATTTAGAAAAATAATCAAATATTACTAACAATGTTAAATTACTTAAATATGTACTAAACTATAATGAAGAAGATTTTTATGAATATTTTAATTAAATATACTAAAAAAATGAAAATTTAATTTAAATTAAATCACACAAAAAATCAAATTATTTGATTTAAATTTTAAAAAAATTGAATAGATTCAATCGTTTTGACTTCATATTAGTAACCCACGTGAACATAAAAGTTGACCCGAATTTGACCCGAAAGTTGGCCTGAAGTTACCCGAGACTAAAATTGAACAGACCTGAAGTGAACTTGAACCCAAATAAACTCGGCCCAACCCAACCCAAACCAAAAATCAACTCAACCTGAAATTAACCTGAACCCAAATGACCTGACCTGAATCCGACCTGGACCCGAATTCATGTTAACTTGACTAGACCCAAACTTGAATGACCTGACCCAAACCCAACCCAACCCACCCAATTGCCATCCCTAGTTCTAATGCTGTAACAGGTTTACCAATAGTTCCATTGCTGACTAAAAGTAACCATGATGATAATTTTGTTATGCTTGATCTCTCAGCTTCATCAAGTCTAGGCTGTAGCAACCTCATATTCAGGC